>OZ034975.1:21507141-22102141 GCA_964030785.1 Siderastrea siderea
TGCGGAACGTCTCAATTCATGACATCCTCAACAGCAAGTCTAATCTTCCGTTCACAACCAGATCAGCCTGGCGACAGATCCAAAACAACTGTCCTGACCTTCGTAGAGTCCATGCCCACCTTAAACAAGGCACACGCCCGTCAAAGAAACTTACTAATATTTGGGATGTTAAGCGCTATCTCAGTTCTGTCTCCATTGCTAGTGACGGACTTATTGTGGTCAAGCACACTTAACCGTTCGTTCCAGTGGTGGAAGCAATTGTCATTCCGCAGTCCGTCCTGGTACTTCAACATCATTTTTTCGCTCTCGAAATGACTGATGCCATCTCTCGCGTGACATCTGCCTGCCACACTTGCGCCTCCCTGAAGTCGTTTCCAAGCTCCTTGGTCAAGCAATCTTCTGATGACCCCCCAGAGGTCATAGGCATCTCCTTCACTGCTGACATGATCAAACGCCACCGTCAGCTGATCCTAGTACTCTGAGAATGCACGACGTCCTTCACTGCTTCCTGCTTGGTACCTGACGAGAAACAGGATACCCTCCGTGACGCCCTCACGCAACTAATTGTTGGTCTCCACCCACTTGACAGCCCAAGAACAATTATTTGTGTGGATCCCTCCCCTGGCTTTCAGTCCATGGCCAACAACGACTCTCTCCACCACCTGAACATCACAATCAAAGACGGGCGCGTTAAGAACAAAAACAACAACCCAGTCGCCGAGAAGGCTGTCTGTGAGCTTGAGGAAGAACTCATCAGACAAGAGCCCGGTGGCAGACCAGTAAGTGCAGTTGGCCTCGCTCTCGCCACTGCCCGTCTGAACTCCCGTCTTCGCCTTCCTGGTTTATCATCTCGCGCGTTGTGGACCCAACGCAATCAGTTCACCCACGAACAGTTGCTGTTGTCTGACTACAACCTCATACTTGGTAAACACGAGCAACGTTCCACTAACCATGCCTTCAGTGAGAAGTCCAAGAACCCTTTCACTACATGTCGGTGACATTATTTACCTCATTTCCGATAAGGACAAGTCTTGCGCACGTGATCGCTATATCGTGGTTTCCATTGACCTCCCTTGGTGCTTCGTTAAGAAGTTTAGTGGTTCACAACTGAGGGCCACTTCCTACAAATTAAGTCAAGTTGTCCAAGTGCTACGCAGTGCCTCCCACCATTATAGTGTCAGATCACCCTGGTCCCCAAGCCCCTCAAGACCAGGATGACGAGCCTTCTCCGGTAACTTCTGCCGTGCCTGCAGCCCCAGTACCTCCAGAGTCACCTCCTCCTGGGCCGCCTGAGCTTACATCCGTACCGTCTGAGGAGGAGCCATTCCCTTCGTCCACATGTGATGACACTACCCCTGATGCCCCTATTTGGTATACCCCCTCTACCTGTTCTACAAGAGGAGCCCATCACCAGTGTGACAGCCCCAGATCAAGCCCTGCCATCCTGTCCCAGTTCTTCTCCTGAGACTCCTGCTCCAAGACCCCAAAGACAGCGCAAACCATCTTCTTACTTATTTTAAATGACTATGTTAGATTTTAGCCTTTGTGTCGTAAAGTTTTATCCTGCAGCGATAGGTTTTATCATGCAGAGACTGTATGACTGTAGTCCGTATGTTATCAAGTTTTGCCCTACATTATGGCGCTGTATCTTTTGCCTCGGTTCAACCCTTTTAGGTTAGTTCGCATTTATTTACGCGGAAGAACAGGTTGCGCCAGCAGGCAGTTCCTGTGGCATGCATTGTGTTACTATTATATGCGCGCGCAGGTTTGCTCTCCTCGTGTGTTCCTATCGCATCCATCTTGTAGTGTGAGCGATTTGTTGTTATTAAAGCTGTTAGAGTTCCTTTGTTGTGACGTTCCTGTCTCTCTAACAAAATTGTTGAGACGCTCTCCTTAAAAAGTGCATTTCCATGTAAAAACTCTCTCTTGAAAGCAAACAGAAAACTTATTATAGAGACATTTCTAACCCCCCTCCCCCTTTCAATGTTGTTGCTTGTTACTTCGAATGTCATTACTAAATCCATAACAACATTGATAAGGGGGGAGGATGGTAAATGTGTATGCTAGACTATGAGGATGTCAGAAATTACCTGAAATATAAGGAGTGTCTCAAGTCTTTTTGCAATTGCTTGTAGCTTCTAAGGGGCCAGGGCTTAAGCTAAAACTTAAGGTTACTATATGATCCGGACCTTCGTGGGTGTCCTCTGGAAAAAAATTCATATGCGCGCCATTTTAAAGGAAAACACAGCAAAATATATACAATGTATATATCTTTGGAATGGTTAACCCACTGACTCCTGCACCAGCCAAAACCAGCCATGCCGTGCACATGTTCTGCTCTGCGTAGAGGACACTTTATCCCCTACCTACCCTATTAGATACTTTTTTGTCCTCTAAAGCTGTCAATTGTTTAGGAGACATATAAACCAATCAGAAACTGTCTACTGTGCATTCTATTTATGAGTTTTAGGGGGCAGCGCAGGGAAAAGGTGACTTTTTAATTTACCGCATGGAGTTTGCAAACACAGAAAATGGCAGTGCACACAGATTGGTGCTAGATTGTCAAGCTGTATTTTTCTGCTCTGAAAATTAAGATGGTTCTTTTTTGAAGTTCAGTATGGAAAAAAATCACCCCGAAGAATAACTGACCTTCAAAAAAGAGGACATGGAGGTCTTAAAAGCAACAAAAAGCCATCTCGTGTTGAGATTCCTTCGATTTTCAAGAGACAACCTAAAGTTTGCTCAAAAATTTGCAGACTTCAAATCGATTTTAAAAGGCCTGGAAAAACACTACAGTTCGGTAAATGTTGTTTTTGAATGTTGATTTGCTTTTTAAAAATTGCTTATTATAGACTGACTGTTTGCTCCAGGTTCATATAATTTTTGTAATTTTGTATGCAACAGTGCACAACTTCCGATCAAGCCATCGCCATTATAAACACAGCTGAAGTGTCTGCTAAAATTACTGCGTGTGTTCATGCATGCAAGAAAATCAAGTTTTTTGCTGCTAAAAGCCAATGTATTGTGTATCTGAATAAAATTTTTGCCTTTCGTCACCGTGCAGAAAATTTCAGCAACTTTCATTTTCAAGGTTGTTTTCTGGCTAATAAATGATACGGAATCAATAATAGTTTTTTTACATCAGAATATATTTATTTGACCGTTCCAGAGCAAAAAGAAGCCTACAATGTTTAGTTATCTACGGCGCATTTAGGTAATTTTTTCTACTCCTGACAAATTTTAATTCATGCAAAATACGCAAAAACATGCAGGAGTCAATGGATTAATAAATGTAGATTTTGGAAAAAATGTGAATTGCCGGGTTTTTTTCAATTCCGCAAAAGAAAATCGCAAATAACCGCGAAAATGACCATGCGTTTAATTCAATCGAAATAGGGCATCAAATCCAAACACATTGTCAAAATAACTACACAGTGTTAATCACCAAGGATCAATCATCGAAAGTGTGTGAGCGTTTTTCGATATTGTAACTTGGTTATTTTTTAAATTAATCTGTCATGTTCGAGCAGCAAAGAATGCGCAATGCAGCATTGCGTTGAAGATCACCACGGGTGAAATTACAAATTTGGGATACTCAGGTCAAATTTCACAGAAATCTGCCGAATTTTGATACCTATATAGTTGTAATTCATTATTTTATTGATTGATCGAATGACGCATGGTCACTTTCGCGGTTGTTTGCAATTTTCTTATGCAGAATTAAAACCCCCCGGCAATTCATATTTTTTTCTGAAATCTACATTAACAGTCAGGGCTCGAGACTAACGGTAGCCAACTAGTCACAGACCAGTAGAAATTCCATTTTGGCTAGTAAGTTTTGCACTTCCACTTGCCATTTTGGCTAGTGAAAATTTCAAAGCACTAAAGCACCGTATGTAAACCAAACTAAACATTGCTTCTGATGATCGGATCCCAAAAGCAAATTGAGTGAGCAGAAACTAAAACGTATTCCGTAGAAGGATATCATAGTGTTTGTATGATAATTGTTTTGTCCTCTCAACGCTTTTCCTTACTAATTCTTGTCTCAGATGGCAACATTTTCTCCGTCATTTCTACGTTCAAACGAAATTAGCCGTCTTCAGAACGTTTCACCATACGTTTCCTTGAAAGGTCCATAAGTGCGTTCATATCATGATATTTGTCTACACGTTAGTAGCTTCACACAATTCTTTAGTCTTCTGTTATCAACTTTTTACCATTAATTGCTACGTTCGTACAATAGTTTCTCTTCCCAGCGTTTCTCTTTACGTAACGTCTTCACAACGTTTCTCCGTACGTAAGTAGGTTCGTCGATTTATTAGTCTAGCCTTCTCAACGTTTGTTTGTACGTTAGCACGTTCGAACGACATTGTTCTACTCTTCCTAAGGTTTTCAGTGTGTTAGTACTATACATTCGTACCATAAGTCGACACTGCTTAGTGTTTCTCTGTACGTTAGTATGTTCATACGGTATTAGTCTTGTCTTCTGAACGTTTATCTGTACGTTGGTGCGATTTTAGTTGTCTCATTTACGCTTCTCCGTAATTTATTGTCCCACTATATTCTTACGGAATTGGTTTTGTCTAATAACCTTTCTCCGTAAGTTTGTAGTTGCGAATTTTGTTAGTCCCTGTATTTTGGTATGTTGGCAGTGTTTCTCCCTACTGTAGTGCATTTGCAACCAATGTGTTTGACATGACTTCTCAACGTTTCTCCGTACCTTAGTAAGTTCGAACCTCATTATTTTTTCTGCTCAATGTTTCTCCGCACTTAAATAAGCTTGTAATTTACTAGTATTCTCTTGTAGACGTTTTTCCGTACGTGAGTTGAGTGCGGTACGTAGGGAGGTAGGTACTTTATTAAAATACTTTGCAGCTCATAGAGCTGAATTGCGTATTCTACATTCTATGATACAAATTTACAAAATTTAAAATTTAAAATTTACAATATCTAAAAACTAATAATAATTTTAAAATTTAATAATACTAATAATTATAATTATAATATCTAAAAACTATATCGCTAATAATGATAGCATTGAAAACCTAGTTATTCACTTTTGCATTCACCAGAGAGCATGACGCCATAATAAAACTGTTTTTAAATCTGTTTGTCTTACACCGCGGCAAGTTAAAGGTGCGCGCGTGCCTTAAATTGTACTTACAATCATATAAGGGTGGCAAAAGTTTCTTAAGTTTGTGGCCGCTGTCGTTACAGATATTCTCAAAGGTGTGCTTGCAAATATCATTGGGATGCTTCGCTACAGTTGGAAGGTTCACTAGCGCTAGAGCATGCTGATACTCAATGCCGGGGCAGATGATTCGCATCGCCCTCCTCTGAACGCGCTCTAATTCGTGCGTTAAGTAAGCCGGCAGAGAATAATGGCAGACAGGTGCGGCATAATCAATAACGGAACGCACACATGTGACGTAGAAAAGACAGAGATCTTTCTGAGAAACTCGGGCTCTTTTGAGCTGGATAAGAAAATAGAGCCTTTTGGCTGCCTTCTTTATCACTTCTGTGATATGCGCGTTCCACGATAGGTCACTTGAAATGATTACCCCTAAGAGTTTAGCGTCGCTAACAGCCTTTATACACTCTCCTCCGATAACTACAGGAGGGAACTCACGACTGACTGAGGCAAACGAAATACGTAGCTCTTTACATTTGTCAATATTTAACTGACTCTATTCCTGTTGGACCATTCAGCTACCTCGTCAGCTACAATTTGCGCATTACTCACTTGTCCTTTCCTAACTACCTCAGATGCCGTGTAGATGTGCTGTATCAGTCTTGTCTTTTTGACGTTTCTCCATAGCTTGCAACGTTCGTACAATGTTAGTCTTGTCTTCCCAACGTTTCTCCGTACGATGACATGCTCATATAAGGTTAACTGTTCGCGGTATTCGTCATGATCTGACCGAAACGGAAAAGAGAGGCGTGAACTACATTGCGCCTGGGAATTTGCCCTGAAGGCACGTAGTACTTTGTATTTCGCGTGAGGATCTTTAACCGTTGGAAAGAATAGTCAACATTCAAGTTCTTCACTCTTGAGATTACAGGGAGTCATGTTTACAGTACTTAGGGACCGTTCATTTTTTACGAAGTAGGGGGGGCTGGTGGGATTTTTGTACTGTCATTAAGAAGTTGCATGGCGCCCCTCAGTCAATAAATTTTTTCCCATGCCCCCCCAATAAGGGTAGATTTTTTCTGGTGACACCCCCCCCCCCCCAAAAAAAAAAGGAAAAAGAAAACTCAATTAAGCCAGCTATGCATACTGTACAGTTAACAAAACCATCTTTTTGACAATATCAATATATTACAATTAATACTACAGTTGCATTTGCCACTTTTAACTGTACTAAGTCAGCAAAAGAGAAATGTGTCAGCTTGCTATAAACTTTGAATTCGTTGAAGAGTTTAAAAAAAAAAGAAAAATCAATTTCTGATCTTCTGGTTATGGCTCTTCCCGAACGTGTTGTGGTTGGCCTCTCAACTTCTTCGTCATCGATGAAGGCAACTTCTTCATCGTCATCGATGAAGGCAAGAATGACATCATTCGATTCGTCTCTTTCACTGCTGCTTTCGCTTTTGACTGTTGTCGTCTTCATCGCTATCATCGTTATCAATGTCTAGCAAAGATTCATTTTCAGCTGAGTCTTTTTCTCTCAATCTTGTTTGTAGCAGATCAGTTCTTTCAGGATCCATTTGGAGAAGCCAGTGTCTGGCAATTACCTTAACCTTGTCATGTTTGGTGCTCTTCAGATGCTTGTCTAGTCTATGGTGCTTGAGGTATTTGTTAAGCTCTGGCACTCGAAGCTTTTGTAATTTTGTCGGATCTTCGCACAACTCTTTGCAAGCATAATCCTCATAATTTTCCCCCCTCGCCTTCTGGCTTTCCTTTGTCCTCTCCTCTGCCCTCTTCTTCTTTTTGAAATCTACCACCTCAAGATGCTTAAGGTGTTCAACAACAAACTTTGGCTTAACAATAAACTTGTCAGAAAATGCTGCTACACTTTCTGAATCTGACAAAACTAGCCTGCCACTGCCACGCTCCTTCTTCAACTGAACTCTGGGCTGCCAATCGTCTGGATTGCGGCCCTCCCTTGGAGTGTTGTTTACGGTAGGTAATGGTACTCAGGAAGACAGGAATGGTCAGGAAATCTATCTATGAGTGGTCCAGTCTATTCTTTTCAAAAAGAACAATTGGCTCCTACCATTTCTCTACAAGAAAACTTTAGTTCTCTCCTTCTTCGTAATGCTCAGTTATGAACTTCTCAATCTTGGAAAAGTAGTTGTTGCCAGGGACAGACTCTTTTTTCGCTCCAGCGTTGTGGAACTGTACCAGGTATGATGTGTTGTAACATCTATTGATATCGTTTGTCTTATGATTCCGTTTTGAAATGCTGCGAACTACATTTGAACTTCATTCGACCAAACAAATACTCTCAAAGGGACTTCGGAAAACAAGTATTGGCTATATTGTAAATCCAAAAGGAAAGAGAGCGCAATACTACATGAGCATTTTCAAAGAGGCTCATTCCAAAATGCGAAAGAATGGCGAAAGTGACGAGTCGTTTAAGAATAGGTTCACCACTGAACAATCCCGTCGATACGATGTTTTACAATCAAAAGAGGTTACCTTTCTAAGTGCGGATGGGTGTTCGAAAAGAGCAAGGGAGTTTTCCAAACCAGGATATCATTTGAAGCCCAGTAATGGAAGAAGATTGAACTTCTTCATCAAAGAGCACAGAAGCATGTTTGACAAGTTGAATGGCATGGTGAAACATTTGAAAGAACATGATTCCACACTCTTCCAGCCTAATGGGCTTACCTTGAAGCAAGGAGAAGAATTTGCTCACGATTTTAACGTGGAGCAGATCAAGTGCATTGAGGCTAAGCTGTTGACGGTCAAGCAGGATATGGAAATGCTAGAAGAAAACAAGAAAAGTTTCCACAATATATATAAGGGCATACATAAAGAACATATAAGCAAGAGGCGAAGAAAGAAAGAAAACCAAAGAAAATCAAATGAAAGGAAGAAGAAGCGGGATGCAAACAACGTCCAACGAGTGTATGGCATCTGTGTTGGAAACCCGCTAGGCAATGATCTTGCAGAATGTCTTGTGTATCCTCCTTCCCTAGCCATCCCTGAAGAGTGCGTCAACGTCAAAGATGTTGCAGAATTACTAAATAGACGAGATGCACCATATATTGCACAGATGTTACAATCAAACCACTTCAGCAATGCGGCAGGAAGCAGAATAATCACAAACCTCAAGCCTGACGTTAGAGATGATGTGTACTGCTTCCTGTATCCTGAAGAGTATACTCTGCCTGAAAGGAACGAAAGCGACTCCCACAGTGCTAGCAGCACAAGCGACGAGGAAGAGCTTGAAGAAGATTAGCAGAAAGAAGCAATGTAATAACAGTAACTTTATTCATTCAAGATAGTTTTCAGGCCTTTGTAGCAGCTTGCAGGTAGCTTAGGATATTCTGGTCCAGCTACCACTAACAATAGAGAAATGAAAATTAAGTAACTAAATAGAAAGAAACCTTTGTTGGTTTATTTAAGTTCCCTAGCTTTAAATTGTAGTTTATAGCCGTGGAAACGTTATTAAAAGCAGAAGGAACTTCTTTAATAGATTTTTAAATCTAGTTTGTGTATTTCGGTGGGGATATATTTTTAAAAAAATAGTACAACATCTTTAAGTATTTCAAAAATATTTCACATGTCCCCCCCCCTTTTCCCTTATCTTTTGTAGATGGCCCCCCCTTTAAGGCCAGTTTTTTTTTACGTGTCCCCCCCCCAAATCCCACCAGCCCCCCCCCACCTCGTAAAAAATGAACGGTCCCTTAACTCGGCTGAAAATTAGACACATTGAACACAGTACGAGATTTTGCAAAAAATGTCTGGCTAGTGAAAATTTATTTTGGCTAGTGAAATCAAACTTCTCACTAGCCACTTGGCTACTAAGCTGAAAAGTTAGTCTCGAGCCCTGACAGTATTTACCTTTCCAACGACATATAGTTTGCTGTGTTTTCCTTTCAAATGGCGCGCACACGAATGTTTCCTGGAGGACACCCAGGAAGGTCCAGAGTAACCTTAAGTATATGTAACAGGCTTGCTCAAAGAACAACTTTCAAGAGTTCTTCACCCTTTCATCTCACCCTGGTGATATGCTAGCTGTACTTATGAATCTGTAACCTATACTTAGAAATGAAGGCCACTAAAAATACATATTCCAGTTATTAAGTGGAAAGTCTGATAATCCAATTGCCAGCAACAGGCAAAAGATTTTGATAACAAATACATGTAGCACTTGAGATGAAGCAGTGTGCAAGCATATATTAATTAAGCAAATAATGTTTTTAGGGAATTTATGCATGCGCAATTTTTGGAAACTGGTTTCACATGACTATATACATTTACTAATATATATCAGGTAAATACTTTGAGAATACAATTAAAAAAGGGCACTCTTTAATGCTCAAAAAGGATAAAAAAAGGATAAATACATGTAGATCGATCGCCTTGTTTAAATCTTGACAAAAATTGATTAAATTACATTTAAAACATCACTACAAAGTACTGACCTTTGCCAAAAGACTGTTATTATCAGCATACTGGTTTATAAGCTTTTTCACTTCAGGGTGTGGATAACTGTTAAACTCCTTGCTTTTCAGCTCATACTGCTGTCTGACTGACTTCAGCAATTCAGCAATACTTTGCAGACCCTTAAGGCCCTTTTTGGCACTCTTCTTAGCACTCTTTTTCTTCTTTCCCTTTTTAGCAATAGGCATTATTCCTTGACTAGGATTCATAACAGTATACAACAGATTGTTAATTATAACTGTTATAACTGTTTGTTTTTCTTTTTCAGGCCATCCAGTAGGGAACTGAGAAAAAGTAACTAAAAAAAAAAAAGGTGATGCCAGCCAGTTAACCCAAGAAAGGGGAATGAGGGAAAGGGGTGCAGCAACTTGTCAGGTCAACAACAGTAACACTGCAAGTGCCAGGCACACTGCATACAGCTGAGTTCAGAGAAACCCTATAGCTACTGGCTCTTTTTAATGACCAAACATTAAATTATACATGTAGGAAAGCAAATTGCTTTTTTTCCAGGGACAACTTACCTAGTTCTAGGTTCTTACCTTCTGAAAACACTGAAAAATGGTTCTTAGTCTACTTGACATTCCTTAAGAAATGAAGATCATGAATGCAACACTCTGATATGCTCACATTACAAACAGAACAATGATGGAAAAATCAGACTCCTGATGAGCAGGCATCAAACCCACAACAACCCAGTCTCATGGAGGATGCATGCTCTAACCTGTGACTGAGCTATCAGGACCACCACAGTGTTGAAAGTGATTTAAATGTAAGCTCAAGGGAACAAATAATTATTATAATTATCCTGGAAACTTGCTCTCAGACCTCTCGGACCAGGAATTACTTCTGGTCGTCAAGAATACAATAAACAAAATGTTATAATTTGAATCCTAGAAGTTCCTTGATAACATTGCATACAACTGTATTTTTGAACAACTGTTCATCTTCAGAGAGGTAATCTCTTACTTTCCACAAAGAAACACAGAACAAATGACACAAAATCAGTACCTGATAATTACAGTATGTGGTCCTTGGTCTAGATCTGCGATTAAAAATTATAATCTTGAATATCTTATTGGAATCAAGTCTAGAGCTGAAGTTTTCCCTGAAGATAGCTTTAATTTATAGTTTCTCACCATAATTTTTAAGGGGCAAGTTCCAATCTGAAATTATATTTTTCTTGCAATTTGAAATAAGGTGACTGTGCTCGCGGGTCCTTGGTCTGCGAATGTGGTCCTTGGTCCATGAATCATGCAAACAGCATGAAAAGTACCTGTGAATCCCAATAATTTCCGTAGGAGAATGAAAATTTTAACAATATTTTATTTATTCTTCCTTATCCTTGATATATCTAAGCTGCAGTCTTGTTGGAAAGTCATTGTGAGTATAAAATAATAATTATGTTTTACTTTTCAGACAACAGTCTCCCACACAAGCCCCAGCGCAGTCGAAAATAATTACAAGACTACAAGTTTATATGTATTCTAGGTATACAAGAGAAGTTAACCCTGTTCATAAACATGTATACAGAAGATTTTGTAAATATTCAGCAAAAACAAAGGCCATTTCCATTTATCTAAGGTTTTCTTTATCGGCTTTGTGATGTGTAAGTTCTCCAGGGTCATAGGTCGCAGACCAAGGACCCATATGTGAAATTTGTTGATGTCTTTCAAGAGTCGTTCAAGCAAAGTTTTAACATCATTCGCTCATCGTTGACATTTAGCCTCCTACATAAACCGAGTGAACGTGACGTCACCGGTTAAAAACTTAACTGGAACATTGAGTGCATGTATGTGTGTGAGGACCTGTGCTGTGAGCTGCTCTAGGGCCATTCCATTTTATATCCACACCCCCCCCCCCCTATGGAAGAGGTCAGTCAAAATTTACCCCTAAGAAATCAAAGATCAAAAGTGCCGACACATGCACCCCTTCAGAAATTACCTAAATTCTCTTTTCCCCTCAGAAAAAAAGCCAATTTTTTTCCAAACCCCCTCGGAAATATTTAAAAGATCAAAGGCGCCGACACAGCGACCCCCTCAGAAATGATGATCACGGGCCCCTCAGAAAATCTCTTCCATCGGGGGGGTGTGGATATTAAACGGAATGGCCTTCACCCGCAAAAAGTGCGAGACCATTGCAAGAAAAGGAGTTGCAACGGTTCCGAAAACCCATAGTTTCATTCTGTTTTTTTCCATTGTTTGGTTGTTAAAAAAGCCTCGGTGTTTCCATGTAGTTGTTTCGGTCAGGTTTCCCCAGCTTCGTAAGCTACTGAAGACAAGCTTTTGACAAAGCTTCTATAAATTAAGCTTACAGTACATGTACATGTAACCTTAAGCTTATTGTGTTGTCGTACTCAGCTCTTACCTTGGCTAGAATCTCCTGACCAGCTCATTTCACTAGTCACTATCACATTGTTGCGAATCGAACACGATCATCAGTCAGCGGTAATATGAATCAAGAGGAAATAAACTTGGCGCTTCATAGCAACAACTAAATCTTCATAATCGCCATCATGCATTGTCAAAACAAATTCTCGTATCCTGGACGAAGAGGTCTGAAACTAGTTGGTGACGTCACGGGATAAGTCATAACAAAGATGGCGGACGAAGAGGCGGGAGGGCTGGAACACGCGAAGGAAAGATGTTCTTTGCTGAGATCGCTCAAATATACGACAGAAAGTCTCTTACTGTCGGACACAGAAAATTATTGGGATACTTTTGATGGTCTGAAAAAATTGATTAGCGATTTGGAGCTTATCCTTAAGCACGGGCAACGCGAACAACAGGTACGCTTAACCTAACATAAACGTATTTATACAGTCAAGGTTCGTTTCATTTATTGTGCTACATAAATCAAAATGATATCCACTGCGCATTGCAGTTTACAAGTACTGTGTGGACTTAACTGAACACCTAAATGACGTAAATAAATAATCGTCATTGACGTGATTGTATATGCAAGGCGTAACATGTCGATTAAAATCGATCATCGGAAACGTAGTCGATAAATCGAAAGTACTCGATATTTGTTGATAATTATCAACCGACAAGTTTAATTTGTCGATAAAAGTCGATAATCACAAGAGTTTTAGCTGATTATCGATTTTTATCGACAAATATGGAGACCAATTTTCACTCGATCAGCTTCAAAATTAACTAAAACAATATTAAACAGCTCGAACGACTTTTTACAGAAGTTAGCTCTGAAGTAAATCTGTATGGCAAATAAAGTTAAACAAAAAACTGAGCAACCAAGTAGTCTTTTATTCAATGTGGAATCGAATGTTCACCATGAAAGACGGTTAATGGTGCCCTGTGACATAACCCGAACTGACATTCCCTACCTGCGTTTCTTTTGGTCAGCGCCGACAGGAGGTGTTTTTCCTGCAAGGGGACGGGGGATGGAATGGGCCAAAGATTAGACCAGCAGCAGAAAAAGTGTGGACACATGAAAAGAGTGGCCAGCAGACAAAGTAATTGACAGTTTATTTTCATCAGTGTTTTAATCAGTTTAAATCAGTTCAACAGTTAAAAGATACACACGGCCAATCCTGCTTCATTTATCTGCATCAAAAATCCCACTATGCATCATTTTTTTATTTCAATACTTATCGATTGAAATCGATCAAAATCGAAATGTAACATTGAAAATCGATGATCACAAGAAACCGGATGATCGACTTTTATCGATTTCCAATATTTGTCGATTGATTGCTATCGACAACGATCGACAGCGACCGACTTTTATCGGCTATCGAAATTATTGACATGTTACGCCCTGTATATGGTATATTATATTTTAGAATATAGCTGCTGCATTGGGTTTTTTGGTTTTAGTCTTGCCTTGCCTTTTAGTCTAGCCTTGCCTCCTATGGAAGAAATTTACCTTCGATTTCTTGAACCCGTTCAAATTTAGTAGATGTACAGGCTGACATTATAGTCCAATGTGACAATAACGCTGCTACATTAGATGCTGCGCCTCAGACTGATGAAGACGTACCAGTGGGGCTCAGACAGTCTACCTTAACAGGTACTATTGATCCCAGACATCCTTTCAAATGGCTTGAATTTTGTGTCGCTTCACGGACCGTTGATTTCACACTGCGGTTGTAAAAATAGTAATCCCGTGACCACAAGTTTGTTGACCACAAGCTGACCACAAAATCTGTAACGTTGAACATGGGACAAATGAGTTTCAACCCGCAATCATCACATATCCTAAAATAAAGCTGTCTCCTGAATTAAAATATTGTCTTATACTGGTTATAAACATTATTTTAAGGAAAAATTTGGGAAAAGTGTTATCTGAGGACAAGAAATGTGACGGCTAGTAAAAATTCATTCAGCTAAAGTTGAGCGTTGTCGAGCTTGAGTCAACAAATTAAGTTCTTGCGGTGAACAAACTTGTGATCACGCGGTCATTTTTTTCAAACCGCGGAGTGAAACCAACGGTCCGTGAAATGACACAAAATTCAAGCCATTTGAAAGGACGTCTGGGATCAATAGTATTTGAGAAGAAGAAAGAGAAATGGACAAGGAAAGTATCGAAATGGCATAGAGGAGCCTCTGATGCCATTAGAATGTGAACTCCGTCACATTTTCACAGATGACAGTCACAAAACATTGCCACTTTTTAAAGGCAAACTCAAAGGATTTGCAAGATAATCTAATTTCCATTATTATTATGTACATAATTTATGTATTTTAATCTTGTTTTCTAGTTTTTTTAAATTTCTTAGATTTTAGGTAAGTGATTAGTGTTTAGTATACTTATTTCTTTATTTATTTTGTAATTTATTATCTGCAGGGCCCTGCTGAAAACCGCATAGGCGAGTGGGCTCCCTGGATAAACATTATTATTATTATTATTACTATTATTATTATTATTATTATTACATCCGTTTCTGTGACCTTTGCTGAAGCACCAGTTGAGAATTATTTGTGACATTGTAGAGAAGAGTTTTCAGGTTAAAAAATGAAGTCTAGAGCTTACCGGTATTCCCTGTTATCTTTCTTGAATGAACTCAATGTTTTTTCTTGTTGTAAATAAATTGAAACAAAGTAAAGATTCTGCACAGAATTACCACTGACATGTTTTTTCAATGTTTGTTTTGTTCTTCAGAACTCAATTAACTAGGAGAGCTTTATGTTAACGCTTTGTTGGTAAACTATACATGTCAAGAGTACCTTAGTGTTTCTGTCTGCTTTCCTGGTTGTTAGAAAGCAATACCTCAGAAATTTTAGTGTGATTTCTTGCCACCTTTCATTTGTCTAACTAATTTCGGTTTCCCTAGGACTCGGTTCCAAAAATTGGGATTCCACTGCAAGTCTTGCATTTCATTTTCCCTTCAGATAACACCTAATGAAATGGACAGTAAAAACATGACATCAGGGCCTTCATTTCAAGACACTGTTCACGAGAATAACACCTTCATCAGAGAAGCTGAAAGAGGGCTTCAAAAGGCATTGTTAGAGCAATGTTTGTTGACATATTTACTGGACTTGGTGAATAACAGAAAACAGATAATATATGGGTACCGAGGTAAGGACCACTGTAGTCAGGGAAAAATAACTGACAAATGTTGATTTGTTACAATGCTTAGCCAATCATCATTCAGTGTACGGTACTAGTAGTTGCTACTTTGTGAATGTGCCTACAATGTATATCAAAATACTGGACATGTGCCATTCAGTGCATCCTATTTACATTCCAACTGCAATTCTGTTTACTTTACGTAATTTTAAGATTATTATTATTGCCGACGTCTCACTGAAGTGATGCTTGTGCAAATTAGATGCTGTTGACTGATGACTGTGCTTTGACCTTCTGTTACGAATGAACAAACACAAAATAATGGACAGAGAAATAATTTTTGAAAAAGTTTATTTGAAAACCCATAAGTTTATACTTAGGGAGCAGTCATTACTTAGAGGAGGGAGGGATGATTTTTAACCCAAACACAGAGATAAGTGAAAATGCTCGTTAATTAATATTTCTTTTGAACGGACAAGTGGTAATTAACTTTTCAACCTTCACACAAATGGCCTTTAGTTAGATCTGTCTCTTTAATGATTTGCAGTCTAGCTTCTCTAGCCACTTCTATCTCTTTTAATCATTTATATTTTAAACAGGGATTTCTTAATACGGATTTTTGATTTTTTAAAAAACTGATGAACTCAGTGAAACTTTTACACAAATGGCAGTAGAAATGGATATCTGCATCTTGGTGCGGAGTAGATTACTTTACTCAGACAAATTATAATTTCAATTCACGCATTTGAAAAATAGCTCATATAAAAAGGGAACAAAAACGCTAAAATCTACACTGGGTTACTTTTGTTGAATCCAAACATTTAGTGGTAAAAACAGGCTTTATAATAAGTGAATAATATAAACTTTAAAACCTCTGGGGATCGCCTTTCGACAAGTAGTCAATATGCAAAATGATACAGAACAGGGGTTTATCTAGTTTTGCAGTGTTTTTTAATTTTTGCAGTACGATTTTTCACGATTATTTATCAGCAAATGCGTACTTTGTCCCTAATAATCGTGAAAAGCAGTACTTTGTAGTTATTAATCGCGAAACACGTCAATTGCGATTAATAATCGTGCATGTTACAGTTAATAATCGTAAAATCCACGATTATTAACTACGTCTGACAGATTCTACAGTTAATAATCGTGCATTGCGCGATTATTACATGTAATTGTAAGTGACGGTCGATGTAGTTATTAATCGCAAGTTGCTGACCTTGGGCGAAAAGACAATTGCAAAACAAAGTTGACTTGATCGGCCGCCATTGCAAAATAAAATTCAAACCCAAGCAGAACTCTTCATGGGGCTTGGTGTAGAAAAAAAACAACGAAAGTTAATTCTTGAAGTGACAATTATTAGTCTCCTTAAAAATTTAGTTTTACTTCGGTAAGTCGTTTAAGAATGAGAGGGTTGTCCAATACTCCGACAAATTTATGCATTTCTTTGTATTGTATTCACTTCACAGAACAATACTGTACAAAAGCATAACAATAAAGAATGAAGCAAAACAATAAGAAATTTAACAATGCTATGCATAAATTTGTCGGAGTATTGGACAAGTATGAAGAATGATATTTTCCTTTTCTTTCTGCCTTCGACGAAGCACGACGCGAGCAAGATTGAAAAAGTCATGAACAAGAACACCACGATAGATGCGAAGCAAGCGATTAAATTCATTTGACAACTTTCAAACGAAACGGAGCTCTTCAAGTCCTCCGATACAGGAAGGGAAATAACTAAACCGTGATCCGAAAGTTAAATTCATCTCACTTGAAAATTTCTTCGATATGACGTTTTTTCTGTGCGAACAATCAACCATTTCAAACACGAACAAAAACAGCACGATGTGATGCAAAGTGAGCGATACAATGAAAAGTGACAACTCTCAAACGAAACGGCACTCTTCAAGCACTTTGCACATAAGAGGAAATGAGATTACCATCATCTGAAAGTTAAATTCATTTTGCTCGGACATTTCAACGATTTGACTTTGTTTTTTTAATGCGAACAATCATGCAACCATTTCAAACACGCTGTGAAACTTGTCAGTGGAGCCGTTCCTGAAATTCAGAAATTGATCACAACGTAAACAAACCATTGCATAAGAAAATGCGCTGGAAATTTTGCAGTAGAAAGAAGATTAATTTAATTCGTTTTGAATCCTTTAATGTTCTGATTGATAATAAAATGATTTTCATGGATTCATTTCCATTTTACGAATGGAAGACCCAAAGCCACAAAAAAGTCTGAGGCGCATGTAATTTTTAAGCACACTAATGTGCTTGTAGCTGGTCGCATTTTCACGGGTTATGAAAAGGAATTTTCAGATTAACATCGGCAGTAGTTATATCTAGTGGCGTTCTTCTTCTTCTTGACTAAAAACACGGGGGGAAAGAACTCTTTTAGCTCTTCGGTATTCTTTTCGCTGCAAGTTGAAAATGAAATCTGAGAACATGCCGTCTAATGCGATATGCAAATATATTTCAGTCAGAATACTCGCTACTTTTTGCATTGTATTTGGAAAAAAAGTTGATTTTGAAGGAAAGGCAGCACACTGTCTGCAAAGGATATTTCTTCAACAACATTAGAAATGTTTTGCATGAACTTCGATCCAAATGTAGTCGTCGTGAATTCTGAAATCTCAAGCCAAGTCACGCAACACGCGGGATCTCATCTCGGCCGCTACGGATCTGGTGAAGTTCTGGAAAAAAGGAAGCTTAGGTGTTGAAATTTTTCTTCGCAAATATTCCACCTAGCGAAACTGTTTCATGGATTTTCCTTTACAACACGCACAATTTTTAACTTTTTTCATCTGACTTGTCGAAGCAAATGAACTGTACAGTGCAGGGAACGAGTCAGATTTAAGTCTTAACGTAATTTGATCTATGAATAGCGAAAGTTTCGTATGTTTAATGAAGACCGTTCAGTGGACTATAAAAACTGACAAAACTATCTGTTTTAAGCGGCTGAGAATGCGAGACTTCAACATGTATAAGCTTAAGGTGATTCCATCGAAACAAGTTGTAATGAGAATTTGTTGAAACTTTGCACAGTTAATAATTACACCTAGTACATCGAAAAAATAAAATAAAAAGAGGGGGTCACCGTGTCTGATTTCACGCTACAGGGCTGTAGTATACAGGTACCTTGCCAGCTATCGACAGCAATATTAAAAAGCCTTTCCTTGTACCAGAGACACTCACTACTTTAAGAAAGTTATCACTAGCAATAAAATATAAGCATTATTCTTGTGATAGCAAAACAATGTTACAGCAAAAGGCCTTAAAGTTACCTTAAAAATGAAAGTAATGAAATAATAAGCAAATCGAGCACATGCACGCTTCCAGTGAAATGCCTAAAATCAGATTGTAATAGTGAATTAATCAGAATGTTTGAAAATTGAATAATGAAAAATTCTTAAAATTTCGATATATCATGCAGAGTCGTGTTTTCTTCAAATAAATGGAATAAAAAAGATCGAGGGGTCACCGAGTTCATTTTGGAGAAAATGACAATTCGTTTCTCTCAAATGCTCAGTTTTCATAGAAAACCTACCAAGTTTCGAACGCGCCCGTGCTCATGCGTGCGCTAATCACGCAAAAATTGATGCGCAGAAAGGATGCGCAATGCAACTGAATGGAATCACCTTAAAGGCTCTTTTTTGAACTCTGATTCTCCAAAGTTCAATGCTTCCAACGCCCAGTCGCCCACATTGGCAGATCAAGGCAGAGCTAGCGTGCGTCTATAGTGACCAATTACAGAGTTAGCTGTCAAAATGTGCCCAATCACAGAGCTAGCCCCAGCCAAAAAGAATCCATTGAAGTGCTGTGCTACAAACGAAAAGAAGTTTGAAAAGGATGTGTTTTCCAGTCACTGTGTTGACTAGAAAACACACACGCGGAATTTGTGTGTGATTCGCGCGATGTGATGCAAATTTCTTTCGAAACGAGTGACTTTACTTGCAGGAAATTGATTCTGGCTGAGAGGTTTTTTCTCGACAAGAATTTCCACTGGATTGCAGTAATTTTATGATCCATCAGATGGCAGATGGCAACTGAAACCATGTGGTTTGCGGAACCGAGTCTCTGCATCTCTGTACAAATTCGAATACCCTATCTCAGAGGTCAGTCTTTTCAAAACTACTCAGGCACAAAACGTTCAAATGATGTACCCCCATGGTTAATCTGTGACTTAATTTGAGAGGGGAAATTGTTCTGAGCAGCACAAAGAGGAGTAAACTCTTCGGTAGTTAATTGTTATCTGTCATCTGATGGGTCAGAAAATTACCCCAATCCAATGAAAATTTTCACCACAAAAAAAAAACCAAACAAACAAAACAAAACAAAAAACGTCAGCCAGAAAGTTCATGGATCGAAGTTCATGCAAAACGTTTCTAATGTCGTTGAAGAAATATCTTTTGCAGACAGGGTGATGCCTTTCCTTCAAAACCAACTTTTTTTCCAAATACAATGCGAAAAGTAGCGAATATTCTGACTGAAGTATATTTGCATATTGCATTAGACGGCATGTTCTCAGATTTCATTTTCAACTTGCAGCGAAAAGAATACCGAAGAGCGAAGAGAATTCTTTTCCCCCGTGTTTTTAGTCGATGACAGTCGTGGAATTTGGTTAAGTGAACGGTCATTAACGTAGAAGAACGCAGCTAGATACAACTACTGCCGATGTTAATCTGAAAATTCCTTTTCATAACCCGTGAGAATGCGACCAGCTACAAGCACATTAACGTGGTTAAAAATTACATGCGCCTCAGACTTTTTTGTGGCTTTGGGTCTTCCGTTCGTAAATGGAAATGAATCCATGAAAATCATTATATTATCAATCAGAACATTAAAGGATTCAAAACGAATTAAATTAAACTTCTTTCTATATTTGCGAAATTTCCAGCGCGTTTTCTTATGCAATGGTTTGTTTACGTTGTGATCAATCACAGGCGTCCCAAACTCACAATCGAATAAAATGATTTATGTAAGCGTCCGGTCAGTCGCAGTTGTCACGCTGGAGCGGTTGCAAAGTTTGATTTCCAACTGTGCTGTAGTCGAAAAGACGGGAAGAAGGTGCTCAGGAAAGCTGAAAGCTCCAGTAGGGATGCATAAATAGTTCGAATTGGAGCGGAAAGGATGAAGTTTTTTCCAAGCTGACCAGACGAGGAGAAAAATGAACTTTCCTTCTTTACGTCGGAAGGGAAAATCAAGCCGCGGATTCGAATTTTGGCGAGAATACGGCCTTGCGGCACAGCTCATTCGAAATGCCTCTGTCCAGCCTTGACTTCGTCTTATGAAGGCTATGACAAAAACCTCAAAACCCCCCAAAAACGATGAAATAGCCCAAAAGGACAACAGAAATCAGGAAAGGTGAGTACATTTTCTTTAATTTATTGAAAAGAAGGTAAAATTTTATTTCGTCGAGCGCTTTTATTCCACATTATTTTAAACTCCATACAAAGTCTTATGGAGTGCTCAAATTTCCAACGGCCTAAATTGTAACACAACACCGCGCACTTTAAGTAGTCACGTCCCACGCGATACGCTTACATAAATCACTCACACGCTTACATAAATCATTTATTTGATCGATTTCTCGAATCGTGAGTTTGGGACGCCTGTGGATCAATTTCTGAATTTCAGGAACGGCTCCCCTGACAAGTTTTACGGCGTGTTTGAAATGGTTGCATGATTGTTTGCATTAAAAAAACAACGTCAAATCGTTGAAATGTCCGAGCAAAATGAATTTTAATTAACTTTCGGATGATGGTAATCTCATTTCCTTTTATGTGTAAAGTGCTTGAAGAGTGCCGTTTCGTTTGAGAGTTGTCACTTTTCATTGTATCGCTCACTTTAAATTGCATCGCATCGCGCTGTTTTTGTTCATGTCTGAAATGGTTGATTGTTTGCACGGAAAAAGCGTCATATCGAAGAAATTTTCGAGTGAGATGAATTTTACTTTCGGATCACGGTTTAGTTATTTCCCTTCTCGTATCGGAGGACTTGAAGAGCTCCATTTCGTTTGAAAGTTGTCAATTTAATCGCTCGCTTCGCATCTATCGCGGTGTTCTTGTTCATGACTTTTTCGATCTCGCTCGCGTCGTGCTTCGTCGAAGGCAGAAAGAAAAGGAAAACAGACCTGCCAACTCTGAAACCGTGAGACTCACGATTTGGGGTATCAACTCACGGTCTCACGATTTGGCCTCCAAATCTCACGGTGTATCAGAAAATCTTATACCTGCCAACTTTTTGTGATTCATAGGTGTGACATTTTTATCCTGAGAGTGTCGAGCTTTTTCGATGGGACCGATAATATCCGAAGATGTCCGATGGTTTCCGAAGATGTCCGACGGTTTCCGAAGATGTCCGACAGTTTCCGAAGATGTCCGACGATTTCCGAAGACGTTCTGAAGACTTTCCGATTTATGGCCAGTAAATCGATGCTTTGATCTGCATTTAAGGTTATACGGAGCTCGTCTCAACGAGTATGACCATGTCTCCAGTGACTTTCCTTTCTCTTTCCATTGGTTCGAGTTTATTTAAATACTTAAAATTTTTTTCAAAGTGAGTCGGTTAAGGCTGTCAGTAATAGCTCACACTTTTCCACCAGGTGTGAGAAATGGGAACGCAGGCGTGAGTAGGCGTGAGATAGCAGTTTTCGATCTGCAGGCGTGACAATCACGCCTTAGGCGTGACACTTGGCAGGTATAAAATCTTGAAATTGCCAAAAAATTCAGATAGTATGAAGCAATATTGAAAATGTCCATGTTGAAAATGGCCAAATTTGTCAATATTGTTCGAGGGAAACCTACACTACCAGACAAAAATAGTTGGGACACTTCAACTAAATGCAATTTTTTCCTTTTCATGCTCCCCTTCTCCCTCTCAATGTTGTTAACTGCAGTTTAGTCACCACATCTTGTACGCCAACATTGAGGGGACAAATGCAAGCAGACAGGAAAGTGTCCCAACAGTTCTGACTGGTAGTGTGTTTTAAAGGAATTTATGGTATATGCTCCATGTAAGCCTGTATTGGCGGGAAGATTTCTGCAAACTGTGACAATGTTTCCGTTTTGGTTTTTGCTCTCCAACATGGGACATTATCATAACAACAAAAACCACTAGATAGAGTAAAGGTAGCTTCCTTGAATTAGGTACATTACGAGGTTTTCTGCGGATATTTCCTGCGATGGACATTCACTTCGAGTGTGTTTCATTACTGTACATTTTGGTGACACAATTCAACGGGTCACCACAACGGGTCACCATGTTTCCAACAGCTATTGTGTTGAATCTTTAGGTAGCTGTAATAAGAGAAGAGAAAAAAACGAAAGAAAAATTACTTAGTTATGTAACGCGCAGTTTGAAGGCTTTTTAACTCTGTGCGATTTTCTTATTAGCGTTTTGAGCATGGTGACACTGCTACTCGCGAAAAAAGAAATCATCCATTCCTTATTTAATTAACTAAGGGTGACCCGTGTACACGCGAACCACAACGTCCCCTTTCAACGGTTAAAGCCAAATCTTTCTCAAATTATAGAGGAGTGAGAGTTCAATGCTTTTATCCCCATCATTTTAGCGAACTGCTTTGTTTGCAGGTGATGTTTAAAGGTTTATACGTCGTCAAAAGATTGACAATCGATGTCACCATTTCGAGTTAACTTGATTAAGAGGGAATGTAAACACAGCGCTTAAAGTTTATATGTTGTCAATTTCACATCTGTTTGCTGAGACGTACTGTAAGTCAAGAATTTACATTGTGAGAAATAATTGGCCTCAATACTCAGTGCTAACAAAGAGGGGTCGTTATATTTGGGGACATGACAACAATTGTTAGTGCAGTGGATAAATCCGTGCACGTTTTTTAGGCTAGAAGACTCCTTGAACTTGATTGTAGATAATATTTCACTTCCGATTGCAACTGAACCGTCACTGTTTTTACAAATTCTTCAATTAGAGAAAATCCTTCTTCTAGCATAGCTCTTTTACGAGGACATGTCCCCTCCCTTTACCGAACTCACTTTATCGCCCTCATAATTTGTCCTCTCTGCCTTGCACCTAAGGTCAATGAAGGTCCCGTTTTCCCATGTTCCTGAGACTCCTTGTTTCCAGGGAGGACTTCCGTCGTCAGCCACTACACGCTTCCCCTAGAAACACGGCACATTTGTACTTTTCTCTGTATTAGCAAACCATGAATTTGACAAAGTAAACATGTGCTGGGGTCACGCTATCAACCCAGATTTTAAACCCAGCCTTTACACTTTGCTCTTTTTTCCCTTCCTTTTGTGATATAATTATTTTTAGAAAACACGACCATCGCAACGTACAGGTCCCCTTATATTCAATGCCAAAGAAACAAAAAACTATCCTTTAATTGCATTCAATCAATGGCGATAGAAATATTGCCGAATCGCTGAGTACGTCACAACCTTCGCGCCATTTGTGACCGGACTGCAAATTAACGACGCTTATCTGTCAACACCTCTTCAAATTCCTGCTCCTTGAGACACTACCAGACAAAAATAGTTGGGACACTTCAACTAAACGCAATTTTTTCCTTTTCATGCTCCCCTTCTCCCTCTCAATGTTGTTAACTGCAGTTTAGTCACCATATCTTGTACGCCAACATTGAGGGGGCAAGCAGACAGGAAAGTGTCCCAACAGTTCCGACTGGTAGTGTAGGTACAATTCCAGCCTCATTCCCGTGAAACATAGGTGCACTTAGGTCTCTGGAAGGCTACAGCTGTGAACAGTAAACTCAACCTGGCGCCTCGCGTCGACAGCCAAACAGAAACTGACTCTTCAAAATATGCGGCAAAAGAATACAATAGGTGCACAGCTAAGGTAAAGAATACCTTGAAACAAGAAATCTACTATTCATTTAACACATATTTTGGAAATCTCCAGGTTTGAGGTCCCAATCTCCAGGTTTTTCTGGGCTTTTTTTCTACATCTCCAGATTTGCATGTTTTGGAGGTTGGCAGGTCTGGGAAAATATCATTCTTAAACAACTTACCGAAGTAAAACTAAATTTTTAAGGAGACTTTGTCACTTCAAGAATTAACTTTCGTTGTTTTTTTTTTCTACACCAAGCCCCATGAAGAGTTCTGCTTGGGTTTGAATTTTATTTTGCAATGGCGGCCGATCAAGTCAAATTTGTTTTGCGATTGCCTTTTCGCCCAAGGTCGGCAACTTGCGATTAATAACTACCTCGACCGTCACTTACGATTAAAAATCACTCAATGTACGATTATTAACTGTAGAATCTGTCAGACGTAGTTAATAATCATGGATTTTACGATTATTAACTGTAAAATGCACGATCATTAATCGCAAGTGACGTGTTTCGCGATTAATAACTACAAAGTACTGCTTTTCACGATTATTAGGGACAAAGTACGCATTTGCCGATAAATAATAGTGAAAAATCGTACTGCAAAAATTAAAAAACACTGCAAAGCTAGATAAACCCCTCTTACAGGTAATCACAGGATGTCAAGCCACATCCACCCCTCCTGTCCATTATAGTTATATACCTTATCATTAACATACCAATCAATCATCCATGACCTTCAAGAACCTACCAAAGGAATTCGAAGTTGCAGCAGAAACTATAGCAGAACTGTAGATGGCTCCACTATGCTGGGGGCTGTCTTATTAATAAAAATTACAAATTAAACACAAAAAAGTATGTTCAGATAACAAACTTACACTTGTCATGACTAAATTCAAAAAGTCTTAAAATGTGTCTGAACTACTTGTACAGTACATGTAACTGTCAGTAGCTAATTGTGCAAGCTTGACTGTTGATTGATATATAAGCATGTAAGCATGTAAGATTAACTTGCAGAATATGCATTTAATGTTAGCTGTTGATTGCGTAAATATGTGTGCTTCATGTGCAGAATAATTAATATACTTTAAATGCTGTGCTGATTGATATAAATTTTTATTCATAATTTGCAGAATTTGCATTTCTGAGAAGTGCTCCTCATGTAGAAGCAATGTGTTCCTGTGTGCACGCATTTGAAAAAGGAGACAGTCAGTTGCTCAGTGAGATAGATAATGTTCTGGTGGGTATACCTTTTAATCTCTGGTAGTCAGAAAAGTGTACTGACAAGGCAAACGTCTTCAGTAGAACATATTCACAAATATTATTAATTTATTATTAATAATATTTATATTCAGTGATTGTATGAAGAAGCAACCAGCTGGTGGAGTGCATCATCACAACTGATGAAGTGATAATTGCAAGTGACACGAAACAGGTGTCAGAATACTTCTGGAATGTCAAAATACTTTTGGAGTACAGGATAATATTCGTACCATGCGCTGTTGTACGGTTATTATGCATACTATTCACATCACTCCAGTATATTAACCGTAGAATACCATGCCCTACATACATTATACTGGAAAGCTGCCACTTACGGTTATTACACGCGCAACATATGAATAATAACCTGTGAAAGTACGGTTAATATCCACATGTGACGTAGTTTTCAGGTTGTTATTCGTATCTGTACGAAAGTTTGTCGAGAAGAATTTTTCGAGCTTCAGCCGCCATTACAGAAAAAAATGTTGAGGCTTAAAACTGCAAAGCTGATGAAATTTTCTTCAAAAAAGGAATCTAGCTCAAGGCATTTCCCCTAAAACATTCCGTTAAGCGAGCTTAAAACCGAACAGTTTCTCTCAACGAGCGGTATGTGCCAAAAGTTCTGCTTTCCGCAGCGATCAATGCGACGCCATATCCCAGCGATCGAGTTCGATGTTTATGAATTCAAACGCTTTTCACATTCGAAGTACGCTAGGAAAATATTTCACAGGCTTCAAACACAAATAAAACAAGAACCACGGGTTTACTGGTTCAGCGTAGCCGCTGCTTTTCATAATGATACGAAATTAATTTCGATCTATTTCACAACGCGAAATGAACAACTTCACGGCAGTGCCCGAGAGGCAGTGTGCAGACGTCGAAGGAATAGAATGATCATAAATAAAATTGTTTTAAAACTATTCGCAGTGTTCTTGCGATATATAGCGTCTATGGAAGATCCTATTCCAAATGGAAAAGGAAAAATGTGAGGTGTTTCGGAAGGTTGTCTCCAATGAAAAATATGTTTTTCCTTAAGAATGTGGAAATCAACTCGTGTAAACAAAGTGCAACACGCTGCCCGGCTGTCGGCACTGTATGGGATTTTACGGATAAAACTTTTTAGTAATAAGAAAACCGCCTGCTTATCAACGGAGAACAGTTTTAGTTGATTTATTTTAACACCTGGACTGTAATGATTGAAAATAAAACAAAGTTTCATTGACAATTTCACATTTTCCATCATGAGCAATTCATTCGGGCAAACTCTGCAAATTGACTCTCGGACTGAAATTGACAGTCAGGTCGGAGATGCGAAGACTTTTATATTACACATTTTCAGTTTATTTTAACCCGAAAATGTGTACAGCGTACGGTTCATAACTGTGCCTAGCTTCGTTTCAGGCTACTAGCCGTTTACGGAATCAAAGTCGACAAACTGAGTCGCAGAGGCATTTCCCCAAATGTTACAGGGAAAAGATCGAGCTACGAGAGGTTGGCAAGCGTGTAACATGTAACATGTTTTCAAGGAAAGGGAGGTCGTTCTTTCCTTGGAGATTATTACATCGGGGGAAATATCTTACCGATTTTCCAAAATGACAAACCAGGAGCGGCAGAGTTGATTCAAAGGCAGCTTGTAATTTGTCAATCCAATTCGTGGAAAATTGAAAATTCTTCAAGCAAGAAAGAAAACGGATGAATTTCGGGTATTCGCTTCAATTTTGTCAAGCTTAAGTCACTTTTTTTTTGTCGGATGTTCAAAGCGATTACGCGAATTCCTCTATAAAAACACACGAGTTAACACATTGGAGTCATTGCCTGTAGCTTTTATTGCATTGGGAAAGGCGCACTTGTATCTACAGCTGCAGTGATTTTGGTAGGTTCATGGAAACAACACAACTGTGTAGACTACACCAGCGCGCCATCTTTCCTACGTTTGCGAAGGCACGTAGTGCATCTTATTCAGCTCTTCAACAATCACGCATCAGTCTTGTCTGTTTTGTACGAGTAATAAGCATGAGTGCATGAATTAGAGCGCTCAACATTCACGCAAAAGGCTTCTCTTTATTGTACGAGTACTAAGCGTGAGTTTGCGAAGCGCTCTCAACAATTGCACAACAGGCTTGTCGGCATAGTTGTACGAGTAAAAAGGGTGAGTGTACGAAGTGCTCTCAACAAACAACAATCAAGACTGACTGTACTGTATGTACGATTAATAACCGTGAGTATACAAAGACCGCTCAACACTCGAGTAGAAGGCTTGTTTACAATGTCCGAGTGCTAAGCGTGACTGTACATACTGCCTCAGAAAATGACCATCAAGCTTGACTGTATTGGACGGTTAATAAGCGTGAGAGTACGAAGAGCACTAAGCAAGCAAGGAAGAGGCTTGTCTGTATTGTACAAGTAATAGGCATGAATGTGCAAAGTGCTCTCAAGAATCACACAACAGGCTTGTGTGTATTGTATGAGTATTAAGCGTGAGTGTGCGAGGGACTGTCAACAGTCGCACAACAGCCTTGTCTATATTGTACGAGTAATAGCGGTGAGTCTGCGAAGCGCTCACAACAGGCTAAGTGTACGAGTAATAAGCGTGAGTGTGCATTGTACTAGTAATAACCGTAAGTGTGCGAAGGTCGCTCAACAATCGCACGACAGGCTTATCTGTTTTTACGAGTAATAACCATGAGTGTGCGAAGTTCGCTTAACAATGGTGCAACAGGCTTGTGTGTATTGTACAAGTTTATATATTATTAAGTGTACGAAGTCTTCTCGACAATCGCGCTTAAAGCCTTTTGTGCGATTCTTGAAAGTGTTTCGTACACTAGCGCTTATTACTTGTAAAATCAGAAACTCATAAGGACTTATGAGTTTCTGGTAAAATCAACAGTCGAGCCTTTGAGTGTGTATAGAGGAATTCACTTAATCGCTCTGATCATCCGAAAAAAGAAAAGCGACTAATGCTTGGCAAAATCGAAGCGAATACCCAGAATTGATCCACTTTCTTTCTTGCTTGAAGAAACACTGACACCGTTTTTTTCAAAAAGTTTTTTTCAAAAAAGAATTTGAAAAGTGAGAAGACGCAGAAGATACGTTGCCTGTAAATTGTTAAATGCAAAATCTGGCCCAACTACATTTTTGGGATGCCTGTCACTAAATAAACTTCTGTAGCCAGCTTAAATGCGTGTGATTGGTTTATTTATTCGCGCGCAAAAGTTTGTTCGAAAACATCACTGTCATATTGATTGACACATGTTGACAGCGAGCTCTGTAATTGGTCACTAAGGAAGCGCCTGAATCTGCCAAACTTGGTCGAGGTTTGAGAAAAGTTTTCAGAGCTTTGAATGTTAGTATTTCGTACATCCTGGTGGTGCATCCCGATTACCACGGGGAGTTTGGAGGTTTACATGTGAAGTTAAAATCGATCCGACTGGGAAACTTTTACTGCGTGCAGTGAGAACGTTTTTTTAAATTTTTTTGTTACATCACTGTCATCTCATTGATGTGCTGCTCCATTTCTGTGGGAAAACTCCACGTGCTTCACTAGAAGCTTTGAATTGAAGCGAGTAACAGTCGGCGAGTGAAATCTCCACGTCAATTCCCAATACATTTCTACAAAGAAACCGGCCGTGAATATACAGCATGTACATGAATGGAGCTTTATAAATCCATTTGCATTGGAAATAGTCACTCCGCGAATCTATTGCCAAGGTTTACTGCCAGAGATCCTGTCATTGCTAAGGAGAGAATTTGTTCACAGATCAAGTCAAATCACTGATGGCAGTTCAACACAGTCTCACAAAACTATTTAAAGGGCAAGACTTGAAAAACAAGCTTATTTGTGGAGGTTTCATTTGATTTATGGATGCGCAGTCCCGCTGATCATGACATACCAAACTGAGGTGAGCTCATTTTTATCGACTTCAGTTTTAGTTTAAATAAAGCACCAAAATGAGTTTGAGTTTGTGGTGTACTCAGTTTTGCAGTTTATCTCGAAAAATGCGGTTGAGGGTTTTTAAAGGCCGTTTAAATTATAAAATTATTGTTTTAATAGGCCGCTGAATTATTTCTATTTGACTTTTCCCACTCACAACACAATTTGCCGCTCGAGACATAAGCTTACCGATTCATTTGACGTATTTGTTAATAAGTCTGGTATATTTTAATCTGATGATTATTCTGAAAGCGTTAGCAGTTTTTATAGTTTCAACATGAAATTCAGAATAAGCGGTCGTGTCGGATAATTTAGGGCCAAAAAAGAACTGGCCGTGCGTATTATAGCACCATATATTTTTTCTTCGACCTCGAACCTGTAAGCATATTTGCTCGTAAAAAGTTTCCTTGCAGGTTTCGTGATAATCCTGTGACAGTGCTTTTTTTAAGTCCGAAAAACTGAAAAGTATGCGTCACATCAAGTTGTATTACCATAATAATAGGATTGCAACCCTTCACAAGCACGCTAACCTTCACATACACTCTCAAATCACAGCCTGTTTGCTAAGAAATTTCATAGGCGATGCCAGCTGGCGCTTGGTCTCCAAACTTAAATATATATTTAAAACTCTTTCAGTGCAAACCTCTTCTTATTTTCCAGAGAACAAAGCTCTGACTTTTAGGCGGTGTGCTCAGTAACGTACGTGACAAAATATGGAACTTGTAAATATTTGGGAGGATTACATTCGCATTTCACTGGGTTAGAAAATAACCACCTTTGGTGAAAAAAATGGCATCATTGCAGTTGTCAGAATGTTTTAGGTACATGATTTTGCCGGATGGTTTTTTCTTTTGGTGAAAACTCCACGAGTTTCAAAAGATACTGGCCACGAATCGACTGCGGGCGGAAAATCCTCGCTCGTTGCGTGACACGGCTGTCAGTCAATTTCAAGTAAAGTTTGCATAATCTCTGGGCTTAATACTTTCAATGAAAACAACGCGCTTAGCCTGCAACATCAGTTTGCTCTTCTACTGAAAGTGCATTGTATCCAAAGAACATGCAATGACCCTAGGAGTAAACTGCATCAAACTGAAACTATCGAGAAACTATCTCAAATTTTCCTGTCGAATCTGCTCTGTGGTAAAGATTTCAATTTTCTGCGAATTGGATTGACAATTACAAGCTGCCTTTGAATCAACTCTGCCGTTCCTGTTTTGTCATTTTTGGAAATCGATAAGGTATTTCCTCTGACGTAACAATCTCCAAGGAAAGAAAGACCTCCCTTTCCTTGAAAACACATTTTATTTTGAAATTATGAATATATGAAATTCATATATTTGAACTGCGGAATGAAGAATTAAATGTAAAGAAGATCCTCGCAGTTATTAACGCAACTTACATGTATGCAGTTGCGAAAAGAAAGCCTGAAAAAATTTTTTTCAGGCTTTCTTTTCGCAACTGCATAAGTTGCGTTAATAACTGCGAGGATCTTCTTTACATTTAACATTTTATTTTGTTTTGCATTGTTCGGATTCACACGCTTGTAAAGTCCTCCCGTAGCTCGATCTTTCCCCCGTAACATTTGGGGAAATGCCTCTGCGACTCAGTTTGTCGACTTCCAGTTCCGTGAATGGCTAGTAACTTGAAACGAAGCTAGGCACAGTTATGAACCATACGCTGCACGCATTTTCGGTTAATAAACTGATAATGCGTAATATAAAACTCTTCGCATCTCCGAGTTGACTGTCAATTTCAGTTCGAGAGTCAATTTGCAGAGTTTGTCCGAATGAATTGCTCATGATGGAAAATGTGAATTTGTCAATGAAACTTTGTTTTATTTTCAATCGTTGCAGTCCAGGTGTTAAAATAAATCAACTAAAACTTTTCTCCGTTGATAAGCAGGTGGGTTTAGACCTTAAAAAGTTTTATTCGTAAAATCCCATACAGTGCCGACAGCCGGGCAGCGCGTTGCACTTTGTTTACACAAGTCGATTTCCACGTTCTTAAGGAAAAACATATTTTTCATTGGAGACAGCCTTCCGAAACACCTCACATTTTTCCTTTTCCATTTGGAATAGGATCTTCCTTAGACACTATATATCGCAAGAACACTGCGAATGGTTTTAGAACAATTTTATTTATGATCATTCTATTTCTTCGATGTCTGCACACGGCCTCTTGGGCACTGCCACGAAATTGTTCATTTCGCGTTGTGAAATAGATTGAAATTAATTTCGTATCATTATGAAAGGCAGTGGCTACGCTGAACCAGTAAATTCGTGGTTCTTGTTTTATTTGTGTTTGAAGCCTGTGAAATATTTTCCTAGCATACTTCGAACGTGAAAAGCGTTTGAATTCATAAACATTGAACTCGATCGCTGGGATATGGCTTCGTATCGATCACTGCGGAAAGTAGAACTTTTGGCACATACCGCTCGTTGAGAGAAACTGTTCGGTTTTAAGCTCGCTTAACGCGGCGGGTCTAAAACATTGGTAGCTGGTAACTGGTAGCTGGTAACTGGAAGCTGGTAACTGGTAGCTGGTAACTGGTAACTGGTAGCTGGTAACTGGTTACTGGTAACTGGTAGCTGGTAAATGGTAGCTGGTAACTGGTAACTGGTAGCTTGTAACTGGTAACTGGTAGCTTGTATCTGGTAACTGGTAGCTGGTAACTGGTAACTGCTGGTAGCTGATAGCTGGTAACTGGTAGCTGGTAACTGGTAACTGGTAGCTTGTAACTGGTAACTGGTCGCTGGTAACTGGTAGCTTGTAACTGGTAACTGGTAACTGATAGCTGGTGACTGGTAGCTTGTAACTGGTAACTGGTAGCTGGTAACTCATGGTAATAGGGAAATGATTAGAATTTGGTTTAGGTGGGGGGACCCAAACTAACGCATTACTGCCAATTGTTCAGATTAAGTCTGACTCGAGCCTTTTATTCCAAAAAAATGAAAACCAATAAACAATTTCTTTTATTTCAACAAAATTAACGTTCAGTAGGTAACTTCTGTTACACTGTTTAATACAAAAAAACAGTAGTTATAGCTTGTTGAAATCGATTCCTGGCGGGCGGTTTTCTGCGGCACAAACTTGCTCTACGTGCAAAAATTATTCCTCTTTCCTAGCTATAAGAATCCTGCATGTATTTTCCATAGAAAGGCAAGTCTATTGTGGGAAGTGAGAGTTCCAATTGTCTAGATCTTGCATGGGTTTTACGTGTAAATTGACTGCGGGGAACGGCGTTTTAAGATCATAACTCCCGCGGAATAAAACAAACGTTCCGGGAGCTTTAGTCTAGATAAGGACTTAATCCTTCCCTGTCAACAGGTAGGCTCTGGGCCTTCGATATCCAGGGTTTCCTTGAATAAAAGGAGTGTTGGATAATACGGATGTAGTTCTTGACCAAAACAAACCTCTGCACCTCAACTGACCAGAGAGAAACGCTGGGAAGAGTAGCTGTCGAACGTAGCAAAAATGGAAAAAAGTCGATAACGGAAGACTAAAAAATTGTGTGAACCTACGTCTACTAACGTGTAGACAAGATCATATGAACGCACTAATAGACCTTTCAAGGAAACGTATGGTGAAATGTTCTGAAACGGCTCATTTCGTTCTGACGTAGAAACCAGGGAGAAAACATTGCCATCTGATACCAGAATTAGTGGGGGAAAACGTTGAGAGGACAAAACAAGTATCATGCGAACATTATGATATCCTTCTACGGAATAAGTTTTACTTTCTGCTCACTCAATTTGCTTTTGGGATCCGAATATCAGAAACAATATTTAGTTTAGTTTCCTTCCGGTGCTTTAGTGCTTTAAAATTTTCACTAGCCAAAATGGCTAGTGAAAGCGCAAAACTTACTAGCCAAAACGGAATTTCTACTAGTCTGTGACTAGTTGGCTACCGTTCTAGTCTCGGGCCCTGGTGCCACTGGGACCAGAATTTTGGTATTCCATATTTTTGCATTTTCGAAAATAGTCTGTGGTTGTTAGTCACCATGCCAAATTTCAGCTCATTACGACGACTGGAAGTTGCTTTCTTCGGACGGTTTTTGTCGAGATTTTACTGCCGCCATTACTGGCCCTTATTCCGGAAGCTGGCTTGAGAATTAGCAGACTGAAGTGACGTTAGAGGCTCACCTCAAACCTAGTACCTTCATAAGGTTACTTGCCGTGGGAAATTTAACGGTCGTCGAGGGAAGATTTCTTGCCAACTGTTTGCTGTACTGCCTTGAAATTTTCGTTGCTGCAGCAGTTATAAAGTGCATTACTTGAAATGTGTTGTACAATGCTACAATTTACAATAAATCCAACCACCGAGCTGGTATTTTGCTTCAATCATCAAAGCCTTGCGAGCGGACCCGCAATGGAAAAGTGGATAATGTTCGTACTCACACACAATGCAAATTTCAACCTGAGAGGTATTTTTGTGGGCTGTTCTGATCACTTCACCGACGAGCGTTTCTAGAGGACTGTTCATGTCGAAGGATCCCAGAGGTCAATTATTCCATTGTCCATTCCAAGTATATCGAAAAAAGATCCGGAAAAAATGAGATGAAAGGTACCTAATCTTAACGCATTCGAAGTGATAGTTTGTTTCTTTTACAACACATCCACCATTGTGCAAAAGTTATTTTCTTTTAACATATTTTAAAATTTATTTTGGTTGTGGAAAACCCTTTCAGTTCTGCCGTCTGCTAGCACAAAGATCTTTGGCGTAGTCCTCATAAATTGCATCCTGAGCGAACTGCAGGACCGCCGTGATTAAGCCAATAGTTTGTATTGCTTAGCTTTCTTTCTTGTTTTTAATTCCGTGTGTGTTAATTTATAAGCAGTCAATCGCTTAGAAGCATGGTCATTTATTTTATAGCATACCATCCTGAATGTCGAGAAACTTTTCTCCTTATTTCCTGTCGGTGAAGAGACAATTGAAATTATTGTTCGAAATATATAAAGGCTTCAACAGGTCGGCTCGTCTTGCGTGAAAATTTAAGTTGGGAAAAAAATATCACACGCCACTCTTTGTCTAAGGGGTTTACAGTGTTATTTCTTTTAACTGTCATAGCAATCTTAGTGAATGAACTACCAAGAAAAATTATTAGATATCAAGTTATTATTTTTACGCAATGAATAATTAAAAGCTTCGTTTCCACGGCAGTCCGGATGTTGTTGTTGAGCAGCAGAAAATTTTCCTTGTGGCTTTGATTTGCACTACAAGTATTAAGATTCCGGTCACACAAGGCCTCCACTTCTTAAAAAAAAAGGTCTTGGTTTATTTCACTTTTTTGGCTCAAGTTAAGAATTTTACAAAAACTGTTCAAAATATTAAGAAACGCCAAGCACTTGCAACCACTGTACTATAGTGGACGCGATATCAACGATAAGCTTCATAAGCTGACTGCCAGATGACTACACAGCATTACGGCTCTTCAAGAAAGTTTCCTATACTATGCTAAGAATGGCCAAAAATTTCAATGCTTTACAATATATCATGAAGATAAACAACGGCACACAAAATATAGCTTCTTTAGTTCTCCAACGAAGCGAACAATAGAATCAATCGACCGATGCTTGAGAATTCGCGAGCATCAAATTCTAGAGTTTTTAATTTTATAGGTGTTTTTTCTATATTTCCAAAGCTTGTGCCTGAACTGTAATCACTGTATAAGCATTATTTCACGCATATTTTGAACTCCCGCCAATAAGGCGAGAAAAACAACTTTGAACAGTTTGTTTACAAGCTTACAAGCTGAAATCTCCTGACGTCAGTTCTTACAGTGTACGGTAAGAAAAATTCTTCATTTGCAGAATGAAATGAATCCTCTGATGCTTGGGAAGCTAAAGACTGTTCCAAATCGTAGAAATACTCTTCGGAGGTTTCGCAGTCGAGGTTGTGCAGCTTGAGTCAAAACACAAGGCCGAATGCGACTGAGGTGAGCCTCTGACGTCACAAGCTATTAAATTGCATAATCACCCAGGAACACATTTTCAGTAATGGTGGACACATTTTACGCAACTTTGGAGCTAAAAAATATTAGATGGATGTGTTCTTGTTCAGTTTTCTGGGTAAATATAGACCCAACGCGATATTCTGCGACAGAATTTGGCTGAAATATACCTACGAATTTTCGTCTCAGTGGCACTTTAAGCTCCGTTATACTATGGAGAGGATTAGGAGAAAATCGTAAGCCTCTGGGGCCAAAGCTTCAGTCACTATGGAGAGGATTATGCCAAAGTTTTTAAGCTCCCTCCACTTTCGAGAGCATTACCTATACGGCAAAGCCTTTGAGCTTCTGTCACTATGGAGTGGATTATGTCAAAGCTTTTAGTTTCTGTCACGTCACTAGGGAGAGGATTGTGCCAAAACTTTAAAAACTGAGCTCCTGTCACTGTAGAGAGGACTGGGGCCAAAGGTCATAAGCTCCCTCCACTTTTGAGAGGATTAGGCCAAAGCTTTTAAGTTTCTGTCAATATGGAGAGGATTGGGCCAAAGTTCTTAAGAGAGGATTGGGGCCAAAAGTCCTTAGCTCCCTCCTCTTTTGAGAAGATTGAGTCAAAGCTTTTAAACTTCTCTCACTATGAAGAGGATTGGGCCAAAGTTCTTAAGAGAGGATTGGGGCCAAAAGTCCTAAGCTCCCTCCTCTTTTGAGAAGATTCAGCCAAAGCTTTTAACCCTCTCCTGCCCACCTTTTTTACTCAAAAAAACCTACGCATTTTTTACCATTGAAGTGGTTTTTTAAGTGCTGTGTTGCCAAATGCCACTAAACTTTCCTACAAAAGCATTTTCTTACAATTTAGCTAGATTTTGAGTCAGCTTGTGTGGTAAATTGTACAATATTTTGCTTTCACGCATGCGCAGAAGCCCAAATTTGGACTTTTTTTTGCGGATTCATTTCCAATTGTTTTCTCGCTTCTTTTGCTTTCCTTTTCCCCTCCCTTTCTTTTCTCTTTATATTCTACCCTTTATCCCCTTCTATCCACTGGAAAAGTTTTGGCCTCAGCCCTTCTAAAAACCTGGAAATCAAACACTGATCAACTAGGTGACTTGGCCTATTTTACCACCAACTTTGCACCCAAAATTGGACACGTTTTTTCTGGTATAGCTCTGCCAGAATTTTGGTCAATATTCAAAATGGACACACGTGTGGATGGATCTGTCCTTGCTGTGTTAGCTGCTTATCAAAACAATCTGGTGATGTCAAAAATAATGATGTCACAAGTGGCTCAATGTCTGGGGTCGAAAACGACCCAAAAATACGACTCTTGATAGTAAAGAGATCAATTTAACTTCTCTCACTATGGAGAGGATTGGGCCAAAGTTCTTAAGCTCCCTCCACTTTTAAGAGGATGTGGCAAAGCTTTTATTAAGCTTCTGTGCTATGGAAAGGATTGGGCCAAAGCTCCTAATAAGCTCCTTCCACTATGGAAAGGATTGCACCAAAGCTTTTAAGCTTTTGTCACTATGGAAAGGATCAGGCCAAAGTTCTTAAAAGCTCCCTCCAATTTAGAGAGGATTACACCAAAGCTTTTATAAATAAGCTTCTGTCGCTGTGGAGAGGACTGGACCAAAGTTCTTAAGCTCCCTCTGTGAGGGATAAACGACAACTAACGAAATTACTTTAACTGATATTCTCCGCTTTTACACTGTATTTTGAACTCTTTCAATAGACTAAATAACACAATGAAAGGTTTGCTAGAACAAAAAACAAAATAACAAAATGAGAAGGAATAACCACAAATGTAACTACAAACGTTCATTACGGATCAACTGTTCTGCAGTTAAACCTCTTGAAACATCATCAGCAGGATTTGACTTTGAATCTACGTATCTCCACTGCTCCGGAGACGAGCCATCATGGATAACTGACAGGCGGTTTGCCACGAAAGCATGAATTGAAACCTCTTTGTCTGGTTCCAGATTAACTGAATAATTGATGTCAAGCCACTCCAGAAAGTGCTCTTTTCCATGGGCAGGTCAAGCAGAAAACTCGCCTTTGTTGTTCTTCAGACAGAAACTTGAATGTACAACTAGGAGACGATGTAGCTCCGAAAATACATGAACTATCAACTTGTACTCCTCTGGGGGCGGAGTTAAATCATCAGTCGACCACCACAGAAATCTTAGGGTGTCACAGTGATGTCACAGTGTTGTACCTGACGACAGCAAGGTGTTCTTCCTAAAAAGGCATCAGTACACTTCCATTGCCATCAAGGCTACTGGCTTTTAGACTGACTTCTAGCCCACTGTGCTCCTTATCATCGCTGCTGAGGGTAGTCAGAGAAAATTGACGCTGAGCACCATTCAATTCAAGCTGTTCCAGTAAGCGGCGGTCACAAAGTGACACATCTGAATGTTGGTGTTGGTGACCACTACTTCAACTACACAATCAAAATTGTTCCTGATTAAAATCGCAACCCCACCAATGTTGTTAGCCCCATGAGAACAGAAAAGAGGGGTCCTCTATTCCCTTATTTCCCTTTTCCACATAGACTCATGATGCTTCACTGTGTTCAGATGATCATGAGCTGATGAACAATTTATTCTTACTATCAGTACAACCGCAATAGTCACACAAGACATCCTCTGTCGAGGGGGGTGATCTAGAGGGCGACACAGTAGAGGGCGTCATACCCCACCTGTGTAATTGTCTTTTTCCCACCATGGCCAGAACTACTCTGCGAAAGACTATTTTGCGTGTCCGCATTGTCAGTGCTCTTTCCAAAATGCAGGATTAGTAGAAACTTGACTGTGCTTTATTCTCCACATATTCTTTGAGGTTGGAAAATTTAATAGGCCTTTCTTTGGTTTCTATTATGTGGTCAGCCCCTTTGCACTTTGCCAATGATAAAGATGAAGAACTGCTTCAAAGTTGACAGAATGCTGTGAACCTCTTGAAGACTTAGAGGTGACCCGAGAACCGATTCGACTTGCCAAGTCTTCAGGGCTGACCTGAGAGTTTAACATTAGAATCTCTTCTGCGTTTCTAATCCACTCTTGAACCTTTGGACAGAAATCATCTGCTCACAAAGACTTGCGATCAAACTGCTCACGACATTTCACAATGCTAGTTTTGTGTTGAAGGTTGAACAGAAAAGTGAGATGGGCTTCTTTAAATCCTTGGAGAGCGGCCACAAGTCCGGGCAACTTTTCTTTGCAATTGATAACAATGTATCGATTTCATTCCTCCTGGCACTAACCGTGGAGAGATGGTCTGATCTTGCATTCTTGAGCCAGACAAGTTTTAGTAGAGAATGCCTTCTTGATCAAGTGATTTACTCAGCGTCTTCAAGTGGCCTGGGTGCTAACACGATCATCAGATTCCTCAGCCACGTCGCTGTTCACATCCAGTGTATACTCAGTCAAAACTACAACAATTTTAAATATTACCGCTGTAGGAGTCTTCCATAATATCCAGTTCACGGCAAAAAATTTCAGTGCTCAACTTTAATTTATAGCTATTGCAGTACAGCCCAAGAATAATGCATGCGCAAGAAGTGGCACAAGAAGTTCTTGCGCCGGAAGAACACGCAAGCCGGCGCAAGAAGTGAAAGTGCTATGTTTTTGCGGTTTACCCATAAGAACATTCGAAATGCAAGAAGTTGAAAATCTAGCCGCAAGAAGCCGCAAGAAGTTACTAAATAAATGTTAATAAATGTTCCAGCCGAAGAAACTTGTAGTGCTCATGTTAGTGTGAGGTAATTTGCAAAAGTAATGAGAGCGAATCTCGCAATCTATTCTCTTTGAAATATCGCCGAGCTTTCGAGCAATTTTTCGCCACATTGGCGTGTCAATTCGCCAAGTCAAGCGAAAGTTCGCAAGGCTGATCAAAAACTCAAGGAAGCAAATGTTCGAACAACAAATTGAGCGAAATCTTTCGCGCCGCTAATAAGCGTACCACATGTCTGGGACTCCGGGACACATAATAAACAATAACATACACGTGCTTGATTTGAGTCTTGTTTCTCCCTAGCCGTTAAAAAATAACATTGAAGGCGACCGGCGCCAAATTCAGAACCTAGTGAACTCTTTATCAGATAAAAAATTCTAAACCAAAGAAAAAACTTAAAAGCGACCAAATAAACAACTGATTGCAAGCTACAAAGGCAGCCGATTTCGAACTTGGCTTGCGCTACAAAGTGGTCTCTTTTTTACCTTCTCTGGCTTCCGGGTTTTTAAGGTGTTAGCACAAAGAAGTTCTTGCGCTTACTTGCGGTCCGGACATCTTACCGCAAAGAGGTTCTTGCAGTTTTAACTTCTAAACGCAAAGAAGTTCTTGCAGCTTGCAGAATTCAAGCGCAAGTGTCCCGCAAGTAGCCGCAAGAAGTTCCCGGCTTGCGGACACAAAAAGAAGTTCTTGCGCGTGCATTATTTTTGGGCTGTACTGTAAGTACAAGCTGTTGAGGTTTAAAATTGTAACGCATTGTTGTCATACAGGAATAGACTCTCTAAAGGGAACTCTGAATTCACAGGAAAACGTACTGAAAAACTGCACAAAGTGCAATCTACTGTTCATATTCGACAGTGTACTGAACTTGAAAATTTGGAAAATAAGTTTTTAATCAAAATACTAATAACGTTGGCTGACACATGGAATTCTCCTATAGCATAAACAAGCTAACATTGTTATTGGGTGTAACGGACAGTAACCAACAGTTGTGTTTGTATAGCATGAGGTTCTGCACTAGGGTAACATTTTCACTTGGGAGACATCTTAAGTGAATAGGAGTGCAAAGTCTTTGTGTGTTTTTTGAAAATTATGTTCACTTGCAGTATGGCTTTGAAAGTTGTCCTCCATTAAAATTAAATTCTGTTCTATTTTCAGTTGAACAAGAAAAAGTATGTTGAATTGTGGCTGAAAGAAAGTGTTGATTTCAGCTTAAATGATGACATCCAAGGGACTTCCCCTCAAATTCAAATTGTTTACTCAGATAGCACCAATAGCGAGCAGGAGGATTTTCAGAGTGTTTCTTCATATGGCTCACCTGCTGATGTTGACCTGATCACAGATTATCCACTCTACTGTCATGCAGGCCATGACACACAGGATGGTTTTCAGCTCTATTCTTCTGAGCCTGGACAAAACGTTTCCTTTTTACCAAAAAATGGTACTGATCTAACCAGTGAAAACAATAGAATTAGTGCATGTGATGGGATAGGAAGGCCTGGACAGAGAAATGAATTAACTTTAACTCAACCATCAAGAATAGGACAAAATGTAAAAGCCACATTGGCCCAAGCTGCCCTTTCTGCTGTTCTGGAGAGTGATGAGACATCAGTTAGTCCTACCACATGGTTTGATGGCCAGAGTGAGGAACAGTTCCACAAAATTAGAAGAGCAAGTACTGGTAGTTTAAATGACAATTTGGTCCACTTAAAAAATGATCTGGTTGATGGCAATAGCATTTTAGAAACCTCTGACCTTAAACAAGGATCACATGACAAGATAGTGACCAGTAATGCTCCACAACTTCATGCACAGAAAATGTTTGGGCACTATAGGTCGAAATCAGATCAAATAGGTGTTCCAAAATCTCAAGAGTTGGCATTTGTTGTTGAACAGCCACAGAATCTGGAAAGAAGACAGCATAATTCTTTCTCCAGGGTTGGCCGACTGTCGTCTTCACTTCCTACTACTTCAGGTAAGGCTGTAATGTGTTTTAATTTGTAAATACACAGGAAGCCCCACTACACCATGCATTTTGTGCATTTTATTATTAGCCTGTTCCATGTTGTGCATATGCGCAACATGGAACAGGCGCCATGTTGCACAGGGAATGTATGTCCAAGAATGTAACAAATACACTTGAAAAATAGTTAACCTTGCTTCTGCATTATTTTCATTGTAGCTATTTATGGGCTCTCATTGGGCTTATTTCAAGTGTTCTGAAGCATGTGTGCAAGATACCATTCTTCAAAGTTTGCTACTAATACAAAAGGTTGAACACTTCAATCAGCAGTCACATTAATTGAACAATTCAAAAGACTTTTTTGTGCCACAAATCTGAAATAATTTAATTTTGATCAATAATAATAATAATAATAATAATGGTAATGATAAGAAGAACACATTTATCCAGGATAACTGCATCAATTTTGGAAAAAAAACTGCTATCAATGCAGGTTCTGCTGTTAAAAACTAAAAAGGATAAAAAGACTGACAATAATGCTATTTACAAGTTAAAAAAAGATAAATGCAAGTGCTAAACATATACATAGAACATGGTGTTTAATATGTTTATTTGCAAGGATCCAATGAAAAAGGTAACGGTACTGGTATTTGTCTAAGCCATTGTAAATCATCACTGATAAAACATGAAGAGTGCATGCGCAGCAGGGCTACAAACTGTTATAATGCTGCTGCAATCTGTATTCAGATATATGCCTCTATGATGATTGACAGTGATGATTGATGAATGATAACTGGGTATACTTATAATTGATTATGACCTTTGATAAACACAAACATTTTCATCATCAATTTGTTGGTCTATTACCTACATCAATCCATTAATTATTGATTTACATTCATTTGGCCATTGATTCCATTGATTGTTCAGACCAGGGGTACTTTTTGAACGTCTTTGATGTATAACATACCTGTCCATTAAACCTAGCCCAGACCACTTTCCTCATCATCTTGCGTGATATGTTGATTTACCAATGTTTGCATTTGATTGTGATTGTGGATTGTGATGTACACTCAGCCCTGCCTCATAACCAGACATCTCAAATGTGTCGGGAAAAAGGCAGAAAGAAGAGGCTGATCAGCACCGGTAGCTCGCTCAATGGAACACGGGAGGGTTTAGCATTGATGCAAAGGACCTTGGGAAGGGTCAAGCAGAAAAATGGGACATGCATTCTCTCCTTTGCCTTTCCCATGCTCCTTTGCACTCAGTCAATCTCGTGATCCGCTAGAATGCGCCTGGGCACGAGGCAGCACTTAGCCTACAGAAGAAGCAAGGGAATGATATTTTTCACAAACTCAAATGTGTCCGGGCTACCTGTGATTGAATAAGCCAACTAATCGGCTCCGTAAAACAGTACGTGTAAATGAGAAGTTACATGGCTGTCATGCAGACTAATTTAGCTGATCAACATAGTGTTATTCTAACTTGTCCATGCTATTTGTTATTGTAGGGTCTAAGATGAAATCGGGGTAATCAGTTGTTAGTAAATGTCTGCATTGCTATTGATATGCTGAGGAAATTTTGAGCTTGAGAAAAAAGTCGGGATAATTAGTAGCTTGGAAAATTGAGGCTCCTCTACAGGTAAAAGCTGACGAACAAGTGAACTCTTGTTTCAAGGGTATTAACATTTCAGTTGAACTTTTACTGGCCCCCAATCAAACTCCTCTTCAACTTACTCCCTAAACTTACCAGAAATTTCTAAGTGGCAAAAATGTGACAAGCAACTATTATTACTTGGCTATAAAAGGGGACTTTAATTTGTTGTTCTGAAAATTTGTCTTTTTCACTGCTTACCTAATATGAGGGTCCACAATAAGTGTGGCAGAATGAGGGAGGTGGCTTATTTTGGGGCAGGAATCTGGATGCGAGTTAATAACAGGAACCACCTCCTTGTACGTCCTGGGTTTAAGGTTAATGATAATAATACTAATAATTTTTATAGCACCTTATCAAAAAGCTCTAAGGCGCTTCACAATAAAAGTTTTAAAATACTAAGTAGTAAAAAATAAAACAAAACTATAGATTAAAATAGCGCTTAAAAAATACGTTTTCAAACTGCTCTTAAAAGTACGAAGATTTGAGCTACATTTTATGTGTTCTGGAAGATTGTTCCACAGTTTAGGAGCACAAACAGAAAAAGCATGATCGCCATAAAATTTTAACCTAGATCGAGGAATCACCAACATGTTCATTGTTGATGATTGTAGACTCCTAACAGGCTTGTAGGTTCGCAGAAGATCACGAATATAGGTAGGACTGAAAGTACAACTAAATTAAAAATGATTTTTTTGTAGCTGATAGACATGTTGTGGTTTAAAGTCTTCAAACTAGTTTAATTTTTATTTTCCTTGTCTCAGATTCATATTGCCAGAAATTGGGAAACTAATTAGTTTCAAATTAAACCAGTTTGATTTTTAGTAAAAATCAAACTGGTTTTGAAATTTTTCAAATCAAATGCAAATTTAAACTGCAGCAGATACATACTGTATTCATATAGATAAACTCTTGGTGAGTCTCTGCACTCCTGGTTTTGCCAGTACAACTCTTAAGGTACAGTAAGGTTGTAGCTGATGGATTATCAAACTCTTGTAGAGTCTTTGTACAGCAGTGATCCTTTCCTAGAGGATCCCTATGAAGAACAATCACTGGCAGAAATGCTGGCATCACAGGATTTCAGCTCATGTGAACTGGATAAGGTGAGTTATATCCAACATACATTTCAATAATTATATTGTTTGTGTCAGATACAGTATTTATTTTCAGATAAACACCTTAAAAAAAGGTCAGTAACAGCTGAATGATCACCTTATAATTACCTTGCTTTAAAAGCCGGTAGGAAATATATTAGTGCCAGCCATTAAAAAGCGAAGATCACATAACTGATCATCGCTTTTAGGCAGTCAGTCAGAGCGGTGTGTCACTTTGTCCTGATGTCACATTGTTGTGGTTACATCCGGGAGTTCCATCGTAGTAGGGCTTTCAAGGTCATGACATTTTATGGGGAAGGGGACGCAAGGAGGCTTATTTCACTCACTCTGTCGATGGGCTGAAACGATTCATTAATTTAAATGGAATTTACAAGCTAGTATATTCTTAAAAAGAACTGGTGTAAGAGTTCCACTTTAGGTTTTAACCCACACCAAATTGTCAATCTCCTGATCTGAAGTTCAGCACCTAATTGATTGAACCATGCATGCAAATCCTGAGACAAAGGGACAAATTTTAAGTACTAAAGAGTTTGGATGTAATGTCACAAAATCCACTGCTTGAGAAAGTTTATTATCTTCTGTCTAGTTTTCGTCATTAGAAACAAAAATTAACACACCACAACAAATACAAATGAAACAAAAAACTTACATTTTTTGGACTCCGGGTTTTAAATAAACAAAGTTTAGGATTAAACTGAAAACTGATACTAAAATTGGCTTTGAAATGTCATGAGATAAAAGCATTAGTGCACAGGGCTCCCAAGTCAAGTAGCTCTTTCTGGAACATACTGAAACAACCAGTCTTGTTCTTGCTGAACTCATTTAATCACAGTAATCTGAAAGCATGTGCGATGGGGTGATACAATGCGCATCACGCATGTGCAAGCTATGTATTTTTTGTATTGGACTGTCCAGACAGGATATTACATTTTTCCTTTTTTCTGGAATAGCCCTTTCTTAACTGAGTTCCAGGCTATAATAGAAAACTTAAACATACAAATGTCCTTGACTAATGCCTCAACTGGAAATGAAAATGAAAATGAAAATGTTCAGTGTTCAATGCAAATGTTCAACCTTCAATGTTTGTGCTCAGACATAGTCCTTCAGATAAGCTGGTCGCTATCAGTTGCGCTTGGGTCTGGCACCAGGTGCTGATGTCTTTGATGATTTGCTCAGCTCTGCACCGTTGCTGATGTTACTTCTCGCTATTTGGTCTTTGCCAGCTACAGTCTGTTCCGGATCTGACTGACTGACTGGGGACTGGCAGTTCGAAGAATTTCCTGTCTCCATTCCTAAGGGTCCAATTCTCCTCCCTTGTCTGCTAACTCCTTGTCAGGGTCGTTCTCGATCAGTGCATTTGCAAGCTTGAATTGGCTTGCATCATGGTACACGTCCCATGCATCTGTGATCCTCCCAGCTGCTATGCTTGAACCGTTAATTTGAGTTAAAGTGTAGAATGCTGATTCAAAGGTTGTTGACCTCTTGTTCATCTTCTTTTGTTTCAGTAGAATGTGATCTCCAATGATGAAGTTACTCTGCTTAGTGTTCTTGCTCTGAGCGTTCTGTTTGATCTTCTGTTTGTACTCTTCATCCCTTTTGTTGGCAGCTGTGTCTTGAGCGCTTTCATGGTTGCTCTCTCTGGGCTGATGGTCTAGCTTGGGCCTCACTGTTCATTAAAGCTTCATACGGTGTTACTCCTGTAGCGGGGTGTGGGGTGGAGCGATAGCCTGTCAACATTTCCTGAGTGGCAACATTGCTATCCATGCCTTGAATGTGAGCAATCTGCTCTGTCTTGTTGAGCATCTTCATGAAACGTTCAGCTTTGCCATTTGCATGAGCATATTTTGGAGTCACACGATGGTGGTGGAATCCTTTTGTCTTAGCACACTCTGCAAATTCTTTGCAATTGATTTGCATATGATTGATTGGTGGTCTGTTATCTGATTCTAGCTGTTGTAGGGTGCCATGGGTAGCAAACATGGTTTTCAACCTGTCCTTGGTTGGTCAGAAGGCTGTTGGTGTGTGCTCCCAACTTCGGGGTATCTTGTTCTTTTGTCTCTGGCTAACAGGTTGTAGTGGCCGTCAGGGTAGGGTCCTGTGAAGTCTACGGCTACAATGTCCCACGGTTTCTTCGTTTCTTTGTGCTCTTGATCGGTTCTTTTTGGTGCTGTTTTGTAGTCACCTGGCAGTCATAGCACTTGTTGATGGCCTGTTCTAACATACTGTTCATGGTTGGCCAACAATACAATGTATTTCTCTCTAAGCATTTGTTTCGTCTTTGTCATCCCCATATGTCCCACGTGGTGGGCTGCTTTGATGACTCTTCTCTGAAGGCTCGTGGGAATGACGTTCTATCCATTCTGAAAATTAGGTCATCCACTGCATAAAGCTCCTGTCGCACTCCATAGAAAGGCATTATGCCTGGGTCTTTCTTGTGTTGTTCCCAGTCACCTGTGTGTATTGTAGCGGACAGTTTCTAGAGTTGGTTGTCTTTCTGAGTTTCTTCCTTTATTCGATCTATACCAACTGCATGTTCTGCGTCGACAACATGCTTGATTACTCTTTCCATAGCGTCCCTGCCTGTTTTTGGTAATGGATGTCTTGAAAGGAAGTCAAGTGGATCTGCCTCGTCCTTGTCTGGTTCGTAGATGAGCTTGAAATCAACATCTTGCATTCCCATCACCTATTTCTCGATCCAAGGAGGGAGCTTCATATTTGCCTTGTTGAATAATTGAATTAGCGGTTTGTGTGCAGTGATAATCTTGAATCTTGGTGCTCCCAGGAGGTAAATGCAGAATCTGTTCTTGGCCCAATGAACTGAGGCGTCTTTCTCCGTCTGGTTATACCTCTTTTCAGTATTGGTTAAGGTACGGCTGTCGATGTAGTGGACTGGTTGAGAGTCCTTCATGATAGATTGCTTCTAATCTCACAATGATTGGTCTGAATGGGCTTAAGTGAGCCATGGTACTCTCACTTGTAATGCTTGCTTTGAGATTCTCAAATGCTTCTTGTTCTTCTGTACCCCATTTGAATGTTGCGTCCTTGTGGGTCAGTTCTCTCATGCCATCAATGGTGCGGTCAGCGATGAGTATCTTGGGATAAACCAGGAAGCTACGCACAGCCTCTTTCGACTCCGGTGGGTTGGCTTCTTTGGCTGCTCTGATTTTGTTCGGGTAAGGCTACAGTCCGTTCTTTGTGAATCGGTGTCCGTAGAAGTTGATCTCTTCTATGCCAAATCGGCACTTCTCAGGGTTGATTGTGGTGCCAAAATCTGAGGCTCTCTGTAGAACATTTTCTAGTGTCTTGTTGTGTTCTTCAAGGTCTGCTCTGCCTGACAGCATGTGTCACGGTGATAAAGGCATCTTGGAATGTTTGCAAAGATCCTGTAGATTGCTTCATCAAAGAGGTCTAGTGATGACTTTGCTCCGAAGATTAAACGTTTTGTCCTCATGTTCCCCCATAGGGTGCTGAAGGTGGCGATCTTCCTGGATTCTCGGTCAAGTAGAAGTTGGTGGTATCCCTGCTTCATATTGAGCTTGGAGAAGACCGTGCAATCATGGAATTTGTACATGAAATCTTCAACTACAGTGCGTTGGGTTATCCTGTGTCTTTCCATGGACTGGTTGGTGATCCTGAGGTCCACTTTGGCTCTGATCATGTGTGATTCCAGGTCTTCTTTCTCTAGTTTACTGAACTTTGGCTTTGTCTGGACCACCAAGGTTGAACACCATGTTACTGGTTCCCCTTCAGGTACCTCTTCAAAGATCTCCAACCTCTTCTAAGCACTGCTCCAACCATTTCATGAGAAGCTCTTGCTGGTAGTATGCAACTGGTCTTCACTTTTGAGCTACTGGTACTGCCTCTGGTCTCATGCTGGTTGTCTCTAATCTTTCCGATGCCCTGGAAAGTGTGGCTGTATCCTTTTGGGACTCAGAACTTCCTCTTTCTTAACAGCTTTGATGTCTGGCATTTCTTCTTGGATCCTTAAGTCATTTGTCTCAGGGAATGATCCATCTTCCCTGATTTGCAACAATCTGAGCTCTTGGAGGGTGTCTTTGCCGATGAGTGGACACGCATTGATTCTTCCTTGGACTACAACAAATCTTGCAACAGTTCCAAAGTTTTGTTCCTGATTGTCGCAGTAAACTCTCCTTTCACAAATAACTCACCCTGTTAAGTGTTAAGCTTTGTTCTACTGGATTCTAGTGTTGGTTTTGGGCTGGCACGGTTTGTCAGCGCTTTGAATTGATGTTCGTCCAAAACATTGACTTCTGCTCCGCTATCAGGCTCTACTTCTACATTGACATCTTCTATCTTCACTGTCAGGGTTCTATCCTATGCTTGTCAAATAGGCTCAAAATGTCCAAATGTCAATATACATGTTCAAATTTGGATATGTATGTCCGAATCTCAAAATAAATGTCGAAATGTCAATAATTATATAAATTATGTCCAATTGCAATTATATATGTGTCCACACTTTACAAAATGTATGTCCAAGTCGATGTATGGGGATCTCATTTTATGTTGCCTCGTTTTAATGTAATTTTCGACATATATATATTGCGGATGCAGTTTCGACGTATATTTCTGCATGCAAACTTATGAAAGCGAGGCTGCACCAAACAACAACATGGCGGCAATGGAAGAGGACAGAATCCAACGCCTCATGAGAGAACTTGTGAGTTCAGAGATAAGGGAAGTGGCGCCAGGTTCTTCAATTCATCAGGATTCTAGCAACAACAGTGCTCTCCTGCCCATTAATTTTATAGGTACTTTCCAAAACGTAAACGAAGAGTTGTCCTCAAGGGTCACGATCGGCGGCAGCTACTGCAGCTTTTCCTGCCAACAGCCGTGCTTCGCGAGAAATTGATTCTAGTTTCACCCTGCGGCAAATAATGGTAGTAGGATCAGTCAAAGGCGATTGCATCGCCAGAGAACACTTCCATATGCCTGGGATTCAAGGCAATCGTTCACCTGTACAAATACGTGTACAACTTCTCAGGACGTTTTCTTACTGCCATCTCCAAGCTTGAGGAAAGTGCCAAGAGGTTCTCAGAAAACAGAATTGCAGAGATTAGGATGTTATGTGGATACACTCTGCTTTTCTTAAGAGATGACCAAAATTCAAGTCAAGCAGAAGTTGACACAGGTCTTTGAGAAACAACTTGTCAACTCCGAAGGAAAGGCAGTGAGGTAAGTTTAATCTTGTTAACCATTTAAACGACAGTAGAAGAGTCGCTGCTAGGGACACCATTTTGTGGTTACTGTTTCTCAGGTATCATAAACTGCTAACATTGTGAGAACCATGAACTGAACTGAACTGAACTGAACTGAACACAACTCAGATTGACATTGCACACAACTTTCCATGAATTCCCCCCAACCCCTGCCCCAAAACTTTTTCCAGTGCTTTCAATAAGCACCAACAGCAACCTGTCAGCTACTTCACTCAGAGGAGTCAGCTACTTTTTTCCCTAAATTGAAGTAATTAAAGAACTATTCTTTGAAACCTTGTTGATACAGTCACTTTTTGTTACAGGAAAGAAAATCAATGAGGGCTTTGCTCAATTTTTTTTTCATTTCAGAGCAACAAGACACTGTCAATGACACTATCTCTGCGCTGTCAGGTTTACCAACACTGAAGAATCTCATTCAGTTTGTTTTTGGTGATCCATTTCTTCCAAAGGGTACCAAACTGAAGATAAGTTTTTGAGGGGCACACTTTCCAGGTGCAGGTTCATGTTTTGGGATCCTACATTTACCCTGTGACCATGTGAATTACAGTTCTTTCAAAAGGGCAATGAACAACTGCATAAATTGTCAGTTTGTTGGATATGGAAGAGGATGAAAATCTACCAGTACTGTTAGAGAATTTGAATGTGAATTGTTGTTGAGTTCAAAGAGTTTTTCGATACAAAAGGTTTGAGGAAATCGTTTTTTACACTGTATTGCTCAAGATTTCTTCTTTCTGAGATGACAGTGAGTTACTGTTTATATTGCATATCAGCATTTCTGTATTCATGTTTTAGACCATTAATGACACTTGACATTTCCCTTTCTTAAAAAATGATTTTGGTTCCAGTTTTTGTGATAGATAATGCATCGCACATCTCTCAGAACACGTTTGGCAGGTTTTGTTGACTTTTAAGTGAATCTGAGCAATTTACAATAATTACTGCATAGACTCTATTCACTGTAGCCATAAGAACATGACTGGCAGTGTAACTATGTTATTAACATAATACTTCATATGATATAGAGGGTAAGATAGTTTGAGTTGATTAATAATAAAAGTTAAAATTCAGTGTTATTTGACTGACAACTTTATTTATACACACTGGATACTCAGCTGCCCTGAGTTACATGACATCTCCTCAAGGGTCAAGAAATGAATAATACATGTGACTTTTTGATGAAATTCAAAGCCAGTAGGCCAATTTCATTTATTAAAATTCTAACTTAACTCTAAGGTTTAGGGGAATAAAACAAATGAAATTTATTTTTCATTCTCAAAGATCAATGAGATTTCTTTTGTTTTATGCCCCTAAGCCTAAGAGCCAAGTATGAATTTTAGTATATTGAAATTTGCCCATTGTCATTTATTGTAATGTACCAGCCTTAAAACTTCTTTCCTATGTGGGATCACTCTTGTTAGAATTGCCAAAATTTAATGCCCTTTACCCCAGATGATCATTTAACAGCACAATTAGAAGTATGAGCTGATATGTTAGAATACCATCCATATCTTGGACTTCATCTTAAGTAGACAAAACTTCCTGAATTTGTTGGAAGGAGTTTTCACTCGGCTGAAATCCATTTTCTGGAACCACCACGTTGTTGTGTGTTTGTAAATCTGGCACAGGCCCTTCTTCATCGATTCCATAATAATTGAGTAGATTAGGTTGGTCACTGCCTTGCAATACATCCTGTACAGCAGAATAAATGTTATTCCTCATTCTTAACATGCCATCAATCCATAGCTGTAGCAACAAACAAGAAGAGGAATCACAGTAGCTAGTACTACACTGTACTTCTAATTCTGACTTTGTAATGAGTCAAAATGAGAACCTGTAAAAGGGCACTGTGTGATTGGAGGGAATAGTGGATTTCAAAATGAGTTGGTCTTGCAAGGAAAAAAGGAGCTCAAATTTATGCATAAACAAAGTTGAACAAAGCATTCGGACAAGGAACGTTGTAGGTTCTTCTTACGCCTGGAATTTCGTAAGGTCGAAGTAACTGGATTAACCCTTATCATGGAGTCACGAATTCTTTCCCGTTGTAGTCGAAGACCACGAGCTCTTGCTGTTCCGAGGACCAGATTGAGACCTGCTTGAGGTGTAAAGTGAAGTACATGGGCAACGAGGGTATCTAGTTCATCATCAGAAATGTGATGAAAATTTTCACCAACAGGCATGTCACATTCTCTTCTTCTTCTCCGTAATGTAATAGGAGAAACTCCAAAATAATGTGCAATATCTGCCCATCGAAACCCTTCCTCCTTCAATATTCGTATTTGAGCCTCTGTTATAGCATATCTGGGCCTTCCTGCAGCACCTGAATGGTCAGTCGTGCGGAGAGTGTGAGGAATTTCTTGCCCCTCAACCAGAAATTCTCTTCGAAAGGTTCGAGAATCGAGCATGTCTCTGAGATTTCTTAAGAATGCAGTCAACGTCTGCAAATCTTGAAGGAGAGTTTCTTGATCGGGCCTTGATTCCTCTACTCTAGACAGTTAAAGCGCCAATGTTCGTTCGTAGTCGTCTAGTCGACGACACCAGAATTCTGCGCTGTCTACTTGATTGGTGGACAAATGACTTCTGACTCCGCGTATCACACGAACTAGAGATGCGAAGAACACATCAACATTTGGAATCCATTGGGCCGCCAAGTTGCTGTTTGGGGTAGCCTCGCTTTCATTCTTCGCGGGATACGGGTCAGCTCATTTGCATAAGTTTGCACGCCGAAATATATGTCGAAACTGCATCCGCAATAGATATGTCGAAAATTACATTAAAACGAGGCAATATAAAACGAGATCCCCATACATCGACTTGGACATATGTTTTGTAAACTGTGGACACATATTGCAATTGGACATATATATTGACATTTCGACATTTATTTTGAGATTCGGACTTACATATCGAAATTTGAACATGTATATTGACATTTGGACATTTTGAGCCTATTTGACAAGCATACTATCCTTGTCATTGGCTTTAAACTTCTTGACTTGCTTCAAATGTCGAACTGCTTGACAGGCAAATTCATTGTGCGAGCTTGTTGAGCTGTGCGGTGACTCTTTGGTTGTTAGTTTGATGTGGCGCTGCTGTTTGATATTGTCTGGTTGTCCCTGTTCAAGTTTATGCTGTTGGCCTTTCTTACTCTCCCTTGAGATATCAGCTCTACACACTGTTGCAAAGTGGTTGAACTTCTGGCATTTGGAACATTTCTTCTCATATGCGGGACGGTTTTTTCCTCCTGGATGAGTGCCCACTTGTCCACAGTATCCACAAGGTTGCCTTCTGGTAACCTGACCTGCTCCAGGCCAGCTGCCATGCCCCGGGTCATCTACTCGACTTCTTTACTCAACTTGTTCTTCGGGAATTTTCATGGCGCTTACTTAAAGTGAAGTGTCCTCAATTTGGGCAGCATCGGTAAGGAATTGTGTCAAATTCCAATTCTTGTTGATGGCTTTCTGAATTAGTGTATGATTGTGCGTTGTTTGGGTGAGGCGAGCCTTAAGTTCCTCGGTGTATTTTGTGTAAGACTGTCCATCCACGGTGTCAACAGGCAGGTGTGGCAGCTCCCCAAACATTAGAAAGTGCGGGCGGTACCCAGTAGAGACATGTTTGGTGCACGAGAGGACCAAGAAAGTCAGGCCAAGCGGTTATCTTGTCGTCCTCCAGCGTTCCCAGCATGTCTAGTGACGTTCTGTTAAAACACTCTGCGGATTGCCTTGAGGAGGATGATATGGGGTAGTACGCAACTTCTTGATGTTGACCATTTTAGAGAGATGTTTTATTGATAATCAGGGATTCAAAGTCTCGCCCTTGATCCAAATGTAGATGCTTATGCATCAGAATTCGTTGTTGGGAAAGCCCAGACGGACTTAGTTAAGGCATCGGTGACCACGAGGATGTTCTTGTAGCCCCCTTTTCTCTCTCCATAGACAAGAAGTCCATAGCCAGTACCTCCATTGGCTCTGAAGCTCTGAAGGGTGCTAGTGGTGCCGGGCAGTGTCACCTGTCTTATGCTTAACACAGCGCTCACAGTTTTCCAGGTAGATCTACACGTCCTTTGCCATGTTAGGCCAGTAGAAACGCTGGCTTACGAGGTCGATTGTTCTGTCCCGCTCTAGGTGACCAACGTTATCATGGAGTCCACGTAGAGCTCGAATTCGGAGAGCTTTGGGGACAGTTTAATAACTGCAATTTTTCCTCTCTGTCGATCAAATGCCTCCAGTACATAACTCCCTCTCTGAAAGTAAGGCAGTTTTTCTCTTGTAGGAGGCAGGCCACCTCCTGGGGAAGCAGTAACCGATGATGTAACCGATGATCAGCATCTCTTCCTTGCTTGCCGAGGATGCCAAATACTGCTCCTATCACGTGATCTTCGTGCTGAAGTATTTTCCAGTCGGAGCAGAGAAACTGGACAGTCCTCCATGATCTGGGGCTCTGAACTCTGACAGTAGACAAGGCACTACGTGAGAACTCAGACACAATGCTTCGGCGGAGGGGGTGTGGATCTCCGCGGATGAAAACGGTGTACCAACTCCGTTGAGTGAACAAAGGAGTTGAAAATCCTCTGATGACAGACCCACTATTGGTTCTTGGCTGAGGCTCATCAGGCGGGCCAAGAAAGGCTTGAGGAACTGGTCATCGTTTGCTTTGTCGTTGTCACGTTGCTGTTCTTTAGGAATGCGTGACAGTCCATCTGCGTCGGCAATGATCTTCCCAGTTCGATAGGATATGGAAAAGTTGAAGGAAGCCAGGCTTGATAACCACCGGTGATCTGTTGCATTTAAGTATGCCGTTGTGGTTAGCTAGGTAATGGGGTTGCTGTCAGTCAGTATATGAAACCACTTGCTGTTAAGACAATCTTTAAACTTCTCCGTTACGGCAGTAGGCAGAATAGCGGCTGTCTTCCTCGTTCAGAGTTTGGCTACCATACGCAATAACACACTGTTTCATATCTTGCAATTGATACAGGGCTGCACTGAGACCATCGGTAGAAGCATCGATGTGGAGGATGAATGGAAGCTTGAAATCTGGGTAAAGGGAGGACCGCCATCCGATTAAACTCAAAAAGACCAAAGGGTGTGGTCATAGCAGTCTTCTCTCTATTGTCGTCTCTCATCTTTACTTGGAGGTATCCACTTTGGAGATCTAATGTGCAGAAGTAACGCGCTCCATTCAGGGCCTCGAGTGTTTCGGTTATCCCGGGCAAAGGATAAGAGTCTCTGATTGTTCTGGCATTCAACTTTCGAAAATCGACACAAAGTCTGAGTGCACGAGAACTATTAACCACAACGAAAATCTCCTATTGCAACTTAAGCCAAGGCAATCAATAGCAAGTTGTTGACGGGCAACTTGAAAAAGTACGGGTTTTTGTTAAACGGTCACGAAACAGTCACGAAAGCGATAACAACTTAAACATTGTTATTTATATTCTCCTACACAAGCTATGTACTTTTTGTATTGGACTGGGCTGGATATTACACAACTGTGAATTCAATGATTTATTTGCATTCTCGAGTTGGAGATAAGGTTAGGTTTTCACAATCCAAGGGTTTTAAAGGTTTTAGGGTACCCCAAAAAGTTTGTTACTCGATCAGAAATTACGTGCTTTTAAAAACTGGCGACCAGACCACTTTATATCGTAGGCAACAATTTTCAAGAAGGTTTTTGGACATTATACGGATCACAATACGTTGTTTAAAAGCTGAAAACGAAATGGGAAATCCCTAAAGAAGATTGGATTGCAAATGAAGTGGAGATTGAAGGGCTCAATGCGCCGAAATAATTAACCGGCCGTCGCCATATGGCGACCGCCGGTTTACGAAATGGACACAGGTTTTTTTTTTTTTTGGCGTCAGTTGGTTGAACATACGAACAAAGTGCTGTGAAGCTTGTGGTACGGGTCCTCAAGAGCGCTTCTGTCTTATATAAGACGCATGCGCATATTAGTCTGCTGAATGTTACCTTCGTGTGTTCTTGTCTTTTAATTTACAGTATTTAAGATATGAATGGCGAAGGTTTTTTAAGTATGGGGTTTCAGTTTGACTGGCGAAAAATGTCTGATTGGTTGACGCGCGACCATGTGATCACGCTCTTGAATTCAAGATGGCTACCAAAATATTTCTTGGAGTTCTTTCTTTCGCGTGGCGGGTGTTTACTGTTAGATTGAAAAGAAACGCAGAATTAAAAGGAACGAGTTTGGTACAATATCGGTTGTGGATTTATAGGACCATTTGTTGTTGTGTTCGCCGCCTATAACTTGTTTGTTTTGAGACTCGTTTTAGCATTTTTCATTTCCTAAAACATCGTTTCTTTCACTGTAGACCGAAGACGTTTGGGGTCGTTTATTTATCTGAAATCGCTCGTCAGATGGATTTTTGGCACATGGGACATGGTTGTGAATGGAGCATTTTACTGTCCAAATAATTGATTTCTTATGAATTCTGCAGCAGTCGGGAAAACAGCTGGTCAAGGAAAATGTAATGCCATTTGTAATCGGTGTCAACACTAGTTTAAAATACGGCAAGTTCACAAAGAAAGATACACCTATAAAGAGACAGTGTTTTGCATTGCAGAATAATATCGTACCTGACCTTAGCACGGCTAAAAGAAGTGCATAACTTTGGGGTGGAGTTGGTGCCTGCATTGTGTACCTCTAGAAAAATATTATAAATGTATTGAAAGAAATTAGACAAAGAAAAACAATAAATGTTTTCAGATTCTCACATTCTAACAACAGTTTTTTGTTTTCATTAGTTTTTTACTCAAGGGCAATCCTTTTCTTGGTTGCAAATCTCTGGTTATGCCTAAAGAAACTACACTATTCTACTTCGATTCTAATTGGCTGTTAGAAGGCATATTAATCATTATTTTGCACTAAACTGCAACTGCTTGAACATTAGTTATAGATCACTGAAATTAAAACTGCAGGTGCACCATGGCCTCTCCAAGATTATTGTGAACATCAATTAGGACAGCACAGAGTCCCAAAGAGCTTTGAGAATGATTTATTTTTGAAGACATATTACCTGGTTTTCAGGAATGTGATAAATGCCCAACTGTTTTGTTGCTGCTAAAGTTTAAGACTTGCCAGTCCAGTACACTATTTGTGCTACTGAAGAGTCCTTTCAGTACTATTCAACTCACCTAAAGGCTTATGCAATGTTTACCCTGGATGCTGAGACTGTTAAACATTAAGGTCTGGCTTGCAGAGTGTCGTGCTATTAGTAACCATATAATAACAGGTACAAATAATTCAGCTACAGCAAGCTATATGTCTATTATTGCATCTACTCAGTTCAATACTAAACAGCCACACTGTAAATTGTCATCACAGCTGACACATGTAAGAAAACAAACCTGGGTGCATTTTGAAAAACATTTAATTGAGCAAAATCCTAAAATGCCACAATGTTATTAGAAGTAAACCAATTCCGATCATGATTTGATTCCATTATAAGTGTCTTTAGTTCACTATAGAGCTAAAGTTTGCAAACTCATTGTTAAATACACTTTCTGGCATGCAGGTGAACACCCCATTATCAAGACTCAGTTACAAGTAACTTACATCTGAATTGCAGTGGTCTTGACAAACATGCAGTAAAGGAGTCACCCCCTCCCCCATAATAATAACAACAAGTTGAAAAGATATAAGATATGAAGTGCTGCTGCAAAGATCATGTTTATTTGTATTCTCTCCACAAAATATTGTCCTTTCATATGTGCACATACATCACCATGCAACATAAATAATGTCCTATTGCCAACATGTGTTTCCACTTTTTATGCTTAGCCTCCCATGAAAACTGTTTCATCTTGGTCTGAAAAAAAAGCATATAATACACATGTTAATTAATCAATAAGTACCTCTTGGATCCAACCTTTGTATAACTAACAACATTCGAAACAAAACTGAGGCAAGAAAGCATTTTTTATTCTGATCAACAAAGGAGGGTGTAATGTGGTAAGATCTCAGACAGGATACATTTTGAAAGCATTTATTAAGACTAAAATTTTGGACAAGAATGATGTTAGAACTAAAATGCCTTCTAAATACCTTTAATTGAAACACTGCACAAATAGTCTATGATCCTGGGCTAAAAAGTGCACACTTATCAGAAACTCTACCCTGCCCCAACATTTCTGGTGCAAAGGCAACACCTTAAGGTATAGCAGGAATTACAAAAATTATTAAAAAGTATTTAAATCAAGTTTGAATGCCAAGTGCATGAAAATTTGTGACTGCCAATGTTGGGCCAGTAATATTGTAATTTGCTCCATGACTAGAAAAACTGCAAGAACAGTATATTCTTATGCACTGAAAACAGATCAGAGCTGACAGATGGGTGTATAAGGGAGGGGCCCCAAGAAAAAAGGACTGGGATATAAAAATGTTTCAGAATGAAAATAAAAAAAATTCCTTCAGGGTTACACTACTAGTGCGATGATAGCATGATAGCAGCAAATAAAAAAATTCACTGATGACTTAAACCAACTTAAAAATTAAAATATATATATATAACGCCGTAGAAGTATTGCCAATGGTTCCAGCTTGCTCATCAAGCAATGTTTATAGCAGAGAGTGAATATCTACTTGCTAAAAATTTGCTGGCAGAGATATGAAACAAGGAAATAAAGATCGCAACAATTAGGAAACAAATAACGTGTAAATCTGCAAATTATGCTTAAAGTCACGTAGAAGCTTAACTTGGGTAAAGAAAATGAGCTTACAGCTTGCATCAAAATGTCAGAATTACGTAGCATCAACACACCTATCACCGAATTACTGCAACATTCTATTGAATAGCTGCCTGTACGAACAACAACAACAACAAAAAATCGCGAAATTTGAGCTTGTGTCGAAAAAATTCATGAAATAAGGTATTCACCATCTTCAATGGCTGTAACATTTTCTCAATCTCACGATCACAGTTTGTCTTTAGTCTGTATAGAATTCTAACTTTATCTAATCATCGATCTTCAGGTCGCGTCGACGATTGCAATCCGAGATAAAACGTGCAAAAATAGTGTAAATGTCACACAACAATGCACTTTCCCTGCCACGTGGTACAAGCTAATTTATACACCTACACAAAGCTCAAGAATCCTTTATAATATCTTTTTGTACCACGTGGCAAGAGACTGTCACTATCAAAAAACGCAAAAATAACTCACCTTTTTCGCAGGCCTTTCTGGCGAAGACATCATGTCAAGACGTCGATTTGTACCCGATTACAGGTTGAAAGCGACTTGCTAAACGGTGTCCCAAAGTAATATTTTCCATAGAATAAGGTCCGCTTGAAATCGGCCATAAAACAAGCCTTGATCTCTCAAAAAGGTAAGAAAACCACAGTCTGTCAACTCTCAACCGGCGGCCATTTTTCTTTCCTTCTCGAGAGCATTTTCTCACCAAGAACCAATAACATTCACGGAAACCTACCACGTGATTTTTTGCGCGGCGCCTGCGCAGACATTTTTCGCCAGTCAAGGGTTTCAGTTTCACTGGCGAAAAACGTCTGATTGGTCAACGCGTAACCACGTGATCGAGCTCTTAAATTCAAGATGGCCACCAAAGTTGTTGGAGGTCTTTCTTTCTTTCGGCAAGTGTTGACTGTTAGCTCGAGAAGAAACACAGAAGTAAGAGGAACGAGAACAGCGTAAGGGTTATAAGTCTTAGACGAGGTCGGTTGTGGATGGATAGGACGATTTGTTTTCGTGTTCACCACCTGTAACTTACGTTTTGAGTAAAGAAAGTAAGCTTACATCTCGTAGTCATAACTTGTATTAAAATACCGGAATAAGATAACATCTGAACAACATCCAGGATATTCGACATGGTACGAATTACTCACCCAAAACAGTCTACACGTATCAGGAAATTATCACTTCCCTGCCACCTGGTCCAAGCCAAGTCATACATCTACTGAAAGCCCAGAAATCGACTTTTTACCCTTTTATAATTTCTTTTTGGACCGGGTGGCATGAAACTTACACCAAGCAAAAACGTTCAAATCACTGACCTTTTCTGTGCCATTTTTCCTCGCGAGGCAGCATCTTCCGACCTCGACTGCAGAAAAATAAACCGACTGGCAGCATTTGTTGAACTGTCCCAGGATGCTAAATTGCCTACAGAATATGATCCACTTAATAACGAGGACAAATCTAGTTTCGATTTCTCGCAGACGTGAAAAAAAAGCCATCTGGCTATCGCCATAACACGGCAGCCATCACTCCTTCTTCTAATTCTTTTCTCGCGGGCATTTTCGCTTCTGAACCAATTACATCGCTGGAAACCTAGCACGTGATTTTTTGCGCAGCGCATGCGTACTACATTTTTCGCCAGTGAAGGGTTTCAGTATTTGTCTTGTATAACGCATGCGCAACTGAGTAAAGCAGCTAATAGGATTGAATGCGAAATTGATTTTGTCGTCTGATCTAGTTAGTGGTTATGGTGAAAATTTTTTTAGTGTAGGAGTTTCGTTATGGGGATTGACATTTTGAGGGATGTAAAAATGTGTGAGTGGAAGGATTTGTGAATGTGAGGAGCATATCACGCTTCTGTGAATGTGATTTGCTTTGAAAGTTGCGTTTTGTATAGCAGCGGTGTAATATTGTGCTGCGTGAGAGGCAGTTTCCCGTGGCGTTTTATAGGGGGACGGTTTCCGAAGTGGATTGTAAGTTTTCTCATTGGGTAAACTGTATTTCGCAGAGGAGAGAAACGACAGCTGTGTTTGCAGCTTATTAGCACGGTACGGAACGGTGGCCTAGGAAGAGAAGGGATTGGCACTAGTATGATGATGCAATTAGTGGATTGCACCATCGATACATCATAGTTGTTGAGAAGGGAGAGAGATGAGTGTTTATTTGAGGTGAGAAGTTGATTTTAATTGCATAAATACGAAGGAATCGGTCATTAAGAAGGAGATCAATTAATAAGGTAGTTATTACGAGTCTTTAACTTAGAAAACAACTGAATATTATCAAGCGATGCGTGTGGTTTGTGTATGGTATTGGTTGGGTTCGCATAGTCTGGTACGTAGCCGTTCCGAGTCAACTTGTTTACTTTGCATGGGGATTCCCGGGTTAGCAAACCATATTTAAACATCACGTCATGAGATATGCCTTAACGTGCCCCAGTCCCTGACTATCTGCTCGAGCTCGAGCAAAATTCATGTTGTAACTTAATACCTAATAAGTAAAGTTAAAGATAGCCTGTTCCAGGCTCTCAGATAGTAGAGTCGGCGCGAACAGAAGGGGAATGCGAAAATAGTACGCGCGCGGGAGCCTGGGGAAAAAAGGGGGCGCCGCGCGTTTTTTCGCCTTCGTTTTCTCTTCGCTCTTTTCCCCACTATCTCGGAGCCTGGAACAGGCTAAGTTAAAGAGAAATAATAAGACTTCAAGTGGTCCACGAACCTAGTGGCTCACAATTGTTTGAGTTTAACTCCAGCTTGTAAATGTCCGTCTTTGACAAACCACATGTTTTCTTGTATCAAAAAAAAAATTAAATTAAACGACCTACGTATTGCGTGCATATGCGGACTTATGCGGACTTGCTTTGAATACAGGCAGCCCAAGTTCGTGATACTACTACTAGAGCGCGAGGAATTTATAGTTTAATGATTAATGCAAGCGATGCGGTTCGGATGTGACCCCGCGACGGAGGCGGTGTAGTGTTACAATGGCGACGGTTGAGAATTTAAAATTATAAGACGTTGTATGGAGTTTAAAATAACGTGGACTTTGAACGTTCTAAAAACAAAATTTGTACTCTAATTCGCTTAAATGAACAAGTTAAACTCGCCCTGTGTGTATCCTTTTGTGTCTTTGATCCATCTCTATCGTTTTCTGGGCGTTTTGAATTTCTGTTCTTTCCTTCATAAGACGAAGTCAAGGCTATCCTCTGTTTCGGCGCCGCCGATAGACCGCTCCACACTCAAGCGCGATTTTTAGCTCAAAAATCGGTCCAATTGCCATCTTTCGCTTACCCTCTTTGCTAGCGTTCTAGCAGACGTTCCTTGTGAGGCAAAACTGATTTTGGTCTAAACATTTACGCGGAAAGAGTAAATTTTTAACAAGAAGTTGCGGTTATTGGGAAGGCCACATTTTCTTCCATTCTGCTAGGGAACATTCTTTGATTTTAGCCAGATACGTGCCGGATCGATCTCGTTTAGGCCAATGATCAATCTACATACACAATCGTCCAGCTTTCAGGGCTGAGTCAGAAATTTGAAACCGCCGTGTCAGGGACCAAATTCACACGGATCTAAGAAACGAAGGAGACGATGGAGGAGAAGGAAAAATCTTTCGCCTTTAAAATGATCGAGCCTCCAAAACTTTAACTCCTCAGACAATACCGCCATGCTACGCAGGTTGGAGTTTACAGAGTAATAATTGTTTCACCAATCTAATGAGTTTGCTAGGATGTGCTTATCAGACGCGAGCTTTTGTAGATTATCTGATCGTCATCTTTGTTCATTTATCTCAGGCAGACTTTTTAGTAGAGGTGTGACATGCCGCTCATGACTTATTCGTAACTATGCAAACTGCTGTGAAGATGTTTGGCAACTGATTTTTTGATTTATTTTTGTAATACTGTAGGTATTGTCTCTCAGTGTTGTATATATTTTTTTACCTGGTATTGTGTATCGTCTATCTTTTCTTTCTTTTTTTTTTTTCTTGCAAGAATATTGCTGTGTAAAAGGTAAAGTTCAAAATTAATAACCCATGCATTCGGCTTAATAATTGTTATAAAGTTATCTAAAAATTAATACTACAAAACACAAACTGCTTAGACACCATACTTGAAATATTACTGTTCTGTGTGCAGTGCTGTTGCTACTTGCACAAAGTTTTTGGTTTCTTTTTGATAGCTTTTTGATAACTAAGAGGTAGAGTTCACAAGTTTCACATTTTCCTTGCTGACTCCTCCTCTTATATTTCTTGGATTTCATTGGTCACTTGAAATGGAAGCCATGAAAAAGTCCTCAAAAAGATCCTAAGAAGTTGTTAAGGACTAATCAAAAACTTTCTGCAAACGGTGACTGTACAGCTCATCCAAGTAAGTCACTAATACGTTAGTTCATTGTGAAAAAGAAATTTAAAATTTTATGTTGTGTTCATAAACTTTATTTTTTTAACAGGAGAATGCTCATTTTAGTATATCTGAAGCACTGATTGCTGCCATTGAACAGGTTTGGAATAAAACTCTGAATTTAACGATAAAAGAAGTACTCCTTAAATTGTTTTTTTTACCCCAATACTTTATTAGCAAACAGACTTGCAATAAAAAATAATAATAATAATAACAAAAACAGAATACAATGCACTATGTTTCAATAAGTCATTTTAGGCATTTACGGTAGGCTGTGTTAACAACAGGCCATACTTTACAAGACACTATTTTACAAAATTTTCTGTTGTTTTTAATTAATGTAACAGACAGTGGTTGATATTGAGTTTAAAATAGTACAACATGCAATTGACACGTGGATTGCACAGGCTAAGACATTAAAGCCATCTCCCTAAGAATGTTCCACACGATTGCGGACTCAAAAATATATTTCCTTCATATTTCTACCACAAATAGTACCATCTATCCTTGCTACTAAAATGTAGTTGGAATGATCCAAAGTTTATTTTACTCCTGTTTCGAAGATTCAAATGATAGTTTACCTCAAGTGAGTAGAATTTGCCTATTTTCAGCGCCAGCAGAACTTTCAAATTTATACCCATTCGACAGCTTATTACTTAATCTTTTACCGCTCCTGTATCATTTGGACATTTTCCCGATCAAATTCATTCGAAAATGAAAACAATCAATTAAACAATTTAATAACTGACTCGAACTGCACGAAATGGTGGTTTAAAATTGCCAAAATTCTTAAAAGTGGCACCTAGGACAGACCTAAAGACTCTTTCTAGGGATAGACTAGGAACTAAGAATTATCCAATAAAATTGGTTCAAAGTTAATACAACCATTTTCCCCAGTGTTGTCTTGCATGATTCACATTCCAGTCACATGGCCGCGTTTAGTGGCACTTTGTTGCTTTATTTACCAATACCACCCTCAAATGAAAGAAAAACCAATGGTGTTTCTACAAATAACAAAGTACTTTCTCTGGTTTTTCCATCAAATACCAACTCTTTTGCTCCATCGCCGCGATGAAGAGATGTAACTTGATTTGTAGCTTACCTTGTTCCATAAATCAACTCTTTCCGTCAAAGGACTTGGCGGTTTCATTAAGGTTACGAGAAATCCTTTTCGTGCTGATCATGAGATACCATGGGGATACTATTAGGAGTACTAAATTGGCGGGTACCAGCTGCTGTGATTATTGAGGTGAAGCGCTAAATGAAAATGATCCCAGCTTGCCATATTGATTTTATATTAACTGCAGAAGTTGCGTTACACTGTGAAAGTTAACTTAATATTTTCAATGTTCAATAGCAGCATGTGTATTTTAAAATAAGGATAAAGGATAGCACAAACAAAGGTAGCCAAACAGAAGTAGTCTAATACCGCAAGAGTTTCAGAATTAACATAACAAAATCACTGTCCGAGGAGAGGGTAAAACTGCCGAGGGTTGCCATTCGCCGTTATCGGAACACGCTCAGTTTTTTATTTTAATAGTTAACTTTTTCAACGTCCTAACCCTTCATGCTGATGGTACACTGAAGAACAGAAGGTAAAGCAATTAAGGTCACAATGCAACAAAATACCCTCACGCCAACCTTAGAAATGAAACTTTGCTTCGAAGTGGGGGGGGGGGGGGGGTAGAGACGGGGGGCTTGAGTCGGAAGGAACCGCTGGGTCCCACAAACTGCCCAGTGATGTTCTACCTTTTAAAAGAGAGTGTTTTGTGTCTCAGTAAACAGTCATGAGATGACCTACAGATTGCATTGGAAAGAAGATTACGTTGCATTGATCAATGCGCAATTGCCCAATGCCCAAAGCAACCTTTACTGAATTAGGTACATATCATTAAGTAACCAATCAATCATCCAGTGACCTTGAACAACCTACTACGACGACAAAACGTCAGTAAAACTAAAAGACGGTGCCCTACAGGCCCATCTTAAAAAGGACAGAAATTTTAAACTTTTTCATGCTAGACATGTAGAATTTGACATAATCAAACACTTTGCTGCTTTTTGTCGACATTTTGTGCATTCTTCACCGAAAAAAGTAAAAAACACTCATTTTTGTTCAAAAATGGGTTAACCACCTGCTACTTATGACGTCACAACTGATTCTCACCAAACATGTGTCAAAAAATCCAAGAACAAGCTGTACGTGCAGATGTGGAGCTTCCATGAATTTTGGTCTCTCGCAAGTGAACTGTCCATATTCATAAAGGTGTTAGCCTGTGAAAACAGCCGACGTTTCACGAGGTCGCCACTTGAGCCCTCGCCAAACGACGTCTGAGTAACGAGCGCAGAAATTCCATACTGATGACGCGTCTCTACCCAGATCTTGGTAGTGCTGATTGGCTGGAATTTTCTTTCAACCTCAGACGTCGTTTTGCGAGGGCTCAAGTGGCGGCCTCGTGAAACATCGGCTGTTTTCTCAGGCTATAAAGGTGTTCGTAAGATACTATTTTCTTCATTTTGATTTTCTGGTCATGTGACTCATGTCTGAAAAATTATGCCCTGTATCTCAAGCATCTTATAGCTATTGACTACAAAAGAAGAAAAATTGCAATTTAAATGTCGCAATGCTGAAGGCAATCCCCCGTCCTTTTGAGGTTCCTTTTAGACCTGATTCCTCTGCTGAAAGAAGTAGTTCAAGAGTGTCAGTGTTGCAGAGAAAAATGATGCTTAACTCCGGCATCCAATAATAACGTCAAGGAATGTGCCAAGCTGAGAAAAGAAGTACGCGAAGACGTATCCATGGGGTGAAAACTGCAAAACAGCTTGTAATTTAGCACGATTTAGACGGGCAAAACGGGCGCGCCAGAAAGGAATGGGATGAACGTGAAAACCGCGGGTAGGGATGGAGGAGGCTTGCGCACAAACTAAGCGCCCCATTGGCATGTCACACACCAATATGCGTATCTGTTTCTTGCAGTGAACAATGGCTAATTACTCAGACATTCCGGTCTTTAATTTTGGCATCACATGATGGAGAAAACTATCGTTACGATCATTTGGATATTGCGTGGCATCTGTGTCTGACAAGACATACCTTTATTCCTCCCTGTTGGGCACACTCCCTAAATGACATTAAAAGGGACGTGTCGCTAGATCAGTTATTTGCCAGGCACCTCTGTCCCTATGGAGGTACCTTTCTGGAGCTTTGCTAAGTTAATCATTTGCAACATTATTTTCTTTCCAATGCAATCTGCAGGTCATCTCATGACTGTCTACAGAGACACAAAACACTCCCTTTTAAAAGGTAGAACAGCGGCTCCTCCCGACTGAAGCCTCCGTCTCTCCTCCCCTCCCCCACCATGAAGTAACTTTGCATTTCTAAGGTTGACGTGAGGGTATTTTAAAACTGCATTAACTTTTGTTCGTCAGTGTACCTTCGGCATAAAAGGTTAGGAGACTGAAAAAGTTAACTAACTAGAAAATTGTGTGTTTGGATTACGACAAATGGCAACCCTCGCAACCCTCGCTTGTGCAAGTTTAAGTCACTTAGTAGAAAAGCCATCATTCATTATCGCTCCTTAAGAAGACTTTCCCCAGTTCTTTATTATGCTCGCACCTAAGTTAAGGTGTTTCAAGACATGCTTTTTATATTGATTTCATTATATCACTGACCAATCAGATATTCTCTCCTATATACCTGCCCTTTACAGAACAGGTAGTGGCTCCAGTCTCTTCGCAATTGCAATCTGACCTTTGAGGCGTTTAATAAATAAATGTTATCAGGCACCACTTTTGCAGTAGCAATGAAGAGGGTGTAGACAATGCCTGGGTCATGGCCCACGGGCAACCCTATACCATGGGCTACCCAATTTTTGTATTTGTTGAAACGTCAGCGAACAAAGTGTAGGTGAGTTTGGGGGACCGTTAAGTAAGCCAACCATTCTACAAGCTAATCAGCACAAAGAATTTTAATTAAGTTATCGTAAACCGTGTAAGAATTCAGGATTTTATCTGTCAGCTTTGAGTACTCTTACAAGTGCTGCGATCGGCAGAAGACCACTGAAAAATGAATGAACCACTGATTAAGAGCCTTACGCCTGCCGCAGGGACATGGGGCTGAGGATTTTACTCAAATAGGTTACATTTGGTCATGTGTGTGCACAGAGGCCGCACAGATGACGTCATAAGTAGTAAGGACAAAGAAGTACACTACAGGCGAGTAGCACGACCGATGTTCTTACCATGTTTGTACGTCCTTTGTGCGTTATCAGAGTACACACACATGGCCAAATGAAATCTATTTGTTAATTAACTATTCATCATTACTTATTAATAAAAGAAAGAAAAGCTCATAGGGTGACCCATGGGCCAAGGCCCAGGTTTTTTCTTGACCCCGATAAAGATGCATTTTCATCTGGAATGAGGGTTAACGTTATAGTGCCTTTAAATTGTTAAAATGCTGCAAAGATCATTCCATTCATTTGACAAAATAATAAAATAGGTTTAAAACTAATGAATAATTGTCATTAAAGATGTGTTTTTTGTCCATCGTGGTGTAAGATAGGCAAGATGAACGTTTATTCGTTTGTCTCACGATGGAAATGTTTCGACTGCAATACTGCTAGTCTTCATCAGGCGATGAGGTCGATTGTTTACATGTCGCCATTTGTAGCATGTTGGTTCGCTGCTATTGGTGCATTTCGATCCTCATTATTCCGATTATTAGATGTTGTTCCCTCACGGGTCCGCTTTGTGGTTAATCGGTTGTTGTGCTTTTTGATCGTGGGTATCCAAGCTTCAGGAATTTCGATTCCACTATCTCTATTGATGTTATTAGGATGAAGTCTTATATGGATGGCTTCTTTGACCCTACGTGTGTACCAGTGAGGGCCACGATCAATAAATTTAACTTCTTTCCAAATAGGAGGATGCCCCGTTTCGTTAGCGTGCTCCGAAACCGTGGAGGTTTGCGTACGAGCAGGCCGTATATCTCTGTCGTGTTCTTTTATCCTATCTTGCATCGCTCTCCCTGTTTCCTCGATGTATACTTTGCCACACTCACATGGAATCTTATAGACGCAACCGTCTTGTTTAGTTGGTTCTAGGGCGTCTTTCGGTCGCACTAAGTGAGACCTGACCAAAGAGTTGTGTGTGATTTGAAGACGGTGCGCACGCCTTGTTGTTGTAGGCAGCGGCACATGTGGGGTAGAACCGCAGTGGATTTAAATTCCTGCGTAGGTTCTTTGTTGTCTTTGGCTGTTGGTCTTGTTGTCTTTGTGAGCTTTGAATGAAGAAGGATATCCGTTTGAAACAAGTGCCGATGATAAATGTTTCTTTTCTTCAGAGATAACTGATGGTTTTGATGTGAGGTGTTCGGCTCGATCGTATAGACACTTAACAATACCACGTTTCACTGGCTGAGGATGGCGTAAATCATAGGCTAGGTATTGGTCAGTGTGGGTGGGCTATCTGTAAACACTGGTGGTGAGAAGACCGTCTGAATTCCTTGAGACTGACGTGTCGAGAAAGGGAATAGTGTTATCTTTCTCGATTTCAATGTTAAAACGAATAGTAGGGTGTCGACTGTTTAGGTGTTGTAGAAAGCTGTCTACACATGGTCTTTACTTAAGATTGTAGAAGTGTCATCTACATATCGCTTCCAGATCTTAGGTTTATTGGTCGCTGTTGCTATCGCCCGTTCCTCACAAACTCTTCCATGTAAAGGTTAGCAATAAGGGAAGGTACGTTTTTTCTTGGGGGGGGGGGGGGAGGGCTGGGGCCTCAGAGGGGAGGGTCATCAGTGAAAGTGAGCACCAAAAGGGGAGGGCCATACCTCATGTGAGCTATTCAAGGGAGGGTCACATCTTTTCCGGAATTTTTTAATGAGAATTTTTGTGATGTTGCTTTCCATTTTTCTTACAGATTAAGTTTTTCTTTTCACCTACTTTAATTTAATTTGGTGTTTTATTATAGGTACTAGGTTGCATTTGTACATGTATATTATGCCATGGCACATAGTTTTTCTCGGAGGACTCGTGTCCTTTTGCGTCCGTATCGAGAAGTACTTGACTCAGGTATCGTTTCTTCAGCTTCTTGCTGTTGGCTATCCGCTGCCTGATCTCCTGAGTCGTTTAGTTCTGAAGAGTTACTAGTAGATTCAACAATGCGCTCTACCCTGTCGGAAATGTAGGAAATATTTGTTTTTGAGAGGCAGATTTCGCATGCTAAACAAATAAACCTTTCTGTTAAAATAACCAACAGCAATGCCGGCTACTCGGAGAAAGAAGCGCGTGTATTTTCCCTTAGATATTTTATGTTCAACACTTTTATAATACTCAAATACTTCCATATTCAAACTTCAGCTATAAAACGTAAATATCCCACACTGATTGTTCGCATTTTCTTTGTTTCAGCGTGCACACATTCAATATCGAAATATATTCATATTCAAACACTTTGCGTGCACAAGTGAAACGTTCTGAGGTTTCTACAGCATGGAACATACCATGTAGTAGTGAGGGGAGGGTCGCACTTTTGTCAGTCACCTAAAGGTGGGGGGTCAGGAGTGTTTTCATTAAAACGCAAGGGAGGGCCAACACTTTTTTGGGAAAAAAATCCCAAAATTCCCCAGCCCTCCCCCCCCCCCCCCCCCCCAAGAAAAAACGTACCTTCCCTAACTGCGGAGACAGGACTCCCCATGGCTGCTCCGTCTTTTTGTTCGTAAATCGGCCCGTTGTATTGGAAATCCGTGAATCTTAAGACAAAGTTTAAAAGGTCGGCAATTTGTGTAGGTGTAAGGTTTGTGCGGTCAGCAAGACCGGGATCGTTCTCTAGTTTGCATAACGCACCCTTTACGGCACCTTCGATCAGCACGTTCGTAAATATCGATTCTACGTCAAAAGATACCGTGGCTTCGTTTTCTTCTATTCGCTCATGGCTGATGGTAGACACAAAATGAGTAGAGTTGGTAACTGTGTAGTCTGATTTGCCTGTCAACGGGGACAGGATGTCAGCTAAGTGAGCCGACAAATCGTAAGCGAAAGTGTTTACACACGATACAGTGGGTCTTAATGGTATCTCGGGCTTGTGTATCTCAGGTAAACCTTATATCCTAGGTGCCTGTTTGTGCCTAGGTTTGATTTTGTTGTAGACAGTTTCTGAAAGATTTCCACTTTGTTTTAAGCTAAGAAGCTTTTCAGTAAGTTTTCGGTTACGTCAGTCCGTTGGGTCTTTATTAAGGAGTTGATATGGACCCGGTGTTCAAGACTACACTGAGACAAACGAATGAACGTTCATCTTGCCTAATGAATGATTAATGGTACAAAATTTTCTTTTTAATTTTGTTTATGTTTTCATGAAGATGAAGTGTGATGATGTCAACACTTCAGAAGAAGAAGAAGATGAAGAGATTCGTCATTTAAAAGAACAACTTGAGAGAAAAAGATGGGAGAAAAAGCAAGGACGACACATAAAAGAGCAATCTGCGTTTAGTGACGAGACAACACATTCAACCACCTCAGAGCCAAGCACAGCCACAACCTCTTCAAGTAAGTCATTTTCAGTGCACTTTAGTTATAATTATCTTCTGTATAAGTTCTATACCATATTTTATCATTTATCATATTATAATTAATTAATTAATTGTTTTATTTGTTATACACTACATGTACTCGGGGTGTTGCCTTTCTGATTGAAGTAATCAAGGGGCAACATTAACTTTTTAAAAGCCTCATTGCTCCTAGTTTATAAATTAATCTAATAAGATTAGCTGGATAATAGTTAATTTCGGTGCCCTTCTACAAACAAGTAACAAACTGCGAAATAAATGACTCTTAGCTTCATAGAAATAAACTGTTACTCTTATTGTGTCCCAAATCTGTAACATTGTTCTAGCACTCCTGTATAACCATCAACAACATACTGTATACGAGAGCTGTAACATTGCCCCAGCACTCCTGCGCAAACACCCTTAACACACAGTACCTGTATGTGATAGCTGTAGCATTGCCTCAGCACTCCTGCACAACCATCATCAACAATACTGTATGTGAGAGCTGTAGCATTGCCCCAGCACTCCTGCATAACCATCATCAACAATACATCTAATTGGTGGTATTTTCCCTGAAACAGTTGCCACTCTCTTGCCATGATATACTCACGGTTCTCTTAATTTCTCTCCAAGAATCTGCGTGCGAGAGCGAAGATGAACTTAGTCATGACTGGGAAGAGATTAGTCCAACTGATGAACAACTCCAGGAATACACCAATAACTTCTGTACATCCACTGCTACCCTGGTGTCTATGGATAAGGAATGTTCAAAAGAACCAGTGGACACTGCCGAGGCCAAGTACTCCCCACAGCTGTCAGCTGAGACTGTAGCCAAGAGTCTACTTCAGAAGTTTGCCGACAGGAGGCACCCAGCTGCATGCGAATTGCAGTGGCTAGTCTCATTTCAAGATGCTCCACAGTGCTTGCTTCCTCTGCCACAGACTGTTGCTGTAGCACCTGATGATGTCCCTCAGGTCACCAGACAAAACTCATTACCGGTATTTTGTCATCACAGTCATGTACTGCACATACATATATGACTTAGATTCTGTATCCCCATTCAATGGTTTGGGCAATTGTTATGTTATCAAAGGATCCTATTTTAATTTGGTTTTGAATCATCCTTTCTGTAGTGTGTTCATTCATCATTCCTAGAATTAATTTGTGGTGTTGCCACAAGACCTAACTGCTTCAATTGTTTGTTTGACAAGATGTTCATCGCAAGATAGAAAGCCAGAAAGGGGTTCATTTTTTATAACACTCTAACCTGCGATCAGGCTCTATTTTCGTTTCGCTCGGTGAAACATTCAGGCGGGAGGGGCGAAACGAAAAATAGAGCCTAATACAATTCTTCTACGGAAAGTCTGCCGCCCACTTTTTTTGATTGATTGACGTTCAACAAAACAGCCAATCAAAATTTCTTCTGCTTGCACGATCCTCGGTATGCAAATTTCCCAGAACAGCAATTCGCTGAAAGTCACGTAAATGTCGGCAAAATAAGAAAATCATAGGCTACGATATATCTTCTAGGCACAAGTACTCAAGTATACACGATTGCTAACTTGAAGATTCCGGTACTGTACATGGTTGCTCTGTCTGAGCTGAAACTGAATGAAAATTCAAAACACGACGAGGTTGTCATGTACCAAAATACGCTGCATGCTTGAATCATTTCCCATTTCAGGTGGTATCCGGAAATATTCTCTTCCCATTTGTCACCGATTTTCGGCGTAAAAAACCTTGGGCAATTAAGAGAAATACCTTCAGTTTCATTCTTTAGAATGAAGATATAAATAAAACCGTTTATAAGCAAAGGAGTATTCTGTAATTTAATTCAAGAAGTGATAAATATTTGAAATTAGCAGCGAATTTTCCTAGAACGACGAGAATTTATTAGAGCAACACATACTTCGGCAGACTTGTTCCTTAGTTGTTCCTTGGCGAAGGCGGTCGGATCGAAATTACTTCCGTTGACATGTCTATTGTTAAAGGGCCAATCAGATTGCGAGATTCCCGCGGCCAAAATTTGGCCGCCGACACGAACTCTTGTGAGAGATTGTATCAGGCCCTATTTTAGCGAGCGACCAACATAAGAGAATATGAGAGCGATGCTAAAATTCGGCCTGATCGCAGGTTAATAACACTCTGACAATGCACACACTCTTATCAAGGTGAAGAGAAAACAGCCAACGATGATCATGGCATAACGCCGGCTAAACACCTGAAAAGGTGACTTTCTTTCTGTTTTTGTTTTCTCATCAATAAAATTGGATGACACATATTGAATGGAGAGGGTTCTATCATGTGATACCTGCCATCCAGTTGTGTACCACTTGATGTGTTTTGTCCAATGTACAGACACAAAAATTTGTTGGTGGGTTATAGTGTGAGATTTGAGTATAGTAGACAGAGTTTCTAATCGGCCAATTTCCAACTTGGGCATAGTAAAAAAATCATCGAAGCATACAGGTACCAATGTTACACAGCAAGATACCATTTTTATTGCTGATCTCACAGACTCGGTCATATGAAGTCCACTAGAGGGATGAAGTAACTTGTTTATCAGTGTTTGTGTATTTGTTTTCAGTGTCGTATTCGTGGAAACTCCGAGTGGGCCCCTCCAAGAGCACAGATTATTTTTCATGCTCACAAACCTCCCAGGTCTGTATGTCCTAACAATTCAAGTTTTGACCATTTGTATTGACCATCACTATTGACCACCTCTATTAACTATCTCCACTGACCATCTCTATCAGCCATCCGAATTGACCATTGCTATTGACCATCTCTATTGACCACCTCTGTTCACCATCTTCTCTGGCCATCTCTATCAGCCACCTGTAGTGACCATCTGTATTACCCATCTCTATCGACCATTGCTATTTTCCATCTCTAGTGACCAATGCTATCGACCATCTGTTTTGGCCATCTCTATTGACCATCGCTATTGGCCACCTCTAGTGACCGTCTCTATAAGCCATCTTTGTCGGCCATGTCTATTGACCATCGCTATTGACCATTTATTGACCATCTCTATTTGCCATCAGCTACTGACCATAGTTACTGACCATTGCTATTGACCATTGCTATTGACCATCTCTAATGAGCACCCCTATTTACCATTGCTATTTCCCATCTCCACTGATCGTCACTATCTCTATTCACCATATCCTACTGACCGTGTCCACTGCCAATCTCCATTGACTGTCTTACTGATCATCTCTATTGACCATCTTTATTGTTTATCTCTATTGGCCATCTCTGTTGACCATGTCTATTGGCCATCTCTATTGACCATCTCTATTGGCCATCTCTAATGACCATCTCTGTTGACCACCTCTACTGGCCATCTCTGTTGGCTATCTCTATTTGACCTTAACTATCGGCCATGTATTTTTCCTCAGGCCTGTAGGGTACCGTCTTTTAGTTCTTCGAAAGTTTCGCCGTAGTAGGTTGTTCAAGGTCACGATGATTGATTAGTTTCTTAATGATAACGTATGGGGGTGGGGACGGAGAGGGCTTTTGTTTTGACCGTGGTTTTCTTGGGGACAAGGTTAAGTTATTGCAATACCTCCATGACGCTTATATTTAGAGGTTCTAGGGAACCCTGTGGAAAATGGTAGCCCGACCGATTGTTGTACGCAACAATTAATTTTTTGAGAAGGTTTTGGACATTATACGCATGAGAAGAAGTTTATTTGGTAGTTCGGCCTTTTGATTTAATTCATGCATTTGAAATCTCGCCCCATAAAGAGGGGAGAAAAAAGGCTAGAATCTGCACTGGGTTAATTTTGTCGAATGAAAACATTTAGTGGTGAAAACAAGGTAAGACTTCCACAAAAAAATATTATATGAACGGTTCATTTGAGAGAAACCTTGAACCCGGGCGTTTGGTTGGGGAACACCTTTCGACAAGTGGTGACGTAAATATACAGTTAACGCAATTTTAAAAAACGCATGGCATTTTTTACTGTATTGTAAAAATACTGAAAATCCAAGGGCTGTAGGAGCGGTTTGGTAGTTCTTGGGGTTTTCACTTTGCTGTATGTATTTTTTGCTATTTCGAAAACAGAAAAATGTTAAGAATTCATGTATCTATTGAACCTAGTGGCTCACAAATTAACTCCAGCTTGTAAGGGCGCATTTTTGGTGAATCACAAGTTTAGGTTTTCTTGTTGTATATAAGCCACATGTGTTGGAACTTATCATTCACGTTTTGGCGTTTGAAATTGACTCGATAAGTACACAAAACCATAACTGAATAGACCAACCACCTGCATGGATGCAAATTTAATTAATTGTGCGAAAACAGGTGTCCCATTTAGAAATAAATTAAGCCATGATCTTGAAATTGTTTATTCGTCAGTTATCAAGTATCAAATACTTTCGAAATTTAAATTTGGATTATACATAGACAAGTAAAAACGAACGATATAATTTCCCGGCGTTTCGGCGACTTCATGACGCCATTTTCAAGGGTCAAATGAGAATTAACTAAATGCGAGTTCAAGAGTTATAACTCAAATTTACATAGCGGAGGTGGCTACACAAATACTTTGGCACGGATAGAATCCGTTTGCACGTTCAAACTGGGTGTTAATTGCTTGATGTAAAGCATCTCGTTGACAAGACAATCGAATTTGTTCCTGCATTTCTTGATAACTTTGAAACAGCTGAGGAGGTCCTCAGGGACAGCACCCGCGTGGTCGTTGTCATAGTGCTTGCGTACTGAAGATGACGTGCTTTTATGGCCATCCACGCGGGCATGTAAATGCCCGCGCGTGTAGCCAACATAGCTCCCTGTATCACACAGGTTACATTTAAACTGGTACACTACGCACTGTTGATTTACCAGCTGCGGTTTGTTTTCACATTCTTGAAGGTCTCGGCCAATTTTCCGACTGACAAATACGGGCTGGATTGTGGTTTGGAGCTTAATGCTAAGGTCTTTCAACTGTGTCTTAGTCCTTGAAGGGTATGACTATTCGTGCTTTGGATTGTCATGATATATGCCATCATGATATCTATTGCTATAGCAACACTCTTGGCTCCAGTCTCTTTCTGCTTTGAACCAAACATTACCATTAGTGACTTCATAATGAGAAAGAGATGGTCCTATTCGAAACACACACTATGCCCATATTGTGCTAGATTTCCTCATGAACCAAAAAGGGATGGATGATGTTTGTGACACCCAAAAAAGGGATTGTCATTTCTGCATAAGAGAGATCTGGAAGAAAAATTGTTCCCATGGCAACATCAAGTATACATCATTTTGTGTCTTTTTCACGCAAAATTACTGGTGCCAAGTTTCAGTTACACTACCTTAATAATTCCAGAGATTTTGTTGATTTTGTGATTTGTCTCCATACTGTAAACCACTTTTATAATAAAGTGTCGAGATAATGCACCCTCTGATTGGTTGAAACAGCGGGCTTTATCAGAGTACAGATGCACGGAGTAGCCCGTAACGCCATTCTGCGCGCGCTGGCAAGCTGAAAACCTCTCTTGCGCGCGCTTGCAAGCTATGAAAAAAACTTGATTTCTTGCAATTAAAAGCCAGTTTCTTTACAAATGTGAGTAAAGCTATATTATAAAACAAATAAAAATGCCAAAATCGTCCTTTGTTCTGTGATAAAGCACTTAAGGAAGTGACGAGAACACTCAAGAAGTAGGGAGAAGCACTCGCCTGCGGCTCGTGTTCACCCTACACTTCTTTCGTGCTCTCGTCACTTCCTTGCGTGCTTTATCACAGAACAAAGCACGGTTTTGGCTTTTTTGTTTGTTAAATGACGTCTTCAAGTGTCTAATTTGCATAATACAAAAACTTGAATATCTCTGGAACGAGATAAGATATTGCAAAAAAGAAAACACCATCCTTTATCAATTCGAAAGGCCTTTCAAATAAGCCTAACTTGTTTTTCACTTCATAGGCACTTTAACCGGTTTAGTACCGAATGTTGGAGAACTTGCTCTATTTTTTTTCCACTGCACACCCTGAACTTTGTGGAAACATAAACAAGGGTTTGTATTGCTTGGCAAGATGTTAACAGATTTATTTGTTTTTCAGGAGGAAGGCACTTATGGCTCAACAGAACTATAGGTGTGCTGGCTGTGGTATGGCTGTTGCTCCTGGTGAGTGACTTTACTACAATGGGCAGCGAATATGGCACCAAGAAAATGTTCCTCTTTCCCTTAGCACTTTTGGAATCTTGCCTTTTCCTGAAATGTTAAAAACTAGGGGTTCAGGGAGGGTTGGAGGTCCAGTTTGTTTTGTGAAACTATCAAAGTGTAGGCTTAAGTAAATGAGGACCTTCTGTATTGTAAGTATTGAGAATGCCCGCAGTAAGGTCCGTTCAAAATTACTACCAGTTTAATAGCTTGTGGACAGGTTCTCTAATTGGAAAGAAAGGTCGGAGAACGAACGGAGGGGGAGGTAGAAGGGAAGCAAAATGAAATATCTCGTCTAGATCCAGAGAGGTCACTTTGCTATGTCGGCGAACCATCATCAGAAACATCTCTCTCCCCAGTCTGCCCGCAGCTCGCTGGTTTTTCTTTTGCCTTATACCCCACTAATTAAGGAGCCTGTTTACAGATTGTCTTCTAATCCTTGTTTTCTCTGTACAGATTACATGAAGCGGTTTCGTTATTGCCATTATCTCGGCAAATATTTCTGTAGTAGTTGTCACAGTAACTTTTTGGAAGTAATTCCTGCGAACGTGATCAGGAAGTGGGACTTCACAAAGTATCCTTTGCGCAAATGGTATACTTTAGAGCCAGTAAATAGTTATTCTCTCAAATCTTTATTAAGCTACTCTTACAAAAAACTTGTAGGCAATCAAAAAACTATGGAAGTAGAGAAACCTATGTACAATTAAAAAGATCTAATGAAATGATGACGACCATCGCAGTTAAAGATAATATATAGATTTACCCAAGCCTAAAAGCGGAGCTCCAGTGATTTTTTTCCGCTGGTACTTATTAATTTCTAAAAATACACGCATTGAAGTCGTTAGAATTTCATGAAATTTGGTAGAATAATAGTTCAGAACACGCGTTAACTAGCCTGCAAGGAAAAATTGAAATCTGACAGAGGACATGTTCAGAAAACGTTGAAATACAAAGCACAAAATTACAGATGTCTCTGCCAAAATTTTACCAGACCAATGTCAATAGGCCAGTATTTTTCTGAGTTTCCTAGAGACAAATGGTGGAAAAAATCTAACGACTGGATTTTCTGAAAATAAATCAAACCCATTATTTAATGCCGGTTTATTACCGGTTGTGTTGCCATGGCAATGGTACTCAGTTCAATAAGACATATCTTGTTTAGTTGAACTTGCATCTTGCCAGTTTTTGCCGCCCAATTGCCACTGGTTTGAAAATAACTATGAATAATGCATAGGTACAAGAAAACTGTGTTCGGCCACCTTATTTCAGGGTATTCTTTTATTGACTGCGTAGGGGGGAAGAACCTTACTACAAAAAGGCTACAAAAGGGGTGCTATGGACGACTTCTAACCGTCATCTCTTGGGCTCCCTAAATTCCCTGGGTTTGGTTTTCGGCCATGATGATGCGGAATCTGTAGCATGGATTTCTTGAGATTCGCGTTATTGAAAAAGCTGTGACGTCAGCAAACCTTTATGACATCATAGCTTTTTTTAATAACGCGAATCTCAAAAAATCCGCACAAAAGATTTTGCATCAGAAGGGTCTTTCACCGTTGGCTTTGTTTTTGTTAGAGTAACATGTAAGCTTTTTTGAGTTTTAATGGTTTTAATACTGTGGTCACATGACTTTCCAAATATGGTCGTGAGTAAAAAAAGTTTAAGCAACTTTCAGTAGAACAAACCTAGCCAAAATTCAAACCCAGGGAACTTGGGAGCCAATGATATGATGGTTAGAAGTCGTCCATAGCAACAATTTTGTAGTTAAGGTCCTCCCTGCGATGGTCGTCATTATTTCATCCGCAGTTCACATATATGATAACTTCATATATTCGTTCTCATTAAGAAGATCTGGTTACAAAAGAGCACTTAAAACGCTCTGTCTTTGCTCTTGGCAAAATGTAGTCGTTTCCTCGCTTGCGCAGATGCGTCAGCTTTCGCTTAGTTAGAAGTAAGTGATTAAAGCGTGTGTTGGATAGCTCTCAAACCTTTTCCACAGATTTTTGTGCCACACCTATTACTGTACGTGTGAGTGCTGTACAGTGAGCAAATGGCCTGGGATGGGAAATTTGGGTTACCAGAACCAAAAGAAAAATGTTTGGCCCTTCGGGAACCAAGACCCCCGGACAAGATGACAGTCCTCTCACCCACTGTTCATTTTTTGCCAAATTTGTGTTCAAACCTTTGTTTTTTTATGTCCGTTACTTTTGTGTTCAAGCCTTTGTTTTGTTATGTCCGTTACTTTTGTTATTTTCGTTATTTTGTCACGAGTTCCCGTTAGTTTTTACTACATTTGTGTCCAATCCTCTATTTCGTTATTTTAAGTTCAATCCTGGACATAACGGCTATGAGGTTCACTGATTCCTTTACTTAACATCCATGAAGATGATTATTATATGGAAGCACAGATAGTGGCTACACTGACTCATACTGTTTAACAACAGACCACCATTTCTGACCACATTTATTCGTTGTAATTTTGTTCTATTTTGTTTATGCATTTCCTATTTAAATTTTTTATTTAATTTCTATTTATTTATGTTTTTAACCGTTGAAGCTTGCACTGGTGTCGCATGATAAACAGTATGTGGTCCTTGGTCCGCGAGTAAAAACTATAATCTTGAATATCTTATCTGAATCAAAACGTCTAGAGCTGAAGTTTTCCCTGAAGATAGCTTTTGTACTTCTTGCGATGACTTTAAAGAGGCAAGTTCCAAACTGAAATATTTTCCTTGTAATTCGAAAAAAGGGGACCGTGCTCGCGGGCCCTTGGTCCGCGAATGTAGTCCTTGGTCTGCTAATCATGCAAACAGCACGAAAAGTGCCTGTGAATTCGTAGGAGAATGGAAATTTTAACAATATTTTATTTATTCTTTCTTATTCTTGATATATCTAAGCTGCAGTCTTGTTGGAAAGTCATTGTGAGTATAAAATAATATGTTTTACTTTTCAAACAACAGTCTCCCACACAAGCCCCAAGCGCAGTCGAAAATAATTACACGACTACAAGCTTATATGTATTCTAGGTACACAAGAGAAGTTAACCCCGTTCATAAACATGTGCAAAGCAGATTTTGAAAATGTTCAGCAAGAACAAAGGCTGTTTCCTTTTATCTAAGGTTTTCTTTATCCGCTTTGCGAAATGTAAGTTCTCCAGGGTCATAGGTCGCGGACCAAGGACCCATATGCGAAAATTGTTGATATTTTTTAAGAGTCGATGAAACAAAGGTTTTAAACTCTGCAGCAAATTCGTTCACAACCGCAGAAATTAGTTTATCTGTAAACTTGTTTTTCAAAAAAACAGGTCCTCCCGTTGCGTTTTATCTGTGCACAAGCTAAGTAAACATGACCATGTAATTTACGGAGCCGCAAAAGTAGACACTTCAAGAGAGACAAATTGGCCTACCTGTAAACAAACTTGAATTTCGCGCCTTCACCAACAGCAGGAAAGCCGAAACTTCGTCATATGGAAGAAGACTAATTACTAAATCATTGGATACATTCGTTTGTTTGGTACTTTATTTATACCACATATACTTTATTTATACCACATACTGTATATTATTGGAAGGTCATTAAATGTAAATGTAAACAAATAATCCTTAACTGACTGCAGACAAGGTTATATAGTGGTGGATAAGGTAGCTTTCCGGTGTTATAACGAGTTTTCGTTGTATGCAGTTAATAAGGTTTATGTTGTCTCATCTTGAATATAGATAAATGGTGAATATGCCAGAGATCTTTGTCTTCAACCATAACAATTTGGTTTTGATTATTCCCTGACCTAACATCAGATATGAAGTTTCAAACTTTGCAAAAGATTTACTGCAAAGAATACACTTTGATCCTTTGTTTGATCTTATGGATCTTAATCCCTCTTTATATAAACGATTTCGCGTCTTGGAAGGATTGAAGGTACGTTCTTGTTTTCACTTGATTTGATACTTTCATTTGTTCCTGTTCACGTTGGTCACATTTTGGATCATCACTTATCTACAATTATGGCCATTAGACCTTGGGACACTTGGTAATATTTCAATGAGAAGTAAGAAAATGTAATCTCCACTGTAATTAGAAGTCTTTTACAGGTTTTATGACTATCTCTGCCCCCCCCCCCCCCCCCTCCCCAAACAATGTTGAAGATCAGTCACCAGTTTCAAAACCTAACTTCAACATTGTACAGGGGGGAAGGGGGGGGGGCGAGGTAAGTGTATTTTTCAAATGACGCTAACGGGACGCCATTTGAGCAAAGTGTCCCAAGAATTATGGCCATAGTTGTAGTACATGAATGTGTAGGCTCAGTTCAGGTCAGAGCAGAAAAGGTTTCACGTTTAATATTAAACAGAGAATGTTGACTATTTAAAAGGCCTTTCTCGAGCTCCATTTTGAGCCTGAACTTTGCTTTGAATGGTGACATACCCACTGGAGGCTGATTTGTTCTGGACTGTACTGTGTTAGAATCAATACGATAAACAAGGCATGGGTCAGAGGAAATGCAGTAGACGTGCTTGGGATCAGTGCCGGTTAACCATTGGAGAGAGAATCGAAATTATGAACTTAATGGTGTATGAGACCAAATCCTTGGGTCTGTTTCAGTTCGCACTGCATGTCAATCAAACTGGAGATGACTGGGCCCCACAGGCTCATCTTTGAAACTCTTGTACCCTCTTGACAGGATATTCGACAGCAGCTTCATTTCTTTAAAACCTTCACGCAGACATGCCGGAAAGCAAATGAGTAAGTGTTAACCTAAACTTTTTCGCAGCTTGAGAAATCATATGTAGCAAACTTGCACTTTATGAAAACGCACTGGGAACCATCTTGTTTTTATTGTGCTTTCCCAGATTAGCTGAAGCATACAGTAAACTGCCAGAGCACATCTGCGGAGAACCTCATCTCTATTCCATGCATGATCTGCTACAGGTGACGTAATTATTCAATTGTCAACTAACGAGTTGAGCGCTGAAAAACAAATTATCTTCATCAGCAGTGGAGAGATGTAAAATTTTTCGAAATAGGTAACCAATGCATTGAAACAGCTGAAACATTATTTTCAAGTTATTTCTTAGCTACACGTAAAACGAGCATAATCCTTTTTGGCCCTGTTATTAGTGGTTCTTTTGATCGTAAAATTGGTCTTGTTGGAGCTCCTGTGGTTTGGAATCGGTTTCTGTCTGTTTCTCTCTGGGACCAGATAATTCTTGGCCATTCCGAAAAAACGAGTTCTTATTATTGAGGTGCCTGTACGAAGGGTTTCCAATCATCCAGCCGTGAAATGTGTCCAATAGGAATCCTGTAAACTATAACGGTGCTAATGGTACAGTGGAACCTCGATTTAACGAAGTGCCAAGGGACTAGAGAAATTGGTTCGTTATAAGGAGGGTTCGTTATATCGAGGTTCTTTTCCAAACATTACACTTTTACTGGGCTGAAAAATGTCGTTCGTTATACCGAGGACTTCGTTGTAGAGAGATTCGTTATATCGAGGTTGCACCGTAGTAGGTTTTTAACACATTAGGTTGTACCGTTTTGATTGATAAATCAGAAAATCTCAAAATTAACCCTCAATTAATCTTATTGTTGAATGTTTTAGTTTTTTACCTAAACAGTGATTTTACTTCCTGAAATTCCTTTATCCGCAGGCCCGCGATGGGGATCTTCTTTTGTTTCTGCGGAGGTTGGCAATTGAGTCCTTGAATCACATTAACCAATGTCAGGTATGTTATTCATGTAAGAACAGTGCCTGTTCCCTAGTTACCAAAAATAAATATTAACATGTGATGAGAGTCTTATTCAGTGCCCTGTTGCACTAAAAAAATCACGGTATACAGTTTGCTAATTGTAAGTGAAATATTTGAAATATCATACATGGACTGCGGGTGATTCGTTATTTGCTATTTAACTGGCCCGTGTGCAGGTGTCACGTAAAGCAAAGGAAATAGGAGACTTCTGCATGCAGGCTACTATTTAAAGGAGAATGTCACTCCAGAAAGTGTATATTTTTTGCACTTACCAATAAAAGACCACACTGAGTTGAGTTACTGACCGTTGTTTGAGATTCCATAGTGCATCCTATCCCAGTGAAATTCCTCTCCAAAGAAGCAAAAATTCGTCAGCGGGCGGCGCCATTTGGATAGCGCCTAGGAGCCTGGCCGCATATTCGTGACGTCAGTTCGTCCAAACTGAAATTGACCCTAGCTCAAACGCAGCTGGCCAATTTCAAGTGCGTAGCTTTTCGGCTCCTCGTTTCCTTTTCGCGGTGCCGTTGTGAACTGAAAAGGGAGCTTAAGCAACCACGATGGCAACGCCAAGGAAAACGTCACTGTAAACATAGGTACGCATAACGTGCGTGAGCTATTTTGTAGCTGACAATGAGATAATTTTTACGGAAATGGTTATTGAATGAACTTGCGAGTACGAAGGTACACTATTGTGATGTTGTTTATTTGAGTTGCGTTGTGCATTCGAAAAGTATTGGTTTTAGTCAGAGTTTATCTTATAAGTGGAGCTGTGTCCGATATTGTGCAACCTCGTTCCCAGGGCTTTCCCAGATTTGAGGGTGAGCAAAGATCAATGTTTGAGTCAGCCACTGGGGTTTATGTTAGTGATTGCGTATACGTGATTGATCAATAAATGGTAAAAGTGTGGCTTAAAATTACTATAAAACATGGAGAAAAAGAGATAAAATCTGTAAAACATCGGACGACAGTCGAAAAATAACGTTGTTGCCTAGTTACCAGAGCTAAGTTGCAGATTTCGATTAGCATGGCTTGGATTAGTTCCGTCATGTTGACGGCAATATAACAAGTGTTTGGAAAGCGTGCATGCACTTTGGTTGATTTAGCAAATTTACGTAAGACGAAGTGTGAATGTTCTCATATTACTCGCGTGCTGACGCATATAACAAAGAAATGGGACAAACGAAATAATACAAAACAGTCTCTTCTGAAGCCGATGATAAGATGCTCTTCGCAAGTTCAACGGATTCAAATTTAATTTTGTGGCTTTCTCTTGTAAGGAGTTTTTTCCATGGAGAAATATTTCGGATCTAGTAGGAAGCGTAACTGGTCACAAAATTTAGTTCTGTAATGTTTGAACTAGAAGAAAATAGCCGATCTTGAAAGTCGCGTCTTGCGTCATTGGTACTAACCTCTTCACTTCTTGCGTGACATCATGCTTGACGTATCCAGACAAATATATAAATAAGCTATGTTTTATTTTCCACATTATTTCACACGGACTTACATTTTGAAACACGCGGCTGAAATCGAGTAATAAGCGTGCCTTGTTAGAAAGATCATGCCATTGTGTGACTTGTGCAAGTCTTGCGTGACTAGTCACGGAGCAAACTCAAAAAAAAGCCAGAAACAGCGCACGTGCTGACATAGTGGTCCCAGCTTCGCTGAAGCCACACAAAAATCAGTAGTTGTGTTCAGCGAATAAATTTTGTTTTGAGGAGCGTTTTGACGTGAAAATAAGATGCGAAATTGGGTGAAAACAATACAAGGGATGTTTTGTTAGGGCGATGTCGCGGCTCTTACAAGGTCTTCTCTGATTTGCTGAGAAAACAATACACCAAACAATAAAACAATGGACCCTAGCTCCGAAAACAATAGAGCTGCGTGATACCAAGTCCAATGAAATTAGAGGTTGTTAAGAGCTGCGGGGCTACTCTTTTGTTATGTAGAGAGGTGGAAGGGAAACGAATCATTGCAATTTTAAATGAGCGAATTTGAGAATCTTGGAGGGGTTCGCCTGTGTGCTAAACAACGTAAATTTTATCACGTGGGGTACATGTGATCTGGTGAAGGTCAAAGTTTGCTTTAACAGCTTTATTGCATACATGTATTTGGTTGTTTAGCGGTGAAACGGAAGTGAAATTCTGATACTTACAAGGTTATATTACTTTGGTTAGAATATAGATAGTAGTTCAGAGTTGTTGTAAAAGGGAATTATGTTGGGAGATGGTAGAAAACATTTAGCTTGTGGTAAACAATTAAAATTTTACACCCCGGGATTTTACCACACGGGCAGGCAGTCATGTGATAATGTTTAGTGTGGGTCGTTTCACGTGTAAACAGCGCGAGATCAGGTTACTGTTTTGTGTAAACAAGTGGTGTTTTGTCACGTGCAAACATGAGATGAGACAAAGTGAGTGGTGAGTCACGAGACTTTCATGAGACTGTCATAAGTTTCTTTTCGGTGCTTTTTATTGGCTTTCGTGGCAGCTCCAGTTGTGGGTTACAGAAAGGGAGAAACTTAACTAAGGAAGCGGGGAAGAGTAATTTTATGCGTTTTTTGTAATCTAAAAAATGATAACCGATTTTTGTGTCTATAAACTGTAAAACGAGTCTTGCTTGGAGCTATTGTTTGTTAGTCTTCGTATTGGAGGTGATAATTGTTTTGATTTGCTCCTTGCCGTGCTGCTCTTTCCGCACAAACAACACCGCCACCTCCACGCAGCCTAACCAGAAACCCATTTCTCTGGTAAGTCGCCTCTAACTTTGCTCCTGGCTAGTCGCACATACGAGCAACGTTTATGCCACCCAGGGGAGGGTTGTCCAATACACCCGCACTGTAACGGACCGTGAGACTATGGTTTCGGTCCGTAGAGTTTTGTACGGACCGTGAACTTCACATACGGTCCGTATAGAAGAGATCACGGTCCGTAAATTACATCTTATTAGTGGGACTTAGAATATTTCATTCCCGTTGTGAGAGGGAGATATCTTTGTTACGGACCGTACAGTTTGTACGGACCGTGAATTTCAGATACGGTCCGTATAGAAGAGTTCACGGTCCGTAAATTGCATCTCATTAGTGGCACTTAGAGTATTTCATGCTGGTTGTGAGTGGGAAATTTCCTCATTACGGACCGTACAGTTCGCACGGACCGTGAACTTCAGATACGGTCCGTATAGAAGAGTTCACGGTCCGTAAATTGCATCTCATTAGTGGGACGTAGAATATTTCATTCCCGTTGTGAGAGGGAGATATCTTTGTTACGGACCGTACAGTTTGTACGGACCGTGAACTTCAGATACGGTCCGTATAGAAGAGTTCACGGTCCGTAAATTGCATCCCATTAGTGGAACTTAGAATATTTCGTTCTGGTTGTGAGTGGGAGATATGTTTCTTATGGATTGTGAACTTTAAATACGGGCCGTATAGAGGAGTTCGCTGTCCGTAAAATCGGTTCGTAGATGTAAAAGTGGACGTCTGTGGAACACATATTCGTTGCTTAGCCTGAAAATAACTTGTGTCGCTCGATGGTGCGCACTTTAATGTAGTGTCTCCGGGGATGAATATGAATACGCGTGAAAGCAATATTCTTTATGAATTGTCCCATGCAGCATTGTAGTCGACATTTCATAAATAGTGCGATTGATAGTTTCCTATGCAGCTGGCTTATTGTCGCCACGCAAGGCTCCTGTAGACATAAAATGGCTGTGTAGGGGACAAGCGGGACTACGCGATTGAAGGCAGAATTCGCATGAAACATTTTGTAATGTTTGTGTGCGGCAGGGCTTTATCGAGTTGAAAGTGTGGAACGAAGGTAGAATACTACATTTATAATCGATCGATCGTTCGTGTTTAAACAGATCGTAATGGAAGGGAGAATACGCATGAAAATAATTCCTATTCATCGATCGTTTGCGGTCGGTTGGTTGCCTGAATTGATAGTACGAATATTTGTTTGATAGATAATTGACGCAAAGCTTATAGAACGAGTAATAGACATATTATCTTCTTCTATTTCGTGTATCACGCTCCCTTCGTATGGCACTTAAATAACGAGGCATAATTCACAAGGCTTCAATAGAAGGAGTAATGGACATAACAGTTAGCTTTTAGAACTCTGTTATCAGTTTACGCGATGCTTATAGAACGAGTAGTAGACAGTATTATCTTCTATTCGTGTACCTCGCTCGCGTCGTACGTATTTCTTTCGTGTATCACGCTCGCTTTGTATGGCGCTTAAATAACGTGGCATAATCATGGTTGTCTTCCCTTGAACAGTTTCACAAGGCTTCAATAGAAGGAGTAATGGACATAACAGTTCGCTTTTACAACTCTGTTATCAGTTTGCGCGACGCTTATCGAACGAGTAATAGACATGTTATCGTCTGCCTTTCCCCGAACAGTTTCACAAAGCTTCAGTAGAAGGAATAATCGACATAAAAGTTTGCTTTTAGAACTCTGTTATTAGTTTGCGCAACGCTTATAGAACGAGTAATAGACATATTACCGTCTTCTCTTTCGACCTCTTTGGTGTATCTCGCTCGCTTCGTACGTACGCTTAAATAACGAGGCTCAATCATACTTGTATAGACTATTTATACCTCTAAATACGGATCGTGAATCGTAAATGACGGTCTGTAAGCAAGGATGACGGTCTGTGCGAAACGTACGGACCGTCAACCGCAAATAACGGTCCGTAAGCAAGAATGACGGTCCGTGCGAAGCATACGGACTGTCAACCGCAAATCACGGTCCGTAAGCAAGAGTGACGGTCCGTGCGAAACTTACGGACCGTCAACTGCAAATAACGGTCCGTATCAGTGGGGCAGTATTGGACATGAGTGACCCAGGGACACACTCTTTTTCCTTGTCGACCTTGTGCCTCAGACGGACCTTAGTGAACGAGTGGGCATTAATTTTAAAACCTACCAAAAGGTGTGAACAATAATTCGTTTTAGTTCGAAATTCACGATTCTACCCTTTTTATACCTTCAAGCTATTTACTATCTATTTACCATCATTTACTATGGGACAAGTCACGTTATTTCTCACACTCTAAAGTTGAACCATATAACCTCAAACGTACGTTATACGCATGCATACGAAGGATTTGTTCCAATTCTCATCTACCAAAACGAACGAAGCTGACAAATATTTCCTGGACCCACGAATTCTTTGCTAAAACTCGCCTCCGCTAACGTTTCATTTTCTAAGGAAGTCTATCACAAGGAAGCCAGCCATTTCTATTTGATATATAAATACCCAACGGCACGCAACTGAAATCCGGACACTCTTGTCGTGTGGCTTTAGCAGCAGAATTTTCCGTGTGGTCTTGTCTGCATTTTTCTTTCGGCCCCGACAACTAGCCTTTCGGTAAAATTCGACAGTCATCGGGAATGCCGAACATGGTCCAACCAACCAACCAACCAACCAAAGAACCAACCTTCCCAGAAACTTGAGGCTGCATGCCGACTATGAGGCTATTTTGTGGACAGAATAGCTCAAAAATGACTTCCAAATATTTCAAACTTGTTCGCGATAGTTTCAACTCGTTCAATCTATCTAACGTAGCCGAACAATCGGGGAGCTGACTCTGTAAGGACGGTGTTACAGTTCAGGTAGAAAAAAGAAAATTCACTGTCGTGTGTAAACGTTCTACATAAAACTTTGAATTTGGTCATCTCACGTTGTTGTTTTGCAGAGGACAGCAAAGAAATGTACCAAAATCTGTATCGCACGTGCAGAGTCGTTGTTTTGCTAATTAAACCTTTTGTTTTGTGACGTTCTCATCAGCCGTCACCGTCGTGTTTGCTTACACAGTCCCACACTGCACACAATATGTCCGAAATAGATAAGAAATCCAGACCTAGCAAAGCCGTGCCTCGACCGACACCGCGGCAAAATGCACTGCGCACGCGCTGTATTTTTACTTCTTGTCAATGCTCCCCTATTGAAAACTATTGGCAAGAATAACAAACTCGGGTTCCGGCCACGAATTTTGAAAAACTTAAGCTCCAGACATCAAACTTAAGGTTAAAAAATCCAGAGCAGCTTTAATATAGTTTTATCTGTTTCTACACCTTTGCACCTCGTAGTTTCGGGCTTGCACCCACAGCGAAAAACATCATGAAAGTCGATAGTTAAGCAACCACCACAGCGACGGCAACGAGAACGTCGAAAAACAATAGGCCTTAATGAGCTAAACAATGACTCTGCACGTGCGTTACACATTCTGGTACATTTCTTTTCCGTCCTCTGCAAAACAACAACGTGAAATGACCAGTTTTAAGTTTTTTTTTTTTTTTTTTTGGAGAACGGGAACACACGAGGGTGAATTTTTCTTCTCTTACTGGACTTGAGCGCCATCCCTGCGAATTCAGTTCCCGGACAGTTCGAAAGCACACCGAATGAAAATGAACAACAGAAGCTCGAAACCAGAAAAATGACCGAAGTGAGCGCATGCGCAGACGTTTTGCCGCGGTGTCGCCTCGACCAGCTTTGCCATGAGAAGCGATTTGGCTTCCCCGAAAAACTGGAAAATGTCTACGTTTGTAAAGAGCGTTTTCATGCTGACTGCTTTGAAACCAACTCCTGGGTGGAAAGACCCGAAGAAGGATTTAAGCACACAAAAGAGAAGTCCTCGTATTCTGTGATGCAAGAAATACCTGCATATTTCACCAAATTTCTTCTTTCGTAAGTACGACTCTTACTCGTTCGAAGTGTACCTTCTATCTTTGTTTTCCGACTATGGCTGCTCTCGACAGCAAACGCATTCTCTCGGAGCCGGCATCACTTCACATCTTTCACAAGTGCACCAAAATGTATCTTCTAACCGTTCCTTCATTTAATCATCTCCACTTTCATCGTCCTCGGAGTTACCGGCACGTTCTGGTTCGAAACAATACGGTTTGAGCGCAGCCATCGTATCGGAATACAAACAAACATCTTGGAGCTGACAAGTTGGGCGGAATGATAGATTGAACGAGTTGAAACTATCGCGAACAAGTTTGAAATATTTGGAAGTCGTTTTTAAAGTGACGTTTTCCTTGGCGTTGCCGTCGAGGTTGCTTAAGCTCCCTTTTCAGTTCACAACGGCACCGAGAAAAAGAAATGTGAGCAGCCGAAAAGCTATGCTTCGCGCCAATTTCAATTTGGACGAATTGACGTCACGAATATGCGGCCAGGTTCCTAAGCGCTATCCAAAATGGCGGCGCCCGATGATGAATTTTTTGCTTCTTTGGAGAGGAATTTCACTGGGATCGGATGCACTATGGAAGCTCAAACAACCGTCAGTAACTCAACTCAGTGTGGTCTGTTTATTGGTGAGTACAAAAAATAGACGGTTTCTGGAGTGACCTTCTCCTTTAAAAATCAAATGCATGTCCGCTTCATGGAATCAAAATTCTAAAATCATAAATCGCGCGGTCTTCTGATTTTATATCCCCATCAGGTTGAAGATGACTTAAAAATATATCTTTTCACAAGTTTCCAGCCCGGTAGCGTCTTTTGTTTTGAAAATACAGCATCTTGAATTTCTGGCTTTTCACCCTACGTGACACCAACATAGCGTCCGTGACAAAGCCTTCTCTAATGCAAGCAAAACAGGCGGACAATCCGGACTGTTTGAGGTAGCGTGACCTCACGACACGCTATTTCATCTCATATATTTACTGTAATTTGTAACGGCTGCCTTCGGCTAGATTCGAGTGATCAGGAGAGATGCTCCATTACATCTTTAGTTCCCAAATTGTGATACACTGTAAGCAAGATGAATAAAGTTAACTTTCCTTATGTCTTATGTGTGGTCTTCTGCAATTTTATGGCGTTTTGAGTCGCTTGCTAAAATTGCAAAAGACCACACCTAAGACATAAGGTAAGTTGACTTTACTCATCTTGCTTACAGTGTATCACAATTTGGGAACGAAAGATGTGAAATTCGGTATTTTAAGGATCATTTCTCCTGATCACTTGAATCTAGCCGAAGGCAGCCGTTAGAAATTACAGTAGATGTATGAGACCAAAAAGCGTGTCGTGACGTCAAGCTGCCTCGAACAGTCCAGATTGTCCGTCTAAGATGCAAGAAAGGACTCTCCTTGTGAGTTTAGCAGTTTGGGCAGTTAAATTATTAGAGAGGAATTGAGCAGAAGTGAATTCCAGATGTTTTCATTAATTTCCCGGCCGCCACGTTTGTGCCCCTCCGAGGGACACCAAAATGGCGGTTCCACCCTGAGCTCTGTAAATTTCAGTGGAACGTTTCGGCAAATAACTCAACAACGGAATAGACCTGAGACCACAGGTAGCCAAAGCTTGAGTTATGTCTGCAAATTAATAAGATTTTATCAAATAAACTGTGTTTCTTTGTTTATGTCTTACGTACTTGCTATTTAGGGGAAAAATTCGCTCTCCGAGTGAGAATAAGCGTCTTTCTAATTTTTGCTCCTAATTAGTATTATAATTATGAAAGGTGATACACAATTCACCCGCACCAAGCATTTAAATGATCTATATTTCTTGAAATGCGTCATTTCCACTCACCATAAACGGCAGTATTTTGAGCTTCTTGTACCTGAAATCAAATGTCGGTATTCGATCGCCGACCTCTGCGCAGAAATATATGCAAATATGCTAAATAAATCGTACAAGACAAAATCAGGAGACAAAATCTACTGTGTCGGGGAGGCGTGCACGGTGAGCAAGAACAAATAGCCTCGCTTCAAACATAAAACGTCGCACCCCAACACAGTAGCTTTTGCCATGTTCGCGTTGTTGTGCGAATTATCCAATGAGACGAGAACAGCGGGATGAAATTAACATTTTTGCATATATTTGTGCGCAGGGGTGGGCGGTCGAATACCGACATTTGATTTCAGGTACAAGAAGCTCAAAATATTGCTGTTTATGGTGACAAACGTTGGGAAAGATGGATCTTTTCGGGCGTATAGTTGTTTCCGACTATGGATTCATTCAGATATGAGGAAATTGTGAGTGGAAATGGCGCATTTCAAGAAAAATGCTTGGTGCGGGTGAATTGTGTATCACCTTTCATAATTATAATACTAATTAGGAGCAAAAATTAGAAAGACCGTTATTCTCGCTCGGAGAGCGAATTTTTGCCCTAGATAGCAAGTACGTAAGATATAAAGAAACACTGTATATTTCATAAAATTTTATTAATTTGCAGACATAACTCAAGCTTTGGCTACCTGTGCTCAAACTAAGAAAACCATGAACACTGAAAATATTCCTGGAATGTTCATTGTGTTTTGATTAGTCACATGCGAGACTTTGTAACCGCAGAAAACGAATGGGTTTCTCAGCATGCTCAGTCACGGGATAGAGTTGGTTCTAGATTTGTTTCGAAAGACCTCAAGATTTAGTTCATCTTATCTCACAGGAAATGAAATTGCTATTCCTTTCTATCTGAGAGCCACATGCTACGCAAGCGAAAATAGGTTTGAGTGCTCGACAAGCCGATGCAACGATATAGCGGTTCGAACATTTCAAATAATAGGAACTCAAGCGGCAGTTATTTCACCTTGATGTAAAAATTGCAATGTTCTCCCTCAAAATTCGCCCAAAGCTGCTGTCATTTCTGATAGCACAGCTGATTCGATTTATTTAGGCCGACACATCCACGCCTTCGAGCCGGCCTTGCATCATACAACGTCTAATTTGGGTTTACCTAAAACACGGAATCCGGAATCCGGTCATAACGAACGCCGGATTCCAACAGCGTTCATGGTTTACTTAGTTTGAGTGTAATAAAGACCCACTTTTTTTTTCAACTTTCCGCATGGACCAGTTAGTGAAAATCCATCGACACCACTGGTAAGAGCGCCTTAAAATCAGTACGAAAAATTTAAGAGTGATAGGATAAAAACTTTCAAAAAGTCGCAAAATTTAATAGACGTTTGGCTGGTGGTTGGGGGGGGGGGGGCGTCTGTAAAATTTCGCGTCTTTGCGGAGCCATATCTTCGCTCGTATCTGACATATCGTAAACTGCCGCTTATAAGCCCTGGGCTTCTACAACTTCGTAAGGGGTTTTTGGTGGGCTTATAAACGGAGGGGCTTATATCCGGGGGGGGGGCTCATATGCGGAATAAAAAAACGTTTCGAAATGAGCCACAGCAGTGTTGATCGAAATACGTTTTTAATCTACCAGTTTTTAATTAACCTTTGAAACGTCATAATAAATCGAATTCATTTCAATTTTAACAACAAAATCAAAACTGTAACAACACGAACGTAACCGGAACGTAACAAAACAGAGGCTCAGAGTTCATCTTCGCAGTGTTCTGTGAGAGTGCTTAACATTAAGGAAACAAGGAAAACTTAGAGGGGGCTTATATCCGAGGGGGCGTACAACCGGATGTATTTTTTTGTTTAAAGGTAGATGGGCCTAAAACTGGGGGAGCTTATAAGCGGGGGGGCTTATAAGCGGCAGTTTACGGTGTCACTCTCAAACTCGGCAAATTTAGTAAATTTAAGGCGCTCTTTCTATATATATACTAGTAATGTCTATAGAAGTGTCAATAACTGGTCCTTGTCAAGAGTTGAAAAAAAAATGAAACCGTGGAAGGGTCTATTCTATGGCGTGACAGTGAAAACCGAGAATTCATGCAACGGTCCCCTTCTCTTCGTCTTCTGTTTAACATTTTACGGTGCATGAACAAACAGGTTTTTCATCGGGTTTTGTGCAAGAACGCAAATCAAATGCATGCGTTGAAAGGAGTCCGCTTCATAGAATAAAAAATTCCAGAAAACGCAACGGAGAATATTCACGCAACGGTTCCCATATTTTCAGGACCCTTTCTCTTCATCCCGTTGACCCAGCTGCCTGCAGTGTTAGAACTTTGTTGACCCCACTGGCTGTAGTGTTAGAGCTACAGCTGGCTGCGGTTCTCCACTTTCAAAATCCGCAGTCTGAGTCGTTTCACTTGATCTAATTTTTAGTTCAAGTGAAGTTCTTAAGGCTAATTAATGCTCTTGCCGTTGCACCTCAGCGTCTGTTTTAATTTGAAGCTACATTTGCCTAAAAAAAAACACTCAGGTGCTTTTCATATCGCGATGCATAAACCTCTAAAGCATTAATTTCCTTTTTTGAAAAAAAGATTGCGAAGTTGCAGGACTTGTTTAATCAACAGAATTCAGAATTCAAAAATTATTCCCAAAGTGAATCTTCAGCTTAATCTTCGATTATTCTTTTGTAATTTACACTTCTTTAATTAAACTTTACAATTCTATACAGCTGTGTCTTGCCAAAGGATTTATTTGTGAATATTGCAAGAACGGAGATGATGTGATATTTCCTTTTCAACTGAACAGAGTTATCCAGTGCCCAGGTTTGTTAGAGACTGTTGATTCCTCTGTGCTTTTTCCTTTTTCCAATAAAATTGGCAAATCCACTTGCATTTGCATATCTTGGCCTCGTACGCCATTTTAACATATTTCTAACCGTAAACATTGATCGCGGCTGTTATGCCCGTAAGGGCCGATTTAAACGGTGCGACACTAGCTTACGACTGTCGTCTGCGACCTTTGCACCGCGCGCTGCTCTCGTCAGTCATGATTTCGCTCCTGTGCGGGGCCCCTTTTGTTTGAAAACTGATTCCCTGGTTTGGGTTCAGTAAATCCAGAAATCCAGGTAGAATACGTAGTGTAGAGCAGTCTAATTTTCATGTGCTATTCTATCAGACGTGGTATCTTAGAGCCCTCTTCCTCTCTGGCGTATCATAGTAAAAGTTCGTCGGTTGGCGGGAGCGATTAGCATAAGATTATCATACCCATACTGTTTTCGTAATAAGTTTGCATGATCAAAGTACAACCTAAAGCAAATTTAAAACTCAACACAGTTTACAGAGACTGTGGTTTGTTTCTCATGCTTTCTCTTCTTTTTCTCTGTAGACTGTCGCGCGTCATTCCACAAGGAGTGTTTTGTTGCTGGAAAATGTCCCAAGTGTGAGAGGATACGTATAAGGTATTTCTCTTATTTTTGAAGTGTTTTACTTTACGCCTTGGCCGCATCGCTCCATATTTGTCATCTCCATACAAAGAGGGAGCCTAATTCTCTGAACTGACCAGCGTGCTGGGCGTTTAGCACCCTGTCGGTGAGTCGGACGATAAATTTTCCAAGTGTCGGGAAATGGCAATTTGTTATATGCTGAAGTTCAGAAAATGTGACAACTACAGCACCAAAACAACTTTTTGAATCGCTTGTTAATCCCAAAGAAATGTCGAATCCCCCCTGCAGGTTTGAATAACTTTCCGTCGAAATTCTGTGAGAATTCCTGACTGCCAGACATTTAGATCATCTGAAACTGTATCCTTGAGTTAAAACAGTGCCAACGACTTCCACACCTCCCATAATACACTTTGTTTGCCCCCAAATTTTGCATAAACTATTGTTTTCAATTTTTCTTGGGAACATGCACGTTCCCGGGAATGTGGAAGTGGTCAAAGCTCAAGGTTGGAAAATTCGTCAACTACAAAACTGAAGGTTTGAATACACCTTTCCGTCCAAATTCCTTACCACGGAGGAAGCCAAGACTACGTTAGTTTATGTTTCACATAGCTGGATGCCCTGTCTTTTATTAATTGGCTTTCGTAGATGATAAGTATTTACAAGAAAACGATTTACACAGCGATTACGAATTAAAATTAATCTAAAGCGATAGAGTTTCAGTCAATCAAGGAATCCTTATATCTTACCTAGGTAAAGTTGCCTCGTGTATCCACGGCTAATACCCGTTTGGGTTTTATTTACAGTAGTAAAACTGAACCAAACACTAGGTGTTGTACAATGTTTGGCGTGCCGGCCAAACGAATGTAACATTGTTGATTACACCTGAGATAATAGGGTTGTCGAACGTGTTTAACATGATAAATTCAATAATGTTGAACGTTGTTGAATGAAAATGTTGAAAGTCATGACATGCGAAATGTCCACGTAAATCGTTGGAACTCGTATCCGCCTTGATTTCAAAAGCCTTCCTAACTCTTCTCCCGAGAATGTTCTCTTTCTGAGTTTTAATTGGGAATATCCACTGTTTGTCTATTGTCCTTGAGCTGATCCCCAACTGCCGTTTGTGTACTGCTGTGTTCCTTGAACCTTTTGTAGTCTCAACCGATCGTACCTTCCATCCGCTGTAATCGCACGCCTTTCTTCTACCCTCTGGTGTCCATGTTAGGGCTATTCTGGCATGAGCTGATGGTTCCATCCTCAGGGTATGACCAACCCATCGCCATCGCTTTCTCTTGAGAATAGTATTGGGTGGGTGTGCCAATTGTTGTCTGATAGTGTTGGCCGGGTACGTCCTCACCCTTTGTCTTTAAAACGCATGTGTGAGTCGTTAGACACAACTCGGACGAAGGAAAGTAGCATATTGGGACATCTAGGGACGTCCAACTTGAGCCGTAAAGTTCAGGAAGAGAATACTGTGAGAATTATTCATTTAACTTGGGTTTCAAAGTATAGGTCATTCATTTAAAAGCCTCCACAGATGCCAGAAGTACTTTACCGCGGACTCGTTTCGAGGAACGAGTCTTTAGCATATTTTTAATGAACTGAAAATTGTAGATGTGCAGTTTGGAATATTGCCTTAATATTGCCTACACATGTTTTCAATATCCAAAAGAAGAGCGGTTAGTTTTTACTGGGTATTAAGACCAGTGCACGTAACGGATTTTACACATTTTATCTTCTTTTGAACCCAGTTTGACAAGAAGATTTAGACCCCTTGGCCTCTTAGCGCCGTGCTTTGCTGACCACCTAAGCTATTTGCTGTTCAACTAGGAACCCTGCTTTGTAAATGTCATTAGGTTGCTGACTCACTTTGCTTGGAAAGTATGTATTCTGTGTTGCTTTTCTTTCAGAAAGCAGCTGATAAGTGAACCAGTGTCTCAAGAGGAAGGTGATAATACAGGAAGCTGCCTCAGATAATTGGAAGAGCCACTGGTTGAGAATAGTTTCTTTACCGATAAAAATTAAAAAGCGACACAACAATTGATTTTTCAAAAATGTTTCAGATGGTGATCTTCACCAACCGAACGTTCTGAAAGCTATCTATTTATGGGCCGTTTTTGTAATAGAGACGCAGCTGATCCGTCTGGGACGCACTTGTGTAAATAACATCAGTTTGTTTGGTTAACCATAACCAGAAGACCAAGTTTGTCCTAGAAGGATAATACGTCTCTAGTATAAGAACGTTAAGTTTGCCTCGTAAGGTAAAATGTAGGTTGTATTCGATGTTAAGTTTAACTAGAGTTGAACAAGTTAAAATATATGTTACCTTCACGATTAGCACGCGAAATGCTTAATGTTATCATGAATACCCTAACTGCAATATTGACGCTGTTTTTCAAATGGCATTTAATACGACTTGTTAAGGAGCTCTTCGTGTAATTTTTATGAATCTTTTTATTTGTAAATATCAGTCACTGTAAAATACGCAATTTTTTAAATTTGAAATTACGTAAATATTACACTATGAAAATGTCCAATTATTAATCACAAAAGTTTGTCTTTGTTGATATTTTAATTTTCAACAAATACAGAAAAAGCAAAGCCCTCTAAATAAAAAGAATGATGGAATAAAAAAATTTTGAAACCATTTGTTGCATGTGTATAAAACCAAGGGTACTCTTCAGAAAGCCTGTGTTGGGCGGCCTGTGCTGGGCGGCCTGTGCTGGGCGGCCTGTATAAAACTTGATAACAAGGAAAGACGTCCGCCAGGTACTGAACCTGTTTCCATCGTTTAGAGGTGTACACGTTAACACCACCAGATTCACATGGCGACGTGGAAACATTAGGGCGAAGTAACAGTAGCTTACTTGGCTCAAGATCATTCGAGTCACCAGTCGGGGGTGTAAATGGACGGTCGTTAATGATCTTTTCAACCTCTGCTATGAATGTAAGGAGAGTTTCGTCATCAATCAACTGATCGCGAAGCAGTGAACGCAGAATCTTGCGGATAGAACGGATAATTCTTTCCCAAACACCACCAGCATGACTTGCAGACGGTGGGTCAAAACACCACTGCACTCCTCGTTTCCTAAGGCAGTTGTCAATTCATAAGGAGCCCCAAGGCAACGAGACTTGTTTATAGAAAGCTGGTTTCTCTGAAGTCCATCACTCCAGAAAAAGTTAAACAAAATGGTATGCAAATTGTGAATTTGACAACTGTTGTAAACCTGACTGGACAAAAGCGTACAGGCGGGCACTCTGCTGCACCAAACATCGATTCTCATTTTAGGTTTCTGCACAGAATACTGCCAACGAATCGTTTTTTAACAAGAATTGGCATTAAAAACAATCAAAATGCACTTTTTGCGGCGACTGCCCCGAGGATTTCGCTCACCTTTTTCTGCATTGTGGTATTAAAGACCGCCTTATTTTCGCACGATGTAGTTGAATGGCTAAAAGCAAGACAACTAATACCGGATGATTACCAAAAGAACATGGCTATTTTATTGGGGCAAGAGAGGATAAAGGGGTAAGAGAGTTAATCTCCCATATAGGCCCTATTCCCATCCTAATCCCTCTAAAGTTATTTTTAGTATGGAAATAATGCAAAGGCTGGTCAGACAACGTGCACGAGGCGTAAATACAATATTTCGGCTGGCCAACACCAGCCTTCTTCAGGTTTATTGAATGAAACGCGAATTTACATGGTCTTACAGCGGTAGGATTGTAGCTGGAGGTGTTGATAATGGGTCGCCTATATTCATTAAAGCGTTCTCTGAGGCGACGTTTAGTTTCATGTTAGAGCTAATTTACCGGAACCTGTCAACACTGACAACTCACGGTTTCCTCCCGGCTCTTTTCGGTGCAATAAAAATAATTGTACCACCTGCCCTTATATCGAAGATGGCCGCACGCAATATACTTTTAATAGTACTGGACAAATGAATCAAATCAAATCGCACATTACTTGTGAAACGTCTAATGTGATTTACATGATTCAATGTACTAAGTGTAATCTTCAATATATCGGAGAAACTAAACGTCGCCTCAAAGAACGCTTTAATGAACATAGGCGACCCATTATCAACACCTCCAGCTACAATCCTACCGCTGTCTCACGACACTTTATTACTGGCAATCATACGGTTAATCATATGCTTCTTATACCACTTGAAAAATTATTTACTAATCGTGATTCAGTTAGAAAGGCTCGTGAGGCATTCCTCATCCACCGAGGAAACACACTGGAGCCTGCAGGTCTTAACAGAAGAGATGAAATGTAATCCAACCAGCTTTTTCCTTATCTCTATTATACTGTATTTCCGCTCTTATTTCATTATTATTATTTTTCTGTATTTTTAACACATCACGTAGCCCTGTCCTGTTATTTCCGGTTCGTTATATAAAGACCATGTAAATTCGCGTTTCATTCAATAAACCTGAAGAAGGCTGGTGTTGGCCAGCCGAAATATTGCATTTACGCCTCGTGCACGTTGTCTGACCAGCCTTTGCATTATTTCCATATTTTATCTTCTTTTGACTGGTCACGATCTACTGATCCAACGTAGAGCAAGCTTTGATCGTACACGGTTTTGCAGTGGTCTAAACCTTGAAAATTTATTTTTAGTAACAAAATTAGAATTCCAAAACGTTGTATCTTTTGAGTGGATAAACATATTTCCTTAATTGTTTTCAGTTTTGAGATCTGTGTTTCAAGGTCATTCAGAAACCGACATAAGACATCCCATAATACTAAAAGCAAAATTTGGCGCCAACTTTGTGACGTCATTTTGCAGGCAAAAAATGTCAAAATTGGAAAAAATTAAGGTCCTGAAATTTTACAGAATGACGATTGTTATATTGCTGCGAAAATCCGGGGTAATTGCTTTAAAACTTAATACGTTATTTGAAATTTGAATTTCCCACCATTTGCTGCTAAAAATAACTTGAGGGATTAGGATGGGGATAGGGCCTATATGGGGGAGTAGCTCTCTTACCCCTTTATCCTCTCTTGATTGGGGCTGTCGCCGGACAACTCTCGACACTATCCACTACAGCCCAGCTTATGCTTCCTATTAGCTAAATTTCTCATTTGGTGCTGCAAGATTAAGGAAATGCCTCCAGGAATAAAAGGTTTCTTTACTGTGTTACGTTCTCAATACAAGATCGAAACAGGACAGGCCAACACTGATGATTAGAAATGGGCCCCCTTGGCAAGACGCGTTTTTTAAAAGAAGAAACACTTGGCGGCCTCTCCAGTGCATTTTCTTTCTCCTTCCCCCCCCCCCCCCTCCCCCCCACCCCGTGCCACATCGAGTAACGCTAAATTATTTCTTTTATTTGTTTTCTCGTGATTGCTTGCTCCCTGTAGCAGAAATGCTTTTAACTTATAAACAATAATGAAAATCAAATAGCTCAAAGTGTAAAAATTCGCCTTGTTACCTTGTGATTGTACCATAGTACTGTCACTTTTGTTTGTTTGTGTTTTTTTTTTTACTTTTCTTCATAAGTGTCATCCTTTATTTTGTTTTTTGCTTTCAGTGTAACTATTTTTGTTATTTTTTTTGCTTCTAATAAAGATTATTATTTAAAAAAAAAGATCCCGTTTACTACAAGATCACTGACACAACCTACCTCGCGAGAGTACCAATAGTCCGGCGGCATAGCTCGAGAATTGTGCGATTTTTGATACAAGCACCAGACTTTGCAGGATTATAAGCATACCCATACTGATCAATTCCTGATATAGCGCCAAGCTCAATTTTCTTTTTCTAGCTAGCTAGCAGCAATCAAAATTTTCATGCAAAAGACCCCCTGCAAAGTATTTGTTCTTACACTTTTTCGAGGATCAAGCTACGTTTTACTCCAAAATCTGGATATAAATGTTCAAATTAGGTCTTGAAATGTGATTTTGTTTCCTTCTTCATGCTAACAATTCTCTCTTGCCCAAACTATTTAATGAGTACAGGTGCTAATTTGCAATTTTTTCTGTACATGCTGTTGTTGTGCTTGGAATTTCTGCAACACATTCGCTTGGTTTGGATTGTAGGAGTAAAATTGTACTCTACTTGTATTGCATTTTATAATTTGGTGCAACTACAGTAGAAACTATTGTATGTATGTCTGTCAAGGAGAAATTGCTTAATTTTAAAACGCTGTCTACTGGCTAAAATGTATTATTTGCCAGAAGGAAACAAAGGAAAAAAACTCAGTGTCCTGCTAATTCGAAACGACATGACTTGGATGGATGCGGGACACCTCACTATTGAACGGGATTTAACTTCATTTTGTGAAGTTCATGCGTTTGGCTGGGAAAAACTGGACGACGGAAATGAAACTGTTCGGACAATAGAGAGTTACTGTGTCGTGTGACGTAAATCTGGATCGCATACTTAAAAGGAAGTTACCTAGAGAAAGCCACGACCAAAGCAGCAGCAAGCGGACACGTCTTATCCAGAAGGCAGAAATGTTCTAGCGTGCTTTTTTTGGGAGAAACCGGCTGCCGAGGGCGATTTAAGAGGGGCGTGTTCAATGGATATCGATTCCCGTGTCCGAACTGTGGCTCATGAACTAGGCGACTTCGATCTGACATCTAAGCTAAGTACTTGTGATATGGCAGTCTTGGAGCCAGATAACACGCGATTGTCTAGCAGCGCTGTACAACCGAGCGCGAGAACATGTCATAGAAAAGCCATCCAAAAAGAACAGCCAAGCTATGGCCCGTAGTTCTACACTAGCCTAATTGATTTGCCAAGTACAAGATTCTAGAAAGGAACAACCACATACTACCGTTTTCAAACTGTCTGACTTGAAAAAGGAATAATGCAACAAGGCGTGGAGGAGGAAACACAAGAGATACACTGTATACATCTGAGGGAAAAGTTAATGGCAACTGTTCCTGGATTGACTGCTCACGCCAAAGGTAGAGAGGTATTGCTGGCGTTTGATAAAGATATATGACCTCTTATTTCTGACGTTTTTTGTTAAGACAACGATGCCGATCGATGCGATGTGTTAAGCACGCGCCACTAAAGAAGTACGTAAAGAAATGTTCAATGAAACTGATAAAGCAATGGAACATTTTCTCATAACTATACCAAAGAAAATCAATACCACAGACTTTGCTAGAGCTAGAAAACATGATTCTTGAAGGCCCCAGCACTAAATGCCTGAAATGCCAGTCGCTTGAGGAGTCAAGTAAAGGAGCAGCTTCTGAAGGGTACTCGGCATGTCAAAAGTCAAGAGACCCCTTTACCAGTATACATAGGAGTGATGCTGCATGTGAAAACACGCAAGAAAGAGCTGATAGACTGACTGCATACAGAGTGCATGCTCTTGGGATGTTGATTTCATATGATAACGAGCTACGGCTATCGTCAGATGTAGCAAATGTAGTTTGTGAACACTTCAAGGAAACGGACACGGTACATCCTCCCAACCTCAAAGCGAACGTACTCACTACGGCCGGCTACAAGTTCATTCCACGGTACTAGAATTTCACTAATAAAGCGTCCCACTGTCGAAGGGGAAGGGGTAGGCAATGCAAGCATTAAGCTAAATATGGGCTGTCCTCCTTCGCTATCCAACTGCGGGAGAATCAGGTCAGGTACAAAATGCGACCTGATAAACTGTATGGAGAAACAAGTTGACACAGCAAAATCCCCCAACCCGTCGGTGGTGATACTGGATGGCGCATTTTGCTTTCAAATGTTAAAGCCGAAATTCTGCAAGACCTTTCAGGAATACAGTGAGAAGGTTTTCCTTCCATACATTAAACAGTCGCTAGAAAAAGTACAGAGACTGGATTTGGTCTTTCATGGATATAACCATAAGAGCTTAAAACCAAGCACAAGGGAGAAGAAAGGGACCGGGGCCAGAAGGAGAGTCCTTCCATCTGTTACAGTCCCCCGATAATGGCAACACTACTTACGTTCAGATGACAACAAGAAGGAGCTGTTCTCATTCCTGTCAGAGCAGGTCATGACAGTAGCAATTGAAGACAGTTACGACATAGTAAGAGAGGATACCCCTTCATCCTCTCTTAGACATAGCGACACAAATGATACGTTGGTACTCTGCTCTCCACCTGCAACTGAAAGCAATAGTCTGACACCCTGCTCGCATGAAGAAGCCGATACCAGGATTATAGTTCATGTGGCCGACGCAGTAGAAAAAGGTCACAAGTCAGTCATGACTCGAACAACAGATTGTGCTACCTGTTGCCGCGGTGGTATCTCTAGATTTGAATGAACTTTGGGGGGCTTATGGGACAGGAAAGAACCACAAGATCCTTCCCCCGCATCTGTTTACAACTGACTCTTGGTCCATGCCTTAACGGGGTGCGACACTACATCCTTCTTTGCTGGAAGAAAACTGCCTGGAAGACGTGAGACAACTTTCCAGATGTTACAAGCGCGTTTATGAAGCTGACAAGCACCCCATCTGCTGTTTCCAATGAATCTGGAACGTATTTAATTTCGGATAAAAGTGCTCCCGGAATTAGTTCACATAAGGAGATTTAACTCCATTCCAACTACTATTTCAAGTTAATTCAAATGTCCGAAAATTTATCCCAATTTCGTACGAAATCACATGGAATTAGTCTGAAAATTATTCGTCCGAAATATGATATCTGAAATTAAACGCTTCCGAAAGATTTGGGTTTGAATAATGCTCAGTACGGAGGGAGAACCATCGATTTAAGTTTTCCTTTGCCATGACAACGTATAGTATAATATAAGTGTGATATGTTATAAAGACAACGTACATCGTAAACAAGTTAGTAAAGTGAAATAATAGCATTTGCAAAAATCTGCGATAAACATCTAGGAATGCCATGAATACTAATAAATCGAGGTTAGCATGGTAACAGGCGCAATTCCAGCTTGGCACTATATCTGAAAGTGCTTGTCTTGATGACCATTATCAGTGTGTCAGATTTCATGCCTGTATCAAAAGGTGCACAATTCGCCTGAAATTTCGAGCTATGCCGCCGGACTACAATGAAGAGGCTTCTTTCCCACACCAAAACAAAGATGGAGTTGACCGGCTATCTAGCAGAAAAGATCATCCAACACGCAATGAGACATGGAAAGCAATTAGTTGTTGTAGGGGGACGTGAGTGCCTAGCAACCCACAAAGATGTGACACATCTTCTAAGAGACGGATGCAAAAATGCCGCTTTAGCTCTCGATGCAACTGCAGATCGCCCAAAAGAAATCCAAATTCACTCTCCAGACACGGATGTCTTTGTTCTGTCAATGCGACGCTATCCACACCTGTGCTAGAATACGTCGTTTGTCACAGAAAAGGGCTCGAACCACCGAGTAATCAAGTTAGGACCGATTGACCAAGCCCTTGGGCAAGCAAAGACAGCAGCACTCCCCGCCTTCCATGCTATTAGTAGAGCTAATAACACCGGCAGTTTGTCAGGCAAAGGCAAGCTTGCCTGGTGGACGATTCTTCAAGAAGCTGACGAAGATGTTGTTACCAAACTAGGAAGACTTCAAATGAACGAAAGTCCAACAGCTGAAACGGAGACTGCAATCGAGAAGCTCGAAGACCACTATAACAGAGGTAAAAGAACTTCAATGGTGGCTCTTTAGGAAGAAACAAGCACAATTAGAGAGGCTTCCCCCTGCACGAGACAATTCTCCGTGCGCACTACCAGTTAATGGTCTGGAACAACGACGGGGGTTCCAATTCCTCAGCTGCCGCCGCCCCAAAACTATGGGTAGGAAGAAAGGCAGACAAATGGCTACCTGTGCTTACTAAACTACAGCCAGCTCCTGAGGCAATTATCCAACTTGTGAAGTGCGCCTGTACCAATGAGAGATTCTCCACCAACAGATGCCAGTGTCGTAGAGCAGGACTCAATTGCACGGACCTGTGCACCTACTCTTATGGAGAGGCCTGCGACAGTGTTTGTTCTGACGATGATCACTTGGAGACAGATGATGACGACGACGACGACGACGACGACGACGACGACGATGATGATGATGATGATGATGACCTTCAATAGTATGTAACTAACTAGATGTATTTGACTTCAAAAGGGGGGTAGCTGTCACGTAGTTCCAAAAAATTCGGGAGAAAGGGTTGTATTACCTATTTATTGTTCTTATCAGCTAGTGCCAGCCTCACTCACATGACTATGATGACAGAATTTTTGATTAACTTGCTATTATTAATTGCCGATAAAATATCACATAAGAAAGGTTTTCAGAGTTAAGCGGCCTTCACACGTCAAACTAATTTTGGGAAACTCGTGTTGGCAAACTCAAATTGGTGTGTGTGAAGGACACAACAACGTGTTGGCAAACTGTTGGCGAAAAAAAGGCTTGTTTCTATTCTCGCCAACTTTGGCCAACGTGTTTTGGCCATTTCAAATTGGTGTGTGTGAACGACATAACAACATGTTGGCAGACTGTTGGCGAAAAGTTGGCGAGAATAGAAACAAGCTCTATTTTTCGCCAAGAGTTTGCCAACACGTTGTTATGTCGTTCACACACACCAATTTGAATTTGCCAAAACACGTTGGCCAACATTCGTTTGATGTGTGAAGGCCGCTTTAAGGTGATTCCAATCAGTTGCATTGCGCATCCCTTCTGCGCATCATTTTTTGTGTGATTAGCGCACGCACGAGCGCGCGCGCGTTCGGAACTTGATAGGTTTTCAAAAGAAGCTGAGCTGTTCAGTTGGGGGAACAAGTACTTCTTTTGGTCAATTTTCGTATCTATGCCCGAAGAAGCCCGAAGGGGCCCGAAGGAGCTCCGATTATGAACTCGCGCAGAAAAATGAAAAGGAATGTTGTCAACATGGCGTCCCTAGAACGGAGGAATCTCAGGCGATAAGCTTACTTCCAGTCATGCTTTGGCAGTATCAGCGAGAAGTTTGGCTGTTGGAAATTCTGAAATTTATGTGTTACTGTTGAATAATGGTTAAAGATAGTCTACTGAAGCTTTATTGGTTACATATTCAGATTGTTCTTCATTTATCTCGCCGTGGCGCAACCCTAAATTGCAAAACCATTTTGTTTTTACGGCTTTCCAAGGCTAAAATATAGCGTTGTTCAAAGCACGTTAATAGATCCGATAGAAAAGGTTACCTGATCTTAGGTAAGGCAGTTAAACTCGGGTTAAACGCGGTTCACTCGTGGTTTTGACATGTTTGAAGACAGCTTTCTACGAAGGCGCGAGAAAAGAAATAATTAAGCTTAAGCTTATATTAAAAGTGCTTCGAACAGTATTTACACCTCGCTGCATTACTGTGGTGAAGTGAATATTCTTCACGAAAGAGAGGCGAGTATCCTGCACAAGTTAAATATTTTTCCCTTCCTTATTCACATTCATGCATAAACTGAAGAAAAAGTTGACTTACGGAGCGGAAAACAGCTGATTGCAAGAAATTCTTCTTGCACTTGTCGGTTAGAGAACATAGCAATTCTCCATTTTCAAAGCTTTAAGAGCCATTTTCTGAGAATATCGAGAATCGAAAGACACTCACAAAAAATCGAATTTATTTTTATTTTGCCAAAACATCCCTTTGGGTAAGCTAATTCAAGAAAAAATAATCCAAAGTTCCAACGAGTTATTTAACGGACGAAAATTTAAAAAGTTCGAAAAATGCATAAAATGGCGGTTTTAGGGTCTCTAAACGGCTCAAATTCTCACTCAACTTTAGGAAGCCGGTGAGAGCGTAAAAAAGATTCTTTTGAAACGGAACAAACCACGCACATTATTTAACCTTTCTACGTTAAAACTGCGTAATAAATTTGCCAATGTTTCGTTTCGAACATTTTCAAGCGGCGTTTTTATCGAGCCGCTCTTAACCTTGTTTATCACAAGGTAAAATGAAGGCCAACTTCGGCCGCTTAAAACGGCATCTGGTATGTATCGTTTAATGATTAAGACTACACAGAAAGAAAGCTCTGTCATTGTACTTTTCACCAGGAAAGTTACAGCTTTGGGAATCAAATACTTCCCCGTCAGTAAATTTTTACTGTTTAGTGATCTGAGCGGGTAGAATTATATGCAAATTACAGATTTAATTCCCGGAATACTGCTAACAATTACAAAGGTCGTTTAAGATAGGCTCACCATTAGTTACACATGCACACACAATGTTTCTCCTGATCTTTGAAAGAAAGTTCTGCTTTCTTGAGTCTTGCTGAGTCTCAAAATGTTAAAACAAAGCAGATTTTTAACGGCATTTCAACAAGACAGGAATCCACTAATTCAACTTAACCTAGATAACATCGAAAACACAGAGAAACGACGTACTATGCCGCCTACCTTGCCAACCGAAAACGCAACAATACAACAGAAAAACATTCCAAACTGTAAACAAACGAATTTTCAGTTTCCTGATTGAGCGAAGACATTTTAAACTCATCGCCTAGAGGAATACGCGGAAAGACAGGTGACCACTGCACTGACCCGCACGTGTCACACCACACTAACAGAGAGAGTCACGTATTCGATTTCTGTCATGTGATTTGAGATAAAAACTTGGTGGAAAGTTAAAAAGAAAAAAAAACTTGCAACAGATAGCTAGTACTTTGTTGGATTACATGTTAGCACAAGCTCCACATAGGAGGTTTTACGGTCACGACTCTCTCTATTAAGCGCGGTAATTTCGCAATGTACGTGCTGTTGTAATTTTACTACTAATTTAATTACAGCTCATGAAATCACAGGTACCCCAAGCTCCAAAGGGGAGCCGTCAACATGACATTGCGTAACAGCGTTATATTTATAAGAGTTTGTATGGGAATATGACGATCGTAGAAAATAGTTCGAAATAGGGGAAAGAGATCTAATAAAATCGACTTACCTGCCCTCTTCTGTGTATAACTTGTGTTTCTATGGCATTCGGAGGTGTTTCAAAGCGATTCCAGTGGGTTTTAGGTTCTCTGTTTTCCTCTCCATATATAATTCTCCCCCGGAAGGGAGGGTTACTCCCCTGGTGGACTATAGTGGGGTTTGCCGCTAGACAGGATACGGTTTTGGTCTCTGTCCCTAAGCATGGTATATAATTTTTATGCCCGTCTTCCCCAACCGGGTATGGTCAGTACGATCGACATTCCATTTCGTTTTTCTGTCCTAAACATGGCCAGGGTGTCAAACCCGCAGCGTCACCCCTACACCCAAACATTGGTCAAAATAGAAATAAATAAACACACTTTATTTCAGTAGGGTGCATAATTACAGTCAAACTGTAGTCTCCCTTATGGCCCTACGTCCAGGTCGAATTGGAATTTGGAAATGTTGGTTTTTATGGAGGGAGGAAAACGGGAGTACCCGGAGAAAAACCCTCGGAGCAAGGACGAGAACCAGCAACAAACTCAACCCACATATGACACCGGGACCGGGAATCGAACCCGGGCCACATTGGTGGAAGACGAGTGCGCTCTTCACTGCGCCATCCCTACCACCCCCACCCCCCCGGGCGCCCGTGGGCACGGGAGTGGCGCGACTCTGCAGAACCTAGATTAAGGGATGCCGAGTGCCAATGAAGTATCTGCGGCCAAAATTATGGAGCACAGTAATTCCAGAACAAAATGCAATAACATTACCTGCTCGGGCTAACAACAACTTGAATTCACTGTCAACCGCTTTATCTGCACTTTAGTCCCTGCAATTGAAGATGCCGCGAGATGTGTCTTGTACATTCTTTTAGGGAAACAACTTCAACGTGGCCTGGGTAACAACTGCTTAATCCACAGGCGGTAACCCTCTCCAGAAGAGTGGAAAAACTACGCGACGACATATATCAGTATTACACACTGTGAAAGTAACTTACTGCAATGTTTATTTTATTTCATGAGCTGTAATTTAATTAGTAGTAAAATTACAACAGCAACGTACATTGCGAAATTACCGCGCTTAATAAAGAGTCGTGACCGTAAAAACTCCTTTGTGGAGCTTGTGCTAACAGGTAATCCAACAAAGTACTAGCTATCTGTTGCAAGTTTTTTTTTCTTTTTAACTTTCCACCAAGTTTTTATCTCAAATCACATAACAGAAATCGAATACGTGACTCTCTCTGTTAGTGTGGTGTGACACGTGCGGGTCAGTGTAGAGGTCACCTGTCTTTCAGCGTATTCCTCTAGGGGATGAGTTTAAAATATCTTCGCTCAATCAGGAAACTGAAAATTCGTTTGTTTACAGTTTGGAATGTTTTTCTGTTGTATTGTTGCGTTTTCGGTTGGCAAGGTAGGCGGCATAGTACGTCGTTTCTCTGTGTTTTCGATGTTATCTTGGTTAAGTTGAATGAGCGGATTCCTGTCTTGTTGAAATGCCGTTAAAAATCTGCGTTGTGTTAACATTTTGAGACTCAGCAAGACTCAAGAAAGCAGAACTTTCTTTCAAAGATCAGGAAAAACATTGTGCGTGCATGTGTAACTAATGGTGAGCCTATCTTAAACGACCTTTGTAATTGTTAGCAGTATTCCGGGAATTAAATCTGTAATTTGCATATAATTCTACCCGCTCAGATCACTAAACAGTAAAAATTTACTGACGGGGAAGTATTTGATTCCCAAAGCTGTAACTTTCCTGGTGAAAAGTACAATGACAGAGTTTTCTTTCTGTGTAGTTTTAATCATTGAACGATACATACCAGATGCCGTTTTAAGCGGCCGAAGTTGGCCTTCATTTTACCTTGTGATAAACAAGGTTAAGAGCGGCTCGATAAAAACGCCACTTGAAAATGTTCGAAACGAAACATTGGCAAATTTATTACACAGTTTTAACGTAGAAAGGTTAAATAATGTGCGTGGTTTGTTCCGTTTCAAAAGAATCTTTTTTACGCTCTCACCGGCTTCCTAAAGTTGAGTGAGAATTTGAGCCGTTTAGACCCTAAAACCGCCATTTTATGCATTTTTCGAACTTTTTAAATTTTCGTGTGTTAAACAACTCGTTGGAACTTTGGATTATTTTTTCTTGAATTAGCTTACCCAAAGGGATGTTTTGGCAAAATAAAAAAAAATTCGATTTTTTGTGAGTGTCTTTCGATTCTCGATATTCTCAGAAAATGGCTCTTAAAAGCCTTATTAAGATTCTGCGTTATTCCCAATGACCACTATTCTGATCCAGGTTAATTTTGCACCAGAAAACACTGCTAAAATAACGGGCTTTTTTACTTGAACAAAAAACAAGAGCTAAACTTGTTGTTTCCTCAGTAGTCTGCATGTTGTATTGATTCTTCTCGTCAATAATTCTCAAGTGTTTATTAGTATTACTGACTTCGTTTATGACCCACAGAGAGAAGCCTTCCAAGACAAACACATCTGTAATTCTTTATTATTCAAGCTCAGAAGGAATTCATATTGAACAGCAACAAGAAATCCACAAATTCAGACCTGAAACTAAAGTATTATAATATGGTTACAGCTCATAATTCTTCAGTTTCAAGACAAACTACTACTCATTTGCTCAAGCATTTTGCTATAAATACAAAAATTAAAGCAAGACAATGTTTCGATATCGCTGACATCATAATCAAGACTGAAATAGTGATAAAGTGAAAAATTGTCAAGAATAAAAATACCGCGAATGTGAATCCGTAAGCCTGCGTAAGCTCATGAATCAGTTCGGTCCTAACAATGGATTTATACGCACGGATCTAGTGATAGCACGACGGCAAAATCGTTGTTGTTGGTAGCAATCAGTGTTCATTGAGTGGTGTTCTTGAGCATTCCATGCTCAAGATATTTCAGAGACCACTCGTCCAGTCGACTTGTGGACTTCATTTTAATACTGGCTCATACCTGTACGGCCCGTCACAAACAAAATAGATGTCACCCAACTCTAATAGCGAGCACATAGTTTGTCCTGATAAATATTTTCAAACAGTCTGCTTTTTTTTTCAAGTTGAGAGTTATCCGTTTTTCGAAGTAACAATAAACTGGCCTTCAAGTTAAATAGTTAATTAAACAGAGTTCTTTAAATATATCACTCGAAGTGATCGAGACCTCGAGGATTCATACCTGAACAACCCACTGGCCAAATGCCGAAAATCGTGGGCTCAGTCTTTGCTCGGAGAAAAGATTTCGCCATTAAATGGCACTTGTTCCCTCGACTGTGTTCAGAGAAATAAATGGTCGTTTTCTCCTAAACGAACTCGGTGATCCCACTTTTTTATTCCATTTATTTAAGGAAAGTACGACTTTACATGATATATTCAAATTTGAAGAACGTTTCATTATTCAATTTTGAAATATTCCGTTTGATTCACTAATATATAGATTTAGCCAAGCCTAAAAGCGGAGCCTCCCTTTTTGTTTTGTTTGTTTGTTTTTTTTGCTGGCAGTTATTAATTTGTGAAAATACTCTCATTCAAGTCGTTAGATTAAAACAAAAAAAGAAAAGAAAAAACAAAAGAAAAAAAATTGCTTCCCTCGCTGAGAGCCGAACCCGGGTCATCAGCGTATGAAGCCGGATATTAGGCCACTTGGCCATGAGCGCTTGACGTCATCTAACTACTTAATTTTAATACTTATTTCTTTCTTCGTGACAAGCTGCCTATCAGCATGAAAATGCTGGTGTTTTTCCTAGCAAAATGTGTTCGGAACGCCGTAAAAACCATGGTTGTGGACAGAAAAAAACAAAAAGCACTAGCTCTGCTATATTTGGCGTCGAAACCGCTTGCCAAAAGCTGCGAACTCAAGCAGTGTGCCGACCGAGTTCGAACCGAACCGACAAGGCAAATTTGAACTTTTCGCCTGAACTTTATCGCCCAATTTTTTTCGCCTAAATTAAACTTTTCCCCTTTCACCAAAAAGACAACTGAGTATTCTTTTGAACTTTTTTTCCATTAACAAATTTGTTTTTGACTTTTGTTGTCTTTGCTTGTTTTGCTAAAACGCGGGTCAACATGCGATTTCGCGCCAAAAACACACGGGATTCAACACAGGGTTATATCCAGTGTAACCCTGTGGTAACCCTGTGGTGCGGGCGGACGGACGTACGTACGTACGTACGGACGGTCACGTGACCATTACGTCACTACCAAAATTTCTTGGCTTGATAGGTTACCAAATTTCCTTAGCAATGGAGCTCCGCTGACGCGCTAGCGCGCTGGCTCCGCTATTACAGCCAGATTTTAGGGGTTACACTGGAACCGTGCGGACGCTCGATTTGCCTATTATTTCAAATTAGTTTCATTGTTACGGCAATTTAAAGACGTTTTACTGTAAGATTGTACTTCTATCATAAGAATAATGCTTATATTTCATTGCTAGTTATAACTTTGTTGAAGTAATGGGTGTCTCTAGTACAAGGATATGTTTTTTTAATTATTATTGCTGTCTAAAGATAGCAAAGTACCTATATACTACAGCCCCGTAGCGTGAAATCAGACACGGTGACCCCCTCTTTTTATTTTATTTTTTAATGTACTAGGTGTAATTAGTAACTATGCAAAGGTTCAACAAATTCTCATTACAACTTCTTTTTCGATGGAATCACCTTAAGGTGATTCCCTTCAATTACATTACGCATCCTTTCTTGCGCATCATTTCTTACGTGATTAGCGCGCGCATGAGCGCGCACCTTCGGGACATGATAGGTTTTCTATGAAAGCTGAGCTGTTCAGAGCAATAAATGGTCGTTTCTCCTAAACGAGCTCGGTGACCCCCATTTTGTAACACATAAATTTAAATGGCACACGGTCAATTACAATATATCACAATTTTGAGAAAAGTTAAAAATTCTGCTTTGAGATATTTTTATTTAAATACCGAAAAGAACACGTCCTTAGGTGCAGCAGAGTATGTATGTTCGCCGCAAATATTTTAATTTTATTTCATAATCTTGATTCCTGTTCAACTAAAATAGTATACAATACAAGAAAAATGCCCGTTTTGTTGAACTGCTCCAATATTTCAATACAAGCAATCACTTTGTAAAGCAATTATAGTCCTCATTTCTGATTGCTAGGGTTTCTCAGGAAAACCTTGCGGGTCGTATAGTTGCTATTAATTGCTATCCATTTTGCGAAAAAACAAGCACTGTGACCCCTATCTTTTATTGCATTTTTGAAATGTTTTAAACATACTTACCAACTGGACCAAGTTTTAGAAAATTTTAAATATTCCTTCTATTTCGATGGAATCACCTTAAGACAACTAGACCAACGGCTTGCTTTCATCACGAAATTCCCACAGGAGTACACAAGCTCCCAGACGACGCGAGGTCTCTAGAAATCTCTGCATCTCGAATGCAAAAAATCACGGAATGCGCTATAAAACTTTCAAAACACAAGTTTCTGTTCAGCTTAAAGTTTATCAAATTCTAAAAGCGAAAAGACTAAAATTGCCGGTGAAAAGACTCAACGGAAATTAATTTTGTCATCATTTCAATGGAAAATCCGTCATTCCTCCTCCCCTGTCCCAAAATGTCACAACACAATAAACAAAATATTGAGAAGGGCATTGAAAGCGACAATTACCCTTAAAGAAGGGGAAAATGATGTACTCAAATACATATACTGCGTGGCCCAATGTCCATGCGTATGATGACAACGAAAAATGTTTTAATGTACATAAAATTAACTTCTGTTTTTCAGCTCTGCTTTGGTGGCGCAGTAGATGGATGTGTTGTTTAGGTGGCGCGCGCTCAAACCATTTCCACCGTTTTGTCTCTCCGATTTCGTTTTGTTTTTCCTTGTTTTTTGGGGGGGTTGTTTCGCACAAGGTAAATATTAAACCGAAACGCAATTTGTGAAACCGTGGAAGAAACCGCGAACATCAGACTAATGAATAAATGCTTTCCAACGTAACAGCGTGTAGTTGGAAAGCGTTTTCATTACGTTTCGTAGCATTTTTCATCACGTTTGTGATAGCCTTTTGTTCTTAATTGTTTTGACACTTAAGGTGGCCCGATGCTATTTATTTGCGTGAGGGGCACCTGTTTTGAAATCAGATTTTTAGCTGCTCAACAGCATTCGATTGCTGAGATATTTTAGACCCTGAAAAGGGAATGCTTGAAGTTTATCTAAAGCGTACTTTTATTGAGATCAATACGAATTTACGAAAATTTTCAGCAATTTTCTTGAACTTGGTTTTCAAAGAAAATGCACATTATCGGGAAAATGAAAACACGTTTCCTTCATATTACTCTGAACAGGTGCTAGAACCTCAAAGATTTCAGGGACCAAGTTTTAGATAAATCGACTCCACACAACCGTTTATAGCAAAAGGTGATTAAAACTGTTACCAGAATATTATGTACACACATTTAGCCATATTACAAAGAGGATTAAAGCAACAAAGAATCGCACTTACTAGAACAAAGGTAAGGGGCCAACCATTTAACTTCTGAGGGGGGAGTTGGGTGATTTGGTATAGGCATGAATTTTTTTTTCAACCCCTTAATTCCCCGTGAATTTTTTTTTCTCGGGGTATGTGCTTGCAAGAAATTTTTTTCTCCCTCCAACGTTCTGCATGAAATTTTTTTTGGTGTGTGGATGGGGTTTAAAGTATGCCTTCATTATAAATCAAATTATAAAAGGTTAAGGATCTGTGAAAGAAACTTTGAACAAATACATTAATTTTTATCTAAGAGTTTTTGAGTGACTTTTATAATACAGTACAATACCTTTAACACCAAATGTAAACATTGAGGTGACCCCTTCCCACTGATAAAAGGAGTCAGACCTGTTCCTGGAGTTTGATCATTTTGCAAGGTGAATGCGCCTACAGTACAGTACATAGTGTGTGTATAGAGCTACAGAACAGTACAGTGCATAGCGCGAATGCATCTTCAGTACATATTTTACGGAAAGATAATGAGCCACATCCTTTCCTTGTTAAATCCAACTGGCAGCAATAAGTTGCTTTAGAGAGCTATCTAGAAAGGGTTAAATCCAACTCGCAGCTGAAGTACACATTACAAAGCCCCAACTTGAAAATAATCTGCACAGAGCTCTTAAGTTGCTTTGTTGCCAAAGAGTGAGATTTTTGACGGCGTCATCTTTGTCGGGGGGTCTGGAAAATTTTGAAAAAATAAAGTAGCCAAGACGTGTTTTCCTTTATTCTGAGAAGAAATGTGACCCTTCGAAAGTAACTATTTAGATCCCAGATTTTTCTTTAAATTGGACTAATATCAACTCGATCTTTCTTGACATTCTGACTTATCCAGAAGTCAAATTAACATGCCATAACGCTTAAAAACAGCGTTGATGATGCTCTTTGTCGTAGTTCCAAGTAGCTTTCTTTACAGTAGCCAACAAATCTGAAGGTGGTTCAAAAGATGACTCTTTGTAGGCCATTTTGATAGTAAGCAAAAAGCAGGGGCACCCAACGAGAAAATTTTATCAAAATACTTGAAATATCATTTTCTGCTTTCTCAGATTGTTTCAGAGCCTTTTAAAGGCATATTTGTGTAAGCTAATACAGATTGATCTGTTCGGACTTTTTAGCTGAAAGTTTAGGCCACAGAAAATTTTAGGAAACAGCATCCTACCTACCGAGTTTCCGAGCTGCTGATGGCTGTCCGAAATTGCTAGCTGCCCTTATTTTGTACTCTAAACGACATATTTGTCCCTACGAAAACAACAGGAACTGTTACGAAAGTCCGACGTGATGTTTTGCCGAAGAAATCTCTAGCTTTCACTGCAATTAAACCAGAAAATCTCAGGCTACGTTAGGCCTTCCGAACAGATATTCCCCGAAATGAACCGTCGAGTGCCCCTGAAAAAGGCCAACGTACCGTCCACCTGGAGAGATGCTGCCAATAGCTGTTTTGTTTTTCCTTATAATAGACACTGGAACTCCCTCTTCACCGGCAGTTTAACGTGGTATAATAAGAACTGTTTTGGACACGTCATTTATCTTACCAAATTTATGGGTACCATTCCCTAGCTTCAATGATGACTGATATCCCCAGATCACATCCATGCCAAAACTGGATGATTTCTCATCATTTTCCTCACTTGCAAACTTTATCTGGGCTTCATCCCAGACCTTCTTGGGACAAAAATGAGGGGCAAATTCAATTAGACAACATGCACGAACATGGAAAACTACTGAGGCCTCTTGCAGTACCTATGGCTGAAGATACATCCCGTAAAGTACAACAATTGATTACAGTACTTCACAATGAACACCACATTAACGAAATGACTGAAAAATGGCTTTGTCAAACACCAAACCCGCCTCGAATTCCAGTATTTTATACCCTTACGAAAATCCAAAAGCCGACTTGGGAGACCTTGGGAGTTTCAGGTCTAACAGAGAAGTTATCAGCATTTGTTGCCATACTACTCCAGCCGTTAGCACAACAACAGAAGTCGTATCTCAAAGACTGATACAGTCAACTGACGCCATTAATTTCATTGACAGGACTAAAGTTCCAGAGAACACAATCCTTGTATCTATGGACGTAACGAGCATTGTATACTAATATTCCACAAGAGAGGGAATACATACAGTATGCAAGGCATACGACACTTTCTATATTAAAAGACACACCTCCTATCCCTACACGTTTACTTGACAAGTGTTCAGGCAAATGTTACATGAGAGCTCATTCCAGTTTTGTGTCAAATAGATAGTTAATAAAGTTTACTTCATGTTCCAACAGCTATTCTGGCATTCTTGATTTAGAGTGCACTGAATACATTGTTCTTCAAATCACAACACCAGCCGTGATCTTGAAGTTCAGAAAACATGTATCAAGATTGGTAACCACAGGTGCTATAAATGTAAAGAAAAGGCCATCTGAGGGGAAAACATCGTTGTGCAAAGAATCCCTCTTACCCAAGTCCAGATGCTAAAATCTTTTAACAGTCTGCTGATAAAGTTCGATGTGTCAACCCAGGAAACATCTTGCCAGAATTTTTTTTCCAGCCCACTGTACGTGCGTGAATTTTTTTTTTGGACAATAGTCTTGTGCAGGAAATTTTTTCTTACGCACATGCACTTGCAGGATATTTTTTTTCAAAATCACCCAACCCCCCCCCCCCCCTCAGAAGTTAAATGGTTGGCCCCTAAATATGTCTTGTAACTTATGTATCAGAGTCAAAGCGATAAGGAACGGTTTTGTCGACATTAAACGGTGATGCGAGAGCACGCCTTGCCAGTAAAAATTATGGCAACCACGTTGTATCCCAGGTTTCGCTCCATTTTTTGTTCTTTTTGGTAAAACCGTCGTGAGCACCCATAAAACAGTCGATAACAAAGCTCCTGAGCAGATTACCTTTGCAGATTACCCATACTTCATTATGCATACAGCTCTTTGTTTAAAGAAAACAATAGCGCGTATTTCTAACGCGCATTTCTAATGACTCCTTTTGTTCAACAAAGTTTATATATATTTTTTCTAAGCCCATATGGGCTTAGACAAAATTTACGGATTTCGGATCAAAAATACGGAAAATTGAGCAATTTTTTCAACATTTGTGCACTTTTCCCGTGTTTTTAAATCTGTCTCGAGTGTTAACTGTTAGAAAAAACGCGGATTTAAGTCGTAAGGTTAGCGATAAATGAGGTTATGGTATTAACTTATTTCTTTAGTTTTGCTTTCCTTGTTAACATGGAGACAATGCTTGTGAAGCAGGAATTTTTCGTATTTTATTCTTTCTTTCCCTCTTGAAATGTAGCGTGGCCGAATTACGAACGGTGCATAAAGTGGTACTCCGGGAACTGAACCATTTATGCGTCCTTGCGGACCTCACAAAGGTCGACGATAGGCTTGATAATGTTGCCAAAAGGATCCTTGTTATAATGCTGATGCTACATCCACTCCTGTAGGTAGCTTTCGTAGAGTTCTGTGGACGTTCCTGTGCGGGGCAAACCTCGGCGCCTAAGTCTGCGAAGCTTAAGCTGTACTAGTTCACTGTGAGATGAATATAGCCCTCGTTTTGTAGGTAATCATAAGCTTTCCACTTGGCGCTCATCACGCGTGTTCCTGGCAAGATGTGTGCGCGTATGATGGGCAAAACGTGTATCTTTATCACTGCGCTCTACCGGAACAAGGAAGCAAGCCTTCGTTTCACGGCCGCCGAAGACTGGATCGAGCAGAAGAGTGAAATGCGTGGCCTTTTTGCTCGGCTGAGAACCAATCGATGGACAAAAATAAATCATTTTTTCGTGCAGTAAGTCTAAAAGGTGAGGTGTCTTTGTAATAGAAGTAATTCAAATGTAAATTTCGTTGAATTTTAATAATGTTGATTGGTAGCTAAACATAAAAATAATTTATCGCCGGGAAAATGGCAACAAATCACCGTGGTGTAGTGGTATAGTAGATGGACAGCTAATCCAAAGGTAAGATGAAGAGTGAGAGTTCGAGGCCAGCCGAGGGTAAATCGAAATGAAAAAAGAAGAATAAAACTGGTAAGGGACTGGGTAAGAGAAAAGTAGAAGAAAAGAGGAGGAACGGAAAAGAAGAGAAGAGAGGAAAAAAGGCAGACGCAACTAAATCCATTTTTATTGAAAAAGTAAGTAGTAATTATCAATAATCAATGTATATATTCAAAGAACGCATGCATTATTAATTTATTCTGCATGCATAATGAAGTATGGGGCTGTCCGGAAATTTTTCCGATTTTGCCGTATTCTGACATTCCCTGCTACCAGAGGCCCCTTTTCCTTTGTATTCGCTGAGCTGACGGACGGGACGAAAAGGGACCTCTGCCATGGGTCGAAACTCCCTTTGATTCAACCGCCGTCCATGGTCCTGGACGGCAGTTTCCGAAACGCATGCTCCCTGTATTGTTTGCTGACCTTGACTTGAGTCCACTGTATCTCGCGCATTCCTTTACAGTTATTCCGCTGTCATTTAGTGCGCCCGCATAGTAACATGCCGTCCTGGAAAGAGAACTAAACTCGTGAAGAGTTACAACGTTTACTTTCTCTAGTTTACTTTCTCTAGCAAAAATAAAAGTGATAACAAAGATAAGCTGAGTCATCAGAGTTTAAACATTACGTCATCCAGTAACGCTATAGTAAAAATATTGTGTCACACAATCACACTTTTCGTCACGCCGGTTCGTATGAATAGAGGATCGCGCTAACATTTGTGAAACCTAGGGGTGGGGAGGGTCAGAATGGCCGGTTAAAATGCCCAACGGGGTTTCTTGTTTTTGTTAACATGGACGACGGAAAGATAAACAATCGAAAGAAGAAGCTCTAAGAAACACTCGACAAGTTAAGGAGTGGAATTTAGAGCGACGAAAACATCTGTCAAGGCGAAGGACAACCTTCTACCTCCAAAGATTTTTTGAGCTGCGGACTTTCTGTGAAATGCTCCAGCACTTCTACGAGTCTACGGTAGAGTAAATTACACATTTGATTGTAAATTTGTATCGAAATCGCTTTTTAATTGAGGGATTCTTCATATTCCTTACAGTTTTCGTAAAAGTTTTGAAAAACGTGCACAGTTCGCATCACCAAATGCTCTTCAAAATAACTTGCACATCGAGCGAAATCGCTTGCGCGTAGCTTCCCTCGAAGAAAGAATTAAACGTGTTTGGTCTTCAGAAACAAGTAAAGGCGTGTTTTAATAAATGTATTATTTAGAAAAGCTTACTGTCTCTTCTTCTGTGTACCTTCATTCGTAAAATTTCGAAAAGTAGTAATCTGACCTAAACAGACACAAATGCTCTGTTGTGGTTTGATTTCACGCGCGAGACAACATGAGAAATCTCTTGCGGAAATTTTCAAAATGTTGACTTTGAGATTGTATTTTTGGCTAATTCTGAATTGATAACTGGTGTATTTTATTTAAAAGTAAGAAATTTTAACTATTCTCGATCAAGTGCATGTTGTTTTTTCGGACCTATAAATTGTCCTTTCGTACTGCACATGGGTTGTTTATTACCAACTGCTAATTTAATGAAGCGATCATAAAACACGCAGCCTTCGATGGGTTAAATTCTCTTTGATTCCTGGAGTTGTGGTCATGTTAAAAAAGCTTCCTTGTCCAGATAACTTGAAATTAATACCGTGGATTAGACAACAACTATCTCTAGACGAACTGTCTACTTTTTTTAGGGTTTTGGTGAACTCGCCATTCACGACAACAAAACTGTGCAGGTGTTTTTTGGCACGCTAGTTGAGAAAGGTGAGAGTCGCCAGCTGATCACGTGCTTAAAGCATCACGTGACGTTTCGGTCGCTAAGTAACCGTCGCGCATGCTCAACACAGTTCATTTCGACCCATGGCAGAGGTCCGTTTTCGTTCCGCCCGTCAGCTCAGCGAATACAAAGGAAAAGGGGCCTCTGCTAGCAGGGAAATTCTGACAATACACTTTTCAGAAATAAGGCAGCAAATTCGGGTCACTCGCGAGCTGCTCAACCAAACTGCTCTGAAAACCGTTTTGTTGAAAAAACAAATCAATATCACTCATCGTGTTTTGGAATTCTGCACGGGACGATTTGCCACATCTGCCCTTGCGGAATAATTTGTTAGTCCTCAGCCAGTGAGTGGAAGAGCAGACCACGTTACACTATTATAATTATTCTGCAAGGTGGACTCCCAAGGGGCAGATGTGTCGAATCGTGCCTTGCAGAATTCCAAAACAGCATGTGTGATACTGATTTGTTTTTTCAACAAAACGGTTTTCAGAACAGTTTGGTTGAGCAGCTCGCGAGTGACCCGAATTTGCTGCCTTATTTCTGAAAAGCGTATTGTCAGAATACGGCAAAATCTGCTCAGGAGCTTTGTTATCGACTCTTTTATGGGTGTTCACGACGGTTTTACGAAATAAGACAAAAAGAGCAAAAAATGGAGTGAAACCTGGAAAGCAACGTGGTTGCCATAATTTTTACTCGCAAGGCATGCTCTCGCATCACCGTATAATGTCGACAAAACCGTTCCTTATCGCTTTGACTCTGATACATAAGTTACAAGACATATTTACCTTCGCTGCAGTAAGTGCGATTCTTCGTTGCTTTAATCCTTTTTGTAATAGTTATGGCTGAATGCGCGTACATAATATTCTGGTAACAGTTTTAATCACCTTTTGCTATAAAGGTTGTGTGGAGCCGATTTATCTAAAACTTGGTCCCTGAAATCTTTGAGGTTCCAGCACCTGTTCAGAGCAATATGAAGGAAAAACATCTTTTCATTTTCCCGATAATGTGCATTTTCTTTGAAAACCACGTTTAAGAAAATTGCTGAAATTTTTCGTATATTCGTATCGATCTCAAGAAAAGTACGCTTTTGATTAACTTCAAGCATTCCCTTTTCAGGGTCTAAAATATCTCCGCAATCGAATGCTATTGAGTAGCTAAAAAGTTGATTTCAAAATAGATGCCCCTCAGGCAAATAAATAGTATCGGGCCACCTTAACATTAGGTAACTACGTTTGACGGTATGCTAATAAATATTTGTATAAATATCGAGGTATTAGCATTTTTTGGCTATCTCTCCTTTTGGATAGTCGCCGGGTGGAACCAAACTTGAATTATGAATTTAGTCTAACGCTCTAACCCTCGGAGCTCTATACGCTGCATTCGATCGAGGAGTACGTTCCCGGGCTTTTTTGTCCCATTGGGGTTTTTATTCCGGGTTTTCGTACCGGGCGGCGTATCAAAGCATTGTATTTTCCTTTTATAGGTTTTTCCTAGGTTTAAATTTTTTTTTCGTTATGCTTTTTGTTCATGTAACTGCACTTGCACTGTCTTGAATTTCATTTTCTATAGTACTGTACGTGTACACATCCGTGTTGATCTTAAGTATTTAATGTATTTCGTTATATTTATTATTTAAGATCATTGTAATTGTTCGGTTTTTTCTTCGTTTTACCTTGTGCATCAGCTGCGGTGTTATTCCACTTATCACAATTTATTGTAAATACTTGCACTCTTGATAATCTTGTTTAATAAAGCGCTGGTCCATCAGGCACCCAACACGAGTCACACTCCATGATTGTCGCTGTGTTATTACTTGCGCTTTTTGCGCGGCGTGCGACGGGTAGTAATGAAATACAGAGGTCTCATTTTACCTCCTTGCTTGTCATGACGAAGTTCAGACGGTACTCCTTTCACATAATCAACGGATAAAGATCTAGCTTGACTTTGGGTTATACTTGTTTTTGTATTCTTGGTGCAAGCTATTGTTAAAGGGGCAGTCTCATCAATTTTTAGCATCACTGTGAAAACCCAAAAGACACAATTTTATCTATGGAAGCCTAAAAATAATTGTTCAGTAGTATTAAAATGGGTATTCCAGTATATAGAAACTATAATAAGTATGTCTGGATAGGGATTGCCAGGATGGAAATGGCGTCCAACTTGAAAACTTCTGGCAGAATTTTTCAAGTTATTACCCTTGTGTCTCAGATAAAATCTCTAAAAACTCATTTTGGCTTGTTTTTGTTTTGAAAATTTCATTTAATATTGCCCCCTTTGTGGTATAAAAGCAATTCATGTGAGAGCAAGGTCCTTGGATATAAATTACTCAAAATTGTGACAAAGAAGATAGGAAAATCGCCACGAGACTGCCCCTTTAATGCAATCTTTCTCAGTCTTCTTTTGTTTTGCAACGGAGGTTTTGAGGGGCTCCGCTCAGGCTAGCCTATCTATATATATATTTAACAATAAGATTATGATCTCGAGATTTCTATCACGAATAGAAATCGAGAGCGAATAATCTAATTGTTTTAGTATAAATCTACTGGACGTTCAAAACTTAACAGCAGACACTACATGTTTTTATTGTAAAATGATATAAATAGGTCACACCGCACGCGGAAAATTCTACTCACTATCTACAACAGAATAGATAGTGAGTAGCGTAGCCAATTAGAGAACAGCATTAGTGATAGAACGCTAGTAGATTTATACTAATAGCACATATGCTACCTGGGGAGGGCAAACGTTTTTTGCTGTTTTGTTGTTGTTAAATAAAGAATGTTGTTGCTGTTATTATATAGTAAAAATCAGTTTCTATGGTACTAAAAGTTCTTACCTCGGGAAAAAACGTGCTTTACAAAAGTCACGATTTGAAGACACGAGGGCCGTAAAAGCCGTAGAATGTATTCGGATTCACTGAAAAATCCGTTTACACAATGAAAGATTCCGAAGTACACTGAAACTATTCGGATGATTCAAAGTATTCGAATTCGTTATGCAATCCGGGTGGATTCGTCCGGCGTTTGTGTGTACACACGTCAAGAATCCCGTAACTTTTGCTCTCGTGTAAACTTAGCCTCAGTGACAGTAGAGCAAGAACATGTAAGCCGAGCGTACTAAGTAAGTCACCAGGGGCGCGTTTCTCGAAACTCTCGATAACTTTCCGGGCCCGGTAAGTACTTTTCTAACTCATTTATTTATCAGCTAATATGGTTATTGTTGGCGCAAACTTAGCGATATGCTTCACGAATTTATAAAGACCAAAATTTAGCTTTCAAAATCAATAAAAACTGTATAGCTACTGGAGAATATTGGCACCTAAAATAGTTTTCGGGCCAGGAAAGTTATCGGGAGTTTCGAGAAACGAGATGCAGGTGTATAGTTCCGAATGTTTTGTTTATGCGTGGCAGGAGCCTTTGACGCCCGCCCGCATTTCTTCTCGCTACCGGCATTACGTCGGAATGTTTATTAGTACTACTACTGGCACTGCACTGCATACGAAGGACTCACTAAAGTAGTGAAATTTTCAGCTTCAATTTTCCTTCTTACAAACTGGTAATAAAGAGCAGTCTGGTATTCAGAAATTCATTACACTTATAAACAAACCACGCAGTAAAAGTAAAACACAATGTAGCAAAGAAAACTCAGCACGTTGTCAGGTAAGTTGTCTTGTGCAATACGTTTCCCACAAAGTCGATATTGAAAAAAAGTTACCAATTACCATCGAGTGAAAATCGACTCTTGATATTGTGCTTTGTTCAAAGTATTAAGTTTTCGTACTCTTCGTCCTGGTACAGTACTCGGTGTTAAGATTGTTCACATTCTTGCGTTCTTCATGTGCTAGAGTCAATCTTTTTATTCTTCAGTGTTTTCTGTAAGACATGTGCATCTGCCGGTTCAATATGCTTATAGTACTGTTTCTTTGTTTCAATTATTTCAAAGCCAAATCCTTTGTAAAATCCTATTGCTCCTTCGTTGCTGACTTGAACATGCCTGTACAAAAGAAACAAAAACAACAACAAAGTAAATGCGACTTTTGGCTCACTTATCGTAACCCTTAAAAATAAAACTCAACAATGGCAGGTGTTAGCACGTGCCTTCACTTATCTTAAGGACATTCAAGCACAAAAATTTTCTAAAACAAATTTTTTCCATGCTTTTGCTACAGTCAGACACATCAAAAAGGCAAAAAAAGGGGACACCGACTTCGTTGCAGACAAAAAGCGTGAGGGAAAATAAACCAGATTTTGAAAAATTGGCCCTCGCAACTCGACATGCCCTTAACGGTCGTTAGTTGAAGCAAAACTCAACCGCAACGGTGGACATTTGAAAATGTTGTGCAGCTAAAACAATAGTGGAATTCAATGGTTCATGGGCAGAAAATTCAAACTTCCACAGTACAGACTTTTTTCAATTTTTTGTACAACGTAGATAATCAATAAAGTGAATTATCGAAAGAAAAACAGGTCACCAAGCATTTAGGAAAGTTAAATCCATGAATAAATTAAAATGGCCCCCCAGCACTATTTGTGATCACGTCTCTAGACCACATTTGCACAAATGTCCTCAAGCCCCAAGAAATGGACATCAAAAGTCGTAGGTGTTGGCATGTCCTCTCACTTAATGAATCTCAACAATGGCAGGTGTTTGCACCTGAGAGATGGACCTGAGATGGATCTAAGAGATGCATCTCAACAGTGGCAGGTGTTTGTATGTGCTCTCAATTATCGTTTGTTATGACCTATGGGAATAAGGTTTGGTAAAGTGTGAAAATGTAACGCCTGAGTCTTGAAAGAGAGGCTAGAGCTTTCATAGAGAGGCTAAAGGCATTTGAGAAACGACCTATTTAGTTAAATCAAGTTCAGTAGTATATCCTAATATCGATGCTGGATGAGCAAACAAGCCAAAATAAAGACTTAAGCAAATAAAAATAAGACAATATAGGAAATAATATTGACTTACAAATAAACATTATCAATGTTGCCATCTTTGTCACAACACTTCAAAACGTGTTCCAGCATGATGGTTCCTTGAAGAAAAAAAATTGAATCGATTTAACATGTTGAATCGATTTAACATGTTGAATCGATTTAACATTTAACACATGCATCTTTATTTGAAATACAAAAAATAATAATTTTTAGACATTTTTTGGAGCTAGCCACACGTTGCCAGCATGGTTGGTTCAGCAATTGAGTGGTTAAGGCATCCAACCAATAATCTGGACACCCAGGTTTGATCCCCAGCTTAACTGCACTTTCACTCACTTCTTTAGTTGTGTTGAGTGCTGTTCCCAGTTAAAGTGGTACTACGATCAAAAAATCACTTTTATTTTTTCTTCGGATTTCGAAACTTTGTTTACTAAACACTCCCCAAGCGAAATTTTAAGCCTTAATTTCGACAAGAAGACTGTTTATTTAAACTGCAATTTTCCGATTTAATACTCCGCCATTATTACACCAGAAAGGACAGAATGACATCATTCACTCACGAGCTTTAGAATGCAGTGTGTGTGAAAGTGCCTTATTTAGTATGCAGCACAGGAGTTTTGAGCTTTCACACTCTCAAACTCGTGTTTTGCATAATTTGTAAGCCGCGTTCACACACTACATTCCACAGCTCTTGAGTGAATGACGTCATTGTATCCTTTCTGGTGTAATAATGGCGGACCATTGAAACGGAAAATTGCAGTTTAAATTAACGGTCTTCTTCTCAAAATTAAGGCTTATAATTTCGCTTGGGGAGTGTTTAACAAACATAGTTTCGAAATCCGAAGAAAAAATAAAAGTGATTTTTTGATCATAGTACCACTTTAAATTTTCTGTTTGCCATCCAAAAGGGAATACCGATAGGTTGTTGATCCCATGAAAACATGGAAATCAGAGATTGCTGTGCTCATAAACCCTCAGGGGAGCCTGCTTGAGTTTCATGGAAGGGCATTGTTTGATGTAAGCCTGGTGTGCAATCTGGGAGCTGGGCTATGGGAATTTATGGGCAAAAATCGGCTCAGTGCTGGACTGCTGTGAAAACCAGTAATGTTTTCCTTCCTTGCTGTCCTCTTATTACATACAGTAGAAGGCCTCACAAAACCCTTCAACTTGCTAAAATTCGCTGTTCTGAGCCACATGGACAACAAAACACAACAACATTAGTAAGTTTACATTTATTTTGAACTCAAATGTAAATTTTCGTTGCAATATTTCATGTTACAAACTGTTGCTCAGTTTCTGTTTGGCCACTGCGATAAATCCCTCAGTTTGAGGCTGTTAATGTCAAGTAGTTTTCATGCTGAATTTTAAAACAGAAATAATTTTAGTGTTTGCATAATGTTATAGTAACATAAGCAAAAGTTTGAATGAAAGAGAAGCACCTGTAAAACACACATAAAAAGGGAGTCTTTCCAAGGTAACTGTTTCAGTTCCCCAAAGCAGTTACCATTCAGATTTGGCATGCTAGGGAAACAGGAAATAACACATTGCCGAGAGACTAAGTGTGAGCTTACCAATGCCAAGCCGTCTATATGGGGCTAAACATCCTAGTGTCATTATGTAAAGTCTTCTGGCATCTTCTGCTTGGTCAATCCGACAGCACACTGCCCCAACTACAATATCATTGTAATAAGCTAGCAGAGAAAACAAAAGCATACATACATGTATACAGCATAAGCAATGCAAGGGAATACCACACACATAATGCATGAAGAATGCACTGTTGCATCAATGGTACAAATATCTAAACTGCTTACAAACTACAGATTAACAAGCTGGTGGATTGCAAAATTTAAAATTCATGAAAGTACATGTGCAAGAGAATGAGGCTCGGTTCAGACACCATACTTTACATGAGACAAATCAAGATCAATGAATTAAGTTCATGTCAAGTACAATGTCTGAATCAACTTGGAACAGTTGATCTTTAGTGTGATATGGATTGGCTCAGCCATTTTATCTGCCTGCCTCAGCTGGGAATAACGGCTGTGGAACAGCTTGGATTCAGATAACAAACATCACATGAGCTGAACCAAAAATTTACGTTGACACATTTTTAATGTAACAGTACCAGCTGTTGAAATTTCATATAGCGTGACCACTCATGCATACAACCTAGCTGTAAGGTAACTCTAATTCTAATGGTGTTGCAGGCAAATTCAAATAGAACTGGGTTTCAGAAATAGTTCCTTCTAGCTAATAGGGCTTCATCCTCAAGAATCAGTACTTTGTCAATGGATTCCATTACTACAGGGTTTATTCTAGAGTGCGGCTTTGTGGGATTTCCGCAATAATTATTTAAAAAAATAACTCATACAATTTACATTGGCGCGTCAAATGGGGCGCACAAAATTGTGCCCAAGAATAAGTACTAATTTTCTGAAATAAAATATTTGAAAACGTCATCGACGATAAGATTAATATGACCGCCGCTCTATACTTCAAAATTTATAGCCTCTTTCTGTCTCAATTGCCTTTCTCTTCTTTGTTTGTGCTCGTATTCTGCACTTTATTGAGTGGCTTCTTCCATGCATGTATCTGACAATAATAATAAAAAAAAACAGAGAAAGTCCCCGTTTGCAAGCGACAAATGCCATTACAAGAGACAAACATCCAAGATTCTGCAGTTAATCGAGTCCAGGCCCTCTCAGTGGCTCCTTTCTTAGGTCCCCTTTGTTGAAAAAAGGCCCCCTAGAATTGCACAAGGGGGACCACTAGGCCCTCATTGGCCAACTTCTAGAATAAACCCCGTTAGTGTTTTTATCCTTTTGTTTTTGTTTTTTTTGTTGTGGATATTGAGCCCAAACATGAAAAAAAAATACTAATTAAAATGAAAAAAAAAAAAGGAAAACAAATTCTTACACTCACCAAAGATGTTTAATGAACACATGGCAAATGAACTAGCAAATTCTGAGTGCCACTATTATAGCCCTAAATAAGATATATTCCAAGTTTTGGACATTTTATCTACCTACAGTGTATGTCTTGCAATTACAACTTAGCTTTACTATGGTAAATTAAGTTGGGCACACGCGAAGTTCGATGTCTGAATCAATTCACTAAAAAAGGTTCAAACAACATATTGGTAACAAATATTTAATGCAAACTACACTCAAATTGAAGTCACAATTAAATTTCCTGCTCACTGATAAGCCCTCTGAAAAACAAGTTGATACTGACATTATAATCAGGCATTATTGGAATGTGACTTTTCAGTAAAGATAATTGAAAAAAATCATGAACTTTATTTACTATACCACTTAAAATTTATTTCACATTCATATTTTTTGTTTTTGTTTTTTTGCAACACAATTTCCTCCACTGTTAGTGTCAAAAGAAGTTTGTATTTGCATCAAAATCTACATGTACATTTACACGTAAGTTTATCACTGCTCCAACATATTAACAAAAATTTACCTAGTTTTGCTAATTCCCCAACTTCAAGTACATCCTTGTAAAACTATGAAGAAATAAAAAGACAATGAGATTATTTGTTTTCTTTTAACTTTGTATGAGTGATAGTTGATTAACCCTGTCCCCCCTCCTTCACCAATTACCAAATCATACAAATCTCAAGCTCACAATCAAAGTTTTAAATATCAAATTAAATATTAATTTTAAAATATCAAGCTATGCACAAAGAAGTTACAAACAATAGAATAGTCAGTCTGCATGCATGCAGACATGGGATGAGCATGAACTTTGAATAAGAACTGAAAATAATATAGATATGAAAGGGGAAGGCCATTAAAAAGTAAAGAAAACACGAGTGTTTAAATGGTATTTACCGTCCATTACTGTCAAAATTTTTCCACACCACCATGACACTCTCTGATTGTGACTCCGAGTGTGATGCAATGTGTTTGTAAACATGTGGTCATGATGTAAGTGCTTACTACAGTGGCCCACAACAAAATGCTCACTTCAAATTCAAATCACTCACAGCAAATTCAAATTGCTCACACAAATTACAAATCCACCACAGCAAATTACAAATCGTTCACATCAAATACAAATTGCTCACAGCAAATACATATTGCTCACATCAAGTACTAATCCCTCACAGCAAATAAAAATCAGTTACAAAAAATTCAAATCATTCACAGCCAGTACAAATACCCGGCCATCGACTGGCCATCTTCAGTTACCTCTGGCCAGCGGTGCAACACGTATAAGAATGTTTCTCATACGTGAAGTAGTGTGTAAAATGACACACCAAACATGACTCCCACTAGTTGCTGAAGTTATTCTAGCCTTCAAAATTACAGAGCTGTCCCAAGTGCAATTGTGACAGCTTTGTCCCTTTGACTGGGGGGGGGGGGACTTTATGTTCCTGATGTATGTTCCTGATGTATATGTTTTAAGACAAAAAACCGGACAAAGCTTGGACATCTGTGAGTGAACAATTTGATTGCATTTTACTTTTCAAAGCTATTAACTGTAATTGCTATTTGAAATTGTTACAGCTTCAGATTACTCGCCATCATTAAATACTGATTCCCCCAAGCCTGTTTGCCTTTGTATGGTGAAATCATGTTCGTTGGCCCAATGTCAAACAAACAACTTTAATCTTAATACAAAAGAAAACAATCTACTCATTTCCTAAGTACGGTATTATCTCCATTTTTTTAAAAACACCTGAAACACCGAGCCTCCAATAAAACAAGTTCAAATTAACCACGAGTCAATAAACGCCCCCAGTGTTTATCATGTTTATTCAATGGTAAACATCAAAAATTTGTTAAAGCAAATTAAATAAAACTCATCTTAATTTACCACATTACTAGAGCGGCAGCAATGTCATCTTTGTTTTCTTGTGTGAAGACTTATAATCTCCAAGTGTATTTGAAAACCTTACATACCGCGCACATCTAAAATCTTCAAATGCTTCATGCGCTCAGTAAGACAAATATGACATTTTTTACTCTTTTTTCCCTCTCCTACGCTCAAAACATTGAAACATTGAAACATTACTTTCAGCATAAACATGTTCCTGTTCTATTAGTCAGTGACTATTGTATACTGCTAATGGAAAAAAATAGCAAATACCACAAATACTTCTACCTGCCAAGAATGGTTTACACACCAAGTCCTAACATAAACACTGGTGTCGCCTGACTCCGTCAGGTGGACACGAGCGTAAAAAGTTGACAGAGGCTCTCCTTAATAAGAGCTACTGCCCAAGCTTACCCTATTTACAAAATTACTTCTTGTAATCAGTCTGGAAGGGCAAATTCGATGACATCGATTGATTGAGTGATTGAACAGCACATCAGCTTAAGTACTTTATATAAGCCAACACCAAATATATACGTAAGGCATTCCATAACCTCCTAGTAAACAGCACATAGTGTACCGATCTTTTAAAGTCCTACAAAAAATACCCTGAAGAAAATAAACATGTTCTACGCTTTTTTAGAGTCTTCTTCTTACTTTGTCGTTGTAGCTAACTGGAAACACAACCGAGTTCAGTTTCTTCAACTGCTTGATGTTGTGAGGAGTAACATCGCCAAGTTCCGTTCTTCCCTTCCTGTAATATGAACGAAAGATGGATCCTTTTAACGGGAAAACGAGCAAGGAAATCTACAGCGAAAATGACTCACGGCTTCAAGGGTTTGGAGCTAACAATTTCTTGATCATTAGACATATCTTGCAACATGACTTGTCGATTACTTCCCGCCAAATACCACTGCCCATGCTCGAGCCTCGCTTTAGGGAACACCGGTCTTTAGGATAAGACCTGGGGCTTAGATTGCCTCGCTGCCAAACTTGAATGTCAACATGGCGGCGGAGATACAGAATGAAGAACAAACTGTTCAGAAATCATCATTTCCAGGTAAGGCGTAAAGCACGTATTATGTTTGAATACTTATCAGTTGTGACGCTTGATTCATGACAGATTTTTCTCTAGAGTCTGTATCAATGGCAATTCATCTGGAGGAAGCATTTCCAAGCGGTTCTACCATATTATGCGACACTGGAGCTCAGAGCGGCAAGGGAAAGAAAAGAAACTCTTACGATATGATAACTAAGCTAGAGGCTGTTGCTTATTCTGAGTTAAAAGGAAAACGAGCAGCCGCAAGAAAATTTGGCGTGGAAGTAAAGCGTGTCAGAGAATGGTGTAGTAAAAAAGCAGAACTTACTTACAAGGCAAGCACAGCTGATGGACAGAAAAGAAAACGATTAGACGGTGCAGGAAGAAAACCGCTATCTGAAAAAACCGAAGAACTAGAAGATTTTATGTTGGAGTGATTTTACGAAATGAAGAGGAGAAAGGAATGCGTTTCCGTAAAAGCTATTGGTAAAAAGGCAGAGAGTGTGTGGCAAAGCTATAAGAGACCTGTGGAAAAGGAACACAATAATGCATTTGACTTCAAGGCTAGCAGAGGATGGGTTATATCATTCATGAAACGACATGGTTTGTCACTGAAGTAACTCCCAATTCAAGGAAAAGGTAAATCAACAACAGAGTAAAAGAAAATCATTAATCAGCCATAGCAAACGCTTCTGAACAAGTTTTCCTCCAACAGAAATTAGGTGCAAAGTCCTTTGTATACAAATAACTCTTCAAAAATGAATGAGGATTCCATCACTCCAGTTGCTACAGACCACTGGAAACAAACAAACGTCTCTTCTAGAGATTAAATTTTGAAATCATGATCCTTTCTGCATGAGGAAGTCAGTTTTCCTGTGCACTGAGCTGTGGTTGGTTACTTAAACTTTTCTGCCATATACATGTACCTGGAAATATTGTAACTCTGCGAGACATTCTGGGGTGTCAAATAGTAAAACCAAGACTTGCCAAGATGCAAAGTCCAGAGTTTTAAAATGCAAGACAGAGACTGAAAATATAGCTTGCAAGCTCAGACAGCAAGATATTGAGATGTGATTTACAAAATCCAGGACTCTGCAAGACTGTACTTTTCAAGGACCATTCAGCACCCCTGTTACTTTTCCTGTTTTCCTCTCCCTACTTTTTCCCTGAGGGGTACATTAGATTTGTAGCTTGACACTGTAACCAGGGATTGGGAAGGTAAAACAGGCAAATGGGCCTATGGCTCCTCGTTGTTAAAAGTCATGGCCCATTTCAAACAAGTATGGGCCATTGAATTGATGTGATTGGATGGAAGAAAAGAAATTCAGGGTCAGAAAAATTCGTAGACAGCATCAGTGGGTAGTTTAATACTTTTATTTAATCTTTATTGTGGTTTTTAGAGTAAATTGCAACAGCTTCAGGGGAAAACCAGTCAATGTACACGCTGATCCCTGACCTAATGCAATAAATTTAACTGAGATGTGAGACTAGTTTGAATTGACGCTTTTCGTTGCTAGGCCTGGAAGATGTGTTTATTTGATCTGACAGACCATCGCTTGCGTCTTTGTTGCAATCCTTGTCAAATTCATTGGGCTTGGTGTCGGTGCTACAAAACATTGACAGTTTCTTTTGGTAATTGTCCAACTTCAAAATTTTTTTTGAGGCATATTTACTGAACATAATTTACCAGAGCTATTAGAAATTAATAGATTTGCAGAGTGTGACATTTGAAGGTCAAAAATGTAAATAAAACTTAAAGCACATGCATTTTTGTTAGTGAACCTCATTTCAGAGCCGAGTCTGAGCAAAGGGTATGAGAATGAAAAACAAAGCAAATGCTTAACAGCATTGATCAAAGAAACAAAGGCGAAGGATTATACTGTGATGTTTGATGTTTATATTTGTTAGAACATATGAAATTATACGAATGAAAATGAAAAGGCTCATCATAAAATAGTGTACTGTTAGCCGTTACGTGGTTAAGACACATCTTTGGCCCCGTCATTGGCACCTTTATAGAAAGTTATGCACCACTTGGCATGGTGCATGGCCTTCCCAATCCCTGTGTAACTACAGCTGTAACCAAGGGGTTTGACAATACCCTAGCCTGGAGCAGTGAGGTAATCTCAAATTGAACTGACAACTAAAAATTAATACTTGAAAGACTCAAGTTTTCCTTATAGATGCAGACTGGTCAAACATGAATCAATATTTGGATTGATTAGCAAAAAAGAGGAAATATTTAGCTGTATTATAGGATAACAGGTAACACCCAAATTTATTAGGACAAGCCATCTCTAAGTCAATGGCCCAACCAGATCTAATCCAAGATGAATAATGAAAACATAAGCTAGCTCACTTAAGAAATGTACAGTCAGAAAACCTTAGAATTCTTTGCTTGTACAGTTATCAACAGCAACTTTATTTCGGCTCTATAAAAGCTAGGACAGTATTTTCCTACTTAAAAACCTTGTTAATCCAGTTATCCTGTTAATTTACCAGATAGCTCCATCCATTTTTTTTCCCGAGTTTTTCAGTTAATGCAAAATTTACCATGCTATATTTCTACAGAAAGACTCACTTGGCGGCTGGATGGTTGCATCTCAGGTATGCTTTAATGTGACTGCACGATGCAGTTATGAGTCCCATGTGTGCTTGTCCTGATTTGACTATGTGACTACGTAATGCGGTTCTAGTCAAGACCCACATTTCACCCTTGCTCACCATAGAGTCTCCAGTAGCTCAGTGGTAGAGCATCCGACTAGATCACGGAGGGTCGTGGGTTCAAATCCCATCTGGAACTCGGAATTTTTTTTCTGAGTTTTTCAGTTAATGCAAAATTTATCATGCTATATCAACACTCATGCAAGGAAAAAAACTTTCTCTGAAGCGTTCAGTCTTGTAATTGAATAAGCGCGGCCTGTTGCTATCAGGCTATGTCGCAGCGAACGGCCGTGAACACTAGCTCGAGTTGGCGGGTTAAGATGGGTAACTAAAAGGCAAGAGTGCGGTTGTTAAGGCACGTGTTTGGACGCTCTTGATTTTGTCAGATAAAACGACGGGGAAAGTTGTGCTCCATATTGGACAGTAATACTCGAGAACTGAGCGGACAAGCGCAAAGTATATGTGCAGCAAATCAGAAGATGGTATACCACAACGTATAAGTACTCGCAAGACATGAAGTCGTTTAGAAGCTCCGGAAACCATCAGTGTAACTTTAATATCCCACTCAAGATTGCTCCGTAGGGTTAAACCTAGAACTTTATGTGCATTCACAGACTCTAAGGCCCGCCCATCCATGGTTAAAGATGGGGGGGGGGGGGGTCTAGATGGTGCGCAAAACAGACCGTCAGCTCCTTACACTGCTTTGCATTTAATTTCATGTCATTATTGGCAGTCCAAGAACTAATTCTGTCAAGTTCTTGTTGAATACCAGTGTGCTCATTTATTGTGACTACTTCTGAAATAGTAATATCATCCACATACTTCCAGGAGAAGCAAGTATGAGATCGTTAATTATGACTAGACAAAGTATTGGCCCTAATTTGGTCCCACGTGGGACTCCAGCATTAACTGGAAGCGGCACCAAGCTTAATACAGCGGCACCAAGCTTAATACACTGCCAATGATTGGACTAGAAACTGCAAATCAAATTTTGTGTTGTGGAAGTTTGAAACAAGTGCACATTAATTTGAGTGCAAGGCATTTGAGCAGTTGACCAAATGCTAAAATGTATCTGTGATGTTTTTAATTCCCAGTGCCTGCTTTCAGTTTTTAGGTTGGGGGCGCAAGGGTGGTGTAGTGGTTAGCGCGTTGGACTTCAGATCTGAAGGTCGGTGGTTCGACGCCGAACCACCGACCCCACATTGTCTCTCTCCATCCAGGTGTATAAATGGGTACCGGCGACGTCCTTGCTGGGGGGAATCCTGCGATGGACTAGCATCGCATCCAGGGGGGAGTAGCAATAATCTCAGTCACTTCATCAGTACAGAAACCGGGTTAAGCTCCGGCTCGTGTGGGCCTCTCGCTCGTCTGCGACTACCTTCACTTTTTAGACTGAATGTTCAGTGTTACTAGTGCACCGCCATTATTACAAACGCCGGGTGTATTACAAACGTTCATTAGCGTTTACACTGTAGGGAAGGAAAAACCTTCATTTCTTGATTTTCAACCTCAGTATTCATAACCAAAGCCCGCCAATCAGCGGATGTATACCTCATTTTTCGTGCACGCATTGGGATGCCCAATCAAACACGCGAGGAAAATCACCAAAGATTTGGATTTGTTAGCCAGGAGGAACCAGTCACCTGATCAAATGAAATATTGCTACAAAACCACACGTACAAACAACACATATTTATTTCCTCATATAGAGAATACAGTATTTCATCCAAAACATCAAATTCACTTATTCTCACAATTGTTTGAATTGATAACAACTTTCAAATCAGTTTTGGTTGCATTCTGTAAGACTGAAATGGCATTATCAACAGTTCGCTGTTTTCACTATCCAAGCTTTCACCACTGGAAGAAGTCGCACATGTCATGTCAGTCGCTCGATATTTCAATCTCCCTGATCATAAAGGTCTGCGATCTTGCCCTATATAAGGGCAAGACGCTTTTCGGAAAAGCCGTAAAACTTTGGAACAAATGTTGATTGTTCAAATTGGCACTCAATCCCCACGGTATCAACCAACGCTTTTCATTCATCTTTATTCACTCTTGTTTCTTACGTTACCATGTTTCCACCAATAGCGTAGCTCCACCGTTCAACGGTGGCCACTCAGTTGATCAATTCAAATTTTTCTGTTCAAACAGGCTGGTACTGAGTATTTCAATCAGCAAGAGTGGATTTAATAATATGGAAAACTGCGCATCTTACATTGCCTCGAAAGGCAAGCCAGACTCACACTTAGGACACCAGTGTAGTTGCTGAGTTTTAAAAAATCACTTTTTTCATATCCGTCGGTCAAAAGCTGCAACGGGGTCAACAGAGCTTGTAGAGGCCCCGTGGAAACACATGGGTTAAATTCAACTGATTTCAACCTTCTCGCCAACATGCTCAATGATGGCAACTTGTTTCAATTCCAGCCAGTGTCTTTCGTTGAGTTCAAGCAGGTTGTAATTAAATACACATGCCACCCAACAAAGCCCTGGGATATGATTACGTCCCCATCTCTGGTCAAGGACTACCCCTCACACCTTGGCGAACATTACCAGCGTTATGGGCTGCTCATATGACAGCTGTATCTTCCCAAAAAACCTAGAAAAGAGTTGAGATCGTCTCTCATCCACTAAGATGGAGACGACAATCTCTCTCTTTACTACTCAATTACTATAAATTATGGTGTATTTTGGGCCCCAGATCTCCCTAGAGCCACCCGGGACTGTTAAATTCTACGTCGATGACACAAAGATTTACCTTACGTTTTCTCCTACGGATGCCTAAATTAGATTCTCAAGATCTCCGCCGTGTGGTGTTCGATCCATTTGTTGATAAACCCCGATAACACCACGTTGATACTGTCCGGTATTGGGCAGGTTGTATAAGGTTTCCAATGTATCTCTTCCCCTCCTTGGTCAAGAGCTTACCCCTGTATTGGTGTGTAACGACCTAGGCGTTACACTTGACTCTACGTTGTCCTTTAATGGGCACATAAACCATTGACGCCATCACTAGTATCTACTTTACATTGTTAATGGTTTGAATCCAGGAGTCAATTCATAGGTCGGAAAATTATGATCGTCTGGGTGAGTGTAGTCCTGAGAAGGACTGTTTGTGATGGCATTGACGGTTCGAGATCTTGAGCGGAAGACATCGAGATCAGAGTCAAGTGAATACTAGTGAATGGTCAGTGGATGGCACTCTAGTATCCAGACGTTCCCCTCCCGCTCACTCGACTCGACTTGCTGCGAAATGTCGTGACGTCACCGAATGAGGCCCCCGGAGAACGCGTTCTCGCGGTATGCCATTCGTCGACGTCACGAAAATTAGCGCCAAGTCGTGTGAGCGAGAAGAGAACGCCTGGATACCAGGCTGAGTGGATGGTGTTGGCGCGGTAGGACTTTAGATCTGACGATCGCGAGATCAAAGGGTCAGTGGTTCGAGACTTGGTCGCCGCATTGTATCGTCTTGTTTCCTTAGACAAGAAACTCCACTCCACATTGTCTCTCTCTACCCAGGTGTACAAATGGTACCGGCTAACTGTTAGGGAATCCTAACAGAAAAGCTGATCCGTCTTTTGTTAGTCAAATGTCCGTTGTTTATTGTTAGTAAAATTAGTCCGTTTGTCTGTTGTTTGCGGTCTGACTTGTTCATGTCGTCAATAAGTCGTTTGTAAGTTGCAGGTAGTTGTTAGCGACGATTCAGTGGTGTTTGTTGTGAGCCAGTAAACCAGCTTTGTAGAGTGATTCGTTGATAGTAGCCCGTACTGTATTTAACGAATTAATCAAGGTTCGACAGCCGGTTATTTTCTAACAATGTTTTTTCTATCATTAAAAATTCTCTGATTTTCAGTAAGATTTTTATCGCTATTTGTTATTTCAGTAAGATTTTTTTATTGCTCCACTGCAAGTGAGTGTTCTTATACAAGCAAACAAAACTATTCGGAAGTTACAATTAGTTCGAAATTTTATTACTGGCTAATTTTCTAACATCGGAAAGTTTGATTTTATCGCTTCCGTCATTCAAAACCTTGGGCGGTTATCTAGAAATGTTATGCTATGGGGGTGATACAATGGTTTACAAGTGTTTAAATGGTCTAACATCCAACTACCTATCCTCTAAATTAGTGAAGCACTTGGGTAACGCTTTCGTGCAATGCCAGACAATAAGATGGTATTAGTTTACCCATTCTGTCCCGGAACTTAGTCTTGGCACAAAACGTAATAACAGTACCAAAAACTTCAAACTTCACGCGACTAAATTTTTATCCTTGATTTGATCTATTCACATGTAATTCTAAGGCGATTGTAATTGCAATTTCTAACCCATTATTGTTGGACATGTGTTGTAATTTGTTTCAAAAATTGATTTAAAATTAGTTTTCAAAATCCACTCGGAGAGAAACTAATTAGGTATTGTGTTGTATGACGAAAAAGGAGAAACACTGGATGAAAGCTTCATTTCACAGTCATTTTTTAAATTCTTGTACAAGCAAGATGATAGAAAAAATGATCCGAATAAACTTGCAAGCTTCCACTCCGGCTCAGTCTCGTTTCCATGAATGGTTAGTAGATCTGTGTTTGTAGCGAAGTTTGTAGAAATCAGTTGGTACAGGAATGCGTATGGGAGGCGTTTGCTTGCTTTTGGTGCTAACTAGCTCATGGCTGGAGTGTGGAATGTCTGTCCTGTTATCGTTGCAGTTTACCTGAAAAGAAGATTACATTGTATCCGGCGTACCAGCAGCGTAACGTGCTAAATTTATATTGCTTTTTAACTAGTGAATGCAGAATACGTTCACGAGGTTGTTGTGATCGGTAAGAAGGGCTCTCGCTCGCTCTGCTGTAAACTATATATTACATTGTTGACTCTTTCTATTGTTATCAACGCCTTATAAGGTATTATGATCTTTATACGTAGGTAGAGTCACATATATGCAAATTGTTTAGTTGCTGAACAACACGAAACACTTACAAAAGATAAACTATTGTCACCCTCTTGTTAATTAAGCAAAAAACTAGGCTGCGATGAGTAGCGAAGAGCTTACGCAGACGAACCCTATAGCAGAATGGCAGTCTATTGAGCCTGGTAGTAGTCTGGGTAGCAGATTTGTTTGTCCGAGGCCTAACTCTCTCCTTGTCTTGTTTACCTTAATTAATAACACATTCTGTGCATGATTTCGGAGCACTAATCGCGATTAAACTAGTGTGACCACAGCCAGTTTGTTTCTTACGTAACTTCAATTAAAGACTATGATTAATTATTGAGGGCTTCTCTTTTAAGTGTTGCCATTCTTACCCTGTCTGTAGGGGTCAATTTCCTTTTTGGTAAAGAATTGTAATAATTAGTGACCTGGTACCTGCTGTACATTCCATAGTAAGTAATCTCTCCTTTTCGTATATGAGAAGAAAAATAGTTATCAACAGTGACTGCGTCAATTTTATCAAAGCTTCACTATAATCAAATGGACCTTTTCCCGAGACATTACTTAAGGTCATTCCTCTGTATTGCATTACGCATCCTTACCGCGCTCGATTTGTTGCGTTAATAGCGAGCACTGTGAGCGCGCGCACGTCCAGGGCGCAATAGGTTACCTACGAGGCTAAACTCACCAGGGAAAAGAATAGTTATTTACTCTTAAACAAGCTTGGGGACCTATATTTTTCAAAATAGTTTTGACCTACCATTCATCCTCTTTTTGTTCAAAGAGTTAGAAAAAAAAAACATGTTGGAAAATAAATTTATTGCTAAAAAAAGGCGTTACTCACGGAGATAAAATCATGACCTCGAGAACACGCACGCGAGGAAGGATTGAAGTCAATTTCGTCTAATGCTACGAGCATCTGTCATAAAACATCTATTAAATTGTTCCTTGTTATCGATAAATTATATCTAGTACACTGTTTCGAGATTTGCTTTAGATATGTGCTTCCTGTTCCTACGGAAAATAAACGGACCTGGGGACCTATTCTTTTTCATTTTATATTTCAATACATTGTACGATGGGTAACAACTTATGAAAGTTTGATAAAAATCGTACGTTAAAGATTATTTCGGGGGAATGACCTTAATACGTAATTTGACATCTGAAAAGACTACCAGTGATCTTGGGTGAAAGGAAAGAAAAAGAGAGAAAGCAATAAAAAAAACAAATGCATATGGTAAATGAAGAAATTGGGGCTTGACTGGGAACTCACAATGGCCTTCTCTTCAGTTGGCTTGATTAGCTCAGTTGGGTAGAGCGTAGAAAGGTTCACCCATAATGCTTTGCGACCAACTGCTTTGCGCCGGTCGCAAACGCGAACGCGATGAGCATCGTGTGAAATACCAAGCTTCTGTACCAGCGCTGTGTCGATTTTAGAACAAGAAAATACTATGTTTTAGTCCTCCATGCCTTGTAACAAGTCCTGTGCTTGGACAACTCAGCTTTCCCAGCGAACTAGCCGTTCTCTCTGGTGCGGGGAACCGATCACAAATTTTCTTCCGCTCGATCGATGGAAAACGTTCTCCGGCTCGATCATAATGGCAATATTTATACTAGAGGCCTAAGACATCTGTGACGTTTAAGACGTCTGAGACGTCTTAGACGTCCAGTATAAATACGGGAAATAAGGCAGACGCATTAAACGTCTGAAGTTAAGTGAGTCTGATCAACGCACTTAACAGACGTCTTAGTCGTCTAAGACGTTTTAAGCCGTCTAGTATGAAGACGGGACCCACTTATCGAGACGCACTTAAGCAATAAAATTTACTTGCAACCGAGGCTCTAAGGAAACAAAATGGCTGCCGCAAGGAAAGGGAAGAAACTACTTGAGGTTAGAGGGAGAGAATTGAAAGATAATGAGTTGAAGTAATTCGCCATTGTACTAGCAGACGGCAAAAATGAATATGCCCTCAGATTAGAAACTTTGGCTCCGAAGAAATCCACCAATATACATGTATTTGAACTGGTTAAGACAGAGCTGGATGCACTGCTTAACTTGGAGAAGTGTAAAGAGGAACGCTCACAAGAAAGGAAAGCAAAGACCAACAGATTTATCCATTCCTAAGCTCAGAGGAAGTATAAAGGGATGAAGGATTAGAGCCTAGTCTCTTGTTTGAAAAATATTTAGGTATTTTATTTGTCACCCCAAAGTTAAGTGCGTCCGTTATTTATACTAGTCGCACTTAACAGCCAGACGTTTAACACGTCTAGACGACTAAGACGTCCTCTATACTAGTATATTACTAGATATGAGCTTAGAGGGTCACCCGCTGTATAACATGTTGCCGGAGGTTAAGAACACCAGATACCAGCTAAGAAGAAAGTCGGCCGTGAAACCTAAAGTAAACACGTAGCTTGCTTTTTACACTCATAGTTTTGTAACATAGGATATGTGTGTTTATCTTATGAAATACCGACTATTATTATTATAATTATTATTATTATTAGTAGTAGTAGTAGTAGTAGTAGTAGTAGTAGCAGCAGCAGCAGCAGCAGCAGCAGCAGCAGCAGCAGCAGCAGTAGTAGTAGTAGTAGTAGCAGCAGCAGTAGTAGTAGCAGTAGTAGTAGCAGTAGTAGTAGTAGTAGTAGTAGTAGTAGTAGTAGCAGTAGTAGTAGTAGTATAAATACGGCCATTATGATATCCGACGTCATAAAATTTGGGTTATTCAGTAACATCTCTTCAACTCCAACTCATTGTGCATATTGTAATCTACATTCTCTTATCTTTCAAACGGCGTGTTAAACTTAGGAATCGGTTGAGCATAGAAGAACAAAAACATTTATTAATGTGAGAGGTTCATAGGACTGCTTAGTTACAAAGACAACGTTTGGATCGCGTTACAAACGGACACTAACTCAGTCAAACACGCCATAAAATTTTGGTTATTTAACATCCCTTCAACTCCAAATCATTGTGTACAGCAGAATCTACATTTTCTTTATATAGCTTTCAAATAGCCTATTAAAGTTAGAAATAGGTTGATAATAGGAGGAAAATAAATATTTATGTGATAGGTTTATAGCACTTCTGTTTGGATCGCGTTACAAACCGACGCTAACTTAGTCAAACACGCCATAAAATTTGGGTCTTTGACATCCGTTGAATTCCAAATCATCGTGTACGTGTAATTTAAGTTCTGTTAGCTTTCAAATGGCGTCTCCCTGCTGTTACACTGATCGAGCAAATGACGGTTGGCGTCAATTTTTGAGTAATTTTAATTCGGTGCTTACTCATTTAAAACGTGAGTACATTGGAGTACATTTCAATTGCTACTGTTCTTTAACCTTAAAAGCAGAGGTTGAACTCTTTGAAAGGCCAATGTGTCCATTAAATTACAGACCACGAATTTATTTAGAAATTCCACGTCTATGGGAACTTTGAAAAACCAAAAACAAATGAAAAAATTTGCCGACATCGACCTTGAAGGAGGAGAAAAATCCAAGCAAAATCCTACTATTTTACGCGCCAAGAACAACGGTTTCGGGAAGTGTCAGGAACGAACCTATTGAATTTCACGCAAAGCATCATGGATGGACCTTTCATTCCTCCTTGGGTCAAGCCTAATTTTTTCCAGTTTGCTTTTTCAGTTGCTCAAATTGAATACATTTAACTGCGAGGATCATATTCATCAAATCATTTGTTACATCTGCAGTTCACATATGATTTATTTCGTATACATTCATCTTGAATAAAAAATAAACAAAAAGGTTTGAAAAGTCAGGAAGTTAAAGAAATGATATAAGATAGGACAATGGAATAGATAACGAAACATAGTTTCGTATACACGAAAGAAAATATATTTCAAGTTAGAGGACGTTTCTCACGTCTGTCCACAATTTACCAAGAATGGAAAAGAAGCGAAGAAAGAAGCGAAAAGTGACAATTTCAAAACTCTTTAATGATCCTTGTATGAATATTTCTCAGGCCAACAATTGTTAACGAATGAACATGTTCGTGACTTAACCTATTCTAATTGTTTCACAAAAGGATCTAAATTTATAATAAGAACGAAATAATACAATCATTGTGTACAATCATATCACTTTGTGAACTATAACGGTCTATGAAGAGGAAGTCGGCATCAACATCGTGATTATGACTATGAGTATAAGCATAATTATGATGATGATGATAACGATTATTAGTGTATGCCAAACTAGTGAATAGTGTTTTCGCGTGCTATGATTGGCTACTCAAACTCGGGTTAGTATCTGCTATTCACCTCCCAGCATTGTTCTGGATTTCGCGCGCCAGTTTTCCCGCATTTCTCAGAGAAAAAGGAACACTATTTGGTGCTGGCTATCCACTGGTTTGGTATATACTAAAACAATTGTTCACTTCAGTGTCGGTGAAAACTGCTGGATATTTACCTCGTAGCTTTGCGGCTCGGCAAATATGTACCACTTTTCACCTCCACTTCGGTGATTAACTGTTAATTCATTGTCAGATAATGACAACGACGTTTCAGCATTACTTTCTTCTGCCACAGTTATTTGCCATCGTGAAGGCCCCCTCAAACGAGGAAACATTGTTGCGGAAACATTGTTTCCCAGAATGTTTCTTGGGCGCGCAAACGTGCGGGAAACAACGTTTCTTTGCCAGGTAAACCAAGAAACTTTCACTGAAAAGAGACATTTGCGCATGCTCATTTTAGGAAATAGAGCCTACGTGACCACAAAAGCCAGTTAACATTGTTTCTTCGCGCGCAAACGGGGAAACATTTGTTGGAGAAACAAAATGTTTCTGAAAAAAGTCAGAAACATTTTCTGTTTCTCGGAAACAAAAAATGTTTCCTCAACTAATCCTTCGTTCGCGCGCAAACGGGGAAATATTTAGGGAAACATGTTTCCTCAACATTGTTTCCTAGTTTGCGGGGGCAAATAAAACTGCTCGTGCGCGCATGTGTAGCTCTATAGGAAAGCAAAATCGTGGTTGATTCCGCGAGGAGGGAGCGTGCCAAAGTTGAAGATATAACTCATTTCTTCGCGCTGTCGGAGATCCTTCTGAGGTAGACCTGTTCTCATCAGGGCCATTGGCATGTCCTCGAGGGAGTGACTTGCGCCGGTTAAAATGCTGTGCCTCGGGAAGGTCCCTTCTGTTACTCAACACTTCGAGGCAATGTTGCCTGGAACGATTGGCCAACCTGCCTGCTGTCCCTCCAATGTAAACCGCCCGTAGGGCATTTACGGCACGAGATACAGTACACCAGATTCTCTGAAGTGCACGCTCGCTCCTCGCGGAATCAACCGTGATTTTCCTTTCCTCTACAGTTCCACACACGCGCGCGCGCATCTGGGCGTGCGTGAGCAGTTTTATTTGCATATGATGCCAAATAATGGCCTGCTTTTACCCCGAGGTTAGACTTGCACCAAGTCGCCCTCTCTAAGTCTACCCCAAGGTTAACATTAACATGATTAATTTACCTTCGAGTAACAGAACTGACCCGTGGTTAAAATTTAACCTGAGGGTACGACGATTTAACCGATCTAACCCCTTCGTTTGAACAACCGGACCCAAGAAGGCAGTAATGCCAAAACGTCGGTGTCATTATCTGACAATCTGTAGCGCCTATACCCAATTTCTGAATATTTTTCTAGTCCAAGGGGCTATGCAGTATACACATTAGGGAGCTTACGCAAACACGACGACGACGGCTAACGAGAACGTCACAAAACAAAACCTTTTTAAAATTAGCAAAACAATGACTCTGCACGTGCGTTGTACTTCTTTCTACATTTCTTTGCCGTCCTGTGCTCAACTACAACGTGAAATGACCAAATTCAAAGTCTTGTGCAAAACGTGAACACACGACGGTGAATTTTCGTTTTACTCCCTGAACTGGAACGCTGTCCTTACAAATTCAGCTCCTGGATAGTTCGGCTACATTAGACAGATTAAACGAGTTGGAATAATATTAATTGCGAAGAAGTTTAAAAGATTGTGAAGTCGTTTGAAAGCGATGTTTTTTCTTCGCGTTGCCGTCGTGTTTGCGTAAGCTCCCTATTATCATTAACGGTGTTCACTCGACCATTCTCTCAGCCACGGTGGAAAAACCGTCAGGGATTATTTGATAAGTTTATATTGACAAAAGAGAAACTGAGTTACAGAAGGATTCCAACGACTTGTCGACTTATCATAAAGCTTACCATACGTCGTTCTTTAACGAAGCTGTCCACAAATTCACCTGGGGGATATTTCCACTCTATTTTCCAGCTTGGTAACGAGTTCTTGTTCACTTCAAAGCGTTTTCGCCGCATACTTCTTTACTATTTGGTGTTATAAATGTTTAACGCTTAGTCTTTCTTTCAAGTTTCCGTAGACCTACTATGATGAGTGCATTTAAAAATGAGAACAGAGTATCATTTGTGACATCACCATTTAAGGTGATTCCATCGAAATAGAAGGAATATTTAAAATTTTCTAAAACTTGGTCCAGCAGGTAATTATGTTTGTAACATTTCAAAAATGCAATAAAAAAATAGGGGTCACCGAGCTTGTTTTGGCATAACATGGATAGCCATTGATAGCAAGTAAGAGAACCACAAGGTTTTCCTGAGAATCCTAGTTATCAGAAATGAGAACTATGATTGCTCTAAAAAGTCATTGCTTGTACTGAAATATTGGAGCAGTTCAATAAAATAGACATTTATCTTGCATTGTATACTATTTTTGTTGAACAGGAATTAAGGATATGAAAAAAATTAAAGAATTTGCCGCGTGCGTACATACCCTGCTGTACTCAAAGACGTGTTCTTTTCGGCATTTAAATAAAAACATCTCAAAGCAGAATTTTAAACTTTTCTTGAAATCGCGATATATTGTACTCGACCTTGCGCCATTTGAATTTTTGTATTAAAAAATGAGGGTCACCGAGCTCGTTTAGGAGAAAACGAACTGTTATTTCTCTAAGCTACTCAGCTTTCATAGAAAACCTTTTAAGTTCGGAAGGTGCGCGCGCTAATCACGCAAAAAATGATACGCAGAAAGGATGTGCAATGCAATTGAAGGGAATCACCTTAAGTTACATGTAATTAGCACGATGAGATACGATATCATTAAAAGTTTCGAATGAAAATGACTTCGAACTGAGTGCACTTTTTACATGACAGCAATGGTTTCACATGACATCCGATGCCCTGGGCGTGGCAAGAGCTTCGAAAGCGCCTTGCTCTAGTGGAAACTTGAGCACCCAGGGAATATTTATTTCAAATATCGAATCCTCGCAGGTAGGTTTCTCTCATTTGCATTCTTATAACATACAGGGCAAAATTACTGAATGCTGATTGGTTGAGACAGAGGGCATTTTTTCTTAATTTTCTTTCGGACGAGAGCAAAATTACTAATTCCTGATTGGCCAAGTGCCAAAATTACTCGCATTTGATTGGCTGAGCGCGAGAGAGGGCCATTTGCATTTTGTAGACGTCTTTAAAACGAGAAACGGGTTGTTGTTCAACACAAGGATCACTTCAAAGTTTGACTTTTAACCGGGTTGGTTGGTAAAAACGGTGTGGAAATCGGGTGTTAGTTTGAAAAGAAATTCCAAAAGGTGAAGCTGTATGTGATACGGGAAACAGCAAATGGTTATTTATTTTAAAACTACTGAAAACTTTGGAGCGACGTGGTCGATATTTTTTCCAGCGAGGGGAAGCTTCACAACTCAGGTGAACAAAATTTACTTAGTTTGAGTGTTAAGTGTGTTTTGTCAATGAACTACACTCATGTCCAATACACCCAAACTGGGTCGAATCGTCTTAAAGCAAAGACGATTCGAGTCAGCTCGAGGATCAAAGACTTCCGACTCACCGGAAGTCCGTTTAGCGGAACTCGACTTACCGGAAGTCAGGTCGCGAATAAATGCGCAGGGAGGTGAAAAATTTTGACGAATCGAGTCGATTCGTATTTCTAAAAGTCGATTCGACTCAACGGAAATCAGGTCGTGAAGTCCTTCAAGTATGTGGGCGCGATACAATGAGACATAACAAGGAACGCAGAACATGGACCTTTCTCGTTCTTAAAGCGTCACTGATGCGACGCTAAACAGGAACATTGTAATGACGCTTCTTCCTCGCTTGTGTTGTCGATCTGAAGGATTTGCACACGAAACGACAAGAAGATAACATGAACCTTCCTCGTTCTTAAAGCGTGATGCGACACTAAACACAGGAAAATTGCAATGAACCTTCTCCCTCGCTTGTGTTGTCGATCTGAAGGACTTGCACACGAAACGACAAGATAACATGAACCTTCCTCGTTCTTAAAGCGAGTCGATTCGACCACTTTTCCTACCCTCCCTGTTCGCCTTCTTGTGTGATTTTTTTTTCTAAGTGTCTCGCAAATCGACTATCCAGTTAGTCGAACCGAATCGACTCGAATCGAGTCGATTCGACCACTTTTTCTACCCTCCCTGTTCGCCTTGTTGTGTGATTTTTTCTAAGTGTCTCGCAAATCGACTATCCAGTTAGACGAACCGACTACAAAACCAACGATTCGAGTCGAATCGAGACGAGTCGTCACTATCTAAGACGAATCGAGTCAGTTTGGGTGTATTGGACAACCCTCATGAACTAGAATTGTGTTTTCCTCTTAAGACGTACATAATGGTCAGTCTTTCTTTTTCTATGCGCTGACCAACAGTTAAACTGTTTGTGTGGTGAATTGTTTACTAGCGGGTACTTTCATTCTGAGGGCCGCCTGGTTGACAGGCGGCTCGCAGGCGGATGAGAGAAGACGATCGAGTTGCGAAACCTGACCTTTACTATCAGGCGTGTTGGCCCTGGATTTATAGACTTTGTATGGGAAATTCACTTTCGTCAGCAAAATGCTAAAATAAAGTTATGAATGTGGAAATGAACTTCACTTAAGGACGTTCGCGCGAAAAACTTCTACAATACAGATTTTTTCATACTTTGGCTGCAGTCAGATAATGAGTTACGTATGTTAGAAATGCAAAAAAATTGGGGGGTCACCGACTTCGTTTTCAAAATAAAGTGCGTGGAAAACTACCCCAATTTTGACAAATCGGCCCTCGCAACTCGACATGGCCTCAGTGCTTGTTAGTTGAAAAATATTAAAAATGATTCGCTGTAGACCCACTTTCTTAGTCAAATTTTATTTAAGTGGGTCTGTCAAGTAAACAATGTGAGCTGGTGTCATCCTTTTAGTTAAACTCATCCTCTAAGATGGACTTTTGCGAACACCGTGCAGCTACAATAATAGCATAATTCGATGACCCGAGGGCAGAAAAGTTGAAAAAAATCAAACTTCCACAAGACAGATTTTCTTTATTTTTTCTCAAAACGTAGATAATTGACAGAGAAAGTGATTTATCAAAAGAAAATATGGGGTCACCGAACATTTGAGAGAGTTAAACGCGTGCATAGATACTAAAGTGCCCACTAGCGCTATATATCTCCACATTTCTCCAACAGCGCGCGCGGTCAATGCATGACGTGGCAGTGAATTGCGTGCGCAGTAAGGATGCGTAGAAACAATTAGCGCGAACGTCCTTAACTCGACATGGGGTTATTTTCGTGTTTTGTGTGTAATTTGGGCGCAATTCGTGGCCGGTTTAGGCGAGTTTTTGGTTCAGTGTTGTCCGCGGTGCTGTTTCTCCACATAAAAGACATAAAACGAAGGAAGGCGGGTGACTCGAGACGAGCGAGTCCCACTTATCGCTCTCGTATCACCAAGCAATGCATAGAATCGCCATAAAAACACCATATTCATAAAGCCCCATAATTACCACATACTATTCAGCCTTCACGGTGATCGCACGGTATTTCTGATCGATTTTCGCGTGCGCTAGGCTTTTGGCGTGGACACGGCCGAAAGACATTCGTTACAAGCTGCACGAGTTCAGATTACATTCTTCACTTTCATTGGTCAATTCAAACCACCAGTCACGCGCGTGCCAACATGACAACAGACTGGTGGTTGGAACTGACCAATGAAAGTGGAGAATGTAATCAGTAGTATATAGAGAGTCAGACAAATACCACCTGATTCTCAGCGGTTTATTTTCTAATTTTAAACCCCCCACCATAATAAACAAGCTCCCTTTGCTCGCTTGTTTATTATGTGGGAGCTTTAAAATTAGAAAATAAACCGCTGAGAGTCAGGTAGTATTTGTCTGACTCTCTATATACTACTTATTAACCGAAATAAACCACCCAGCATAAAAAAAGAAGAAAAGATTAAAACGAAAACATAACAGAACACACACACAAAAAAAATAATTTATAATCGATTAAATATTTGTGAGTCAAATTTGATATCGATGGCTGCCGGATTCAACAACTGTCAGATTATCGAAGCAATTCAAAACTTACCACCAGAGCTACGTGAGATAATTTACAAACATTTTCTCACCATTAAACTGAGAGAGCGAGAGGCTTTGGGTTGGAACGTGGTTCACAATGAGCTTTTAAAACAACCTTTTTGTCCTGAAAGACAGCGGTTTGTACATATTATAGTGTGTGTAGCCTATATGCATTGTTGTTGTGGAGGGTGTTGTTACCCTTGTTATAAACAAGAAGAAATCTTACATGAACTAACCATCTCTGTCCCGATCTTGGATATAACTCTAGTTAATTATTGCATTGATATATGGGAAGAGGACCACAATCTCTAAGTTGTGTTTACGGTGCGTGACTTCGCGGTTCGGTGAAACCCACAGACAATGACGTAATTTATATTCTCGTACAAACATTGAAGGGAAACCCCCTTAACAACTCAAGCTTGAAAAAACAAATCAATATACACAGACAGATTACATTAATTCATAATCAAAATATTCATTACCGTCAGCAGAAGTTTTGAAACCTATTTTGTAGACAAATTGATAATAATCATCTTCCAGCAAGTCTTCTCTAAGTCGTTTAGGGGCCCACACACAAAACTCATCTCCATTCTCTTTTTCTAAAGTTAAAATAGCTGAATCCCCAAATTTACCTTTCCTGTGTTTAACTTTTTTAATTTTGTAAATAGCGTCTGAAATATCCCGCCATTTTAAAATTTCTTTTCTTTCAAAGCTTTCCTCTGTTGGCCAGTCTTGTGAGATCGTTTGTTGATCTGTACAGACATCCATAGTAAGATACATTGAAGATACATTCGTTCAATAGCGTGTACTTTTCTGCTCGAGGTGAAATTCTGTGAAGCGCATGCGTAAACATCCAATTATTACAATATTTAGGTGAAGGGCAGAAAAAGGGTACCATAAGAAATAGAAGAAGAAAAGTGTGTGTAATATATATTGAAAGTGATCAATATTTATTAGTTCACTCATTGGTGAAGCCTTAGGGGGGTGATGGTTGGCCACCATCTGAACCCTGTTTGAGGGCTTGTGCATGCGGTGAAATACGAGGTATAGGGGAACTCCTTCCAGTGGGAGAGTACCCTACGGGTGAGCCCGCCTCGGCCCTACTGGTGACAGGGGGGTGCTCAGAAATCCCTCGGGATTTCAAACCTCACTCCCAGAGGTAAAATGTGGAGTGACAACCGCCTTGTCAGCGGTGAAATCCTCACTTCGGTGAGGTAAAAGTCCTAGCCGAGGCTAGGCAAGAACAGCCACGAGCACCCCCCGACCAGGGTTTTGCCCTTTTTGTGTGACCTGTCACGCAATGTCACGCGTGACTGTCACGTTCGCCGTCACGCAATGTCACGCCTCTTGTCACATAAGGTCACGCGTGACTCACGTTTTTTCGTTGTTTATAAGAAAAAAAGTTTTATTTTTCAACTTTATTAGGAAAAATCGTATTATGGAACAATATCTTGGCCTGAAATGGGGTAGCCATCTTTGTCACGAGTTGGTAACAATATTTTTGAAACACACTCACGAGTGATAAATCGTATTTGCCTAATTTCGGGGGGTGTGAGAAGCTCAACTAGGTGATAGCAACTAGCTTGCAAAGTTGCAATCATTTTGTAAGCATATATAATTACTTTGAAAATCTACAATTGAGCGAATGCTTTTTTTCATACTTTTTAGAAATAGATGGCGGAATCTCCATGCAATGATCAGTGACGAAATTATCTATCATTTTCAATCTATCAAGAAAGACCTTTTCGTCGAAAGCTTCGCCTCTGAGGTAAAAGCGAATCTCATCAAGGATTTTTTGGTATTCGATACGGGCAAAATTTGCTTGTCTTGCAATGTCCTGCATTGTGTTATATAATGTATGAAAAAATATTTATGGCACTCTATATTTAACCAAAATTAAGAATTTTTCTTTTTTGAAATTTGAAGAATGCAATTGCACCATAAAAAGACTATTTGGCATTTCTAAATTAATATCTATTGTCTGTTTTTGAAGTGATTGTGTTGAAGTGAACGTTTTTGGAGGAACACCACTTTGAAATATTTTTAAAGGAATAGGTGGAAATGGACCTGAGGGTTTTCTATATAATACTGTTATATTTAATATATAACTTTTTTCTGGAAGGAGTACATTAAAATGACCATTTAATGAAAAAAATGTTTCACCATTTTTCGTATCTAAATGCCCATATAAATAATAAATGGAACCATTCAAATTATGTCCGTTTAAAGAAAGATCTGTTTCCATAACCATTTTTCCATTTTCAATAACAAAAGCGGTGTCATAGACACTTGGATCAACGTTTGAAATGGTTTCTTTAACACCATAAACAATTAGATGACCAATTGTTAAAAATGATGGATTACTGACTGTACCGTGCAGATCGAGATATATAAATTGTGGGGGTGAGCTACCCCATCTGTGAAAATTGATAACTGTTTTGGTGTACTTCTCGAATGTTTTGGTTGTATGATTAGAAATTGAAATCGTAGTGCCTTGTGGTGTAACACTTATCTCATTCATTTCTGGTGGAAACCATTCAACAACCATAGTATAGTAACCAACCGGAAGTTTATATAGGTTAAAACCGAGGCGTGACCGGTACTGGTTGGGTGAGCCTTTTTCAAACAGGAGTTTGAGAGAGTAAGCTTTTTTATTTATTTGATGTGGAGACTCGGAAAAATCTCTGATGCCCAAAACCTCGATATTGTTTTCACTCGAAGATTCACCAGTGTCTTCCATCAAGTATCTGAAAGCGTCCCTTTTTTGAGCCGAGCTAGTGATATGGGATTCATGAATTTTTTTACTGACAAGATCTCTCATAGATGTTATTTCATTTTGCATAAAATCAACATTAACTGCGGATTTCGAATCTTTGTAATCGGTTTGTAAGTTAATAATTTTATTGTTATTTAAATTCAAGTTTCCAGTCATATTGTTAGTGCCATCAAGTTTGAGAAAAATTTTTTGTGTCACGTCATTAATTCTGTAGTTAACAAACTCGACACATGCGGCGTCTCTTTGGTTTGATGGAAGATTAAGATTGATAATTGATTTATTTTTCATATCAATATCAGCTTCTTTATCCAGTTTTTTCACAAGCTGATTATCGACATACTTTTTGTTTGTGGCTTGATCTGCCTGTACTGGATCTTTTACGTTGTAGATTGTATTATTGTTCATATCAATGCTTGCTTCCATTTTTCCGCCTTCCTTTTTTGAAAGAAAGATATTTCTCGTGTCTTGATAGTTTATTACCTTTGTCAGATCACCGTGGACAGGATAAGGGTTGCTTTTTAATCGCAAAATATCGTACTTATTTTGCATGTCAATATTAGCAGAACCGCTGGCACCACCCTGAGACCCAGGATCACCTTTTTCACCTTTATCACCTTTATCGCCTTTATCGCCTTTATCACCTTTGTCGCCTTTTAGGCCCTGGGGTCCTTGTGATCCTTGTGCCCCTTCTGACCCTGTGATCCTGTGGCACCTTTTTCACCTCTTGGTCCCGCTGGACCTTTGTCACCTTTCGGACCAGGAGGACCCTCAGGACCAGGAGGACCTCCTGGACCAGGAGGACCCACCTTTCCACTTTCACTCATCGTTTGGTTAGTTCCACCTATTTGACTGTTAATATACCCCATTATATATCTTCATCAAAATTTTTTTCATTGATTTTAGGGGCTTGTCATAGTAAAAGAAAGAATATTTTTTATCGGTGGCGCGATCTAAAATGTCATGATCCACACCTATCTCGTCTGCAATCCGTTTGTTTTCTCTTGGAAGAAATTTGAAAATACAAAAATGGCTGCAGTTATCAGGGATATTTTTCGGCACCTTGTAGAAAGTTTGAGTGAGGTAAATAACACAACAGTTTCTGTGCCGCCCGTTGATAAAATAATTAATGATGCTGTTTTGGTTGTTTTCGCAAACAAGATCATCAAAAACAACTATTTTTTGGTTGTCCGCCGGAAGTTCTTCGAGTGGAATGATTTCATCACCGTAAGCCTCGATAACCTCATAACCAACTTTCGGGTTGATTTTTTCAGCAAAGTCCTGCAAAAGATTCTGGTATTTGTTCTGGTGCAGGTTTTTTGAAAACAGGTAAATTTTATCAAACTCTAACAAAAAATAAATCACTTTCAGTAATATGTTTGTTTTGCCAGAATTACTGGGTCCACAAATTAGCATGCGGAAAACATCTGTTGGCATGCAAGGGTGGCCTTGCTTGTATTTACTCTTGGAAGAACCTTGGTCAAAATTTACAAACTTCATTTTTTTTTGTTTGATATATATCAACGTTGGAAAAAATGTCAATAAAAAATTGGCAACAATTGGCTGAAGAAAAATCGAAGCTAGATAAACAAACAGAAGAAATTCACCAAAAATTTAGAATGAACGAAATGAACAAAGAGTTTGGTCAGCTTTCAGGAGAAGAGTTTTTTAAACCAATTACAAAAAGACTTGATGAAAAGAGCAGCACCACTGCGGAAGAAGAAGAGGATGAAGAAGAAGTTCCTGATTACACAATGGATGAATTTGACAGAACCAACCCTTTTGGTGATGAATTCAGACCGGATGCACCAACTCCAGCACCATCACCACCACCAACACCAACAACACCCACAACACCTATAGTACCAACATCACAACAACCCCCATATCAAGAATTTGATGATTATCCATTACCACCCCCACCTTTGATGGAAGAAACTGTTATGCCGGGATCTTCCAAAGATGAAACGAGGGAAGAAACATCAAAGCGGCTTAGAAATGTTAAAAGTATTCTTGCTAAATTTGGAAGTGATCCAACTTACAAAGTAAAAAGTAAAGGATCAAAATACTATGGATATAATGTGAAAGAACTAGAAGCTGAGGCATTTAAACTAGAAACAATTAAGGCACATCAAGAACATGCAGAAAAGTTACTTAAAAGGACACAACCTTTATCAACACAATTACAAGAAAAAAAGGCTAAATTGAAACCACCTGAAAAACCGAAAAAAAGAGAAATCACCAAAACTCCTCTTGAAAAAGCTGTCATGAGCCGAAGACCTGCTTTTGAACTTTCTGACAACGAAGATGACTCTTATGAACAGGATTGGGAAACCGAAGGAAGTGGTATCACGGATGAAGCTGTAAAATTGATCAACCAACTTAATTTGAGTTTAGGATCGATAAAAACAGGAAACAACTCAATAAAACTTAAAAATCAGGTATTATATCTGCTTGATTCACTAGTTGAACTCGGCACAATCGATAAAAAGCAAAAGAAAAAATTATTTCTAATTATATAAAACAATAATGAGCTTTGATATACTGCTTGACTCGAGCCTTGCAAAACTAGAAAGAGGTGGAGAACGGAATGTTTCACACGATTTTACAGTGAATTTTTATCCCCCTATCGAATTGGGTTCAGGAAACTATAAAGCCGCTTTAGACACACTTATTACAATGAGTTACTCATGGAACAACATCAATGCTTTGTACAATAACAACAAAATTCGCTGGAAGAAAAAAACAGAACAAGCATGGAAGACCTTAACTTTCCCGAATGGAATGTATGATTACAAAAGAATCAACACATTTATTCAGCAACACACCGGTAAAGTAGATCCAACAAACAAAGACAGTGGTTACATTTTCATAATATATTTCGATATGTCAATTTATAGGGTTGTGACTTTGATACATAATGATTATGAGCTTGACATGTCTCAAGGAAATTTTAACGAATTGCTTGGTTATGGTAAAATTGTCTTGAGTGGAGATGTTGTCGGAAGGAACGTTCCAAACATCACAAGAGGTGTTGATTGGGTATATTTGCACTGGGACCTTATCACACGCCGAACAAACAATGTTCCAAGCGATGTGTTATACAGTTTCTCAACATCAGATCTTCGTGTTAGCTATCCATTTCGAAAAGAGCCGCGTCGGCTTAAGTGGCAACCTGTGAATAAAAGTTCAATTAATGAAATAAGGGTTTGGGTGACAGATGGAAGAAACAATATCCTGGATCTCAACGGGACAGACATTGCAATTAGCTTAATGATTGAAAAAGAGTAAGGTTTTTGTTGGTCTAAATATACAATCATGAATCATCCGAGCGAGTGGGCAAGATACTTTGATGAAAACACCGGAAGTTATCGATATAAACACAAAGGGTCAGGTGTGATCCGTGACACCTTCATGACCATCGGTAAAGTATTCAAAAACAATGTAAAGAACGTGGCAAAGAAAACTGCCGAAAAAGCCACAAAAACAATCGCTGAAAAAGCGGGTCAGAAAATTGGTGAATTTGCTGTTGAAAAAGGGTCGAAACAAATAGAAAAACAAATGCAAAAGCTACGAAAACAAAAAATGGTATCGCATGCAAAAAAGAAACTTACAAATATTTTGCAAAACCAAACGCCAAAAAAATCATACGCCCTTGTGAAATTAAATCGAATTTTAGCAAACGAAATTTAATCAAAGAAAATTTTTTCTATTAATATAAACTATCGTTGACATGTTCAGAACTCCACAATACCTCGAGAAGACTAAATACACTCGAATCGATTTGGATACTGCACTCACCTTCCCTGGGAATAACCAATATCAAACAAAGAGGGGCTACAAATTCACCTTGAAAGACCGGGACAATTTTTATGACTGGTACAACGCTTATTTCCGCGTCGACTTTAAGTTTGAAGCTGTAGCAAACGGAGCCAACATTGATGCTGACACCGAATCAGCGCCGATCAACGGTTCCTTCTCATTGATTAAAAGTTTGAAACTGAGTTCAGCGGGGAAAAAATTGGACGAGGCAGACAATATCCACAAAGGTATTTTCATCAAAAATCTGCTTGATTTTTCAGACGATTTTTCGAGAAGCGTGGCAAAAAACCAGTTTTGGTATCTTGACTCTGACGCCACCACAGTGACTGATGGTAATGCGACGAACCTTGGAATGCAGGCAAGGGCGCTTCTATCACAAGCAGGAAACACAGTTCAGACAATTATCCCATTGAACCGATATTCCTTCTTCGAAGGTCTTTCCGATAAATTGCTGCCACCTTTACAACTTGAGTTTGAAATTGAACTGCAAAACGATCAAGAAATGATTTTCCAAAACAATAACACAGATCTAAGAAGAATTGTTGTCCGTGAATTGGAGTTGTGGATCCCACAATTACATTTCACTGGTAAAGGTCAGACTCTGGTCAATGAAAATTTCTTGAAACCAACCCAATGGAAATACTTGAATGAATATTTTCATAACAGCAGCTCTCGAAGGGATGCGAAGGGTATGTGGTTGATTACACCTGCGGTAAAAGATCCCAAACATGTTTTTGTATTTTTTCAACAAACTCAGAAACAAAATGATTACAGGTACAACCCTTATATCTTTGACACATTTGATATCGATGGTGATGACTCAGCAAGATTGGACACTTGCCGCCTTCAGTACGGCACAACATTTTATCCTGAGCTTGATTACGACCATGATTTTAAAACAAGAATTTTGAATGATTTGATCAAATTCAGATACAGAAAGAACGACTACAACACCGGCGTTCAGCTGCAGCTTGCCAATTTTGAGAAGTTGTACCCAATTATCTACTTTGACCTAAGAAACACCAAAGAAAGTGTGACAGGCGACTCGAAAAAGCTCGAATTCCATTACAGACTGAATGAAGCCGCTGACAAATATGATTATACGATCTTCGCCTTGGTTTTGAATGAAAAAGAATTCGTGCTGAAGCAAATTAGTAATGAGCTTGTCGCCGTCTAGACAAATGAAAAAAATTCTGAATATAATATACACGCACGATGAGCACAACTTATCTTCCATATAAAATTGCACTGACTGATGGTCAGAAAAAGAAACTTCAAAAAGCTTATATTTCGAAGACAGCTGTTACCCTGAGAGTTAAACCAGGCCAAATTGGACGCGGTGACGAACTACTTCTCACTGCTACTCAAATCTCGCGACTGAAGAAAACCTCAGCGGCAGGTAAAGGAATGGAAATAAAATTAAGCCAAACTCAGATTCAAAATACTGCGCAGCGTGGTGGAAGTTTGTTTTCTGCTATGCTAGGTTTGGCACGACCTTTGATAAAGCCAACCCTTGGGGCATTGGCAAGCGCAGGTTTGAGTTTCGGCGCTGAAAAGGTGCTGAAAAAGAATTTGGAAAGGGTTTTGGGTCGAAGGAAATTGAGCTTTATAAACTTGTCCAGAAAATGACTCCTACTCAGAAAAAGGAGGCAGAACAATACCTTGTTGGTCAAGGTTTTGTACAGGGAGGTTCAGCACAATATGGTGGCTTCCTTGGTATGTTGGCGTCTATCGGAGTACCTTTAGCCCTTGCTTTAGTCCGAAAAATAATCGGAAAAGGTATGCAAACTCAACCACCACCACGCTCACGACAACAACGAGCACCACCCCTCCCTCCACCTCCTAAAGGTAAAGGAATGCAAATTCAACCTCCACCTTTTTTCGGAACTTGGGATGATTATTATCATTTGAAAAAAAACTAACATTTGAAGATAAACCACTATCCAACATTGACCTGAGAAAATGGTGCAACTTTTTACGAATTCCAATAAAAGGTATTTTTAGCAGAAATGAAACAAATCCTTTGTTTCACTCTCCATGCATTATCAACTTAGATGATTTCGGAAGTTTGGGAACTCATTGGGTATGTTGTTGGCCTGCCAAAGACAAAGATACTTACGAGTATTTCGATTCATTTGGTTTTCCGCCACCTTTGGAATGGGAAAAAGAAATGTCAATGCACGGGATGACACATTTTTCAGAAATGATAACCAAATTCAATGGGAACAAAGTGTGAGATGTGGTTACTACTGCCTTCTCTTTTTAAATGAAAGAAATAAAGGCACAAGTTTTGCCGATATTTTGAAAATGTTCTCCAACGATTTACTTCAAAACGAGGAAATAGTGAAAAATTATTTTTCATAAGAATATACAATGGAAGTGTACTGTGTGAAAGAAAAGCGGCACACACCCAGTGTACGGGGAAGTGAAAAAGTTGTAATCACAAAGAACAATCGAAAACTCTTAAAAACAAAATGCGCCAGTTGCGGAATAACAAAAACACGTTTTATGTCGGGAAACTAGGTGAGCCCTCCCGCACGGACGGCAGTGGTGTATTTGGTGATGTTGCTATGGCAGTTGGTGATCTTGCTATTACAAAAGGAATCCCATATCTTGAGAAAAAAAGTGTTGAAGCTGGACGATATTACGCTTCTGAAGCTATGAGAGACCCCAAACTGCAAAAGAAAGCAATAAATTACACTCTTGACAAAGCCAGCCCAGTCATTCAAAAAGTTGGAAGTGAAATGTTAGATCAACTTTCAACTAAAGTTCGACCAAACCAACGTTACAAAACTGACAGACCTGATTTGGATGGAGCTGGGTTTGATATACATGTAGCAATTGGAAAATTTCCAAACCAAAAAAGGGTTGGACATTACCAGGGCATAATTACACAGGGCCATACAACCCTCTTAAAAAGCAGGTGAAATACGATCCAGAAACGGGTGAAATTCTGGAAATATATCAACCACCAACAGGTTCAACAGATGCGATTGCAATGCAACATGATGTTGATTATGATGTTTGTTCCAACCGTGAAAAAAAATACGGTGAAAATATCAAAAAATGCAAACACAAAGCGGATAAAAAAATGGTGAAGGCTCTTGACGCAGTTCCTTACAAACAAAGGCAGTGGGGTCATGCGGCTGCAAGAAATGCAATCACTGCTAAACAAAAGTTAGGGTTGGGTTTGAAACAACAAAAAGGGACTGGTGTTTTGGATAAACCGTTGGAAGTAGTGAAATTTGCTGAAACTTTGACAAAAAAATGATTCCTTCCACAAAACCTGTATTCGATCGGTATTGGAAAGGTGATATTGCGAAAAATGCTTTCACAGGACCAACTGGTGTCACAAGCAAGAAATTTTGGACTCATCCAAAAAAGGGTACTGTCATGCGTTTGGTGAAAAACCCGAAAACAGGCAAATATGAAAATGTTTATGAAGAACCTTGATTGTTTGACCACCATTTATCAAACTCCTGTTTTGAGCGCCGCCTGCTTGCTAAGGTTTTAGGAAGGTGATGAGAAATGGATTCCATAATTTCTTTTTTGTTGGGCCAGCATTCAGAAGGTACTATTTCAAAATAATTATACAGAAAACAGGGGTAGTTCACTGACTTGCCAGGTATCCCCTTAAATTGAGCAATATCGTTACCAAGAAAATTGAACTCGCTGGAAGAAAACATTTTGTCAATGTTCCATTTTCGAAAAACATTTTTTAAATGAAATTTAGTCATAGGGTTCCCAATGAAAAAAATTTTTCCCTGATTTTCTTCTTGTAACTGTTCATCATCATAATCATATTCAAACACTCTACCACATTTTGGACATTCACGACAGAACTCATTCACCACAGAAAATAATTGCTCCTCGCATGAAGGACAACGATTAATTTTTTTTGTTGGCAGGCATAAGTATAATTCATTTCTTTTTTGCAAAAATTCTTGCAATATTTTTTTTGTCGAAATTTTCTCATTTTGCAAACAACCAAACGGGTCGTCCATTTTTATTGTGTATGGTATACAATGAGCACGCGCATTTTCAATAGGTTGTCAAAAATTTATTACAGCCCGCAAGGGTATTGGAAAGGGTTTGCAGCAATTAAGAAATTAGCCCAGGCAGCGAAAGTCTCGGAAGATGTGGCTCAAAACTGGTTGATGAAGCAAGCTCTTTGGCAGGTTTATTTACCAGCCCCACGTTACATTCCAAGACCGAAATTTGATGTTCCTGTTCCAAACAAAGTTCACCAAGCCGATCTTCTGTATCTCCCACACGATCGCCCACCACGCTCCCGTAAAACTTTTAAATATGCTCTCACAGTGGTAGATGTGGCCTCTCGATACAAAGAGGCTGAGCCGTTGACCACAAAAGAGGCTAAAGAAGTTGCAGCTGCTTTGGAGCGGATTTATAGTCGTGGTCCTTTAAAGTGGCCGAAACTGCTTCAAGTCGATCCTGGTCGTGAGTTTATGGGCGCTGTGAATCAACTGCTTTCGAAACATAATGTCGAGGTTAGACGCGGCCGTGTGGATATTCACCGTGATCAAGCTATCGTTGAAAGATTCAACCGCACCCTGGCTGAAAGACTGTTTGGACACCAATATGGGGTTGAAATGCGCCTCCCAGACGACAAAAGATCGACTGAATGGGTGGCCCGACTGCCTGCTGTTATTTCAGCTTTGAATAAAGAAGTCACTCGACTGACCGGTCAAAAACCTGTTGAGGCGATCAAAGAGAAAACTGTTCCATCCAAATCCTCGACACCTTATTTGAGACCTGTTGGTGTAAACGAAAAAAAGCTCCCTTCCGGTTTAAGTGTTCGCTATCTCTATCAACCTGGTGAACTTGAAGGTGGTCGGCGAAGAGCAACTGACCCAATCTGGTCTTTGAATGTTTACGAGATTGAAAAGATTATGATAAAACCAGACGCACCGGTTATCTACTATTTGTTCGACGGACCAAAACGCTGGTTTGTCCGCGAAGAGCTTTTGGTTGTCCCTCCAGATACACAACTACCGCTGGCAATTAAACAATGAAACTCAATAGGTTCTGTGTGAATACCGTCTTCCAATACCCAGCGTTTGTCGTAGTAAGCGCTCAACCCCAGCTTCTGCTGTTCATAAGTGACCATCTGCCCGTCCCACATCCTGAAACCTCTATTAGTTGCTATGTCCTTGCTGCCTTCCAAAGCTTTCTTGAAACGCTGCCACCTGATCTCGTTTTGCTTCTTCGACACCCCTTTTATGCTGAACTTATTTTTTTTGCCCTCAGATTCGTCGACGAAATAACATTTTGAGCAAAGTGCAATCATTCTGCTGCCTTCACACTCGAGTTTAAAGAGCCCAGGGGTCCGACTGCTCCACTTGTCCCAAGCTAACCACTCTTGCTTTTTTACCTCAAATTCTGTTTGCAGCTCTGGTTTAACGATGTCTTCCAACTTTTCTGCGCTGATTGCCATGTAATTGCTGTCTGTGTCCATCTGAATCAATTCGAAATCTCTTCTGTCAAAATATTTGTCAAGAAAGTCATAATAGAATTCAAGCATTCGAAGTTTAGCCAGTTGATATACAGCTATTCCTACCTGAAATGGTCTTCTGATTGTGATCCGGGGTTTTCGGCTTTCCAGCTCATACGCCTGCCCGATCTCGTCAAGATCACTAAAATATGCACTTCGCAAGGCTCTGTCGACTACCTTTTCGTCTTTAGTGTAAATGATGTTTGTTTGCCGCTCCAAGGCTTCGATGAGCTTCCCGTACCCGCTATTTCCTAACAGTTTAAACACCTCAGCCAACAGAGCCTTGCTTTTTTCTTTATCTCCAGTTCTACGAGCTTCAGTAACTTGCTCCACGAACCAAGTAAATATTTTTGTTGATTGGTTATCAATAGTCCGATAAACATTTGTGATCCATGCTCAAGATACCATCTAAGTAGAGGAGCGTATAATATGTTCTTTGCAGACAATGCTCCCACTAACTTCTTTCCGTCTCCGCGGTTCCGCTTCGTGTGTTTTAGGTAGTCAAGCATATGTTGCGGCACAGCTTCAACAGGGACCTCTTTGTTGTAGAAGAACGGGCACATTTCCTCAAACTTTGGGTGTAAGTGCTCAGGGATCTCTATATCAACTTCTGCAAATCCAAACCATTTTTCTTCTTTGAGCCTTTGTGTTAGCATGAGAGCGGCGGCTTCGTTATTGTAATGCACGACCCTTCCGTTTGCACAAGGCATGTCTCTAAGCATGGTTGATAAATACAAAGCGTTGGCGTCGTAACCCACTATATTTTTGCAAAGACGGGGTTCCGCTATTCGATGAGACTTTATCTTCGTGACTCCAACTTCATGGTATCTTGTGAAAACAAGGCTCGGTCCTCCGACAACAGCTTCTTTCAACATCTCATACGCTTCTTTGCACGGGCTGTAAAGATCCGCGCCCCTCTCAACACATCCGCGGAGTAAGTAATGTAAACTAAAACCTGGGAAACTTACAGCATCTTTCAAAATATCGATTCCTTTATCAGTGTAGAAAGCACGCATCTTTTCCAGAGCCTCGAGGCCAGGAGCTACATCGAGATTATTGTAGTAATGCAGCCAGTCTGCGAAGGTACACATCCCCTTTTCTTTGAACAGACGCTGGCACCCATCCCATTCATCCCGCGTGAGAACATAACCACCCTTCAGCTTCGAATACCAATCCTCATATTTCGGAAGCCCGCGAAAATCAAGTTTTTCAGGTGTGTCAAACCATTCATACGGAAACCACGATTTTACAGTTTCGCATTCGTAGGCTTTCATCCATTTCTCATATCTTGTGCCCGGACCTAAGTAGTTTATGATGTCGAGAAAGCGAAAGTTTTTAGTCAAAATGAATATAATTTTGTTTCCATTTTTTGCAACTCTTACTTTACCAGTTGTATCAGATAAACGTTCCGCGAAATGTTCTCTGATAAGATTTAAATCATATCCCCCGGAGTTAAACCCAAGAACTGGCACCTGATTACACCATTCTTCTATATTGAGGCGCTGTGCTTTTGTAAGCATATTCATATCTTCAGGTATGAACGCTGCTCTTACTTGGTCCCGAATGTTTTTCCCACGCCTCTCAAGTTCTTCCATAAACTTGCGAACAAGCTCCGCAGGGTCTCTTTCACAGATATGGGTAGGTTCTCTGTCTAAAGTGTCGCCAATGCTAACAGAGATTGGTACGTGTGTATTTTCGATAGTTAGCATTCCTGTTGGTTCTTTCCTCTGATTTTTATCTCCGTATGCTTCAAAGTCGTACAATATCGCGTGTGGATAACTTTGTATTTGAGTGTGTGGTGACTTAATATTTATTTCTCCTACTTCACAAGACCATGCCTCGATTACATGGTAGCCAGCAGCTCGAAGCTTTTGTGTACGTTCAACAGTTGCTTTAAATCTATCTTCTCGTGTTTGATCATGATGAGTAATAATTCTATTTCGATCATAAGGATAACGTTTTCGACATCCATGCCAGTGACATCCGTGATATTGAAAAACAGTCTTCGTTTCATGGTTATAACCGTCTACAGGAGCGCGCTCAACCCATCTTTCACCTCCATGCCCGCAAGCAGCGTGGTGAATGTGAATTTTACGAAGTGCTGCTTCTTGTTCAAGCCAGCGAAGAGATTGCGGAGAAGATGAATGTTTTGGATAAAAGGCTTTCTCAAAAGCAGTCTGTGGTGCTTCAACTTTTTCGGTCGGACATTCAATCACCGTTTTCCCTTGTGAACATGTTTGGATATGCCGTTGAAGATTGCAAGCTTTAGTAAATCTTGAACGGCAATGAACACATGCATAAGTTTTTGCAAGCTTCGTAATATCTTTTATAACGAAAGCATGCCCTTCGTAAATTCCAATTGTCAAAATATTTGTTAACTTAGCTGGTGGTTTCCTTCTAAAATGCCATACCACTTCACCATCCTCCATACGTTCAGGCTCATAGACACGGATACCCAACCAATGTTTGAAAATTTGTTTTTTATTAAGATGTTTTTCAACCTCATCAAGTTCATCTAAAGATGTTTTTCGGCAATCTTGTGGGGTAGCTGTGAGACTGAAAAAACTCTTTGCAAGCTCCCGTGCTGCCGTTGTACTTCGATCTGGTCTTGAACCTCGGTGTACCGCAATACATCGCCAAAGACATAAATTATCCTTGTAAGTGTCTAAAGTCAGCATATAACGATTATGCGCAAGGTTACGCAGCCAATCTGGTAATGGAAGGGATCCTGTACCTAAAAGTGGGTGACGGTCAAGAACGACCTTTACATCAACATTAAATTGGTTTTCAAACACCCATTTTGTGTCCGGTCTATTTATGTTGTCAGGGTCCAGACGTACTTTTTCCCGCTTACTGAACCATTTCTCCGCATCAGAAAAACGTTCAAACCAAGGCGAACCTTTGTTAGTGTACATCACCATTGACGAATCGTCTTCAATGTTGTGTAGCTGATATGAAAAAATATGTCTAGCATAAAAAGATGTATGAATTTTATCTCGTATTTTTGTCATAAAATCGGATGTTAAATCTCTTTCAAGGTCTCGAATGAAGCGCCATCGAATGAAAAGTCGCCCTCTTACCTCTTCTCCCTCATATTCAGTATTATCATATAAATCAAGAATCTCATTCTGATAGTTTGTAACATTTCGGATATTTTCTCGAGAAATTGGATCAAACTTCCTCAAAATTTCTTGTGTTTTTTTCCCCCTTCTACGAGGAGGAGCAATCGGTTGAAATTTTTTAGGAAGTAAAGGTTTATCTAAACTCTTCTCCACTTTCTCAGAAATAGGTTCATCCAATATGTTCTGAATAGTTTTTCGAACAGCAGGAGCGTCCTCTGCAAGTAATTGCTCTAAAGCTTGTAACGTTGCTGGATCAAGTTCTTTCAAAAGTTCTTCAATGTTTATGTTAAGTACAGACATTGCAACTTGGGTATAACAAAGATATGTAATTCTTTAATTGAAAAATAATTTTTTTGTGTGTGTGATTCTATAATTGAAAAAAGTTTAAAAATAATATAAAATGTTTCATTTCATTTTTCTTTAATAACAATATTGATTGGTGATCGAATGTTAAGATCTGATCCCAATGCAATTTTCGTTATTACAGTCACAGATAAGATAAACAATCCTGAATAAAAGAGATATTGAAGCATCAGATGAGTGTTTGCTTCAATAAATACTAAAACTGTGCAAAAGTTAGTAATAAATGTTGGGCCATAAATATAACAGCTCAATAGTCCAAAAGCAGACCAAATAAACAGATCTATAGTGAAGAGACTAAGACGACAACTTGCCATTGTGTTATTTTCAATATATGTAATTCTTCAAATGTTTGTAAATTATCTCACGTTTTTCTTCTTTTTTTATGCTGGGTGGTTTATTTCGGTTAATAAGTAGTATATAGAGAGTCAGACAAATACTACCTGACTCTCAGCGGTTTATTTTCTAATTTTAAAGCTCCCACATAATAAACAAGCGAGCAAAGGGAGCTTGTTTATTATGGTGGGGGGTTTAAAATTAGAAAATAAACCGCTGAGAATCAGGTGGTATTTGTCTGACTCTCTATATACTACTTAATCTGAACTCGTGCAGCTTGTAACGGATGTCTTCCGGCCGTGTCCACGCCAAAGCCCAAAAGCCCAGCGCACGGGAAGATCGCCGATGGCAGAATAATTTTCGAATTTTCGAAAAATACCGTGCGATCACCGTGGAGGCTGAATAGGATGTGGAAATTATGGGGCCTTATGAATAGGGTGTTTTTATGGCGATTCTCTGCATTGTTTTGTGGGCCTCGCTTCCCCCGCCTCCCTTCGTTTTATGTGGAGAAACAACACCGCGAACAACACCGAACCATAAACTCGCCTAAACCGGCCACGAAGTGCCCAAATTACACACAAGACACAAAAACAATCCCATGTCGAGTTAAGTGAAGTTTATTTCCACATTCAAAGGTCATGTTTCGCAACTCGCTCTCTTATCTTGAGCTTGGGCCGCCTGTGCCTGCGCCTTAACGGTTCTTAATTTTGTTACAGTGAACAGCCAATCAAAAAAATCAAATTTTTTCCATTACCCCAATGTCTCTCCCGCCGACCACCCGCTGACCAGGAAGCCTAGGTACGAGATTGAGAAGAGAAATTAGAATAAAGGTATAAAGGATTGACTGATTGTCTGATTTTGCAAAAGTTATGGCGGTATTTCAACCGAAGCATGAAAAGGTTTAGCCTCCCACGTGCGTGGGAGGCTAGAAAAGGTTGGGAATAACGCTAGAGATATGAACAGTGTCCACCAACCGAGCGAGATTGGAGGTCTACCTGTTTCGGTAGTAAACTGCGCACGCGTCTTACGTTTGACCGTTTACCAAGATTGTGCCCAGAGAAGAACGAATAGTATCCCACAGTCCTTTGCTTCGTGGAATTTCATGAAGATGACGAATGTCTTGTAACACATGGCGGATTTTGCCTGTTTTCGCTTTGGATTTTTTCACAGATAAAGCGTTCGCTGAGGATAGCACACTTCAAAACACAAACATACAACTTTCATCATGAGTTGCACGAAGTTAATGATAGGTCTCTTTATGCTTGAGAAATTTACAGAAACAGTTAAAATCTGAATAATTAAAAGATAAATGGACAACTTTGTACCATGGTGACTCTTAGTGACCCGACAGTTTCAAATTTCTGGACGTTCGAAAATGGTCCAAATCCCTGCAGGTTCGAGGATCACGTTTTAACTCACATGGCGATTCCGCGACAAATGTAATAGAGTAATCAGCAGGGTTAAAGGAGATTAATTGCGCTTTTTCTATAATGTACTTTCCGTGCGAGCAAGGAGTGGATTAATCGCTTGTGTTTTGTTGGATAAGCTCAAAAGGACCCGTGAAAATTACCAGTTATTAGCCGTTGCTTTCTCCTTGAGTATTGTCAAACTGGGTAACAGATATCACTATTTATGTCTCTACTTGAAATAGTCGAAGTAGTTTGACACAAAACTTCGAGATCGCAAATTATTGTTCCAGTTAATTGCCCATTGTCCTGTGCATTTAAAAACTACTCAAGTAAGAATTCGAGGAAGCGATTTTTGAATACATTGCCTACAATCATCAACAACATCCTCGTGTAAACACATGATACAACTCGCTGGATCTCGTCTTTAGCAACAAATTCGAATCGATGGTCGGTACATGACAATTAAGAATAATTACTCACGGTGATGTTGCAATGCTGCGATTTATTTGAATCAAGTAGGACTACACAAGCCGACGAACTGTTCTTCAACTGAGCGATCATCGATGTACTTCGAGAACAATCAGACCCTTGATCTCGGGAAACTTTCGAGGACACTCTAGCGAATTTCCTGCAATAAAGTGCAGCACAGGCAAAACATTTCAGGTGAACACTAAATTCTTTCATTGATACGCAGTAGTACTAGACCAGACGCGTTATTACGAAACAGAGTATTCTGCGTTGTAACACGTTACAAACGAAGCTGCTGCCATTTGAGTGAAACTCATTCCATCGATCCCTCAAGAGACTGATGATGTCACTTCAGATTTTGGTAATATAGTTGAAAATGCAAAGGATTGTAGGATACTATTCATTCTTCTTCTGGGTTGTGCCCAAATCCTACCGTCCAGAAGGAAAGCCGAGCAGTCCTAGGACCGAGAATCCGAGCCGATAGTCTCGTCAATTCCAATATGGCGGTCGATTTCTTTGACAAAGTGCTTGAATTGACCTTCAGGATATGGCTCTATGAAAATGAAAAGTATATTTAACCGGCCGTCGCCATAATGGCGACCGCCGGTTTATAAAATGGACACGGTTTTTCCTGAAGGCAAGTTGGCTTAACATACGAAGAAAGTGCTGTAAAGCTTGTGGTACGGGTACTCAAGAGCGGTACTGTCTTATATAAGACGCATGCGCATATTAGTCTTCTGAATGTTACCTTCCTATGTTTTTGTCTTTTAATTTACAGTATTTAAGATATGAACGGCGAAGGGTTGTTTAAGTTTGGGGTTTTTTGTACAGTACAGCCCAAAAATAATGCACGCGCAAGAACTTCTTTTTGCGTCCGCAAGCCGAGAACTTCTTGCGGCTACTTCCAGGATGCCTGCGCTTGAATACTGCAAGTCGCAAGAACTTCTTGCGTTTAGAAGTTAAAACCGCAAGAACGTCTTTGTGGTAAGATATCTGGACCGCAAGTAAGCGCAAGAACTTCTTTGCGCTAACATCTTAAAAACCCGGAACCCGGAGAAGGTAAAAAAGAGACCACTTTGTAGCGCAAGGTACGTTCGAAATTGGCTGCCTTTGTAACTTGCAATCAGTTGTTATTTGGTCCCTTGTAAGTTTTTTTCTTCTGTTTAGAATTTTTTATCCGACAAAGAGTTCACTAGGTTCTGAATTTGACACTGGTCGCCTTCTATGTTATTTTTTAACGGCTAGGGAGAAACGAGACTCAAACGAAGCACGCATATGTTGTTGTTTATGTGTCCCGGAGTCCCAGGCATGCGGTACGCTTAGCGGCGCGAAAGATTTCGCTCGATTTATTTCACTTAAATGAGGAACAATGGCAAAGCACAGTCCATCAGTCACATTATTAAAGAACCGACATTCACCTGTTCAATGTAGCTGTACTTCCACCAACATATTAAACTCGGACAAATACTTTTAATTAGTTGCGCTCACACGTGTGAGAAATGAGCATGGTCACTCAGATGAGAAGGAATAATGCATGGTTCAATTTTACCTGTTACCATCCCCCCCCGGGCAACCCCGGGGACAAGTCCAGCCCTTCGGTCCCGGGGGTGGGGAATTGTTTGAAGCCGTCTTGTCCCGGGGGGGGGGGGCAAATCGAATATAACTTCGTGTTGTTCTTGTGAAGTACGTCACTTCTCGGTTGACGCGGGACCGCGTGGAGAAGACTGCCTATTTCCAGTGAGAATCTCTAGAATTTGCAGCGGATTGGTTAGAGAAGAATAATCTCTCAAAATTAAAATCTGTATTCGAAGGTACTCGAACGGATGGCGTTCGTCACAAACAAAGAAATATTTCTTCAGCGTATTTATGTATATACTAAGACGACTTAAAAAGACTGTAAATGAAAACGGATGCACGGCTTTATACTAAACAGAGGTCTCAGTCCAGTGTTCATTCTTATGAAACAAGCTAAGAAAAACTTCTTTAAAATGCTGCCATCAATTTTTGTTCACGGGCCTCTTGTGCGTATGTTCTATATGTAGAATAAATCACGTGGCGAAGACCATTTCTTTACTCACTAGCCGTATGCCAGTGCGGTTAGAGGTTTTTCTTCAGTTTTCTTTTTCAAATATAGACATTATACATGTAGTGCCCTTCGTTCAAGAAACTCTAGAAAAGCGTTTAAGTTCTTATCAAAACGTCTGGTTTTGCTATTGTACGGAAAACAATATCGTAATCTATGCTTTGTACACAAAACAACGTATTTGTGGTCGATGAGTTCCCCGGGGGTGGGGAATTGTCTCTTTCTGCGTGCCCGGGGGTGGGGAATAGACCGCCAAATGAAAACAAAATTGCAAATCCCCGGGGGTATGCCCGGGGGGTGCATGGTTACAGGTAGAATTGAACCATGCATAATACCCGAAGTCTTAATTGGAAAAACACATTATGTTTGTAAAAATAGTTCCACTCATTACGCTGAAGTCGATATCACATTTTAAATCTTCGAAGTAGACCAAAAAAGTCTGAAGGAAACTAAAACTCCGCGATCTGAAAGAAATTCGGCACGTCAATTCCAACCTGAGTAAACACAAATCTGCCGTATGCAAATTTAGTATGATTTGCTTGAATGACATTTCGTAACGCAATGCATGAGCAGTTCTCTAAGCCGTCAAGACAGCAAGCCCCGGGCAGCAAGCTGTGTCGAAAGGCGAATGTGTAGTTGAAATCATATGTCTATGCTATTTCTTCGAGTATCCCTTTTTTGCTGGGAAATTAAACTGGTAAAGATGCGAGGATTCTTGACGGGTTCACCCACGAGATGGCATGACCTCCTGCATGTGTAAGTCTTGTCTTGTCTTGCCTGTCAAAGAAGATGTTCGCGCAGTTTGCCACAGTTATAGCCTTTGGACCTTTTTGTTTCTATTTCTTGGATGGAATAAAAAACTGAATTGAGTCAGTCCTGAGTTGAACCCGTATCACTGTATCTGAGGGTGCGTTTCTTTGGGAAAATCCGAAAACGGATTTGTGATCCCAGATCATATGGATTCTTCGACACCAAAGAAACGCAAAATCCGAAAAAGGATTATTTTGTCATGAAAAGACAGGCTGGAGGCACGCAATATATATGTCAGAACGATATTTCTCTCGTACTGCCCAAGAATTCAACTAGAATGGAATACAAATAATTTATAAATAAGGACAGTATCTGCAGTAGTTCAAGTGAACTCGCTATTTGCGTTCACAGTTAGCAAAATCTGGTCCCTGAATTACAGAAATGGTACACCAGTGAAGTTATCCTGACGTGTCAATGCTTCTGTGTGTACTTTTGGAGAAAACTTTTCAAATATACGGAACGGAATAATCACCTGAATTTTCTTTTTCACGATCGAATGTTTTGTCACGCAAGACCGAGAGAAAATATCGTGACACGAGTAAATTTGCATGGAAGACCGCTTGACAGATGTACTATTTTCGGATCCGTCCCCCAAAGAAACGTACGGATCATGAATCCTAAAAATCTGGATTTAGATTTGATCTGATGTATCCACTCGGAGTGTAGTAGTATATCAAGAGTCAGACAAATACCACCTGATTCTCAGCGGCTTATTTTCTAATTTTAAAACCCCCACCATTATAAACAAGCTCCCTTTGCTCGCTTGTTTATTATGTGGGAGTTTTAAAATTAGAAAATAAACCGCTGAGAATCAGGTAGTATTTGTCTGACTCTTGATATACTACTTATTAACCGAAATAAACCACCCAGCATAAAAAAAGAAGAAAAGATTAAAACGAAAACATAACCGAACACACACACACACACCAAAAAAAAATTTATAATCGATTAAATATTTGTGAGTCAAATTTGATATCGATGGCTGCCGGATTCAACAACTGTCAGATTATCGAAGGAATTCAAAACCTACCACCTGAGTTACGTGAGATAATTTACAAACATTACCTCGCCATAAAACTGAAAGAGCAAGAGGCTTTGGGTTGGAACCTGGTTCACAATGAGCTTTCAATACAACCTTTCTGTCCTGAAAGGCAGCGGCTTGTTCATATTCTGGTGTGTGTAGCCTATATGCATTGTTGTTGTGGAGGGTGTTGTTACCCTTGTTATAAACAAGAAGAAATCTCACATGAAATAACCATCTCTGTCCCGATCTTAGATCTAACTCTAGTTAATTATTGCACTGATATATGGGAAGAGGACCACAGTCCTTAAGTTGTGTTTACGGCGCGTGACTTCGCGGTCCGGTGAAACCCACAGACAATAACGTAATTTATATTCTTGTACAAATATTGAAGGGAAACCCCCGTAACAACTCAAGCTTGAAAAAACAAATCAATATACACAGACAGATTACATTAATTCATAATCAAAATATTCATTACCGTCAGCAGAAGTTTTGAGACCTATTTTGTAGACAAATTGATAATAATCATCTTCCAACAAGTCTTCTGTAAGTCGTTTAGGGGCCCACACACAAAACTCATCTCCATTCTTTTTTTCTAAAGTTAAAATAGCTGAATCCCCAAATTTACCTTTCCTGTGTTTAACTTTTTTGATTTTGTAAATAGCGTCTGAAATATCCCGCCATTTTAAAATTTCTTTTCTTTCAAAACTTTCCTCTGTTGGCCAGTCTTGTGAGATCGTTTCTTGATCTGTACAGACATCCATAGTAAGATACATTGAAGATACATTCGTTTACTAGCGTGTACTTTTCTGCTCCAGGTGAAATTCTGTGAAGCGCATGCGTAAATATCCAATTGTTGCGACATTTAGGTGAAGGACAGAAAAAGGGTACCATAAGAAATAGAAGAAGAAAAGTGTGTGTAATATATAGTGAAAGTGATTAATATATATTCGTTTAGTGGGGTGATAGTTGGCCATTATCTGAACCATGACCGCGGTTTCCAAGGAAATGCCTCCTGACAACGGCGGTCATAAAATGACCGCGGTTTCCAAGGAAATGTCTCCTGACAACGGCGGTCATAAAATGACCGCGGTTTCCAAGGAGATTCAGCCTCTTGACAACATACTGTTAACAGGGGGTGCTCAGAAATCCCTCGGGATTTCAAACCTCGCTCCCACAGGTAAAATGTGGAATGGACAACCGCCTTGTCAGCGATGAGATCCTCACTTCGGTGAGGTGAAAGTCCTAGCCGAGGCTAGGCAAGAACAACCACCGCGCAGGAAAAATCGTATTATGGAACCACATCTAGTCCTGAAATGGGGTAGCCATCTTTATCACGAGCTGGTAACAATATTTTTGAAACACACTCACGAGTAATGAATCTTATTTGCAAAATTTCGGGGGGTGTGAGAAGCTCAACTAGGTGTTAGCAAATAGCTTGCAAAATTGCAATCATTTTTGAAAGCGTATATAATTACTTTGAAAATCTACAATTGAGCGAATGCTTTTTCATACTTGTTAGAAATAGATAGCGGAATTTCCATACAATGATCAGTGACGAAATTATCTATCATTTTCAATCTATCAAGAAAGACCTTCTCGTCGAAAGCTTCGCCTTTGAGGTAAAAGCGAATCTCATCAAGGATTTTTTGGTATTCGATACGGGCAAAATTTGCTTGTTCTGTTTTCGTATCGTATTTCTTAAGGCTTGCCACTGTTTTTAAAAGAAGACCAACACCAGTTAAAGTTGCCATGACAACTGGGTTCAACGTAATTCCTCCGGCTACTGCGGCACTAATAATTAACTTGCCAGCTGAAAGATTACAAACAAAATTTTTTCTTCGAAAACCGCGGTACAGCTTTTCATAGCCATAATGTTTCTTGTGGTAATAAGCATATAAATCTTTCATTTTTTTAACTTTCTCTTTGGAAAGTGTTTGGTCGATATGGTTGAATTCGAAAATGTTCCGCATTGTGCTATATAATATGAAAAAATGTTTATGGTACTATATATTCAAATAACATTAGAAGGAGTTCATTTATTCCTGATGAAGACAGTTCAATATACAGTGAACAACAAGAATCAAATTTAAGATTAACATTAATTGTCTGTATTCTAGATATATCAGTTGAATGATAAACTTTCTTTACAGGAGTAAATGTTATACCATCTAAATCTATTTTAATATTTTCTTTTGGAAAAAAGAATATTGAAATAGAAATAGGTGCAAATATTATTTTTTTTTGCTTACATGCATTATTTTTATATTTGTTATTATATCATCCTGATTCATTATTATTTGACTACAACCATATAACGAAAAAATTTTTTTACCTTGTGTTGCATCTAAAATTCCATTTATGTAATGAACGGAACCACGCAAACGATGACTGTTTAAAGAAAGATCTGTTTGCATTACCACTTTTCCATTTTCAATAACAAAAGCGGTGTCATAGACACTTGGATCAACGTTTGAAATGGTTTCTTTAACACCATAAACAATTAAATGACCAATTGTTAAAAATGATGGATTACTGACTGTACCGTGCAGATCGAGATATAGGTATTGTGGGGGTGAGCTACCCCATCTATGAAAATTGATAACTGTTTTGGTGTACTTCTCGAATGTTTTGGTTGTATGATTAGAAATTGAAATCGTCGTTGCTTGCGGTGTTACACTTACCTCATTCATTTCTGGAGGAAACCATTCTACAACCATTGTGTAATAACCGACCGGAAGTTTATATAAGTTAAAACCGAGGCGGGACTGGTACTGGTTGGGTGAGCCTTTTTCAAACAGGAGTTTGAGAGAGTACGCTTTTTTATTTATTTGATGTGGAGATTCAGAAAAATCTCTGATGCCCAAAACCTCGATATTATTTTCACTCGAAGATTCATCAGTGTCTTCCATCAAGTATCTGAAGGCGTCCCTTTTTTGTCCCGAGTTAGTGATATGAGATTCATGAATTTCTTGACTGACAAGATCTCTCATAGATGTTATTTCATTTTGCATAAAATCAACATTAACTGCGGATTTCGAATCTTTGTAATCGGTTTGTAAGTTAACAATTTTATTATGATTTAAATTTAAGTCTCCAGTCATTCTGTTAGAGCCATCAAATTTGAGATAAATTTTTTGTGTTTCACTAAGTCTCTTATTGACAAACTCCACACTTGTGGTGTATTTTTGGTTTGATGGAAATTTGAGATTTACAATCGAATTATTTTTCATATCAATATCAGCTCCCTTATCCAATTTTTTCACAAGCTGATTATCGACATACTTTTTGTTTGTGGCTTGATCTGCCTGTGCTGGGTCTTTTACGTTGTAGATTGTATTATTGTTCATATCAATGCTTGCTTCCATTTTTCCGCCTTCCTTTTTTGAAAGAAAGATATTTCTCGTGTCCTGATAGTTTATTACCTTTGTCAGATCACCGTGGACAGGATAAGGGTTGCTTTTTAATCGCAAAATATCGTATTTATTTTGCACGTCAATATTAGCAGAACCGCTGGCACTACCCTGAGGTCCACGATCACCTTTTTCACCTTTATCACCTTTGTCGCCTTTGTCGCCTTTTAAACCTTGTGCTCCTTGTACCCCCTCCTGACCTTGTGGTCCAGCGGGCCCTTTTTCACCTCTTGGACCATTAGGACCTTGTGGTCCTGCTGGGCCTTTGTCACCCTTCGGTCCAGGAGGACCCTCGGGGCCAGGAGGACCCCCTGGGCCAGGAGGACCCACTTTTCCACTTTCACTCGTCGTTTGGTTAGTTCCACCTATTTGACTGTTAATATACCCCATTATATATCTTCATCAAAATTTTTTTTCATTAATTTTAAGGGTTTGTCATAGTAAAAGAAAGAATATTTTTTATCGGTGGTGCGATCTAAAACGTCATGATTCACACCTATCTCGTCTGCAATCCGTTTGTTTTCTCTTGGAAGAACTCTGAAAATACAAAAATGGCTGCAGTTATCACGGGTGTTTTTCGGCACCTTGTAGAAGGTTTGAGTGAGGTAAATAACACAGCAGTTTGTGTGCCGCCCGTTGATAAAATAATTAATGATGCTGTTTTGGTTGCTTTCACAAACAAGATCATCAAAAACAACTATTTTTTGGTTGTCCAGCGGAAGCTCTTCGAGCGGAATGATTTCATCACCATGAGCCTCAATAACCTCATAACCAACCTTGGGGTTGATTTGTTCTGCAAAGTCCTGCAAAAGATTCTGGTATTTGTTCTGGTGCAGGTTTTTTGAAAAGAGGTAGATTTTATCAAACTCCAACAAAAAATAAATCATATTCATTAATATGTTTGTTCTGCCAGAATTACTGGGTCCACAAATTAGCATTCGAAAAACATCTGCTGGCATGCAAGGGTGGCCTTGTTTGTATTTACTCTTGGAAGAACCTTGGTCAAAATTTACAAAGTTCATTTTTTTGTTGTTGTTATATATCAACGCTGGAAAAATGTCAATAAAAAATTGGCATCAGTTGGCTGAAGAAAAATCGAAGCTCGATAAACAAACAGAAGAAATTCACCAAAAATTCAGAATGGATAAAATTAACAAAGAGTTTGGTCAGCTTTCAGGGGAGGAGCTTTTTAAACCAATTACAAAAAGGCTTGATGAAAAGAGCAGCGACAATGTAGAAGAAGAAAAAGAAGAAGAAGAAGAAGAAGAAGAAGAAGAAGAAGTTCCTGATGAATCCAGATCGGATGCATCACCACCCGCATGTCAAGAATTCGATGATCCGGGATCTTCCAAAGATGAAACAAAGGAAGAAACATCAAAACGGCTTAGAACTGTAAAAAGTATTCTTGCCAAATATGGAAGTGACCCAACTTACAAAGTAAAAAGTAAAGGATCTAAATACTATGGATATAATGTGGAAAGACTAAAAGCTGAGGCATTTAATCTCGAAACAATTAAGGCAAACCAAGAACAAGCAGAAAGGTTACGTAAAAGGACACAAAGGCGACGTTGAAACCACCTGAAAAACAAGAAGCAGAAAAGTTACTTGAAAGGACACAATTTTCATCAAAACAATTAGAAGAACAAAAGAAGAAATTAAAAACAACTAAAAAACTAGAAAAAAGAGAAATTCCTCTAACCCCTTAGGAAAAAGCTGTCAAGAACCGAAGACCTGCTTTTGAACTTTCTGACAATGAAGATGACTCTTCTGAACAGGATTGGGAAACCGAAGGAAGCGGCATCGCTGATGAAGCTGAAAAATTGATTGACCAACTTCATTTGAGTTTAGGATCGATAAAAGCAGGAAATAGCTTAATAAAACTAAAAAATCAGGTATTATATCTGCTTGATTCACTTGTTGAACTCGGCACAAGCAATAAAAAGGAAAAGAAAAAAATTATTTCTAATTATATAAAACAATAATGAGCTTTGATATTCTGCTTGACTCGAGCCTTGCAAAACTTGAAAGAGGTGGAGAACGGAATGTTTCACACGATTTTACAGTGAAGTTTTACCCCCTATCGAGTTGGGTTCAGGAAAATATAAAGCTGCGCTAAACAGACTTATCACAATGAGTTACTCATGGAACAACATTGATTCTCGTTATGATAACAACAAAATTCGCTGGAAGAAAAAAACAGAACAAGCGTGGAAGACCTTAACTTTCCCGAATGGAATGTATGATTACAAAAGAATCAACACATTTATTCAGCAACACACCGGTAAAGTAGACCCGACAAACAAAGACAGTAATTACATTTTCACAATATATTTCGATATGTCAATTTATAGGGTTGTGACTTTGATACATAACGATTATGAGCTTGACTTGTCTCAAGGAAATTTTGGTGAATTGCTTGGTTATGGCAAAAGTACCTTGAGTGGAGATGTTGTTGGAAGAGAAGTTCCAAATATCACAAGAGGTGTTGATTGGGTATATTTGCACTGCGATCTTATCTCACGCCGAACAAACAATGTTTCAAGCGATGTGTTATACAGTTTCTCAACATCAGATCTTCGGGTTAGCTATCCATTTCGAAAAGAGCCGCGTCGACTTGAGTGGTAACCTGTGAATAAAAGTTATATTAATGAAATAAGGGTTTGGGTGACAGATGGAAGAAACAATATCCTGGATCTCAACGGGACAGACATTGCAATTAGCTTAATGATTGAAAAAGAGTAAGGTTTTTGTTGGTATAAATATACAATCATGAATCATCCGAGCGAGTGGGCAAGATACTTTGATGAAAACACCGGAAGTTATCGATATAAACACAAAGGGTCGGGTGTGACACCTTCATGACCATCGGTAAAGTATTCAAAAACAATGTAAAGAACGTGGCAAAAAAACTGCCGAAAAAGCCACAAATACAATCGCTGAAAAAGCGGGTCAGAGAGTTGGTGAACTTGCTGTTGAAAAAGGTTCGCAACAAATACGAAAAATACTGCAAGAGCGAAAAAAACAAAAATCGTTGTCTCAGGATGCAAAAAAGAAACTTACAAATATTTTGCAAAGCCAAGTGCCAAAAAAATCAGATGAGGCCCTTGTGAAATTAAATCGAATTTTGGCAAACGAAATTTAATTAAAGAAATTTTTTTCTGTTAAGATAATAAGCTCTTGCTAACATGTTCAGAAGTCAACCATACCTCGAAAATACTAAATACGTTCAAATTAATTTGCACACCCCGCTCACCTTCCCTGGGAGTAACCAAACTCAAAACAAGTTAAACCACAAATTTACCGTAAGAGACCGGGACAATTTTTATGACTGGTACAACGCTTATTTCCGCGTCGATTTTAAGTTTGAAGCTAAAGCAAACGGAGCCAACATTGGTGCTGACACCGAATCAGCTCCGATCAACGGTTCTTTCTCATTGATCAAAAGTTTGAAACTGAGTTCATCTGGAAAAGAATTGTACTATGCAAATGATATCCACAAAGGTGTTTTCATCAAAAATCTGCTTGATTTTTCAGACGATTTTTCGAGAAGCGTGGCAAAAAACCAGTTTTGGTATCTTGATAATGACGCCACCACAGCGACTGATAATAATGCAACGAACCTTGGAATGCGAGTAAGAGCGCTTCTATCACACGAAGGTTTGATAGTTAAGACTATTATCCCTTTGAACAGATACTCCTTCTTCGAAAGTCTTTCCGACAGGCTACTGCCGCCGTTAAAACTTGAGATTGAAATTAATCTGCAAAAAGACGAAGAAATGATTTTCCAAAACGATGAAACAGCTCGAAGAATTGTTGTCCGTAAATTTGAGTTGTGGGTCCCACAATTACATTTCACTGGTAAAGGACAGACCCAGGCCAATGAAAATGTCTTGAAACCAACCCAATGGAAATACCTGAATGAAGATTTGCAAAGCAGCAGCTCCCGAAGGGATGCGGACGGTATTTGGTTGATTACACCTGGGGTAAAAGATCCCAAACATGTTTTTGTATTTTTTCAACAAACTCGGAAACAAAACGCTTACACACAAAACCCTTATATCTTTGACACGTTTGATATCGATGGTGATGACTCAGCAAGATTGGACACTTGCCGCCTTCAATACGGCACAAAATTTTACCCTGAGCTTGATTACGACCATGATATTAAAATAAGAATTTTGAATGATTTGATCAATTTCCGATACAGAAAGAACGACTACAACACCGGCGTTCAGCTGCAGCTTTCCAATTTTGAGAAGTTGTACCCAATTATCTACTTTGACCTACGAAACACCGAAAGTGTGACAGGCGACTCGAAAAAGCTCGAATTCCATTACAGACTAAATGAAGCCGCTAACGCTCAAGATTATATAATCTTCGCCTTGATTTTGAGTGAAAAAGAATTCGTGCTGAAGCAAATTGGTAATGAGCTTGTCGTCGTCTAGACAAATGAAAAATTAAAAAAAATTCTGAATATAATATACACGCACGATGAGCACAACTTATCTTCCATATAAAATTGCACTTACTGATGGTCAGAAAAAGAAACTTCAAAAAGCTTATGTTTCGAAGACAGCTGTTACTCTGAGAGTTAAACCAGGTCAAATTGGGCGCGGTGACGAACCTCTTCTCACTGCTACTCAAATCTCGCGACTGAAAAAACCCTCAGCGGCAGGTAAAGGAATGGAAATAAAATTAAGCCAGACACAGATTCAAAATACTGCGCAGCGTGGTGGAAGTTTGTTTTCTACTATGCTTGGTTTGGCACGACCTTTGATAAAGCCAGCTCTTGGGGCATTAGCAAGTGCAGGTTTGAGTTTCGGCGCTGAAAAGGTGCTGAAAAAGATATTCGGAAAGGGTTTTGGGCCGAAGGAAATTGAGCTTTATAAACTTGTCCAGCAAATGACTCCTACTCAGTTAAAGGCGGCAGAACAATATCTTGTTGGAAAAGGTTTAGTAAAAGGAGGCGGTGCACAATACGGCGGCTTCCTTGGTATGTTGGCGTCTATCGGGGTACCTTTAGCCATTGATTTAGTTCGAAAAATAATGGGAAAAGGTATGCAAACACAACCACCACCACCACGCTCACGACAACGACGAACACCACCTTTACTACCACCTCCTATAGGTAAAGGAATGCAAATTCAACCTCCACCTTTTTTCGGAACTTGGGATGATTATTATCATTTGAAAAAAAACTAACATTTGAAGATAAACCACTATCCAACATTGACCTGAGAAAATGGTGCAACTTTTTACGAATTCCAATAAAAGATATTTTTAGCAGAAATGAAACAAAACCCTTGTTTCATTCTCCATGCATTATCAACTTGGATGATTTTGGAAGATTGGGAACTCATTGGGTATGTTGTTGGCCTGCCAAAGATAAAGATACTTACGAGTATTTCGATTCATTTGGTTTTCCACCACCTTTGGAATGGGAACAAGAAATGTCAATGCACGGGATGACACATTTTTTCAGAAATGATAACCAAATTCAATGGGAACAAAGTGTGAGATGTGGTTATTACTGCCTTCTCTTTTTAAACGAAAGAAATAAAGGAACAAGTTTTGCCGATATTTTGAAAATGTTCTCCAACGATTTACTTCAAAACGAGGAAATAGTGAAAAATTATTTTTCTTAAAATATATATATATAATGGAAGTGCACTGTGTGAAAAATAGCGGCACACGCCCAATGTGCAGGGACGTGAAAAGGTTGTAATCACAAAGAACAATCGAAAACTCTTGAAAGCAAAATGCGCTAGTTGCGGAATAACAAAAACACGTTTTATGCCGGGAAACTAGGTGAGCCCTCCCGCACGGAGGGCAGTGGTATATTTGGCGATGTTGCTATGGCAGTTGGTGATCTTGCTATTACAAAAGGAATCCCATATCTTGCGAAAAAAGTCTTGAAGCTGGACGATATTACGCTTCTGAAGCTATGAGAGACCCCAAACTGCAAAAGAAAGCAATAAATTACACGCTGAACAAAGCCCGCCCAGTCATTCAAAAAGTTGGAAGTGAAATGTTAGATCAACTTTCAACTAAAATTCGACCAAACCAACGTTACAAAACTGACAGACCTGATTTGGATGGAGCTGGGTTGATATACATGCAGCAACTGGAAAATTTCCGAAACCAAAAAAAGGTTAGACATTACCAGGGCATAATTACACAGGGCCATACAATCCTCTTGAAAAACAGGTGAAATACGATCCAGAAACGGGTGAAATTCTGGAAATATATCAACCACCAACAGGTGCAACAGATGCGATTGCTATGCAACATTATGATGTTTGTTCCAACCGTGAAAAAAAAATACGGTGAGAATCTCAAAAAATGCAAACACAAAGCGGATAAAAAAATGGTGAAGTCTCTTGACGCAGTTCCTTACAAACAGAGGCAGTGGGGTCATGCGGCTGCAAGAAATGCAATCAATGCTGAACAAAAGTTAGGGTTGGGTTTGAAACAACAAAAAGGGACTGGTGTTTTGGATAAACCATTGGAAGTAGTGAAATTTGCTGAAACTTTGACAAAAAAAATTATTCCTTCCACAAAACCTGTTTTCGATCGGTATTGGAAAGGTGATATTGCGAAAAATGCTTTCACAGGTACAACTGGTGTCACAAGCAAGAAATTTTGAACTCATCCAAAAAAAGGTACTGTCATGCGTTTGGTGAAAAATCCGAAAACAGGCAAATATGAAAATGTCTATGAAGAACCTTGATTATTTGACCACCACTTTTCAAACTCCTGTTTTGCGCGCCGCCTGCTTGCTAAGGTTTTAGGAAGGTGATGAGAAATAGATTCCATAATTTCTTTTTTGTTGGGCCAGAATTCAGAAGGTACCATTTCAAAATAATTGTGCAGAAAACAGGTGTAGTTTACTGAATTGTCGGTTATCTCTTGAAATTGAGCAATAACCTTACTTAGAAAAACGACCTCGCTGGAAGAAAACACTTTGTCAATGTTACATTTCCGTAAAACATCTTTTAAATGAGCATTATTCGTTGGAAGAGCAGTGGAACTTATTCCCCGAGTTTCTTCTTGAAACTGTTTATAATCATCACATTCAAACACTCTACAACATTTTGGACATACACGACATAACTCATTCACCACATAAACTATTTGCTCCTCGCATGAAGGACAACGATTAATCTTTTTTGATAACAGGCTTATTTCATTTCTGTTTTTTTTGCCAGATTTCTTGAATCATTTTCAAAGAAATGTTCACACCTTGCAAACAACCAAACGGGTCGTCCATTTTTTTATTGTGTATGGTATACAATGAGCTCGCGTATTTTCACTAAGTTGTCAAAAATTTATTACAGCCCGCAAGGGTATTGGAACGGGTTTGCAGCAATTAAGAAATTAGCCCAGGCAGCGAAAGTTTCGGAAGATGTGGCTCAAAACTGGTTGATCAAGCAAGCTCTTTGGCAGGTTTATTTACCAGCCCCACGGTACATTCCAAGGCCGAAATTTGATGTTCCTGTTCCAAACAAAGTTCACCAAGCCGATGTTCTGTATCTCCCACACGATCGCCCACCACGCTCCCGTAAAACTTTTAAATATGCCCTCACAGTTGTAGATGTGGCCTCTCGATACAAAGAGGCCGAACCGTTGACCACAAAAGAGGCTAAAGAAGTTGCAGCTGCTCTGGAGCGGATTTATAGTCGTGGTCCTTTAAAGTGGCCGAAACTGCTTCAAGTCGATCCTGGTCGTGAGTTTATGGGCGCTGTGAATCAACTGCTTTCGAAACATAATGTCGAGGTTAGACGCGGCCGTGTGGATATTCACTGTGATCAAGCTATCGTTGAAAGATTCAACCGCAACCTGGCTGAACGACTGTTTGGACACCAATATGGGGTTGAAATGCGCCTCCCAGAAGACAAAAGATCGACTGAATGGGTGGCCCGACTGCCTGCTGTTATTTCAGCTTTGAATAAAGAAGTCACTCGACTGACTGGTCAAAAACCTGTTGATGCCATCAAAGAAAAAACTGTTCCATCCAAACCCTCGACACCTTATTTGAGACCTGTTGGTGTGAACGAAAAAAAGCTCCCCTCCGGTTCAAGTGTTCGCTATCTCTATCAACCCGGTGAACTTGAAGGTGGTCGACGAAGAGCTACCGACCCAATCTGGTCTTTGAATGTTTACGAGATTGAAAAGATTATGATAAAACCAGACGAACCGGTTATCTATTATTTATTTGACGGACCAAAACGTTGGTTTGTCCGCGAAGAGCTTTTGGTTGTCCCTCCAGATACACAACTACCACCAGCAAGCTAACAATGAAACTCGATCGGTTCTGTGTGAATGCCGTCTTCCAATACCCAGCGTTTGTCGTAGTAAGCGCTCAACCCTAGCTTCTGCTGTTCGTAAGTGACCATCTGCCCGTCCCGCATCCTGAAACCTCTATTAGTTGCTATGTCCTTGCTGCTTTCCAAAGCTTTCTTGAAACGCTGCCACGTGATCTCGTTTTGTTTCTTCGACACCCCTTTTGTGCTGAACTTCTTTTTTTCACCCTCAGATTCGTCGACGAAATAACATTTTGAGCAGAGTGCAATCATTCTGCTGCCTTCACACTCGAGTTTAAAGAGTCCAGGGGTCCGACTGCTCCACTTGTCCCAAGCTAACCACTCTTGCTTTTTTGCCTCAAATTCTGTCTGCAGCTCTGGTTTGACGATGTCTTCCAACTTTTCTGCGCTGATTGCCATGTAATTGCTGTCTGTGTCCATCTGAATCAATTCGAAATCTCCTGTCAAAATACCTGTCAAGAAAGTCATAATAGAATTCAAGCATTCGAAGTTTAGCCAGTTGATATACAGCTATTCCTACCTGAAATGGTCTTCTGATTGTGATCCGAGGCTTTCGGCTTTCCAGCTCATACGCCTGCCCGATCTCATCAAGATCACTGAAATATGCACTTCGCAAGGCTCTGTCGACTACCTTCTCGTCGTTGGTGTAAATGGTGTTTGTTTGCCGCTCCAAGGCTTCGATGAGCTTCCCGTACCCACTATTTCCCAACAGCTTGAGTACCTCAGCCAGCAGCGCCTTGCTTTTTTCTTTATCTCCAGTTCTACGAGCTTCAGTAACTTGCTCCACAAACCAAGTGAATATTTTTGTTGGTTGGTAGTCAATAGTCCGATAAACATTTGTGATCACTGCTCCATGCTCAAGATACCATCTAAGTAGTGGAGCGTATAATAATATCTTCTTTGCAGACAATGCTCCCACTAACTTCTTTCCGTCTCCGCGGTTCCGCTTCGTGTGTTTTAGATAGTCAAGCATATGTTGCGGCACAGCTTCAACAGGGACCTCTTTGTTGTAGAAGAACGGGCACATTTCCTCAAACTTTGGGTGTAAGTGCTCAGGGATCTCTATATCAACTTCTGCAAATCCGAACCATTTTTCTTCTTTGAGCCTTTTTGTCAGTATGGGAGCGGCGGCTTCGTTATTGTAATGCACGACCCTTCCGTTTCCACAAGGCATGTCTCTAAGCATGGTTGACAAATACAAAGCATTGGCGTCGTAACCCACTATATTTTTGCAAAGACGGGGTTCCGCTATTCGATGAGACCTTATCTTCGTGACTCCAACTTCATGGTATCTTGTGAAAACAAGACTGGGACCGCCGACAACAGCTTTTTTTCAACATCTCATACGCTTCTTTGCACGGGCTGCAAAGATCCGCGCCCCTCTCAACACATCCGCGGAGTAAGTAATGTAAACTAACACCTGGGATACTGACAGCATCTTTCAAAATATCGATTCCTTTATCAGTGTAGAAAGCACGCATCTTTTCCAGAGACTCGAGGCCAGGAGCTACATCGAGATTATTGTAGTAACGCAGCCAGTCTGCGAAGGTACACATCCCCTTTTCTTTGAACAGACGCTGGCACCCATCCCATTCATCCCGCGTGAGAACATAACCGCCCTTCAGCTTCGAATACCAATCCTCATATTTCGGAAGTCCGCGAAAATCAAGTTTTTCAGGTGTGTCAAACCATTCATACGGAAACCGCGATTTTATAGTTTCGCATTCGTAGGCTTTCACCCATTTCTCATAACTTGTACCCGGACCTAAGTAGTTTATGATGTCGAGAAAACGAAAGTTTTTAGTCAAAATGAACATAATTTTGTTCCCATTTTTTGCAACTCTTACTTTACCAGTTGTATCAGATAAACGTTCCGCGAAATGTTCTCTGATAAGATTCAAATCATATCGCCCGGAGTTAAACCGATTTTTACTTTTCGTTGTAATCTGCAGTGCAACAAAGAACAAAGAAACCAGATAAAAATCACGAAGCAATGAATAACGCATTACTTTGAATATATTAGCATCTACTTGCCAACTGTGAATTTGTAACGCAACCTTCTCCGTCGGTTCATACATCCTCTTTAACTTTAAATCTAAAAGTGTTCCAGTGAATCAATGTTAATAAGACTCAAAACTAAAATTGGTCACATCGTCAAGCACGCATGTTCAATGTTTAAAAAAAATCTATCGAGCCGTTCTTAAGATTTTCGCAAAAGCGCTCAAAATAAAAAATTACCACAAAATTATTACGCGAATGATCTTAGAAAAACAAGTCGTTCGCGAGATCGCGAACACCAGTTTCAACAAAACTTTCTAGGCGTAAAATAGTAAGTAAAAGACACATTTTAACAGTATTTACTAGCCATTTCATCAAAGCGTTGATTATTTTTCAGTGCATTTACTCTTACTAGGCAAAAACTAAGGTTGAAAATGTTTTTGTGATTTACTTCAAAACAAACAGACAGAATTTTTTTGTTCTTGTATATTTTGTTTGCCATACACCACAGTTTAAGACACTGGTATTCTCTTTTCGAAGCGAAAGCTGGATCGTGCAAAATTTCAATTTTACTGTTTTCGAGGATTTTTGTTTATCGTTGTCATGGAAATATCGACTTTTACAAAGTGTAAACCACGCTAAAGTTCAATCCAAAACCAACAAGTATTGCAAATTTCACGTTGATCTGACAAGGAGAAGACTGTCTAAGAGCCGATTCAAAAAGTTAGGTATGGTCCCAAAAAAACTGTATCGAAACACCTTAATATTTATTTCTCCTACTTCACAAGACCATTCCTCGATTACATGGTAGCCAGCAGCTCAAAGCTTTTGTGTACGTTCAACAGTTGCTTTAAATCTATCTTCTCGTGTTTGATCATGATGAGTAATAATTCTATTTCGATTATAAGGATAACATTTTCGGCATCCATGCCAGTGACCCGGGATATTGAAAAACAGTCTTCGTTTCATGGTTATAACCGTCTACAGGAGCGCGCTCAACCCATCTTTCACCTCCATGCCCGCAAGCAGCGTGGTGAATATGAATTTTACGAAGTGCTGCTTCTTGTTCAAGCCAGCGAAGAGATTCTGAAGAAGATGAATGTTTTGGATAAAAAGCTTTCTCAAAAGCTGTTTGTGGTAATTCAACTCTTTCTGCCGGACAATCAATAACCGTTTTTCCTTGTGAACATGTTTGGATATGCCGTTGAAGGTTGCAAGCTTTAGTAAATCTTGAACGACAATGAACACACGCATAAGTTTTTGCAAGCTTCGTAATATCTTTTATAACGAAAGCATGCCCTTCGTAAATTCCAATTGTCAAAATATTTGTTAATTTGGCTGGTGGTTTCCTTCTAAGATGCCATACCACTTCACCATCCTCCATACGTTCAGGCTCATATACACAGATTCCCAACCAATCTTTGAAATTTTGTTTTTTATTAAGATGTTTTTCAACCTCATCAAGTTCATCTAAAGATGTTTTTCGGCAATCTTTTGGAGTAGCTTTGAGATTGAAGAAACTCTTAGCAAGTTCCCGTACTGCCGTTGTACTTCGATCTGGTCTTGAACCGCAGTGTACCGCAATACAGCGCCAAAGACATAAATTGTCTTTGTATTTGTCTAAAGCCAGCATATAACGATTATGCGCAAGGTTACGCAGCCAATCTGGTAATGGTCCTGTACCTAAAAGTGGCTGACGGTCAAGAACGACCTTTACATCAACATTAAATTGGTTTTCAAACACCCATTTTGTGTCCGGTCTATTTATGTTGTCGGGGTCCAGACGTACTTTTTCCCGCTTACTCAACCATTTCTCCGCATCAAAAAAACGTTCAAACCAAGGCGAACCTCTGTTAGTGTACATCACCATTGACAAATCGTCTTCAATGTTGCGTAGCTGATCTGAAAAAATATGTCTAGCATAAAAAGATGTATGAACTTTATCTCGTATTTTTGTCATAAAATCGGATGTTAAATCTCTTTCAAGGTCTCGAATGGAGCGCCATCGAATGAAACGGCGCCCTCTTACCTCATCTCCTTCATGTTCGGTATTATCATATAAATCAAGAATTTCATTCTGATAGTTTGTAACATTTCGGATATTTTCTCGAGAAATTGGATCAAACTTCCTCAAAATTTCTTGTGTTTTTCTCCCCCCTCTATTACGAGGAGGGGCAGTCGGTTGAAAAGTTTTAGGAATTAAAGGTTTATTTAAACTCTTCTCCACTTTCTCAGAAATAGGTTCATCCAATATGTTCTGAATAGTTTTTCGAACAGCAGGAGCATCCTCTGCAAGGTAATTGCTCTAACGCTTGTAACGTTGCTGGATCAAGTTCTTTCAAAAGTCCTTCAATGTTTATGTTAAGTACAGACATTGCAACTTGGATATAACAAAGATGTGTATTTCTCTAACTGGAAAAAAATTTTTTTTTGTATGTGTGATTCTATAATTGAAAAAATTTTTAAAATGTTTCATTTTATTTTGATTGGTGATCGAATGTTAAGCTCTGATCCCAATGCAATTTTCGTTATTACTGTCACAGATAATATAAACAATCCTGCATAAAAGAGATATTGAAGCATCAGATGAGTGTTTGCTTCAATAAATACTAAAACTGTGCAAAAGTTAGTAATAAATGTTGGACCATAAACATAACAGCTCAATAGTCCAAAAGCAGACCAAATAAACAGATTTATAGTGAAGGGACTAAGACGACAACTTGCCATTGTGTTATTTTCAATATATTTAATTCTTCAAATGTTTGTAAATTATCTCACGTTTTTCTTCTTTTTTATGCTGGGTGGTTTATTTCGGTTAATAAGTGGTATATCAAGAGTCAGACAAATACTACCTGATTCTCAGCGGTTTATTTTCTAATTTTAAAACTCCCACATAATAAACAAGCGAGCAAAGGGAGCTTGTTTATTAAGGTGGGGGTTTTAAAATTAGAAAATAAACCGCTGAGAATCAGGTGGTATTTGTCTGACTCTTGATATACTACTAGTGTGGATTCTTCAGATCACTAATCCGTGATTAATCCATTTTCGGATTTAGGTAAAGAAACGCAAAATCCGTTTTTGGGTACAAGAATCCGGATTTGGATTTTCCCAAAGAAACGCACCCTGAGACACGCGTAAAAAAATTGTTCATGTTTTGTCATGTGCCGGAGATCATGTTTACCGGGTGTTTATCTTGCAGTCGGAAAGCTGGCGGATATTCCATTTCGTGATGTGAATTTTCTTCGATACTTCGGTTGTTCGAACATTTGCTTTCTTGATTTTTTGATTAGCCTTGTGAACATTCGCTTGACTTGGCGAATTGTCGCGCCAACACGGCGAAAAATTGCTCGAAAGCTCGGTGATATTTCAAAGAGAATAGAGCGCGAGATTCGCTCTCATTACTTTTGCAATACCTCACACTAACACGAGCACTACAAGTTTCTTCGGCTGGACCCTCAGTACTTCTTGCGCCTTCTTGCGGCTTGCGGTAACATTAGTAACTTCTTGCGGCTTCTTGCGGCTAGATTTTCAACTTCTTGCGTTTCGAATGTTCTTGCGGATAAACTGCAAAAACCTAGCACTTTCACTTCTTGCGCGGGCTTGCGTGTTCTTGCGGCGCAAGAACTTCTTGCGCCACTTCTTGCGCGTGCCTTATTTTTGGGCTGTACGAGGGCTGTACGAGGGCTGTACTGTATTTGTCTTGTATAACGCATGCGCAATTGAGTAAAGCAGCTAATAGGATTGAATCCGAAATTGACTGTGTTGTCTGATCTAGTTAGTGGTTATGGTGAAAACTTTTTTAGCGCAGGAGTTTTTTTATTGGGATTGACATTTTGAGGGGTGTAAAAATGTGGGAGTCAGAAGGATTTGTGAATGTCAGGAGCATATCACGCTTCTGAGAATGTGATTTGCTTTGAAAGTTGCGTTTTGGATAGGAGCGGCGTAATATTGTGCTGCGTGAGAGGCAGTTTCCCTTGGCGTTTTATTGGGGGGGGGGGGGGGTGGTTTGCGAAGTGGATTGTAAGGTTTCTGATTGGCTAACTTGTATTTCGCAGCGGACAAAAAGGACAGTTGCGTTTTGCCGGCGTGGGCTAGGAAGAGAAGGAATTGGTACTAGTATGATGATGCAATATTGGTTGATTGCACCATCAGTACATGATAGTTCTTGTGAACGGAGAGAAATGAGTGTTTATTTGAGGCAAGAAGTTGATACGAAGGAATCGTCATTAATAAGGAGATTAATTAATAAGGTAGGTGTTACGAGTCTTTTTGCATTGAAAGAACGAAAATATCTGAATATTATCGACGGATTTGTGTGGTGTGCATGTGTTGTTCGCTAAAGGCTACGAGCAGTCTCGCTTTCCGTTCAGAGATAGATAGTGAAGGAAAAGAAAAACAAGCGAGTGAGCGCGAAATCGATTGCGGCTCGACACGCGCGTTAGCTTTCAAAAACGTGGGCGACTTTCGTCCCCGCTCGCTTGTTTACTTTTGCAAGGGGATTACCGGGTTAGCAAACCGGATTTAAACATCACGTCATGAGATATGCCTTGACGTGCCCCATACTCTGACGATCTGCTCGAGCTCGTGTTTATCACGCGTTATATTCTACTGCTATGTTCACTGTTTGTATTTAAGGTCTAGGCACAACAGTAAATACTTCGTTGTCCCTGTGTGAGCATTCTCAGTTGTGGACGAATTCATATCGACATTCAACGTTTGAGTGATTTTGCGTTTTCCAGCACAAATAAAGCGATGAGAAAGATAAGCTGAGTCATCAGAGTTTAGACATTACGTCATCCAGTACCGCTATAGTCAAAATATTGTGTCACACAATCACACTTTTCGTCACGCCGGCTCGTAAAAAAAGAGGATCGCGCTAACATTTGTGAAACCTAGGGGTGGGGAGGGTCAGAATGGCCGGTTAAAATGCCCAACGGGCTTTCTTGTTTCATTTAGCCTGCACGATCGGAACGTACTGGATGAAGTCTGATTACCGAACATCAAGCCTCTAAGCTGACTATGGAATTTGTATCCAATGAATTCGAAAATATACGCGCGCTTAGGTATTTTTAATTTTATGATGCAGATAACAACTTAACCGTTAAACTTATTTTCTTTTTCCTGTAAGAAGAATGATCCATTTCTTGTGGGGATTCAAATGACTAATCCGGACGACTTGTCCTTCTGGCCGGTAGGATCTTGTTTTGTTTTGAAAAACCTACCGCTCAGAAGGACAGTCTTTATATTTCAACCAGTTGACTGCTGATAAAGTTGCAGCTTGGTTGGAACACAGTTTTGTTTATTCCTCTTTAGACTAGCACTAAATGTTTGAATTTCTGGACATGAATATTTTAAGGTTTTTACATCTTGTCCTTCTGGCCGGTGGGATCTTGTTTTGTTTTGAAAACCTACCGCCCAGAAGGACAGTCCCTATATTTCAAGCAGTTGGCTCCAGATGAAGTCGCGGCTTGGTTGGAAACACACTGTTGTTTATTCCTCTTTGGACTTGCACCGTTTTAGAATTTCTGGACATGGATATTGTTAGGTTTTTACATCTTGTCCTTCTGGCCGGTAGGATCTTGTTTTGTTTTGAAAAATCCAACCGCCCAGAAGGACAGCCTCTGTATTTCAAGCAGTTGGCTCCAGATGAAGTCACAGCTTGGTTGGAAACACATTGTTGTTTATTTCTCTTTAGAGTAGCACCATTTTAGAATTTCTGGACATGAATATTTTTGGGTTTTTGCATCTTGTCCTTCTGGCCGGTAGAATCTGGTTTTGGATTTGCGTGGCAAATTGGACAAATTGGGAGGGGGGGGGGGTACCTTCTCAAAAATCTCGGCTTTCTTTTTAGGTTTTTACGTCTTGTCCTTTTGGCCAGTAGGATCTTGTTTTGTTTTGAAAACCTACCGCCCAGAAGGACAGTCTCCATATTTCAAGCAGTTGGCTTCAGATGAAGTCGCAGCTTGGTTGGAAACACACTGTTGTTTATTCCTCTTTAGACTAGCACCATTTTAGAATTTCTGGACATGGATATTGTTTCGGTTTTTACATCTTGTCCTTCTGGCCGGTAGGATCTTGTTTTGTTTTGAAAAATCCAACCGCCCAGAAGGACAGCCTCTGTATTTCAAGCAGTTGGCTCCAGATGAAGTCGCAGCTTGGTTGGAAACACACTGTTGTTTATTCCTCTTTAGACTAGCACCATTTTAGAATTTCTGGACATGGATATTGTTAGGTTTTTACATCTTGTCCTTCTGGCCGACAGAATCTGGTTTTGGATTTTTCTTCGCGAGACGCTAATAGTCCAGAATAAAATGACTACTGAGAGACTCCATCCTTTGTGTGCGCTTGTGTTTTTTTAAGAGAAGAGTCCGTCCATTGTGTGCACTTGTGATATTTTAAAACAATAAAGGAGGTGTGATTTTTTCTTTACTGGATCTCAAACATACTCTTTCAATGAATTAAAAGAAAAACAATAAAAAAAAGATTCCGTACTTGATGTGTGCTCTTTACCTCGGACATAGATTCAGTACGTCTGATTCTCTGCATCACGTTTGAGGTGCATTTACTTGTTTCATTATCCTTTTGATCCAGGTCGACTAAATTTGCTTGCGAGCCGATTTTTTTTTTATATTTTCCAAGTCATTCAAAAACTTCTTCTCCAGTACCTCGCGTGCAGTTTGATCCAGACTTCACGCAACTTTTTATTAAGTTGTTTGCAACTGCGCACGCGCAAAGCTGACACAATCAAACACGAGAACTTTTTTTACCTATCTTCGCGAGACGCTAATAGTGCAGAACAAAATGATTACTAAGAGACCATCCTTTGTGTGCACTTGTGATTTTTTTTAAAAGAAGAGTCCGTCCATTGTGTGCACTTGTGATATTTTAAAACAATAAGGCTTATTAGCGTCTCTCGTGCGGCAAGAAGTGAAGGAGGTGTGATTTTTTTTTTCCGGCTTGGACTCAGACATACTCTCTCCGCGGCAAGAAAGTCACGTTACTAAAAGTTTTCCTGAGGTTCATACAGCTGGAGAAGAGCACCAACTGTAAGGGAAAAGGTTAAAAATCCGTTGCGCCAAAAGGTTAAAGCTTTGTTCTTATTTTTTAGAATAGCCCATTGTTTGTTATTTTAACAAAGCGTAGTAAACAAAATTAGCATTAACCAATCAAATGGCTCCAATTTCGATCCTTTACAAGTAGGGGTCTAACTATAAAAGGCCCAATTTTTCTTGTTCTCGTCATTCGTTCATTAGAACATCACAAACTATACGGAAAACCTTCAGGAAAAAAACCACAGAAAACTACTAAAATCATGGCTTCGCCAGAAGACTGTATTACCTGTAACCAAGTGGTCACGTCGCGGCAGGAAGCCATTCAGTGTGATGGCTGCGGTTTGTGGAACCACAGGATTTGCAACACTGGTAAGTTAAAATTCCCACTGTTACTAGTCTATGAAATGGCGTTTTCATAAGCGTTAGTTTCTTTTCGTGAATAGAATCCATCGCACGTTAGTCGCATAAACACTTCAGTTTTCTTTCCTCCCTTAAAAAAATTGCCTTCGAAGTTTTTAACTAAATCTAAAACTGTTTTAACAGGTATTACCCGACCAGAGTACCGCAAAGCAGTGCAAGATGGGAGTGACATCGAGTGGCGTTGCCGTGGCTGCTTCGTCTATGACGTTCTTCCAGACTTCGAAAGCACCAGGATTGAAGATGGTAAGTTGTGCTTTCTTACTATGTTATTTTATGTTATGTTATGTTATGTTATCTTATGTTATCTTGTTATGTCATGTCATGTCACGTCATGTCATGTTATGCTGTTTTATATGTTATGCTTTATGTTATGTTATGTTGTTATGTCATGTTATGTTATGTTATGTTATTTTGTTATGTTTTATGTTGTTATGTTATGTCATGTTATGTTGTTGTTATGTTATTTTATGTTATGTTTTATGTTATGTTATGTTATGTTTGTCATGTTGTGTTATGTTATGTCATGTTATATTGGTATGTTATGTTATGTTATGTCATGTTTACTTATGCTGTGTTATGTTAAGTCACCTAACAACTATTTCTTATATTACTTCCTCCAGACTTCACTGCCGAAACAGCATCTTTCAACCAGTACAGCGCCTCTCTTCAAAACAGTCACCTTCACAATCTCAGTCAGCCATCACCTAGTCAGCCATCATCAAACGGAAGTGTAGTGAGCGAGGTCCTAACACAATTTGGCCTCACTAGTCCCCAAAGCTCAGATGTACAGGAAAATGGTGAGTGAACAAATTCCCCTGCCACTCATATGGAAATGTATCGATATAGGTGTTTAAGGGTTAGTTCAAAAATTACAAAGAAAAAAATTAAGTTGACTAATCTTTCTTAAAACAGCAGTCTCTCCCACTAACCGTGTGACATTCAATAACTCTTTCGTTTTACTTGTTACCGTTATAGATTGATCTCCAGTCGAATTTCCAGAGCCGATGGAGGAGTCGTCACTGGAAGACCCTGCTCCTGACCCCGCCATTGCAGAAGCAGAAGTGGCCGTTATTACCTATGAGATCGTGCTGGAAGGCACTAAAAGACAAAAACGGAAACTCGTCGATAGTGCAGGCTACTCATATAACGTGAAAGAGAGGGGGAGGACTACGACCTACTGGCAATGTACCGTTCGTCCCAAAGGGAGCTACTGCCGCGCGACCGTAAAGGAGACGGATGGAAATCTCGTTCCTGGACGCCAGAGCCACAACCACCCACCGCAGGTCGGAGCTTTAAAGGCAGCCCACATTATGACTCAAGTGAAACGAAAGGCTATGGAAGACATCTCTAAGCCGGCACCAGCAATTGTTGAAGAGGTAATGTTCTACAAAATGTCAATTAATTTCCCTATGATATGAAGAGCCATTTTCTGAGAATATCGAGAATCGAAAGACACTCACAAAAATCGAATTTTTTTTTATTTTCCCAAAACATCCCTTTGGGTAAGCTAATTCAAGAAAAATAATCCAAAGTTCCAACGAGTTATTTAACGGGCGAAAATTTAAAAAGTTCGAAAAATGCATTAAATGGCGGTTTTAGGGTCTCTAAACGGGTCAAATTCTCACTCAACTTTAGGAAGCCGGTGAGAGCGTAAAAAGGATTCTTTTAAAACGAAACAAACCATGAACATTATTTAACCTTTGTACCTTAAAACTGTGTAATAAATTTGTCAATGTTTGGTTTCAAACATTTTCAAGCGGCGTTCTTATTGAGCCGCTCACCCTCTCTCCAGTAAGTCAAGTTTTATACCTGAATGCGACCCGCGCGCGATTTTGAGCGGTACAACACTTGATTTATCGGAGGGAGGGTGAGTTTGGCATTTGGCGACACAGAAATCACTCGTATCGTCCCCCGGTGGAGCGAAATTTGGCGCTTTGTCCCAGGCTTGACCGTTAGTTTTGACCCTCTTTTCCTTACAAGCCTGTGATGGCGGCGATTTCGAAAAGTTAGTTCGTTTTTAATGCAGGGCTTTACTTCGAGAGATAAACTTATTGACGATTGAATCACATAGAAAGGTAGGGGATTTATCCTTTTTGAAATGTGTTGTGGTTTTAAAGCGCTGACTATAGATTGAATCGATTTTTAGCGGGTATTTTGATCGGGACCTCGAATGTCGGTTGGCAATTTTGAATTCCCGTTTTCTTACCTTTAGCTCTCTTTAGTACGTGACATGCCGTCGCATCGACCGTTAAGCAGAAAATCGCCCAAAACGGCCTCCGGAAGCTCGGAAAAGCGATAAAAACACAGCAAACACACAACAGGTAAGGTTTTTTAAACCTTATTTCGATTTTAATGTATTTTCGGCGGAAAACCGCCGATTATTTTCGATCGATCGAATTTCAACTCTCATATTACGCTTTGGTTACCTGTGTTTCAACAAGACAGGAATCCACTCATTCAACTGAACCAAGGGTGCGTTCGATTGGGAAATCCGGATTTCGATTTCGGATTTCGGATTTTTGATTTCCCAATAAAACGCGAAATCCAAAAACGAATTTCGACGAGCCGAAATCCTTTTCCAAGACGGATTTCAATTAAGGCCCCTTAATTGAAATCCGTCTTGGAAAAGGATTTCGGCTCGTCGAAATCCGTTTTTGGATTTCGCGTTTTATTGGGAAATCCAAAATCCGAAATCCGAAATCGAAATCCGGATTTCCCAATCGAACGCACCCCAAGATAACATCGAAAACAGTGTGAAACAACATATTTAATATGCCGCCTACCTTGCCAACCAAAAAAGCAACAATACAATAGAAAAACATTCCAAACTGTAAACAAACGAATTTTCAGTATCCTGATTGAGGGAAGATAATTTAAACTCATCGCGTAGAGGAATAAGCGGAAAAACAGGTGACCTCTGTACTGACCCGCACGTGTCACACCACACTGACAGAGAGAGTCACGTATTCGAGTTCTGTCATGTGATTTGAGATAAAAACTTGGTGGAAAGTTAAAAAGAAAAAAAACATTTGCAACACTTAGCCAGTACTTTGTTGGATTACATGTTAGCATAAGCTCCACAAGGGAGTTCTTACGGTCACGACTCTTTCTATAAAGAGCGGTAATTTCGCAATGTATACGTACGTGCTGTTGTAATTTTACTTCTAATTTAATTACAGCTCATGAAATAAAATAAATATTGCAGTAAGTTACGTTCAGAGTGTGTAATGCATGGTTCAATTTTACCATCCCCCCCCCCGGGCAACCCCCGGGACAAGTCCAGCCCTTCGGGCCCGGGGGTGGGGACTTGTTTGAAACAGTTTTGTCCCTGGGGTAGGGGGGCGGGGCAAATCGAAAATAACTTCTCGTTTTTCTTGTGAAGCACATCACTAGCTTATCACTTCTCAGTTGAAGACTGACTATTTCCAGGGAAAATCTCTAGAATTTGTAGCAGACTGGTTGGAGAGGAATAATCTCTCAAAATTAAAATATGTATTCAAAGGCACGTTTATTATAAATTGTTAAACGAAGGTGCATTTGATGCGTACTCGAATGGATGGCGTTCATCACAAAGATAGAAATATTTCTTCAGCGTATTTGTATGAAACAGATGCACGGCTCAGTTATATTAAACAGAGATCTCAGTCTAGTGTTCTTGTGAAACAAGCTAAGAAAAACTCCTTTAAAATGCTGTCATCAATTTGCTCACCGGACGCGCGGACCTCTTTAGTGCATGTGCTATATTTAAAATAAAACACGCGGTGAAGAGCATTTCTTTATTCGCCAGCTGAATGCCAGTTCTTCAGTTTTCTTTTTTAATGTAGTGTCCATGTTTTTTAATACTATGTAATATCCTTCGTTCAGTAAACTCTAGAAAAGCGTTTAAGTTCTTGTCAAAACGTCTGGTTGTGCTATTGTAAGGAAATCAGTTTTGAACACAAAACAACGTATTTGTGGTCTATCGATGAGGCGTCCCGGGGGTGGGGAATTCTCTCTTTCTGCGTGCCCGGGGGTGGGGAATAGACCGCCAAGTAAGAAAAAAATTGTAAATCCCCGCGGGTGTGCCCGGGGGGGGGGGGTGGTAACAGGTAGAATTGAACCCTGCATAAGTACTGATATATGGCGTCGTGTAGTGTTTCCCCTTTTCTGGAGAGGGTTACTGCCTGTGGATTAAACCCTGGCCACGTCGAAGTTGTTTCCCTAAAAGAATGCGCAAGAGACATCTCAAGGCATATTCAATTGCACGGACAAAGTGCAGATAAAGCGGTTGACAGTGAATTCAAGTTGTTAGCCCGAGCAGGTAATGTTATTGCATTTTGTTCTGGATTTACTTACTTCATAGCACTAGGCATATTTTTTTTTTCAGTGGAAGAGTAAAACGAGAAGAGTAAAACGAGAAGTAGTGTTCCTCCTGAAATGGCCGCACATAAAACAGCCACAGCTGTGGCTGTTTTATGTGCGGCCATTTCGAGAGGGACACTTCATCTCACTGTAGAGTATCTCCAGCGAATACCAAACTCCACTCTGTGGCGAGCACATATTGTCAATGACAGGTGAGACTCTTCTACTGAAAAAAAAAGTGCCTAATAACCAAAAATCAAAGATAAATATACTTTCAACTCTAAGCTTTCAACCTCATGACGCAAAAACCAAAAAAGCGCAAGCTAAAATGGCAAAGATGTTGCTGCGCGATGTCTCTTGTGCATTCTTTTAGGCAAACAACTTCAACGTGGCCTGGGTAATCACTGCTTAATCCACAGGCAGTAACCCTCTTCAGAAGTGCGCAAAAATTACTTGACGCCATATATCAGTACAACACACACTGAACGAAACTTACTGCAATATACGTACATTGCGAAATTCCCGCACTTTGTAGAAAGAGTCGTGACTGTAGAAACTCCTTTGTAGAGGCTAACATGTAATCCAACAACTGAATGTACTGGCTATCTGTTGCAAGTTTTTATCCCTGCATTTATATCTCAAACACATGACAGAACTCGAATACGTGACTCTCTCTGTCAGTGTGGTGTGACACGTGCGGGTCAGTACAGAGGTCACCTGTCTTTCCACTTATTCCTCTACGCGATGAGTTTAAATTATCTTCCCTCAATCAGGATACTGAAAATTCGTTTGTTTACAGTTTGGAATGTTTTTCTGTTGTATTGTTGCTTTTTTGGTTGGCAAGGTAGGCGGCATATTATATACGTTGTTTCACACTGTTTTCGATGTTATTATATCTTGGTTCAGTTGAATGAGTGGATTCCTGCCGGTCTTGTTGAAATGCCGTTAAAAATCTGCTTTGTTTTAACATAATAAGACTCAGCACCACTCAAGAAAGCAGAACCTTCTTTTAAAGGTCAGGAAAAACATTGTGCATGCATGTGTAACTAATGGTAAGCCTATCTTTAACGACCTTTGTAATTGTTAGCAGTATTCCAGGAATTAAATCTGTAATTTGATATTAATTCTACCCGCTCAGATCACTAAACAGTAAAAATTTACTGACGGGGAAGTATTTAATTCCCAAAGCTGTAACTTTCCTGGTTAAATGTACAATGACAGAGCTTTCTTTCTGTGTAGTCTTGATCGTTGAATGATACATACCAGACGCCGTTTTAAGCGGCCGAAGTTGGCCTTCATTTTACCTTGTGATTAACGAGGTTAAGAGCGGCTCGATAAGAACGCCGCTTGAAAATGTTCGAAACCAAACATTGACAAATTTATTACACAGTTTTAAAGTACAAAGGTTAAATAATGTTCATGGTTTGTTTCGTTTTAAAAGAATCTTTTTTACGCTCTCACCGGCTTCCTAAAGTTGAGTGAGAATTTGACCCGTTTAGAGACCCTAAAACCGCCATTTAATGCATTTTTCGAACTTTTTAAATTTTCCTCCGTTAAATAACTCGTTGGAGCTTTGGATTATTTTTTCTTGAATTAGCTTACCCAAAGGGATGTTTTGGGAAAATAAAAAAAAATTCGATTTTTTGTGAGTGTCTTTCGATTCTCGATATTCTCAGAAATGTTGGTTGGTGCATTAACCCGTTTCCACTACAGGAAAATAGAACGTACCAAGAACAAACTAATAAAAACAGAGCAGAAAATGAACCAGGCCAAAGCAAGGAAAACTGACAATCAGAAACTCGTAAAAAACCGGCCACGTCCGGCCAAAGATAACAAGCCTAAGGCACGAAGTGAGAATGTAATTAAGTTAGCAAACACGCTGATGCAGAGGATCGAGAAATTTGGTGTAATGATGAAAAAGATTGAAGAAAACCAGAATAAAGAAAATGAATCTTATCCCTGTCTTGTTTCTGACGAAACGGCAAAGGGGAGGGAAACACAAAAGCGCAAAGATAAAAACAAGAAACATAATGACAGAAGAAAAATAAAGAAGAGAGATAAAATCAAAAAATCCGCAAACAACAAACGGAAATACATTAAAAATCTCTCAGATTACGAAATGTCAACTGACCAGATAAATCTATTATCGAAGGGTTTAGAATTTATTCCTACGCCAACCATGGGAGAAACTCGCATTAAGCGACAACTCCTACAAGACTTCAAAGAATTTGAAAGGCGAATGCGCCTAAAATACATTTTTCATGGCCAAGATAAAGAACCGCATCCCTTCTACGTTAAATCACACTGGGAACCACCAGTACAACCGTCAGTCGCTCTAGAAAATTACCTAGAGGGAGTCAAAACAGAGCTCGCAGAAATTAAATTATCAAAGCCAAAACAAAACCTGCCACAGAAAGAACGTCAAGCTATCAGAGAGCTTAAAACAAATTCTGAAATAAACATAAAAAAGGCAGACAAAGGATCAACAACGGTCTTAATGAACAAAAAAGATAAGATTGAAGAGGCCAGGGTACAACTAGACGATAAGAATAATTACCTGCCCTTAGAAACATCTATGGTTCGAGAGACATTCAACAGAGTTCAAGAACTCATAAACGAGCTCCACCGCCATAACTACATTGACGATATGACAAAGAAATGGCTCTGTCAAACGCCAGACCCACCGCGCATACCAGTTTTTTACACACTTACTAAGATTCACAAACCTACACCTGTAGGTAGACCCATTATATCAGGTTGTGATGGTCCAACAGAACGAATATCATCATTTGTAGACTACATCCTCCAGCCAATAGCAAAATCACAAAAATCGTATCTCAAGGATACAAAAGACTTCATCAATTTCGTAGAAAAGACGAAAGTCCCACAAAACGCAATTATGGTATCACTAGACGTTACCAGTCTGTACACCAACATCCCTCAAGAAGAAGGTATAGAAACTGTATGCAAGGCATACGAAACATTCTACCAACGAGAAACTCCGATACCAACCAATGCGCTCAGGAAAATGCTAAGACTTATACTTAAGGAGAACTCCTTCCAATTTTGTGGAAGTGACTACCTTCAGACTCACGGCACTGCGATGGGCACTAAAATGGCAGTTGCTTTTGCCAATATCTTTATGTCCGCAGTTGAAACCGAAATCATCAACAAGCACAAAACGAAACCACTAGAGTGGAAAAGATATATCGATGATATATTTTCTTTGTGGGATTCAACAAAAGAAGAGATTGATCTCTTTATCTCAGAAGCCAACAGGCAACATACTACCATTAAATTCACGGCTGACATATCAGAGAGAGATACAAACTTCCTAGACACTACAGTATTTAAAGGCGAAAGATTCTACGAAGAGTCAATTCTAGACATTCGCACACATTTTAAACCTACTGAAACTTTTCAGTACACGCATTTCTCTTCTTGCCACGCCCCCGGTGTGGCAAAGGGCTTCATCAAAGGGGAAGCCCTCAGACTACTTAGAACTAACTCTTCAAAAGCACTTTTTGAAGAAAACATTAATAATTTCAAGTCGCGATTAAGCGATAGAGGCTATCCAACAAACGTAGTTGAAAAGACACTAATAGAAGTCAAATTCGAAGAGAGAAAATACGCGCTACAGGAAAAACAGAAGGTGAGAAAAAACATACTGCCTTTCGTCACGCAATACAACCCATCAGTGCCAAATCTCAAAAAGGTTTTAATGAGCAAGTGGCATATCATTGAGAAACAACCCCTGCTTCGAGAGGTCTTTCGGGAACCACCCATTATCTCTTACAAAAGAGGCAGATCTCTAAAAGATATACTCGTTAGAGCAAAACTATAAAGGTCAAACTAATTATATACAACATCACGAAACACGCAGGAGTCGTGTCAGGCCTGTCACCTTTTAACATCACGTAGTTGAAAAGACACTAATAGAAGTCAAATTCGAAGAGAGAAAATACGCGCTACAGGAAAAACAGAAGGTGCGAAAAAACATACTGCCTTTCGTCACGCAATACAACCCATCAGTGCCAAATCTCAAAAAGGTTTTAATGAGCAAGTGGCATATCATTGAGAAACAACCCCTGCTTCGAGAGGTCTTTCGGGAACCACCCATTATCTCTTACAAAAGAGGCAGATCTCTAAAAGATATACTCGTTAGAGCAAAACTATAAAGGTCAAACTAATTATATACAACATCACGAAACACGCAGGAGTCGTGTCAGGCCTGTCACCTTTTAACATCATTGAGAAATTTTCCTTGATATTAAGACAAAGATCTAATTTACAACTTTGCTCCTTTTGACACAGGTGTTGCTTGATGAACTGACTGCAGCACCGTGCCCGGCGCTATCAAAGCCAGTCCACCTTGCCAGAGCGGCGAATAGTCTACGTCAGCGACGTCGTCCAGAAGAGCCAGCAGACTTGGATTTTAATCTGGACGAAAACAACATCCCTGACGAATTCCTCAAGGCAGACCTATGTGTAAAGGATAGGCGGCATCTCATATTCGCAACCAAACAACAGATTGACCATCTCTCGAAGGCTAAGACGTGGTATGTTGACAGTACCTTCAAGCTCGTGAGAAAGCCGTTCACGCAGCTCCTCAGTGTCAACGCATTCGTGAGGACGGGGGACTACGCGAAACAAGTTCCGTTGGCGTTTGTGATGATGTCGGGAAAAAAGAAAAAAGACTATAAGAAGATAAGCAGTAATCGTAAGGACAATTTGCTAAACCAAAAAGGAGAAAACAATTTTAAAGAGTATACGACTTGAACGCATAATCTAATAAAATTAAACTTGGAAAGGAGCAATCCCTGGGGAGCAATATTAATAACATTCTGTGTATTACTTTTTTTAATTTTTAGGTCCTCAGAAAAATCCTTGAGTTGTGTGCTGACGACGAACCATCCGTGAAACGCGTTCGTAGTTGACTTCGAGGCAGCGATGTGGTCGGCAGTGACGGCGGTCATGCCAGACGTTGTAATCATGGGATGCGTCTTCCACTGGACGCAGGCCGTGTGGAGAAAGGTGAGTTGTCCTCGTTTGACCATAAGAACTCAAAAGAAAAAACAATGATTAGTACAAGAGGAACGAAACGAAATCATAAAGAAATGACGAAACGTAAATAGACAAACAGACATTTGCTAGTATTATAGTAAGCGGAATGAGTAAGTTAGGTGATAACTAATATCTACGTACATATTTAAATTGTAGGTACAAGAACTGGGACTGGCGGCTCCATATGTCTCCGACGATGGTTCCTACCGTTACAAAAGACGATTAATGGCACTACCCTTCCTGCCAGCAGCAGAGATTCCAGCAGCATTTACCAGATTGAGAGTGCAGGCTACATCGGTTCCACATGGGTGTACAGCACTACCTTTCCCCCCAAGGACTGGAGCGTCCACGGACAAGCCATCCGTACGAACAACGACTTCGTAGAGGGATGGCACAACGGCCTAAACCGGTGCGCTGGAGGCCCAGTCCACCTCCCATTTTACGTGCTTATCCAGCATCTCCACCGTGAGGCGAAACTAGTCGCAGTGCAGATCCGACTTGTCTCAGACAAGAAGCTAAAACGAATTCAACGAAAAGCTTATCGCCGCCTCCAAGCCAAGATTTTATCTCTGTGGGAGGACTATGCCAACAACGTTAAGACAGCCACTGAGCTTCTGAAGGCATTTGCTTACCTTAATGGACCAGTTCGAGGAAATTAAATAGATGATTCTTACTTTGAAATTGTTGATAGACTCTTAAGTGAAAGTTGTCGATTAGCATTAGGTTTGCTCGATGCAACTATTTTGATCGTTCTGTAGTTAATTGTAAATATGAGGTTAAGGTTCGATAGGAGTATTTAGATTGTTTTAAATAGCTGGTAATTGTAGACATAAGGTTAACGTTCGATGCGAGTATTTAGATTATTCTATAGCTGGTAAACATAGGATCAAGGTTCGATGCGACTAATTAGTTCGTAACAAGAGAATAACTAGTTCGTAATTATTTCGTAGCTAATTGGTAACATAGGTTTAAGATTCGATGGAAGTAGTAAGATTGTTTTATAGTTAATTGTAAATATAAGGTTAAGGTTCGCTTTGAGATTAAAAATAATGTAAATATGCTAAATATAATGTAGTAATCAATAAAAAAGTGGGTATTTGACATTTGGTGTATTTCATTACGTGTAATAGTTGTATTTCTGTATGCGAATCTTTAAATATCCGGGGGAATTATTTCGGGCGAAACATCTTTAACAAGAAAGCCCATTGGGCATTTTAACCGGCCATTCTGACCCTCCCCACCCCTAGGTTTCACAAATATTAGCGCGATCCTCCTTTTTTACGAACCGGCGTGACGGAAAGTGTGATTGTGTGACACAATATTTTGACTATAGCGGTACTGGATGACGTAATGTTTAAACTCTGATGACTCAGTTTATCTTTCTTATCGCTTTATTTGTTCTGAAAAACGCAAATTCACTCAAACGTTGAATGTCGATATGAATTCGTCCACAACTGAGAATGCTCACGCAGGGACGACGAAGTATTTACTGTTGTGCCTAGACCTTAAATACAAACAGTGAACATAGCAGTAGAATCAAAATATAACGCTTGATAAACACGAGCTCGAGCAGATCGTCAGAGTATGGGGCACTTCAAGGCATATCTCATGACGTGATGTTTAAATCCGGTTTGCTAACCCGGGAATCCCCTTGCAAAAGTAAACAAGCAAGCGGGGACGAAAGTCGCCCACGTCTTTGAAAGCTAACGCGCCTGTCGAGCCGCAATCGATTTCGCGCTCACTCGCTTGTTTTTCTTTTCCTTCACTATCTCTGAACGGAAAGAGAGACTGCTCGTAGCCTTTAGCGAACACCACACGCAAACCACACAAATCCGTCGATAATATTCAGATATTTTCGTTCTTTCAATGCAAAAAGACTTGTAACACCTGCCTTATTAATTGATCTCCTTATTAATGACGATTCCTTCGTATCAACTTCTCGCCTCAAATAAACACTCATCTCTCTCCGTTCACAAGAACTATCATGTACTGATGGTGCAATCAACTAATATTGCATCATCATACTAGTACCAATTCCTTCTCTTCCTAGCCCACGCCGGCAAAACGCAACTGTCCTTTTTGTCCGCTGCGAAATACAAGTTAGCCGATCAGAAACCTTACAAACCCCAAACTTAAACAATCCTTCGCCATTCGTATCTTAAATACTGTAAATTAAAAGACAAGAACATAGGAAGGTAACATTCAGAAGACTAATATGCGCATGCGTCTTATATAAGACAGTACCGCTCTTGAGTACCCGTACCACAAGCTTTACAGCACTTTCTTCGTATGTTAAGCCAACTTGCTTTCTGGAAAAACCGTGTTCATTTTATAAACCGGCGGTCGCCATCATGGCGACGGCCGGTTAATAATCGGGCAAAACATCTTTCATTTCGGGCGAATCACCGTCGGGCGAATCGACTTCTGGGCGAAACGACCGCAATTCACGTGTATTACCATTAAGTATTTCACAGTTCAGTACGCCACATTATATCCAGCGACCGCCATTCCAAACCTCTAAAGTATCTTGCACATTGGCTATTAGTAAGGTTCTTAATAGATCACCAGCCCAGGGAAAGTTTTAACCCGAATAATTGGCGAATTATCTACGAATCTTGGGTTTGGTACTTCAGATCTTATTCATACGGAACGGCTGAAGTTTTGTAAATTGTCAAACATAAAAACTGTTCACCTTTCACCTCACACAGACCTAGAAATAACAATGTTCAGAATGTTTGGGTCCGACGAAGAACCCATAAAGATCCGCCATCTTTGCTTTGGAAGACGTAAACCAATCAGAACTCGTGTAAGAATGGCGCCAATCAGCGACCGTTTTAGGTCGCTATGTCCCAGGGTATTCTCCGAGCCGCCGCCATATTGAGAAGCGAGAATATCCTGGGGGCGAGGTTGCAATGGACCCTCAAAGGAAGGTGATCGGATGGATGCAGTACAGGGTCTGGAAGGGTATTTTCGGGATCCGGGATTTGACCAAAATACAGTGCGGGATTCGGGAAAACGCAAAATATTTTGACGGGATTCGGGAATTGACTACATCCCGGGAAGCGGGATTGAAAAGAATTTGAGCACGGGACGCGGGAATTCTTGCCCGATTGTTGGGAATCCGGGAAATTTTCACCGCCTAGATGAACACAATGACCGCGAAAGCGAATCAAACAGGCGAGTGCTAACTGGCAAGACTCTCCTGTTGAAAAACAAAAACAAACAACTGTCAAGTGTGACTAGTTAATAGTTATCTAATTGAAACTGTCAAGTAATCCTCAAATAAAACAGAGGGTATTTTGTTACAAGCAGATGCCTGGAGAGTGAACGTGTCGCACGTGGTTTATTTAATACTCGATAAATTCTAATATCGCTCTTGCTCTTCGCTCGTTTACTTTTATTATAATCGAGAGGTTCCACCAGGATCGTTTTACCGCTTGATATGGCAAGCAATGATGCCAGCTCTGCTTCAATGGAGAGTACAGTCAGAGTTTTGGTGTCATTCTTCCTGGCAACAGACGAAACTTCTAGCGCCAGAAGTACGGGGGCGACGCACAAAGAAAAGTTTAATGTTCCGCTCAGCGAGGATCACAAGGATCTTTTTATATTTCAAAAGTATTTGAAAACTTTTACCGGACTAGATGACATCGCAAGAAGTAAAGGCCTCGGGGAAAACCCTGAGGTCACGATTGCCAGAGTCAAAAAGGCATCATCAGGCAGTGGCGTCGAAACTTTCTCCTGTGCGCACGCGTACAGGAAGACCCATCACGCTTTCATATCGGGCTCTTTCATCGTACTAAGGTATGAAGAGCTAATTCCATTTTGCCCACAACACACGGGCAAATCTACATCTTAAATTCATTAGCTTATACAAAAATTAGTCCTTTTGTAAATGAATTTTTGCGGAAAGAAAAAACGGGATTCGGGAAAGCGACGACAAAGAGTGCGGGATTCGGGATTCGCTTGAAAGAGGAGCGGGAATGCGGGATCAGGAGCCCCCCTTCCAGACCCTGGCAGTATGGCCGCTGGGTTAGTGAACACTGTTCATATCTCTAGTGTTATTCCCAACCTTTTCATGCACCTTTCAAGACTTTGCCCCCATGTAAAATTCATCAATGTTCCTGTGGGATGCAATGAAGGTAGGTGAAGATAATCTTGCGACAACTGTCGCATCGTGGGCTAGCGGTTGTGCCATGCCAGCCAAGGCTCCTCACTCAATGTTTTTTACTGCCTCATACTCGACGCATTCATACGACAGGCAACACGAAAAAATGTAGCTGCTATTAGTTATTAGTTCCGTGGTGAAATAGATTTTCATTATTTAGTTGCATGATCATGATGACTTCATGCTCTACTAGCCTTGACGAAAAACTATGACAGTCTGAAGAAATTGGTCCGTAGAAGTAAGGGGGATAAACTTGGGCTGAACTTAACAATATCCGGCCACTTTTTAGTACCAGAAATCTACTGCTCCCGTGGTCTCTCAGTCATAGACTTATAATGTAGTTGAACTAGTGCTCCCGCAGTCCTGCAGTGCCGTAGTTGATGAATAGTTTAGATTACATGAGATGAACTAGTGCTCCCGCAGTCCTGCAGTCCCGTAGTCGATGAACAACTTAGATTAAATGAGTTGAACTAGTGCTCCCGCAGTCCTGCAGTCCCATAGTCGATGACTAACTAAGATTAAATGAGTTGAACGTGCTTACAGGTATTACAAGAAGGGAAATGAACTGGGTTTCGTTACTTTTGCGTGAAACCACTAAAAGTAACAAAAGCCAATGAACTGGTCTAGACATCCTGGCAGCCATGTTGGGTTAGGGTTGGGCCAGTTAGGTTAGGGTTAGGGTTTGGGGTACGTTTAGGGTTCCGGTAAGGCTAAGGTATGGATAAGGATATTGTTGTTATGGGTTAGGGTTAGGGCTAGGGTTAGGGAGATATATATAAATATATTTTTAAAATAATGCAAATCTTTATTGAAAGTAACAGAATTCAGATACAATTGGTGATCGTAAATTACAAAAAAATATCCAGGTGTACAAATATTTTAAATGTTAATACTAAAAGAGGTTTATTTGCATTATGTCCACACACGCTACAAGACAAGCACAAAGAACACACACAAAAAAAACACACCCAAAACACAAAGGGTCGTAACTTTAACAGCCTTAGCACATGATTTCAAAAGAGACATGTTAAATATGGGCTAAGTGAATATGGGGAACTAGAAAAAAAAATGTTTTAAGTAAAGCCTTCTATGCGAAATTTGAAGGAAATTCGTTGCTTGAATTCTTCAAATTTCTTTTTTGTTTGGTTTTTGAGAGTGCAGATAATATTTTGCAAATAACAAAGAGTAATTCAACATTTTTGGCCTTTTATCAGAATGCGCTAATTGGCCATTCTCAAATTTTCCAAATAAGAATTCTTCAGTGGAGAGTGAATAGGAGGTGGTATGTTTGCTGTTGAACCATTCCAGAACATGATTGAAAAGTTAGTGTTAGGGATAGGTAAGGTTAGGGGGATTAGCACTGATGGACAGTGATTAGGGTTAAGCACTGACTCAAAGTGGTTAGCTTTCAATTGGCATTATGGTAACACCATATACAATTATATTGGCAATGAATAGTGATAAGGGTGAAGCATGGACTCAAAGTTGTTAGCGTTTATTTCTTACGATGGCCCAAAGAGCTCACAGCAGTAAATACCTAATTACAATCATATCATATGAAGTGGAAACTAAAGTAATTTATTGTACAATCAATCAAGGAGATATATTTACAAACTAAACTATTACAATAAACTACTGGCCAAGTAAAAATAAATTCCAAAATTTTAAAACTAAACGCCATGAATAGAATTAACAGTGATGTAGCATACACTTTCTTTACATCATTTAAGAAAACTTGAAACAAATTTTCCTCCTTATGAATGTAACGCCACATATATTCAGCTAGAAAGGAGGAAAAATGGTGTTTTTGTACACCAAATGGCGGAAGCTTAACTTTCGTTTGATGCCATTGGCCTTCCATCTTATTGGTGTTATCACCATGACTATTTGCAAACTCTTTGGAATGGCTCACTGTTTAGTGCTGAACTAGTTCAACTTGCTCATCAACTACAGGACCGCGGGAGCACTAGTTCAACTCATTTAATATAAGTTTCTCATTGACTACGGTACTGCAGGACTGCGGGAGCATTAGTTCAACTCATTTAATTTAAGTTGTTCATTGACTGGGGGGTTTAAAATTTGCAAATATTTGTAATATTTGGTTATTAATTTTTTAATATAAGTTATATTTTATATTAGCCATTATATTGCCAGTTTTATTAAATTTGGTATTATTAGTTATGTATTAGTTATTATATTAATTAGGAATGTTTATTTTTTCAATTTTGCCATGCATTTTGTGGAGTTTTAGGTTTTTTGATAGGTGTTTTCCAGGTTTAAGATAAAAATTAAGAGGTTTGTTTTTTCAATGTATGAATGAGCTTGATATATATAGAGTTTTTATCCTTAAGTATTTCTTCAGCATTAAAGCCCAAGTGTCCTCTGGATTAGTAGGTTTACAATCAGATAGAGGGTTGAGCTTGGGAGTGCATTGCATAATTATTGCTGATCCATTCCAAAGAGATTGCCTGCAGTAACCACGACATGCTGCTCAGTTTTCACAAATTCAAATTCTAAGTCTTCCTATAATCTTAGATCAAATAGTGGAATTTTACTGGAGCCCCCTAAAGGAAACATGTTAAGTATTCTGTGGGCGTGCTCAGTCCAGGCAGCTGCACCGCATTTGTGGTGCAGCTAAGTATACCCAATGTCACGTCTATTGGCATGTTTAAGAAACTGTTAAGATGCATCTTTTTAAACAGGCTTTTCAGTTATGATGATTAGAATTTTTAAGTAGATATGTAAAGTGCTATTGATCAAATTATTGTAAATGGGGCTATATAAGTAATAGATTATAATAATTTAATAATATTAATTATTATTATTATTATTATAAATTATTATTATTAATTGTGACTTTTCGTTGTTAATCAAAACTGATTTCCACTGACAAGTCAAAGAAACAATGATATTTTGCTAGATACAGTGCTTGTAAAAAATTAGAGTAACTTCACTGCTCTGATAATTTTCAGTGAAATCTACAACGTACATGTGTGTATTTGATATGCGGGTTTTGTCAGGTCTTATTATTTTACTGCTGAGCTTTTTGTGATATTCTTATCTTTCTTTTTTTTATGTAGTCATAGGTTGTCCATTTTCTCTCAGGAAACCTATGTCCAGGAAGCATCTGTCCAGCTCAGACACAAGCAAATCTGGACTGACTGGACATGACTTGTTTGTGTGGTGACCTGTTATGCAACACAAGTGATCTTGACATTATTACTCTAGAAAATTTTGCACCTTGATTTGATTGCACAAAATGTTTTAAGCTCAGTAGTATCATTCTGTTGTTTGTGTAGAGGTTGAGAAGCTGCAGGATGCTAAGGTTCTAATAGCGGATCCTGGCACTGTACGATGTCACCTGTCTAAGTTGCCTGAGCTTGAATGGATGCAGTTAACCTGGGCAGGAGTAGATGGAGTCATTGATCATTTAACTCCTCAGCAGAAGAGCTTGTTGACTTTCACAAGATTTGGTGGTGTTTTTGGTCCTGCTTTGGCTCAGTATGTTATTGGCCACATCATTTCTTGGGAGAGGGAGTTTCAAAAAATGTGGACTGATCAAAAGGACTGCAAATGGTACTAAAATATTAATTTACCATTATGTGGGGATGTGGTGGTGTAGTGGTTAGCGCGTTGCAGTTCAGATCTGAAGTGGTTTGAGGCCCAGTCCCTGCCGTCATGTTGTTTTCTTAGACAAGAAACTTTACTGCACTTTGTCTCTTTCCACCCAGGTGTATAAATGGGTACCGGCGACATACTGCTGGGGGTAACCCTGCGATGGACTAGCATCCCATCCAGGGGGGATTATGTGGGGATGTGGTGGTGTAGTGGTTAGCGCGTTGAAGTTCAGATCTGAAGGTCGGTGGTTCGAGGCCCAGTCCCTGCCATCGTGTTGAACCCATCCACTCAGGTGTATAAATGGGTACCTGCGACATACTGCTGGGGGTAACCCTGCGATGGACTAGCATCCCATCCCAACTTTACCTTTTTACAAATATTGCAGTTATTACAATTAAAGATTGAATGATGAAATGATCATTGCTGTAATGCATAAAGAACTGAAGTAGTTGCTTTAAAGATAGTAAAAATTTTCTTACTTTAGTATGTTTAGAATCCATAACCATAGCAATACCTGTACAAATGGGTTGATAATCTGAACTATGGTGTTCCTGTGTCCATTGCTATCGCTCCCAGGGGCTTTGTAGGCTTTGTTGCTGTATGTTGCGTGAAAAACTATGAAATGAAAAAACAATTTTTTTTCATTGCTAATTGCACTGTTCACTTGAAACACTCCTGAACAGTGAGGAGTAGCCCTTCTCAATCAGAGGAATCTTCTTTTGCTGCATACCCTGGGTGCCAGCAGCTTTTCTTGCACAGTTTACATTTGCACTTGTGTTCTCCATTGTCACACGGGACAAGCCACTCGCTGCGTTGGCCGATACTGCTCAGCCTCCAGCCAATTTTGCTTGATGAAAGCGTCTGGTACCCAGGGGAATTACTGAAAGACCTCACCAGAAATATTTGGTCATAAAAGGGGATGAAATCCTGGTCAACAACATTACACCTCCTTAGAGATTCTTGCACATCATCAGCAATATAATTATTGTGATTTTAGTACTTACTGTGAAAGCGTTAATAAGCCTCTCCTTTCTGTTAAGCCTTCCTCTCTAATAACCAGGGTCCGTATGGGTCCTGGAGATCCTGGAAAGTCCTGGAATTTCATTCTGGCATTTTCCAGGACTGGAAAGTCCTGTAAAATTAATGCAGGTCCTGGAAAGTCCTGGAAATCTATAAACTCTTGTAAAAAAAGGTTTTCTTTAGAAAGAATTGTCTGCAGTATTATTTTTGGATTTCTAGTTCATAAGGTTTATTGCTTCAATTATTGTGCATTTGGAAGACCTGGAAAAATCTATCCGAGTCCTGGAGAAGTCCTGGAAAATTGTTTCTGACAAAGGGTACGAACCCTGAATGACATCCCTGTGAAAGTCAGATTTTTAAGAAGCCCCCTTCCCCACCATGTTAAGTGTGTGAGGAGTTTATTTGGTCCTTGATTTAAGATGGTCGAAGCATATTTAAAAAGTGATTTTTGTCATACCGGGCTGATGTAAATCACGTTTTAGTCATTTGTTAGTTTTTGACTGAGGTATTGTTAAATTAGGTTGTTAATGAAGTTGTATACTAACTTATACTTATAGGGTTCATGCTACTCCTGCGCTTGAAAAGCCCTTGAAATTAAGAGCTTCTGCGAGAAGTGCCTGGAAACTCCTTGAATTTTTGCTGCGATGATACAAGCCATAGGATTTCACGGTATCGATCGTTTCCGGTACCGTGTCGTTACCGTGTTCTTAAAATAACGGAACCGAAGAATAGTTTCCATTGACATATTCAGCCTTAACGTTCAAAATTCACTTTATATGAGTTTTTTCCGCTGTGGTTCTTAACTGGTAGAGCAAATCTTTGGTTCTGACTCTGCTTATATGCGAACTGAAACATTGTTTAGCAAACTCTCGTCCGCCATCTTGTATTGTTCCCAAACTGCATTGTGTAGTACTGGTGACACACGTGTTCCTTCTGCCATCTACGCATGAAAGATTTTTGACAATCAACAGCGGATCACTATGGCTTCCTGTTCCAGTGCGGCCAAAAATATAAAGGACGATTCCGTAAGCTTGAAAACATTTAGGAGGTGATCCTTTATTGACGATTTCACCGTGGAAACTGATGCATGCCGAAGGCCAAATCTCTTTGCTGAAATGCAAGATGTGTACCGAACAATTGTGCTTCTTAGTTCGATTCAATTACAACTTTTACAAGGATTTTGACCGTTTCCTTTTCCGTTTTCAATGGAATTTTTTTATTTCCGACATTGCCTTTCTAATCCATCTTACCTTATTAGACAGCGTGTAAAATAGGCTAATAACAGTATACACTGAAGTTCTACTTTTCAAGTACTTATAATATTAACAACATGTTTCTGATGTTTATTACAATCAACAAGATTAAAAATGGGTTCTCATGAATATTCATGGCGCCAAAAAATAGTTACAGATGGGTTCCCATGATCTCTGGGCACGGAACCGAAAAATTGTTTTCCATGGGATTTGAAATCCTAGGGCTTGTGATATCAGCTTAACCTGAAGTAATTATCCAGATTTAAAAACTTGATAATTATTGCACCAACAGGTTTTCATTTGTGGTTCTTCCTTTGGCCACTTCCTGTGTACCTGTGCCTCTTAAATACATTTTATATTTGGGGATTGGAGGCAGGCATTTTATAGGGATATCTATTGCCGCGATCCAAGTTCTTAACAGATTGATATTCGATAAATCAACTAGTTTATTGGTTATTCTGTCTTTTTTAAGGGATGATGCATGGAGGCTGATTGGTAAATACCGTGTGATGTCTGAACTCAGTATTGGAATTCTTGGACTTGGAGATGTAGGACAGACAGTCGCGAAAGCATGTAAAGCCCTTGGTATGACTGTCTGGGGTGTAGGACGGCGGCAATTGTCTAACACACCAGCTTTTGTTGATCACTACAAAACCTTGTCAAGTCTTCGTGAAGTGCTGCAATCATGTGATTATGTTTGTAATATATTGCCAAGTACACCTGCCACTAAATACCTTTTGTCTGGAAGTGTGCTAGAAAGTGGTAAAGACAACCAACCTGTTTTTATTAATGTTGGTAGAGGAGATATCATAGATGAAAATAGTCTTGTTAATGCATTAAACCAAGGCTGGATATCCGGTGCAATTTTAGATGTGTTTGAAGTTGAGCCATTACCGAAGGAAAGTCCTTTCTGGAAGCTGCCTCAAGTCATAATCACACCTCACATGGCGGGACTTTCATTTCCTGAGCAGGTAAGCTAACAGTTACAATTCAATTCCAGCCTGATTTTGTAGTCTTATACCAATAAATTTGGCTGAGGCTTGAATTTCTTAGCGCTCAAAAAAAATCTTTCCTTTACTTAATTTCCAAGGGTTTAAATCTTTTACTGCAAAGAATTTTACTGAAATACACCGCCATTAATCTTACATACTTTTGTGGCGTTTGGCGGACCCTTGTAGGGTTAAACCGCAGCTTGGCTATAAACTTGTTTGTAGAGACCACAGCAACTTCAACTCTGTTTACTTAATTCTGAATTTATCGGAATCACTACTTATATGTTACAAGAAAGCCCATTGGGCATTTTAACCGGCCATTCTGACCCTCCCCACCCCAAGGTTTCACAAATGTTAGCGCGAGCCTCTATTTATACGAATTGTGTGACACAATATTTTGACTATAGCGGTACTGGATGTCGTAATGTTTAAACTCTGATGACTCAGCTTATCTTTCTTATCGCTTTTATTTGTGCTGAAAAACGCAAATTCACTCAAACGTTGAATGTCGATATGAATTCGTCCACAACTGAGAATGCTCACACAGGGACGACGAAGTATTTACTGTTGTGCCTAGACCTTAAATACAAACAGTGAACATAGCAGTAGAATCAAAATATAACGCTTGATAAACACGAGCTCGAGCAGATCGTCAGAGTATGGGGCACTTCAAGGCATATCTCATGACGTGATGTTTAAATCCGGTTTGCTAACCCGGGAATCCCCTTGCAAAAGTAAACAAGCAAGCGGGGACGAAAGTCGCCCACGTCTTTGAAAGCTAACGCGCCTGTCGAGCCGCAATCGATTTCGCGCTCACTCGCTTGTTTTTCTTTTCCTTCACTATCTCTGAACGAAAAGAGAGACTGCTCGTAGCCTTTAGCGAACACCACACGCAAACCACACAAATCCGTCGATAATATTCAGATATTTTCGTTCTTTCAATGCAAAAAGACTAGTAACACCTGCCTTATTAATTGATCTCCTTATTAATGACGATTCCTTCGTATCAACTTCTCGCCTCAAATAAACACTCATCTCTCTCCGTTCACAAGAACTATCATGTACTGATGGTGCAATCAACTAATATTGCATCATCATACTAGTACCAATTCCTTCTCTTCCTAGCCCACGCCGGCAAAACGCAACTGTCCTTTTTGTCCGCTGCGAAATACAAGTTAGCCAATCAGGAAACTTACAATCCACTTCGCAAACCCCCCCCCCCCCCCCCTAACACGCAAGGCACCCAGGGGAATTACTGAAGCAAGACAGTACCGCTCTTGAGTACCCGTACCACAAGCTTTACAGCACTTTGTTCGTATGTTAAGCCAACTGACTTTCACCAAAAACTGTGTTCATTTTATAAACCGGCGGTCGCTATAGCGACGGCCGGTTAACAAGATGCACAATTAAAAGTTAGTTAAATTACCAAACAGCGAAGCATTTTAGGAATGGTGTATCTGAAGCTTGAAGCTTGAGTCATGTTGAATAATGCAGAATAATCATAAATAATCAACAAAATAGGATCTAGAATCCTATCCTTTGCAACTGTACCTGCACAAGCAACTTGATACCTCATCACGCAAAGTGTCAGCTTTTACATGTACAGTCACGGTACGTCACACTTGCTACACTTCCCTCTCCATTAGACCTTTATTTCCTTGAACAAGGTGGCCTTGCTCTGTATGGATTCTTTCCGGCACAACAAAGTGACAGATAAATTTATTTACGATCTTCTGTGCAATGGTCTGCGAGAGTAATATCACTTTTAATCATCTAGTAATCAGAATCCATGATGATGTAAACTTGTTGTGGTTTTCTGTCTGTGGTAATGGTAAAGGTCACGGATCGGATTACGGATCGGATCACGGACCGGATCACGAACGGATTACGGATCGGAAAAACATAAAAAAAATTTCAAAATAAAAGAAATATATATTTAAAAATAGTAAAAAAAGGGAAAGCAAAAAAGTTAAAAGAGCGTGACGAGCCCCCGCCGCCTGAAAATCATTTCCACCAAAACTCGCGGTCTATTGCTAACAATGCCAAGTACTTTCACTGAAAATGGGAAAGTGGAATGCGAGTATCCCCACTGGAAAGCAACTAAGATATGTTCACACGTTCTAGCCGTAGCAGAAAAGGAAGACGAGATTGAATCCTACATTACCTGGTACGGCAAACAAAAGTTAGCTAAAAAGCGGAACCTTACAAGCGCCGCCAACTTAAATATCAAGACTTCAACACTCGGGAACAAAGGGAAATGCGTCCAAAGGCAACGATCAGGCAAACCGCTATCTGTCAAAATAATATCGAAGGCTCCACAGCCTGGAAGTCCAAACTTAAATGGCTAAAGGACACTAAGGCATTTAAGTGCTACGGCTGCGACTCGGGCATACGAATCCCCCCAGGGGGGTCCTGGGGGCATCCTCCCCCAGGAAAGTTTGACATCTAGAGGCTCGAAAATGGTATTTTCAGCATTCTCCATGAGATATTTCTTTAAAAGAATCAACCTGGATAAAGTGTAAAATGAAGGGTACCAGAAACTCATAAGGACTTGAAAACTCCTTATGAGTTTCTGAGGGTACTTATAGTGCTTACAGCAATATTTTGAAGGTTTTGTGAACTTGATACACATTTCTTAGCCTTCCATGATAAACCCCGGCCTTAGTACACTGACCTGCCTTTTTACACAAGATTCCCGTGTGTGGGAAGGAAAATATTAAAAACGCCTAAACACAAAACCTTTCCGACAGGTTTTGTCCAAGGTTGTAGGTTTGTAAATTCTCGTCACTAAAGAAAGCAAGTACGATTCCAACACTAGTTTCATCTGTTGAATACCTTTATGTATTTTATGTATTTTATGTATTTTAATTAATTAACGTTAACGGAAGTAGTTTACTATTCAGTCAAAAATGTTATGAGATACGATCCCTTGCTTAAAAAGGACTCTGGAATGACGGACTTTTTTTGTTTTCTTTCTCTTCTTCTTTATTTCTTCATACGTACCTCATACTAAAACAAAATAAAATGTCATCCTCGTAAAAAGTGGGGGGGGGGCAGCCCCCCCCGGCTCTGCTGTCCCTGATCAGGCTTCATGGATGTTGTGTCTCCAGTAGAGTTGCGGTGCCGATGTCTTTTTGAGGTCCAAAGGGTCCTTTCATTGTTAGATACGATGTCTTCAAACTCATCAAGGAGCTCCTCCAGTTTCCCTCCTTAGCAGAGCTGAGTTCTGTGCCTAACTAGTTGAACAGGACAACAGGGTGAGGAGGGGGGTTTATCATCCTCACGGTTACCAGGCCCTCTCTTGGCTCGGCTACCACTCTTGCCATCATCACTGAACGTTTGTCAGCAAATCGATGATTGGGCACAATAATACCAGTTAACCTGTTACTAACAGCCCCCCGTGCTAGTCGCTATCAACATTTCATGAAAACCTCGCACTGTAACCATCTAGTCTCGGCCAAACTAATTATACGACATAATCATGACAACTTCTACCCATACCCATAGAAACGCCACCAGCCTTAACCGATCCCTCTCCAAAATAAATTAAGCACTTGTGTTTTACAAGAAAAATCAACACCAACCAGACACTCCTGTGTGATATCACTAGCTACTGACACTAAGTGCAGAGCATTAACCCTGCATTGGTGTATCCTAAACTTACACGTCCCTTAAGAGCGGTTTGCTGTAAGAACGGACTAAGGGTATGCAAGATAGAAAAATCCGATTTTCTCAAAATCTGCCAGAATAAAGGCTTTGGGGAACTAGTTCTAAAAATATAAGTTTCAGGTCGCTTAGATTTTTATTTATTTTTTAGTGAATATTTTCGTATTTTGCCCTGCGCGGCAGTCAAAATCAACGCCAAAATCGTGACTTTTCCGGAAGCTCCTGTTCAATTATTGAAAGCGTCCTAAAAAAGATTAACCTGGGGAGTTAAAAGATCTTAGGGAAGGTACGTTTTTTCTTGTGGGGGGAGGGCTGGGGAATTTTGGTATTTTTTCCCCAAAAAAGTGTTGGCCCTCCCTTGCGTTTTAATAAAAAAACTCCTGACCCCCCACCTTTAGGTGGCTGACAAAAGCGCGACCCTCCCCTCACTACAAAATGGTATGTTCCATGCTGTAGAAACCTCAGAACGTTTCGCTTGTGAACGCAAAGCGTTTGAATGTAAATATATCTTGATATTGAATGTGGCGTCCTGAAACAAGGAAAATGCGAACAATCAGTGAGGGATATTTACGTTTTATAGCTGAAGATTGAATATGGAAGTATTTGAGTATTGTAAAAGTTTTGAACATAAAATATCTAAGGGAAAATACACGCGCTTCTTTCTCCGACTAGCCGGCATTGCTGTTGGTTATTTTAACAGAAAGATTTAGTTGTTTAGCATGCAAGATCTGCCTCTCAAAAACAAATAATTCCGACATTTCCGACAGGGTAGAGCGCATTGTTGGATCTACTAGTAACTCTTCAGAACTAAACGACTCAGGAGATCAGGCAGCGGATAGCCAACAGCAAGAAGCTGAAGAAACGATACCTGAGTCAAGTACTTCTCGATACGGACGGAAAAGGACACGAGTCCTCCGAGAAAAACTATGTGCCATGGCATAATATACATGTAAAAATGTAACCTAGTACCTATAATAAAACACCAAATTAAATCAAAGTAGGTGAAAAGAAAAACTTAATCTGTAAGAAAAATGGAAAGCAACATCACAAAAATTCTCATTAAAAAATTCTGGAAAAGATGTGCGACCCTCCCTTGAATAGCTCACATGAGGTATGGCCCTCCCCTTTTGGTGCTCACTTTCACTGATGACCCTCCCCTCTGAGGCCCCAGCCCTCCCCCCCCCAAGAAAAAACGTACCTTCCCTTATTTCCTCTGTTTATTAGCAGTGTCAAAGTTTCATGAAAAGCGAACGTGAATTTTTTACGGAATTTTAAAATTTATACCAAACAACGGTCGTTAGTGACAACCCAATTTAGGCTAAATTCAAGGCTCAAAAAAGCACTCTGGTACATGGCTTAACACAACGACACTATACTCCGGGAAAGAACAATCACTTCAACTAAACATCGGCCGAAAAACATTTTGGGTCAAATGAAACGGCGAATTTTGAGAGCGCTTTGAAAACAGGCTACTTGAGTCATATAAGCGACCCTTTGACCTTTCATGTTAACGGAAATCAACACACAGCAGCTCTTAATATGTGACTTTCCTTAGCCAGAATACGAGTTTGCTTCTTTTTCTAGAATGTTTTCAAATAGAGGAAACTGGGATTTTGAATTTGGAGGCCTTTGTTCCCAATATTGGGCGATGTTGGGCAGTTTAGAGAAGTATGTTATGAAATTGACCTACTCTGTTTATCACCGAATTATATATCTGTTTACAACGTGGATGCGGAACCAATAACGAAGTAAAAAACCGATTCATGAAATGCTCAGGAAATAACTCTTACCTAAGTGAGCTTTTCCTGGCTGGAAACTGCAACTTTCATTGCAAAACACATAGCGAGATAGCCGAGCCGTGTTGCACGTGTGTTGTGAAATGTTTCTACAGTGCGGCCGAGGTTCCCTATGTCAACGATTAACCGGATTTTTGGCCCGCATACCGAATGTCCCGTGAGCTGGCAATGTTCGTGAACGGCTGATGAGTCCTTTGAAAGATGTTCCTTAATTCTGGTTTCAAGCACGCGAGAAGTTTCGCCAATGTATTGTTTGTTGCAGTGATCACAATGAATGTGATAAACTGTGCCACACTTCTTTAGGTTTTCAGGTTGCCAGCTCACGGGACATTCGGTGGATTCCAGCAAAAGAAAAGTTCTCGCCACGGAAAGCAACACGTTCAAACGCCGCATAAGGGAAGCAATTGAGATCCGGTTACGAAAGCCCTCTTTGAATAGAGACAATGGCTTCGAATTAGCCAACATCTATAACACTATTTTAGGCCCCTTGAGACCCTTATGAGGTGATATAACCCTTCTTAATATTCACATTTCTACCGTGGCTGATAAAGTTCGGTTGGTCCGGACGAAATATTCCACTTTAACAGTTTTTAATTTTTATTACGCACTGAGTCAGGAAATATTTTATTATTTTAAAAATCATGTTTCCAGAGCAGGAAAACAATATTTTTGATTGTATCCGGTGATCTGTTATTTGTTGCTTTATTGACAAGCTGTCACGCTATGAATTCACCCAACCTTGAGTGCTAAAGGGGCGTTTTTCAAACTTGTGGCGTTTGCGGGCAAGCGTTTCCTTTTTTTTTTTGCCTCTCTTCCCCTCCCCCTCCCCCTCCCCGCTCCTTCCTTTTTTGCCCTCGCCCTAATTTGGCGCGGCCAAACGCGAAATGCCTCAAAAAGGCGGTAAAGTCTACGGAAGTGCTTGCTACGCAGGCTATCGGAACTCACGAACTTAGACACATGAATGATTGTCACGATTTACAAATAGCTTGCGATTGTCACTTGTCACTTGCAACTTCCTCAAGTAAATTCGACGGTGTAAACATGTTAATCAATTTTGAGTTTTCTTGTGACACGGCAACAGTTTGGAGAGCGAGCGTTTGACGTCGGCAAAGGAAAATACTGGCCTAATTTTTTTACTGAAACATTTGCCAGGAAAAAGAGACTACTAATCAAAGTTGAGACCACTTTCCCAATAAAGTATTTGGAGCAAGTGAGGCAACGGATAGCAGTAGTTTTTCTTTTTTTGCGCAACAAACTGGGTACAGGCAAGAACCTGACAGATATTCGAGTTGCTAAGAAAGCAGATAGATCGAGGTTGTTCTCCAGGTACTAGTTCCTCACTGCACGATGGAGGAGTTCTTCTCTTCGAGAATAATTTATAAGCTGCGCCACTCTGATAGGCGAATTGGCTTTTTACTTCGTGGTAAACGTTTAAGTTATAGTGCTGCGCTAGAGAAGCAAAAGTTCTATACCCGATAGATTGTATTAGATCAAACTTGTACAGTTATAGCACGCCATCGCTTACAACACTGACCTGAACTTGTGCGACTTGCATAAGAAAGGCTGCGTGAAAACGCTAAACATACCCATGCTTAGGAGTGTTTTTGTTTCAGTATTTTGGCTTGGGCAGATGTATTTCTCGCATGCCACAAGGTGCAATTATATCTTTCTTCCTTAGCGGACATTAGACCTTCTAATTAAAGACTCTTAGCAAAGAAATAAAATGCGGCCAAGTCCATGGTTGAGTTATGTAACCAAGAGTATGGGAAAGGGGGTAAGGACAGTAGAACAGCAGAAAAGTACCGGATGAAGCACTTAAATTTTAAGATATAAAATTATTATTATTATTATTATTATTATTATTAGTATTTTATTAATTTTTTTTTACAATCTTATCGCTTATGACAAGTTGAACCTGTGCGACATGCATAGGAAAGGCAGCAAGAAAAGGCTGAGAACAGCCGTGCTAAGGACTGTTTGTGAGCATTATGGCGTGTACACATATGTATCCCATGCAAGCCACAAATCACAGCACCTTCTGCCGTAGCAGAACCAGTCGAGGGAAGTGGCTGCTGTTTTATCGAAAACTAGAGAAAGACATTCAGTCTGACTTGTGGGTTTTGATGTGTTTTATTTATCAAAAGGTAAAATGTTTCACTAAGAATGGGAGTTTGAAGAGCCTTCTGGAGTGAAGAATTCGACGAATTTTGTGTGTTTACTACGCTTCAGTCGCTTGTTCAACAAGACGCTAACCTTTTCTACTACAGCGCTAAATTTTAGCGTGCTCAGCTCCCTTTGGTCGAAATCGATCACGTGACGCGATACTGTCTCTCCTCGATGGCACCTATCAACGCATGTTGGTAATTTTCGCTCAAAAATTAGCGTTTTACGATGAAAACAATAGAGGGATTCTGTCTCAGGGCCTATGTGTGATAGGTTCCCTGGGAAATTTGATGTGCAAACTTCATATAAGCCCTCGAACTACGTTCGTGGGCTAATATTTGTTGTGAACATCAAATTTCCTCGGGCAACCCATCAGCAACAGAAGAACTCTATTGTTTAAGGTGGTCTTATACCCAAAAAGTGAATTTCTTTAGAAAAGAACTTTGCGGGAGACTTTTACCATCCTTTTATAGGGATTCACGCCCTGACTTCAAACTGAGTCTTTTCAGGTCACATGACATAATAGTTAATGATTAACCAGCCTTCTCAGTAAAAAAAATAGGGGGTTCATTGTAAGCACGATATCTAACTAATGCACGGTTGGATAAGTATGAAATCAACTTAGATCTGTCCACAGATGAATTCTTCAGGGGCTAAACCTCGAAAATTAAGCAGCTTGGCCTCTTTCGAATTTATTTTTATTCTTTTTTTCCAGAAAGTAAGGTAGAAGGAAATAAAAAAGAGGGCAAGGATTCACTTACTGAGAAGCAGTTCAAGATCGTGAGCATTTTTTAGGTTTACGACCTAGGAAATTAAGTCCTTTAATCTTGCTGAAAATTTCAGAACACTAGGTTACAATGCCCCGGAGATATCGTGCTCAAACGTTCATTCAGTTCGAGAAATTCTGTTATTGGAGAAAAACAGCCTTAAAGATAAGAGAACGGATTCTAGACAGCTTATCCGTCGCTCATTATCCTAAAACTATTGTCAAATTCAAGTTGCCACACTAAAATACAAGCTGAACGGTAATTTGATGCAAAAACCATCGTTTCTGTATGATTTGGGTCATGTTTTGTCGGTTAAAACTCGGACCTCAGGACTCTCTCCTCAGTCAGGTGTTTCTCGACAGTAGTACCAGATGTCATTTTACAGATAGGCGGGGGGTAATGTTCTTATTGAGGCTTGTTTGTGCGCATTTAATAAATGTAAACAATTGTTGCTATGGCTGTTGCTATGGAAAAAGTCGCATACTGCTGATTGGATTTCTTAAATCTCGCTGCTTTAATGCTGGAAATCGAGTGAGATTATTTCAAGACAGCATTCACAAGTGTTTAAAGTTTACAATTTTGCCATTTAAAAAAAAGTGACTTTTGCAACCTAACATCACCTTTTTTGAGTATAAGACCACCTTAATGATAGGCCACCAACATTGGGAGAACTTGCTTAGTAGCACGTGTCACCGGTATGGATGTAAAAATGTATATACAATAATAAGTATATATGTAATAAAAGCTCTCTTTTTCCTTTTTCCCTTTCTTTTTTCCTATCAAGCACAAGCGTTCGTCACCATAACGTTGTTTTGCGACTGCACGCTATGCGGGCCTAAAATCTGGTTAATCGTTAACGTAGGGAACCTCAGCCGCACTGTACAAACATTTGACGACTCACATGCAACACGGCTCGGCGATCTTGCTATGTGTTTTGCAACGAAAGTTGCAGTTTCCAGCCAGGAAAAGCTCACTTAGGTAAGAGTTATTTCCTGAGCATTTCATGAATCGGTTTTTTACTTCGTTATTGGTACCGCATCCACGTTGTAAACAGACTTTGAATGTATAATTCGGTGATAAACAGAGTAGGTCAATTTCATAACATACTTCTCTAAATTGCCCAACATCGCTCAATATTGGGAACAAAGGCCTCCAAATTCAAAATCCCAGTTTCCTCTATTAGAAAACATTCCAGAAAAAGAAGCAAACTCGTATTCTGGCTAAGGAAAGTCACATTTTAAGAGCTGCTGTGTGTTGATTTCCGTTGACATGAAAGGTCAAAGAGTCGCTCATATCACTCAAGTAGCCTGTTTTCAAAGCGCTCTCAAAATTCGCCGTTTCATTTGTCCCAAAATGTTTTTCGGCCGATGTGTAGTTGAAGTGATTGTTCTTTCCCGGAGTATAGTGTCGTTGTGTTAAGCCATGTACCAGAGTGCTTTTTTGAGCCTTGAATTTAGCCTAAATTGGGTTGTCGCTAACGACCGTTGTTTGGTATAAATTTTAAAATTCCGTAAAAAATTCACGTTCGCTTTTCATGAAACTTTGACACTGCTAATAAATAGAGGAAATAAGATCTTTTAACTCCCCGGGTTAATCTTTTTTAGGACGCCTTCAATATTTGAACAGGAGCTTCCGGAAAAGACACGATTTTGGCGTTGATTTTGACTGCCGCGCAGGGCAAAATACGAAAATATTCACTAAAAAATAAATAAAAATCTAAACGACCCGAAACTTGTATTTTTAGAACTAGTTCACCAAAGCCTTTATTCTGGCAGATTTTGAGAAAATCGGATTTTTCTATCTTGCATACCCTGAGTCGGTTCTTAGAGCAAACCCCTCTTAAGCGGCTGACCATTTGCAGACCGCACCTCCTTTTTTCTTAGCCTTTTCCATAACTACCAGTAATTTCATTTGATCTAATATCTGCGTGTGATGACCCAGTGTCAAGCAACAAAGTCATACTGAGCCCACCTGTCCAGATGCATCAACTGTATTGCAGATGCATCAACTCTAGTCAAGCTCAAGAGAGGATGAAGTAAGAGAGCGAATCCCCGTGCCCCATGACAATTATTTAAAAGTCATTATAAATTGGTTCGCACCCACGCTGCGAAGGTTATTTTTATCTGTTGTTCCCATGTCGACAATCTAAAATTACATGACGTTATTCCAACCGACCAATTAGGTGTCGTCCCTAACATAACCACGCCTTATGACACAGAACCAAAAATAGATTACAAATAATTTTCATCGGTAGAGTCCCATGTATGGGGGATTCGCTAGATCTCCCTTCATCCTCTCTTGTCAAGCTACATGCTCCCAAAGCCGAGGGTTTTGACACATCTGGGCTCACGCTCGGTTTCTGGGCAACAATGGATCTAGGTTCTCTGCTGGCTGCCGTTCTGTCTGTATGGCGTTTGACCCACGGTGCCAGCCAGTACTTGTTTTAGGATGGCAGCTTTTATTAAGGCAGTTACAGCAGAAGTGTCCTCGACGCCCCGCATTATCGGTGACGTCATGTGGTGTCACAGGGTGCACGTGAGCCATTTGTTTGGTGTTTTATTTGTCCATTCTCTACCACGCAAATGGCTTCCAGTTGGACTGCACGACTCACACTCTTGTCCAAACTCGTACGATTTCTTCCTCAATTTCCGATAGACTGATCCTGGTCGTTCAATACAATGGCAAGCCGATCTACCATGAGGTTGTCCCTTATTTCCGGCTTAGTTTCAGGGTATGCTTTCACAGCACTCCTGCTAAGATTGGCCACAAGCTCAATGAGTTTGTCTGTTGCCCACTTTTACATACAACATCTGCCTTACAAAGTTCAACTTAGTTGGCTGGTGCGAATTTCCGCCCCAGTATCTCAACTACCTTTTCAAACCCTCTTGTTTATGTAGCCTTGCTCAAACTCTGATACGTCTCTTGCGCTGGACGACGAAGTCGAACAGCAAGGAAGCCTCATTTCTCTTCATCAGTCCACTTGTTAAGGGACACACAGTCCTTAAAGTACTTGACCCACTCCAATTAGACCTCCTTCTGGCAGGCAGAGAAAACCTCCGGCTTGACAAGCACACAATGTGCTGTCTGCCAGCTAGCAATGGCAGCAGGTTCAGTATCATTTACCTTAACAAAATAAATGACAATTTGGTGATTTGACTACCGTATTTACTCGAATAAGCGCCGCCCCCGAATAAGCGCCGCATTTAGGACAAAAAGGTTAATAAGCGCCGCGTTCCCGATGCGGCGCTTATTCGAAGAATTCCGTATAACTAAAAAACACTACAAAGCAACTCTAAAACAGCATTGGAAATTTCCTTTCATCAAAAGCGATGTTCTCCAGTTCGAAGTGACTATACTTCACCACTCGTCCATTAAGTTCTCTACCCAGAATTCTTCCAATACATAGTTCTGTTGTGAAGGCCGTGAACTTTGCCGGCTCAATAAGCCCAACTTCTCTTTTCCTTTTTCCAGTTACTTGTGCAAGTAGTCTGTTTTTAGCGTTTGTTTTTTCTTTGTCGCGTCTAATTTTCAAATAAGCGCCGCCCTTGAATAAGCGCCGCATTTGAGGCGCGAAAAATTTCATAAGCGCCGTGGCGCTTATAAATACGGTAACTTAAAACTAGACTAGAAGCACACGACAAGTACAACAACTCCCGCCTATCATAGCCCAAAACTAACAGTCTGTTGTACTTTGGAAACAAAAACCGATTTTCTCGCACAGCCACAGTCCAATCAGAGATTCACTAAAATCCATTGTTAACACAGCACAGAGTTTCCATCCCACCAGTCCACGTATGTTAAAACCACGGTTGGGGCTAACAACAACTTCAACTAGAACTATTACTACTGAGTTAATTGGAATCACTATCGTATATGTTGCAAGATGTACACGTAAAATTTACGTAAATAACTTTGTGGGGAGGAGCACTGTAGGAAATTTGCAAGTCTTGAAGTATGCTGGATAATGGTGAATAATCGTGAGTTTTCGTGGCCGTACTCTCACAAGAGATAGCAACAACGTGACGAGGAAGGCCTTGGACTACCACCGGCAAAGTAAGAGGAAAAAAGCTCGCCCCAGTAACCACTAGATAGGTTCATGCAAGAAGGGCTGCTTGTGGGAGAGAGCCAAAACATTAGCAAGGAATCCTGTGAGATGACAGTTACTGTTGGACGGCCTATGCTCCTCCGGGAGTGCTAAGGAGTGATGATCATGTTCGACATAAAAGTATCTACAGTCATAAGCTTCGCAACGTATGTGCGGACTCTAGGGGACCCCCATTAGTTGCTTTTTGTTGTTGTTACTTCACGAGCGATGGAACTTGAACGCCAGGATTATACTCACGCGGATTGATTCTTAGATTTGATTCTGAACTCTCTGTATTTCGGAAACTCTGTAATATCGTACATGGTCCTAACGAGCCGGATTGGAATTACAATATGACCGACGAACTGAAGAAACAACGTCAAATTCGCGGTGGACATTGCGGGCATGTGAAGAAGTTGTTGTCTCAAATCGAAACTGCAATTAGCAACTTTGAACCGTCGCTACAAGGACGACTCCCGCAGTACAAAATCATTCTCAGGGAAAAGCTGGACACTCTTAAGGCTCTTGCCAGCAAAATTCTAGAACTGATCAACGATGATGGAGCTGCTGAAGCTGAAGATACGGAATCCAGCGAAATCACCGATGACATCACGTGGGCGGTCTCCGTAAAAACTAAAATCTTAAATTAAGACGTTTTTTCGTCTTACAGACTGGTGCCTAGATAAGATGCGCATTTGTCTTAAATTAAGATTCCGGCGTCTTACTTTAAGACGATAAATCGTCTTAGAACAAGATGTCAACCTCTTAATGTTAGTCAGTTGCCTGACATCTTAAACACGAGGTGCCTAGATAAGATGGGTTTTCGTCTTAATTTAATATTTCAACTCGTCTTATTTTTCCGGAGACCGTTACATTTCAAAAATTGATTGCGCGTATTCTTTTTTCGCGTCGCGGCTTGCCCGCTCAGTAAAACGAGAATGAACAAATAACCACAAAACATATTTTAACCAAAAACGCTTTATTACACCACTAAATTAAAATAATTCAGCTCAAACACAAAAGCAAAGATAGAACACTAACAACAAGCTCATCACCGTATCTTTGCTCTTTTTGCGGCCCTTTGCCAGTCTTCTTTGCATGCACTCACGCTGAGCTTTTCAGTGGCGAAGAAAGGAAAAAGCGTCAAATATGGTTGAATACGTCTTCCGGAAGATTTTCTTTTGATGGTACAGATCCGTTGCTTGTGTATATTTTTCCCAACAGTTGCCATTACATCTTCTTCTCAGTAAACTTTACTTTATGCAGTTGCTTTGGACAAACTGTCTTTGAACTTCACAGACATTCTTTCCGTTTTATCGACCCAAGTCTTCAGCATTAAATAATGTATGAATTCCCAACATCAGTTGAAAAATATGTCACTGTCACAACAATCTACAGGCATAAAAATGTCAACTTGAACCGAAGAAGTCATATGGAATTCATGCCGTGTTGGTCTGTTCAACGAATTGAGTCAAGCACAAAAACGTGGCTGTTTCCCCTGCAGTACGCATTTTGGATCGAAACTAACCAATCACGGGAGGGCAGCAGAACTTTCGATCCTTTTTAGTTGAAAGCTTTGAAAGAAATCTGTTCCTGTCAATTTAAGACGCACTGCATCTTACTTAAGATGAATTGCTCTTAACTATTTTCAAATCGTCTTAAAATTTATTTAAGATCACGAACAATCTTATTTTAAGATGTTCCTAACTTAAAATAAGAAGTGTAATTCTTAAATTAAGATATGATAAAATAATGCGTCTTAATTTAAGAATCAAGATATCTTAGTTTAAGACGTTTCAAACCTTAAATTAAGACGGTAAGAATCTTACAAAGAAATAAGAGTGTGGTCATCTTAATTTAAGACGTTTTTGACTCACTTAAGGGTATATCGTCTTAAAATAAGATGATTTCGGTCTTAATTTGAGTTATTATCTATCTTATGTAAGATGACTAACATCTTAATTTAAGATTTTAGTTTTTACGGAGATGGTGAGAATTGGATCGAAACTGAAAAATCACTGGAAATAAATTCCCCGTCAATTCCACAAGAAAGCGACTCTACTGGAAGTTCGAGTGGCCTTCACGACCGACCGATTGGCAAGCGTTCATTGATTGTTTCGATAGCGCCATTCATTCAAACCCGAAGCTCAATAACATCGATAAAATGAACTATTTGAAGTCTCTCGTTGAAGGTCCAGCTGCATCAGCAATTTAAGGACTGCTTTTGACATCGGCAAACTACAAGATTGCAAGGGACATTTTGGAGCAAAGGTTTGGAAACAAACAGTTAATCATTAGTGCTCATATGGATAATCTACTCAAATTACCGGTGATCAGTTCGGTTACAGCTATTAAGGGGATCAGACAGTTGTATAATAAAACTGAAATTCACGTTTGAGGCTTGCAAGCCTTGGGGGTAGAAGCAGAATAATATGGTAGCTTGCTCGTCCCAGTTCTCCTCAGTAAAGTACACCAAGAGCTTAGATTGATAATCAGCAGGACGTTTGATACAGAAGATTGGAACCTTGATGAGTTGTTGAAAGTATTCAAAACAGAAGTAGAAGCCAGTGAAAGGTGTCATTTGATGGCAACAACTCCCTCCGCAACCTCAGAAAGAAAACCTCCCAAGCCAACTCCAATAAGCGCTAGGCTTGGACAAATTTTGCTCGTAAAATAGCTTATTCTGCCTGCTGGCAGTGCTCGTAAAAATCGCTTATTCTGCTCGAAATTCTGTTCGGACACCCTTATTCTGCTCGAATTCTGCTCGTTACCCGAAAAATTTTCGGCCCTTCAGGCCTTATGTATTTTACGCAAATATGGAAGGGAGCCTGGGCCTAACCCCTTAATACTAGCAGAATTGTAATTCATCTTACTTTATATCACTAATATTAGACGAAACAGTGGAACATGTGAGTGCATTTTAGCTAATAATCACATTAATCACAAAGTATTTGCCATTTGTTGTGTATTTAGTTTTCAATTTTTCTTACAACTGTTGTGCATATCATTAATGTCACTGATGTTCCGTTATTCTGCTCGAATTCTGCTCGAAAATGCCTTATTCTGCCGGCAGAATGCTCGCCTCAAAAATCGCTTATTCTGCTCGAAATTCTGCCGGCAGAATTAATCCAAGCCTATTAAGCGCGGCAACATTGCTGTCTCCAGAAACACACAGAATTACGTGTACCTTCTGTGAGCATGAACATAAATCAGTAGACTGTGACGTCGTCACAAACATCAGTGAAAGAAGGGAAATAGTAAAGAAACAGGGACGCTGCTTCATTTGCCTTAAAGGGGCAGTATCACCAGGATTTTGCTCGCGTTTGACCCACTGAAAAGCCAATAGTCACATTTACATATATGAAAACCTAAAAATATTGGTCATTTTCTTGTTCAGACACCATACTAATTCAGTGAAGCTATTACTAAGTGTCTTTGGCCACGGATGGCCAAGATAGAAATGGATTACAGCTTGAAAACGTCCTGAGAACGTTTTCAAATTCTGTACTTGTATCTTGCAAAAATCATTGAAAACTCATTATGGTTTGCTATCCTTGCAAAAGTTCCCTTGATATCTCCCTCTTGATGTTCCAGGAGCATTTTGTGTTTGAGTGAAGCCATTTAATCTCAATTTCAGCGAAGTTTTTGACGAAACGCGAGGGAGTTCCCCGTGACACTGCCCCTTTCAACGTGCTCACATTGCAAAGAATTGTGATTCTAAACGGGTTTGCCCCAAGTGCTCTCAACGACACCATCCTAGTTTGTGTAAGGAAAGTCGCACTCCAGCATCAGACAACTCTGTGACAAGTGAACATCCCTCGTCAACATTGCAAACGACCAACCTTGTTCAGCTGTTAGCATGTATGTGGACAGCAGACTCAGTCTTGTTGCAAACTTGCATCGCTCTAGCATCAAATCCTAATTCAGCACAATCCCAGGAGAAATGCCATGTGAGACTCATCCTAGACAGCGGAAGTCAGAAGACTTACATCACTCAGCAACTGAAAGAGTCTCTTGGCTTGAAACTAATTGCAAGGGAGAAATTGTGTAGCAAAACGTTTGGAGCGGATTACAACAACCCGAAAACTGTTGACATTGTGAACTTGCGTCTTAAGAATGTTGAAAATGACCTCAGTGTCATCATTACAGCACATGTTGTACCTCTGATCTGGTCCCGAAGAGAACCCCCCTTGCTCGGACACCCACTCAGTCAATTTGACAGCTACACATGTGCTACGAGTTGACACTGAAAGAAATGAATTTGATGTGCGTCAGCAGGATGTGGAAATGGACAGCAGGCTACGCACCTTCTGGGAACTCGAATCACTCGGAATTAACCTTGAAGAAAACCCTGTTTGGAAACATTCAGTTCAACAGTAACTTTCAGAAATCAGAGGTACGAAGTAGGCCCCCCATGGAAGGAAGTTCATGACCCACTCCCCAACAATTACAGTCTCTGTGAAAGAAGTTTACAGTCCTTGTTGAAGCGACTCAAACTCAAATCGAAACAACTTGAAGAATATGATCATGTTATTAGGGATAAACTGAACAGAGGAATTGTGGAGAAGATAGATAAATCAGAGCAAGCTCAACCCGGTCGTCAGTTGCACAACCTGCCGCATCATTGTGTCGTAAGAGAAGACAAAACTACTACCAAGCTTTGCATTGTGTACAATGCATCAGTAAGAGAAAATGGCTCAGCACTGAATGACTGCCTCCCTACCGGACCATCTCTCCTGCCTGACATCCTGGACATTCTAATCAGATTCAGACTGCAGCCAGTCGCTCTCGTGGCTGACATTGGGAAGGCGTTTCTTGTGATAGCTGTAAGGGAAGAGGACAGAGACGTCTTACGTTTCCTGTGGGTGGACGACATGAAAGCAGCAGAGCCCAAGATTGTGGATTACAGATTTGCACGAGTCGTCTTTGGAGTCACTTCAAGTCCCGTTCTGTTGAATGCAACTCTCCACAAGCACATCATGAGTTATGAGAAGGAAGATTCTGAGTTCGTAAAACAGATGCTTCGCTGATTGTTTGTAGATGATCTGAGTTTGACCCTCGCAGACGTGGAGGAAGCGTATCAGCTCTACCTCAAGTCCAGAGAAAGAATGAATCAAGGCGGATTTAATTTGTGCAAATGGCTGAGTAAGTCGAAACCCCTCGTGGAGAGGATCACAGAAGTGGAGGCTCAAAATGAAGCGAATACGCAGACAGATAAGGAAACTCATCTCACTGAAGACGATGAGACATTCAATCGAGTCATGGTCGGTGGTCTTGAAGAGGGAGACATAAACACTGAGCAGAAAGTCCTGGGTACTAACTGGAATTATGTTGAAGACGGGTTCCTGTTTAAGTTCCATACACATGTGAAAAACGCGAGAGGTCTGAACCCCACAAAGGGAAATGTGCTGAGAGTGATTGCAGGTCTCTATGATCCAATGGGTTTGGTGTCGCCAATCGTGAAAATGAAGATACTGCTACAAGACATCTGCCAGGCAGACTATCACTGGGATGCAGAACTTAACTCAGAACTGAACACAAGATGGCAGCGGTTGCTTTCAGAGTTGGAGCAGGTGAATGTAATTCGGATTCCCAGATGTGTTAGCTCAGAACCTCATGCTAAGGAACTTACATATGAGCTGGAAGGTTTCGGTGATGCCTCAACCTCAGCCTATGCAGCTGTCGTTTGTGTAGTTGTCAAACCTCAAACTGACACTCAAGTCCAACTGATTGCATCAAAAACTCGTGTTGCCCCCCTAAAGAAGCAGACCACTCCTGGATTGGAACTTCTTGGCTGCATTAATCTTAGCGAGGTTGATTTCAATAGTCAAGTCGACTCTGGAACAGTGCCTCATTGTCAGTTGCACCCGCTGTTGGACAGACTCGACGAACGTTCTGTATTGGATTAGGAGCAAGGATAGAGAATGGAAGCAGTTTGTCAACAACACGGTGGCAGAAATCAGACAACTCTTGCCTCTTGCCAACAGATGTATGGTCTCACGTTTCAGGTGTTGAAAACCCAGCGGACCTCGCATCAAGAGGAGTAAATCCCTTGTCACTGGTGAACAGTACTCTTTGGTGGAATGGGCCACCATGGCTCTCGAATCAAGACTGAAGATGTGACTGAAATGGATCAGCCACCACCAGACTGCTTGAAGGAAATGAAGGTTCAAGCGGTGCGAGACCTCAAGGATTCAACTTCACTGCTCGTGAGAAATACTCCAGAAGTTGGCATATCACTTGTCATTAACTGTGAAGATTACAGTGACTTCATCAAGCTGTGCAGAGTGACGTCTTATGTCATGCGCTTCTTAAAGAATGCCAGAGCAAGAACCGCAAACTCTGTCGGTCCTGCAAACTGTGGAAGTCTAGCTAGTGAAGAAATGCCATCCAGTGAACTGCTGTGGATAAAGGAGTCGCAGAAGATTATACCACTGAGTGAAAAGTTCAACCAGCAGTGCATTCAGCTGGGAGTAATTAAAGATGAGAATGGAATCTTAAGGTGCAAGGGAAGACTCTGCAACTCCTCCCTACCAGAAGCTGCAAGGCTTCCTGCATGGTTGCCCTCTGATCATCATATTACAGGACTCATTATCTGGGACTGTCACCATTGGGTGATGCACAACGGTGTGCACGAGACACTAACGGAACTGAAATCTCGTTTGTGGCTCACCAAAGGCCGACAAAGCATTCGGAAACAACTCTATAATTGCTTTGTGTGTAGAAGACATGATGGAAAGCCGTACAAGGCAGAGCCGTCATCAGATATGCCTGAATTCAGATTTAAGGAAGGACAGCCCTTTGCAAGTACAGGAGTAGACTTTGCAGGACCTCTCTATGCGAAGACTGTCTTTGGAAAGGAAGTGCAAGTCAATAAGGTGTACATTTGCCTGTTCACGTGTGGAAGTACAAGGGCTGCACACATCGACCTCACTCCAAATCTCACAACACATGCATTTATCCGTTGTCTTAGAAGATTTGTGGCCCACAGAGGCATTCCAGAGCTACTCATATCCAACAATGTGAAGCCATTCAAGGCAGCTGCCGCTCAGCTGACAAGAATCTTCAATGACCCGGACGTTACGTCGTTCCTGTTGGGAAGAAAGATCCAGTGGAGATTCAATCTCGAGAAGGCCCCATGGTGGTGGGGATTCTTTGAGCGGATGATCAAGTGTACTAAACGTTGCTTGACCTACTTGTATGCAGATGACCTGGCGGAGCCTTTGACACCATCACACCTAATGAGTGGTAGGCGGTTGCTGTCATTGCTAGATGTAACCCTAAGTAAAGTCGACGACCCCGTCAGTACTCGTGAATCGGTCACGAAGAGAGCTAGATACTTGCAACGACTGATGGATCATTTCTGGCATCAATGGAGACGCGAGTATGTTCCAGCCCTCCGAGAATCTCACAGACTGAAGGGAGAAACCGCAGGCCAGACTGTGCAGTTAGGCGACATTGTCAGTGTGCATGATGAATCTCTCCCACGCGCTCAGTGGAGAATGGGAGTCGTGTGTGAACTTATCAAGGGTGCTGACGAGAAGGCGAGAGGAGCAGTTGTCCGCACTGTTGACAAAAGAAAGTTTCATTCTTGCGGCGTCCTGCGTTTGTTTCCTCTAGAAATTCAAGATGAACCTGCGAATAGATCTGAAGGCTGCACCGACAACCCAACCAGTACAGTGAGGGAAGGTACCCAAGCGCCACCGAGAGGAATCCCATTCCGGCCACGGAGACAAGCTGCTCAAGCTGGCGAAGAAAGAAGGAGACGTCTAACCAATGCTTGTGGTTCCATTGGTTAACTGATTTACTGAACTTAAGGGAAAGCTGCGTAGAAACTCACTGATATTGAGAAACTAGAGACAGTATTCCAGTCACGGGGTAGTTGACTTTATTTCATGTTTTGTTGAAATTGAAGATGATTAACCAATGTTTACCATTCCATTGGTTAAGGTGGGGGTGTACGCACTCTAGGGGACCCCCCTCAGTTGATTTTTTGTTGTTGTTACGTCACGAGCAATGGAACTTGAACGGTAGGATTATACTCACGTGGATTGATTCTTAGATTTGATTCTGAACTCTCTGTATCTCGGACACACGGTAATATCGTACACTGTAAAGGCAACTTGATACCTTGTTATGCAGCGTGTCAGCGTGTACGCGTGCACTCACCTGGTCACGCTGTCACGCTTGCTACTCCTGTAACCACTGAAGAGAATCTAGTAAAGAAGTCTGATACTAGATTTACATGTGACTTATTCAGCTAACAATGTTTTTCAAAATATCAAAATTAACATCAACCAGTAAACTCTCATGTAACTGTCACAAAGTGTCTCAAGTGCGGTTACGAAGCAAGAACGTCAGTCCGCCATATTTGCTTTTATTTTCTTAATTTCCAGAATTTCCTGAAGAAGGCCAGTTAAACTAGCCGAAACGTCGATTCAAAATCATTTTAACCGCAGAAAAATCCCGAGAAAGAGAAAACGTACAATTTTGAAATGAAAGGTGAAAGTTTCAGAGATACAGGAAACTTTCCCACCTCACCTTTCAGCTTGATACTGGAAGTATTGGTAGTGCAGGTGCTGTATGCCAGAACTGTACATACCGTATTTCCTCGATTAAACCCCGGGCCTCGGATACACGCCGGGTCCACATGGTCAAATTTTAATTATGATCCAGCGTTCATAAACCACTACAGTATGTTAGTTCAATTTATTTTCTTCACTCCAACTGAAGGAAGTTGGCGTACTCTTCACTCTACTGGGCACCCAATTCTCCCCCCTTGTCTTGAAATTTGTCGACTACAGACGCAATTTTTGGCATTTAATTCTTGTTTTACTTGTGGCTTTGCTATGCATTCCTATAAATTTCGTGAACTTAGAGAGTATGAAAAACAAAAATTATAAGGGTATCAAAAATGATGAAAATTATCCCTGTTTAAACAAACGCTGAGTCCTGAATAAACGCCTGGTCGACGACGTTTAGATTTAAATAATCGCCGGTAAACCTGTTTTCATGTTTGTTGGTTAGGAGTAGTTATTAAAAAGTATGATCTGTTTTTTAATGCTGCAATTTCGTTTTATTTTTTAGGTTGCTGAGTTGTTTGCTGAGAACCTTTCTCTGTATGAAAAAGGAAAAAAACTCAAATTTCTTGTGGACATGGAGCAGGGATATTAACTCAGGGTCGTGACAACAGCAAATTGGCAATGGTTTTTAAAAAAAGCACGAGAGTTTTGAGTTCTAAAGAAAACATGTTTCGACAGAAACTTCTGTCATCTTCAGTTCATTACAATTGTCATTACATTTGAAATGGTGTGTAATAAATACTAGAATTAAGACAATACATATTAATAGTTACAATAGAATGAAACGCAAGCTAGTGAAAAATTACAAGAATTAAGGGAAAAACTATGACAAAAAGTAAGGTGAGAAAACAACAGTGTGCAAAAAATTGTGTTAAAAAAGAAAGAGACAAATTTGCAAGATACAATTGTTGATTTAAAGGCGAATTAGCCTGCGAGCAGGCTCACTAAGTGTGTTATTCGTGCAAGTATCTTGGCGCCGGAAGTCGGCGAGAGGAATGGGGCGAGGAAAAGTGAGCCTGCATGATTTTGAATTCCGCCCCTGCGAGGTGACAAGTCTTAACTGTCAAGGTATGAAATATCTAACCAATACAAGCGAAACAAAATGTAAAAAAAACACGACAGCAGATTTTCACACTCGAGAGGATCGATTTCTTTATGAATGTGCCAGAAAAGCGCAAAAGAAAATTATAAACACAGTTGACAATTTTTGCCGCGTTGAAATCTGTTCTATTCGAAATAAGTATGGAACTAGGAATCCTGTAATATATCAAACACGAGAAAGAGTGTTTCATCAGGATATCTAAACCCCGAGAACTGGGTTGAAAAAAAGAGGCGCAGCTGAGTTTTTTTGACCGACTTCGAGGTGTTTGGATATCTGATGAAACACTCTTTCGAGGTTTTGATATGGCTTCTCAAACCATTCATAATTTTTGGAGAAATTCAAAGCAAAAGTTCGCAAAATTTTATGCTAATTCAGATCCGGTATTCAAACCACCGTCACGGTAGTGATTTCCTTTGTTTTCTCTTTATGAATTATTAATGGTTTGAGAACTAGAAATCAAAACGCGAAGGCATCTGTGCTGATAACTCGGAATCGATGCACGAGAACACGTAAGAAGTTAAAAATATCGAACTCCAGGGACATGAAACTTGCAATTACAAAGAGAATCGAGCCACTACCGCAGAAGACTTCACCCTTTATAATACATTATACGTTGCAAACATCTGTAAACAGGAACAAGCGATACCATCTTCCTACAATAACAAATAACCGAACTCGGTGTGAGAAAGACTGCAAGATAAATTCCCGTTGCATGGTCAAATCAAATGTTACAGATCCTGTCATTTCGGAGATCCCAATAAGAGAGGATTGAAAACTACCACGCACTAAAACCAGGCTGCAATAACCGAAACAAACGTGGCCGATGTTAAAAAAAATGACACAAAACCGCAATCGCTAACCAGACACAACCAGCCAAGTCACATTAAGAAATTGAATCGATTGAAAAACCGATAGACTGTGAGCAGTCCTCCTATTTTCCTTCTCGCAAAAATTAGAAAAAAGAGACTGCTTGCAGTCTAAAAAACGAGAAAGGCGACAGACAATAACACCACCTTGCTTGTTATTTGTCACAATAATAAAGTCTGTCATGGCGTGTCATTTCAAACCAATCAGAATGCTGCGTTCGTGGACGAACGCGGAGAATTTAAAATTCAATGGCTTTCGTGCAGGCTCACTTTTCCTCGCCCCATTCTTCTCGCCGGCTCGCTTCGCTCGCCGACGTCCGCCGCCAAGATACTCGCGCGAATAAGACACTAAGTGAGCCTGCTCGCAGGCTAAAGGCGAATTCTCCCATTTAATATGCATGGCTTCTTTGAGCTTGATTTGAAATTTTGAGGCAGTAGAGTCTATGATGGTGAAGGAGCCGGAGAAGAAGAACTACGGCATGCCTCAGAAGCCTGCAATCCAGGATTGAAACCTAACCTGCTTTAAATGTCAACTTTGAAAATAACACAGAAAGAATATTTGACAGAATTCTTCTTGAATGTGAATATGTGAAAATAACCACATATGTATGAACTGCGGATGAAATAGGAAATGATGATGGCACTTGAAATAGAAAAAAATTAGGCTTGAACGGGATTCGAACCCATGACCTCTGTGATACCGACACTTTTTACACTAAGAAGTTAAATCTGAGATCAAGACTGATCCTGGAATAGATTGATTGTGCCTTGAACAGCTACTTATCTTGAGAAGCATTTTCAGTGCTACAGTATTAGCTTTAGGGCCACGTAGTTGTTAGTCTTAAACACCTTTAGTGCTATCCTCGTTAAAAAATTATGATTAATGATTTATAACGCTTAAGACCATTAGAAGGTAGTAAGGGTGCGCGGCTTATCTGGAGTAAAACGCAACTTAAGCCACAGAGTCCTCCTCCATTGCTTGGTTTTCGTATTTGAGATGTGTCTCTGTACAGGTGTGCTCTCCCAGCCTGTGTTCCCCCATGGATGAGTTCCCTCTGGGTTTGCCGAAGGGGAAATGCCGTCGAAAAGCCGCCTGGAAAACAAAATAATAACAATCATCATCATCATCATCATCATCATCATCATCATCATCATCATCATCATCATCATCATCATCGTCATCATCAAAATAATAATGATGATGATGATAACAACTAAAAGAAGAGCACTAGGAACTAACAAATCTCCTTTGCCCGATAATGAGGTTCACACACAAGCTCTAAAGTATAATATAAATTTCGATTAGAACTGATTTTGTATTTTTATAATTACCTTCATATCATCCCAGTTCAGTCTACTTAAAGTGTCCCTGCTCAGTCCAAATGCAATGGCATTAATCAAGCCTAAACCAAGAGATCGGTCATTAGCACTGATGTAAGTTTCAATCTACAAACTTCAAGAAGAATGTGGACCAGAACATACATAAGTAGCTATTAATGACGAACGGATCAATGAATTTTTAAGAGAAAATATTGCTCCAAATCTTCTTCGGTAGAAGTGACGGGGGAAAGTGTCACAGAAGTTACTTTATATAACAACGAATGCGGAAATCTGGCTACTATGCACAGGAGTTGAAAAGCCTGCCAAAGTTAAATATAGAAGAACATTTGAAAAGAACTCTCGCTACAGTCAGCCCCCCCTACAGTAGGAACGTGAGTTTGTGTCTGTAACAGGATGAGTAGAATATTTATCAAGTCCGTTACAAACTGTTTTAAATTCACTTCTGCTCCAGCAAATCTCTTTGCAATTTCTGATTTTTGTCGGATTCATAAGTTACGTCGTTGTCAAGTGAAGAACTAACATTTCTTTCTGTGGAAATAGAAAGACGAAGATGATTCAAAGGCTTGGGCGCTGGGAAAGAAAAGGGGAAGAAAAATTTCTCTTCGTGAACTCGCTGTCTCTTCCGGCAAATGACCTGGCGAAATTTTAATTGTATTGCATTTATCATGGAATCGATAATTATCTCTGAAAGATAGATGTTGTTCTATGGTAGAGAAAGGAACGGAATTGTTGGTCAAGTCAAGGCAAAAAGGAATTCATCTGTAATTGATACTATTTGGATTCCGCTTTCAGTCATAACCTTAAACTTCTGTTCGGTAATTTTTTTTCCATTTCTGTGTGTCATTATTTTTTTGCAACAGAAAGGACGAAAATACCTCTAAGGTGAGGTTGAGGTCTGTTCACACGAGGAAGAAAAATTCCTCAACAGTACAATCAAATCTGGCTGCCCCTAACTTTCCTACATTTATATTCTTATTTTCCGGCAAATCATTTGGTAATATTTTAATTGTATTATATTTCTTTAAATTCGTTTCGGCGAATCTGGGGCGCGCCCGAAAGCCCCGAAAACTTGGTTGGTCAAAGCTGTTATCCGGCTTAACATGTCCCCATGATAACAATTGTTTAACTTAAAGCTACATTTCATGCTTAGGAACTTGTTTGTTCACAATATACATTGAAAATTATGGTGCCCGGAATCGGCCCGAAAAGTTTCGGGGCTTTCGAGAAACACACGGCAGTTGATTGTCTCTATTACAGACACCAAATCGTGGTTCCGAACTGTTTGCGTTTTAACGGGAGTGAGCCGATAAGTCTAAAGTATCATATCGTCAATCGGGGGGTTGTGAAACCTTTGACAACACACAAAGAAACTGAATTTTGCAATCTTTACCTATCATCGGAATAGAAATAACATGTAGAACAATGAGAACGAAGCTTGGTTTGGGGGTTACAGCGTTATAAACCCTGCAAAACAAAAGAAAATCAATTTCACTTTCACTGCGAAGGGTGGAAATTTCGATATCTTCCTTTCCTTATCAGGGCCAGCTGAGACGGACAACTTTGCTGCATTTGATATGGTTACGACACGCGTGTGTAATGAATTGCTCGGTGCCATGTAAATCAAACCTACAACTTGTAAATGGACCCAAATGGGAGGCATGCTGTACGCAAAGTTGTCCGTCTGCGTTGGCACTTAAACACGAACAAATGAAATTTGTGAAAACATTTGAGTCTTCCTTAAAAGCCAGGAAATGTCGATAATGAACTCTGAAATTAAAATGATAGGACTCCTCTGTATTTTCGCTTGTACTGATAAAGATGATGTAAGGTATCATTGTGAGATTTTAAGGGATGAACAGTTACCTCGCCTTACATTTGCTATCTCTTATGTAAAAGAACTAATTCTCAGTGTTACTTACTTCACACAAAATAGGTTGCAGCTGTATCGACTTTACATTTCTTTGGTCATGGAGGGAGCACTTAAAGCCACAGCTAATTAGGGTTAGGGCTGGGTTAGGGGTTAGGGTAATAGTCACTTATTATATCAAGGTGAGTATCTGTGAACAGTTTCTCTTACCTGTGAATAAAAGGAGCCATGGAAAGTACAAAGTAAATGAAAGGGTAGGCTAGCATTGACTTAACATAGTTCATCCACAACTGAAACACAAGAACTGCAGCTTTAGTGCAACACCAAGTCATTTAAAATGACCTCTACTTTCAGGTAGTTTAAATTTACTAGAAATCGTTCCTTGCAATTGCAAGTTCAGTTTAGTATCACAACATAAAAGGTCGGAAAAAGCTTAGTTGTGAGCCGGAGAAAACGTACAATCTTTCTCTGGCGTAAAACGCCACACATAACTTCAGCGTATTACGTAACACAACTTGGCCCGCGTAAGACGCTGTACGTTTTATTTCTAGGTTTAGACAGACCGGTGTTTACAGTGTTAGGAATCTATAGCATAATCAAGACAAGGTTACAACTCTCTTCGTAACTGTTTAAGTTTCGTTCATAACTGCCTTGGTCTTGCATGAAATTCACTTATTTCGTTCTGATTGGATCTGCCTCGTTGACTTTGAAAGAAAGAAAAATGTCATGACTATTCATTTGGAAACCAACCGTTCTCTGCTCCTGCTCTGCGGCATTGTTCCCTCTGTGAACACCTTCCCACGGTCTTTCCTGAGGAAACAAAGTCGTCCTAACTTTATTTCAAAAAGACAAATAAGTTTGGGGATGGAAAACCAAACTCTTAGGCTTCGGTCAAACGTCGAACTTTATACATGTGCCGAACCTAATGCAAATTAGCAAAACCAATATCTTTTGCTCATTTGCTTTAGGTTCGCGGCACATGTAAAGCTCGACGTTTGACCTGGGCCTTATAGTTTCTCTAAACTTAATAAGCACACGTGGAAGGTTATTTTATCGGCGTTTTTCTAGCCGATAACGTCACCTGCATGACGTCATAGGCTAATGCTAGAGCCTAAAAGAACTTCGCTGGTAGGTGATGTTTGTCTTTCTTCTGTGAGGCCGGGGGTACTGTGTGAGATGTTGGGTGGGCGTGTGCCGCCAGGGCCTATTTTCCTTTCGTAAACGGTCGTTGCTATTTTTGACGGTCGATGCCATCATTGGTAACCAAGCCTTTTGTCATGGTAGATGTAATATATGCTCTGGATTAAGTCACAATAAGGTAACAAATACGTTTTTAAATAGTCTTAGAAAGAACAAAGTTTAAGCCCAAGTTGGATTTACGTTAAAAGTTCTGGAAAGGGCTAGGGTCACCTATTATAGATGTATCAGTTATGAAAGACAGTTAATTATAATATATACTTTAATTTTTCGGAATTGAGGCGGATTGGCGTGGTAGTGTAGTGGTAAGGGAGAGAGATTAGCATACGAAAGGACCAGGGTTCGAATCTGGGTTGTGAATGTCTTTCTTTTTAGTACAAAAACTTTCAATAATAGTTCAAAAATTTTTTTAGTGTCTTAAAAATGGCAACGATCGTTTACGAAAGGGAAAATTGCGCCGCCGGGACACTGAAACCCTGACCTTATCAGAGGCACAAACCCACACAGCTTATAGATGGGAGCACCTCCCCCGCGCTGTTTTGTGACTTGAGGTTTGGAAGGAATTGTGTGGGTTGCAGTGCTATGTTTGCTTAGCCGTGATACAAATTTCCCGAACAAGCTCAGCAGAAATTATACACCGGACGGATAGACGGACTCAGGGCCGCAATGAACGCAACTCGACTTACTTCGCGAATTCACATGCATATGAAGCTTGATTCCGTTTTCCTTTTTAATTTCCAAGCCGAAGTATTGGTTATTGTAGGAGAATATTTTGATTTCCAACCAGCTTGTCTGAGACAATTCCGGATTACGAGACAAATGTTTACCAGTTTACTGAGACTGGAAAGCGAGCAGGTTTTAAAATAGCGAACTGAATTTAAACATTTTCGTACTGTTCGAAGGCACAGCAAACGAATTTTGACATCCCGTACTTTATTCGGCTACAAGCTGAGAGGCAAAACAAATAAATACGCGAGCTTGTATCTATCCATCATGGGAATTTATTAGCCGCTCACGTGCCAATTTAGAAATGTAAACAAATAGGCACGCTTTGGTCGCTTTCCGGAGCAAAAAGACGAAAATTATTATAGCCGACTTGGCCACAAATCGAGAAAGCATTAAGATGGAATCCATCAGGAAATTGAGTAATCGGTGGACAAAAATCTTGTACCAGAATAATTTAAAGTATATCGCATTCTTTTTTACATTTTTTGAGAGCTATGGATGTAATTTATTATCTGTAATAACCCCAAAGACAATTTCTTATGGAAGCCCGTGAAATTCAAATTCAAATTTCACAGGAATTGTGTAAACACAGGTAAAATAGGTAAATTTTTATGCGTAAGATTTCATTTTGTGAAATTTGAAATTTATTTTCTCGGGCTCCCATAAGAAATTGTCTTTGGGGTTATTACAGATAACAAATTACATCCATAGCTCTCAAAGAATGTAAAAAAGAATGCAATATGCTTTAAATTATTCTGGTACAAGATTTTTGTCCACTGAAAATTACAATTACTCAGTTTCCTAATGGATTCCGTCTTAATATGTCAGGGCTATAGTAGCGGAACTTCAGGCTACAGAAGAAATAAATGCGGTAATAAAACTATTTCAGTCGCGCTTATAAACGCTAGGTTTTACCGATTTCGAATGAAAATTTTGTGGATACAGGAAAAGTAAATTTGATGAAAGACTGCTGTTTTGACAAACAGATAATAGTTGCAATACGAAGAACATAGGTGGTAAACCGAGAGTTTTTAACAAAGTAACGCAAGTCACCTGTCACGCAAATCATGCGGAACGTCACAAAACCCTATCAAAATTTGACCGACCAGGATAGGCCTAGCTACAAAAATCCGGACTTTTTTCAGGATTTTTAGAACACTATAGGATTTTTAGAGATTTAGAGGGATTTTTAGAGGTTTTGGTGAATATTTTCAAGGTTTTTTGTTTATTTGTTACAAAAAAGCTTGAAACTTAGAAAAGGTTCGCCACAAGCAGTTTACAAGCGATTGTGACGAAACTTTTTGATGCCCCCTTGATACCCCCTAACTGTATCGGTCAGCGGTTTATCTACACTTCATTAAGTCGGTAAAAAATCGCGAGATATGAACCTAATCAGTCAAACTAATTTTTTGATAATATGATCCATTCCTTGCTGTCAGTGAGTTTAAAATGGCGGGCTCAGCGGAGCTTCTTGATTTGGGTGAGACTGAGGGCGCTAGCAAAAAGCCCACCAAAGCAATGGAATTTTCACCACAGGTCATCCAGTTTTTTAATATCATGGCATTTTTAGAGTTTTTAGGAGTTTTTATGGGAGTTTTAGAGGTGATACCGGAGATTTTTAGAACATTTTTGGAGAAATTCCGGAAAGATTTTTAGGTCATTTTTCGGGATTTTTGTAGCTAGGCGTGGTCCAGGAGCTCTGAAAACTTTAATCAGGGTCTGGAAGGGGGGCTCCTGATCCCGCATTCCCGCTCCTCTTTCAAGCGAATCCCGAATCCCGCACTCTTTGTCGTCGCTTTCCCGAATCCCGTTTTTTCTTTCCGCAAAAATTCATTTACAAAAGGACTAATTTTTGTATAAGCTAATGAATTTAAGATGTAGATTTGCCCGTTTGGTTGTTACTTTGATTTTACGTGTGTTGTGGGCAAAATGGAATTAGCTCTTCATACCTTAGTACGATGAAAGAGCCCGATATGAAAGCGTGATGGGTCTTCCTGTACGCGTGCGCACAGGAGAAAGTTTCGACGCCACTGCCTGATGATGCCTTTTTGACTCTGGCAATCGTGACCTCAGGGTTTTCCCCGAGGCCTTTACTTCTTGCGATGTCATCTAGTCCGGTAAAAGTTTTCAAATACTTTTGAAATATAAAAAGATCCTTGTGATCCTCGCTGAGCGGAACATTAAACTTTTCTTTGTGCGTCGCCCCCGTACTTCTGGCGCTAGAAGTTTCGTCTGTTGCCAGGAAGAATGACACCAAAACTCTGACTGTACTCTCCATTGAAGCAGAGCTGGCATCATTGCTTGCCATATCAAGCGGTAAAACGATCCTGGTGGAACCTCTCGATTATAATAAAAGTAAACGAGCGAAGAGCAAGAGCGATATTAGAATTTATCGAGTATTAAATAAACCACGTGCGACACGTTCACTCTCCAGGCATCTGCTTGTAACAAAATACCCTCTGTTTTATTTGAGGATTACTTGACAGTTTCAATTAGATAACTATTAACTAGTCACACTTGACAGTTGTTTGTTTTTGTTTTTCAACAGGAGAGTCTTGCCAGTTAGCACTCGCCTGTTTGATTCGCTTTCGCGGTCATTGTGTTCATCTAGGCGGTGAAAATTTCCCGGATTCCCAACAATCGGGCAAGAATTCCCGCGTCCCGTGCTCAAATTCTTTTCAATCCCGCTTCCCGGGATGTAGTCAATTCCCGAATCCCGTCAAAATATTTTGCGTTTTCCCGAATCCCGCACTGTATTTTGGTCAAATCCCGGATCCCGAAAATACCCTTCCAGACCCTGTTTAATATTAGAGATTTGGCGACACAAAGTATCCTTTGCAGCCAAACGATATGAATCTTTCAACAGACTCACCTGCCGCCGATATGTGACAAAGATGTAGGTGTAGGCAATAAAAAGACCAATGATGCAAATGAAAAGAGGAATGTAGTATCTGTTCGACAGAAAGAAAATGGAAGATTATTGCTTTAATTCTGAATTCTAGTTCGCTATGATTAGCGAAAACCCGTGTTTACCTATTTACGTGATGACGTATACTCCTCGTAACGCTATTGAGGTAAGAATGGAGTACAGTAGAATCCCGCTAACTCGAACTCCCCCGCTAACTCAAACTCCCCCGCTAACTCGAACTCCCCCGCTAACTCGAACTAAGTCCAATTTCCCTTGGATTTGACCCACTTTTCAGTCGTTTTTACTCGATAAACTCGAACTCGGATAACTCGAATTCCCGGCTAAATTGAACTAAATTTCGTTTCCCTTGAACAAAATTTACCCGGATAACTCAAATTCTGGTTCTTGCACCACGGATGCCCATTTGACAGTCATTTCTGGCAATTTGACAATCATTTTCCGAATGAGTGTAACTGCGTTACATTCGGAGTATTGTATTATCATAATCGTGTTACAGTTTCTGACAAGATAAGTTTAATGTACTGTCTACTGGAGCGTTAAAAATCAGTAAACTATCAATTATTAACATGTCTAACATGGCAAATTGAATATTCAATCGACCCCGATAACTCGAACCCCCGCTAACTCGAACTGTTTTTCGTTTCCCTTCAGAGTTCGAGTTACCGGGGTTCTACTGTATTTGTTACACACACTCATCCAAAGAATTGAGAGAGCAACAGAAACATATATATGGCAGAGGATAAAGATGATTTTCTTACCCTTTTTATTTGTTTGTTTGTTGTTGTTTATTTTGTTTTTTTTTCACTACTGTGACGCTAACGGCTTGAAACCCCAAGTGAGCGCTGATGAGGACAAGAAGTATTTCTAGATCTTTCTAGTGTTTGTTATACCACGCTCATCAAAACACTTGAAAGACCAGACAAATTAAATGGCCAGATAAGCCGGAAGACTGTGGCATTATGATAACTAGTTCTTGCGTGTGTTTTCCAAATGTCAGAACAACTAAACATAACGGTCCAACGATCTACTCTTAACAACTTTTAACGGTGAGTTTTTTCTTCTTTAACATAACAAAACCCTAAATGTACCTTAAGAAAAGATTAGTCAGTCTTCGTTGGATTATATGGACTAAGAACAGTGAAAGAGAGACATGCATGCCGCTCATACAATAGACTGACTTACGTTGAAAATCTCCACATAGCGCTGTGCTTGACGTCGCCTGCAACCCAACTAAAAAAATTACATAATTTCAATTAATTTAGCCAGCAGCTAACCTTAACAAAACGTTGACTGGTGGCCCTAACACAGGCTAAATATATTACATTAAACGATATAGTTTGTCTAAAATCCTCCAATTTTATTTGTTAATTTTTTGAAAATGCACTGAGGGCTATTTTGAAGGTTTATTTAGCTCTCCTAATTTGGTTCAAATTAGTACATGTACTAATTTCAGGGCTGAGATGCATCCAAGAGCTAAATTGATTTCAAGGCTGGCATCAACCTTTTGATGAGCCCCAGTGGCAGCAAAGATAATTCGGTTCTCTTCCTGGTTGCAGCCATCTTGGATATGATCTCATCTGTGAAGAATCCTTTAGTGATTGTGCTAATTGGTGTAACATGATATCTGTGATGATGTAATCGGAATGAGCGGGAAGTACGTGATTGTGGATTAATTACTAAGTGTCCACAAAATACTAAAAATCCCTTGAGAGAACCAACAGAGAAAAGATTGAAACGAGGTCCCGTTTATATGGTCTCGGGTACCCGAGACAACCCTCCCCCCCGAGATACCCTGGGCGAGCTAATTTTTCACCTGTTTCTTTGAAAAGTTCAACGAACCGTTTACATGAGGATCACCAACTCGTCTCAGGGAGGCGAGGCAACTCGGGGGGCGAGCAACCTCGTTCCCAGGGCCCTCTCCTCGTTAAAAATGGCGGTCGGAGAAACCCCTGGCCAAGGCTGCTGAAATACTCCAAGAATCGTGGAGTATTTTGTCACGTGACACATGATAAAATGACTTTTTCAGAGGTTGTTTCCAGCGTCTGGTGGCCCTGTTTGTTTTCTGCAAACGGGAACCGTCATTCAATCAAAACACAGGCATTTCATCGTGTTTGCGGGACGAAATTCTAAAGAATTTTTTGAGCCACTTTGGCAGCCTTGGCCAGGGGTTTCTCCGACCGCCATTTTGAACGAGGAGAAGGCCCTGGGGACGAGGTTGGGGGACGAGTTGTTTCACCTCGGCGGGTACGGTAACCCTGGCAGGCGGGACAACTTTTTCTCATATAAATACTTTGTCTCGCCTACCCGGGACGACTTTTTAGGTGTCACGTGTCACGTAACGTCTGGGTTTTGGTTTAAAGACGACTAAATCAACAAAATATATATACTGAATTGAATTCTACGCCCGCAAGCTCCCAAAATGCCACCGAATTTTCAAGTTTGCCAGCCGAAGAAAATCCACTAACTATTCACTATTGAGAGTAAAACTTAGATGATTTGTAATAATACTGATTCGCAAAGGCGCTTTAACACTAGGCAATGTTTCGTACAACTTGTCTCGCAATTTTGTTACCAACAAGTTGCGTGAAAAATTGTCTAGTGTGACATACCCTGCAACAAACATTTCTCGAATTTTTTGTTGCCGCAATCGTTGCGAGAAATAGAACTCAGTTCTATTTTTTCGCAACGATTCTTGCAACGCTGCAATGAACCGTAGTGCAACATGTTTCCTGCAACGTGTAACGCAACTTTTTGTGTCATCAGGCAATGAAATTGCCCCTTTTGGCGCCTCAAGCACAAAATAGCGGCTGAAAGTGACTCTGTGACCACGACAGTACCCAACATGATAGATGCGGAAAAAAGGGCTGATTCAAGCACTGAAATACCTAGCCTCGTTAGCAATTCATAAAGGCAAACGAAGGAAACTCGATGATTCACAAACGCTTTCGCAGCACTGATTTAATTAATATGCCACTAGTTTATTGCATAGCCTGCGTACTTCGAGGACAACTGAGAGAGGTGAAACGAATGCTTCAAGATGTCACGTAAGTTGTAGTAGTAGATCGACTTGACCATAAACTTGAGTACTTATGTGAAGGTAACTTGTTTTTGGCTGTCATGTTAACACGACTTTCCCCAAATATCAAATTTTCTGAGTTGTTTTTCTGTTTACCCTCGTACGCACTCACCACCAGGGCCCTGCGGGTCCGTAAACGTCTTCGCTGAATGGCAAACTGGCAACAACAAGAGGTACGCCCCACGAGATTACGTGATAATACCTATATAACACCAGGAACAATAAAAACAAGCAAATTACAATGCGCACGAAAAATTGTTCTTTCGCTATTACTCTGCTGTTCTCTGGGAAAGAGAACGAAATCTAGTAACGTACCGCTCCAGTCTTTTTGCTCTGTCTCCCCTCATGGCTCTCCAGATATTGAACGTAATACAGCAAACCCACAACAGAACGGCAAGGACTGCGAACAATGATGATATTAATAATACGGTTAATATATTACAAGGCAATTTCCCCGTGTTTTTCGATCGACAGCGACCACCTTCGATCGGATGGAATGCTAATTCATTCTTAGTTATTCCAGAGTATGTATCTGCCGAAATAGCCTGTCAGTATAGAATGAATGCTCAAATTCCCTCAGCAATTTAACTGAAAGGTGAGATCACTGAGACGTCAGATATGTATGGCGGCTGCTGTCATGAATGCACCCTACCCACCCCACCTTGGGACTTCTTTTCGAGCAGTGACGTGATGTCTCGTCCCTGCTACAGTATGAGAAGGTCGTGTAGGAAACGGGAATATCAATAATTTGCAAACGTTCAGCTCTATATACAAAATCCATCTGTACCTGCAATGTTCAGCTCTATAATTAATACTCAGTTTAGCTGCATATGCAACTGAATTCAAGTTGAGCTCTCTAAGCATAATTGGATGCCTTATTCCAGGTAACGTTTGTATTCCTGTGAGTGGTAACTGGTAAAAGCGTCTGTGTTGGTGAGGGAGTCTTCGTTTGATTGCCCCCCCCCCCCCCCCCCACGATTTACCAAAATACGTAAGAAGCCAAGCTTGTGATTGACACAGAGCTCCTCTGTCTTGGGGGACACCAGTCTGCAAAGAAAATAAAAACGTTTGCTAGACAATGCATTTCTGAATATGACCTAACTTGCGTTAAGGTGATTCCATTTCCGACTTGCCTTGAGTCTCCTTTTCAAAGCCAGACCTGGCGCACATGTAAATCAAAACTCATTTTCATATGGAAGTCTGTGCACTGGGCCTCGCGTTCAAAAAGAGGCTAAATACAACTCGCAAATGGCCTGTTGCATCGCGTATCCTAACGGCACACAGCTCCTCTTGTCAGTAGCGCACATTCGGATCTTGGTAGATTTTCTCTGAGGCTGAGCTGCCGAGAGAAATATTAATTTGTTTCTCGTGCTCGACATGTAAATTCTATCTCGTTGTTTCAAGTTTGCCTCTTCCCTGTCCTTCAAGATCCCACCAAACTTAGTGTCATCGGTGTGAACTCATGACAGTAGTAACGAGGTATGTTTTTAATGCTGATCCCATTTTTGTACGTAAATTTCTGATTCCAAAAGCGTGACCAATTTTGGTCCCTCATCCTACAAATATGGTACAGCCTGATCCCTACAAAAACTGCTGATCCCGATCCCATGGTCTGTGATCCCAGATGCCACCGGTCTGATCCCTTATCCCACCCCTTTGATCCCCGATCCCATATACCTCGTTACGACCCTGTCATGAAATACGCGCGTGATTAATAAAATAGGTGATATTCCAAGCAATTATGGTGTAACGTGAGTCGTAATCTTTTTTGCGGCACGGCAGGGTGACGTTTACCATCTTTCTTTTTTATCATCACACAGGACGCTGTCGACATTGCCGACTTTAGAGTGTCGTAATGAATCTACCACAGAACATATGATGCCTCGCCACGAGTCTCCCAGTAGCTCAATGGTTAGAGCGTCCAACCAATTTTCGGAAGGTCATGGGTTTGATTTCCGTTGACCTGGGCTCCTGCGTTGACTGAGTAAGTAAGGAACTGGAATTCTTTCTTTGTCCTATGCTCGTGTGCCATACTGAACATCCCATCTTTCTTACAATCACAGAAACTACTACAACAGTCTATGTTGTCTGGGAGGAGGCTCCCTTAGTCAACCCTTGCCCAGGAAGCAGCTCACGGTTCGTGTGTTGTCATTCCAATATCTCTGAACCTAACGTTAGATATTTTTTCTAGCATTGACGGTCTAATTTTGTTGTTCCAATTTTCAATTGCTTAAATAGTCCAGGACCTTATCTGCGATCATCATGTTGGGAATCATTCATCATATTTTGCCGGCTTCCAGTACTTTCATACTTACTTACCAGCATAATGCTGATACTTTCACCGAGAGCTGCAACACTAAGTGCCATAATCAAACGCTGAAACCAGAAACCAAAAACATTAATCTCATCAACCTTATCTTAATTGTCATCGTCATTAAACGTCGTCGGCATAGTCGCTGTTGACTCAGTCTCTTTAAAATAAGAAGAAAAGTGGGTAGATAAACTTGTAGAAGTGTAAGGAGATACACGCATTTTCTCCAACTTACAAACAATATTAACTGAATCGTGAAGCAGGATTGCAATAAGGTACCAGGGAGGAAAAAATCAGGAGCTGAGAGTAAAGCCAAAACCAATCTAAAACATCAAATTTAGAAATGTACCTGATTAAAGTATTTGTAAGTCTTGAACAGCCAGATGATGAATATGATAAAAAAGCTGAAAAAAAAACAAGTGGATGTTTTAATGGCGCGGTACATAGCCTGCGTGGCAGGCGCTAAAATAAGAGGGAGACTACTCTGAGTTGAGGGCGTATGAAGGTTTTACACTAAACGGACTTGTTTCAAGTTCTATGAACAGAGAAAAGATCGCAATACTATGTCGTGTATACCATTCACATATTGACTACAACTTATCATTCATACTTAGGGCGGACCATTTTATTTTTCAGGGGGGAGGGGGTTGCGCAAATAAGAAAGAAAATTCCTGCACAGCTTTTGCAGAAAAAATAAAATACGAAAGAAAATTCCTGCACAAATTTTGCAGGAGAAATAGAAATCATGCATGGCGGCACAAAGCAAAGAAATATATTGCAAGTTGGTGAACTAAAATTCAAACAAAGCTTTAAGTCATGAAAAAAAATTCCTGCAGAAAAAGTTGCCCCCCCCCCCCCGTCAAAAAATAATGGTCCATCCCTTAGTGTCCTTAGCATCTTCTGGAGAATTAATGTACATGAAAGATATCTTTTTCGTCTGCGATTTGGGAAGGCTTTTTATTTACTTCTTTATACTACCGCAAAAAGGAAAGAAAGTAATTTTAATTACGTTCTTAAAAGAACTAGGTACCTCAAAGGTTTGATCGAGATTTGCAACGATCGATAAGGCGTCGAGGGAAGCGAATTAGAAACATTCCAGGAGTTTTCTTAAAAATAAGGTGAGAGGATTATTGACAATAAAAACTAACGGTAAAAATTCACGACGTTTCAACCGCCCGTCGGTCATTATCAAGCGAAATGTTGAGAATAAAAATTTGCATAGATATATATAGTGATAAAGGGGTAAAAATATGTAAGAAGTATGTATGAAGTAAAAATATGTAGAAGTATGTGTAAAAGGAATTAACTAAAGGTGTTAACAACAATAAAAAACATGCAAAACTAACTATATAAAGACTAATTACTTAAAAACCTTCGCACGAATTGAGTCGGACTGTACATCGAGACTTGGTCTCAGTTCAGGAATCTCGGTATTTTCGTTTATTGTGCTAAGATCGAGCGGTAGAATTTGCACAAAGCTGGCTTACATACTACTTTGTTACTTTGTGGTTCAGTACCAATAAATTCTACTACGCGCGCGGCTATTTTAGCCACGATCCAGTTCGATATCAGTTTAATACCTTGCAATCAGTTCCAGCGAGGACACAGTTTGTTTAACAGCATAAATCACCGCCTAAAAGTAAACATGGTTTCAAAAATCGATTTGTAACGAGCTGCAGAGCTACTGGAAGGTTGAATTACGGTAAAATTCTTGGCAAATACTTACGCAGTAATGCTGTTTGTCCATGAACAACGTGCAATTGCCCGTCATGTTGTGAGGTTACAGTGTAAAAGCAACAAACCTCTGTTATGAACAAGGAAGTCCAATGCAGTCACGCGAGCAAGGCCAGTGTGCATGTGAGGTCCTGGGTATGAGCGCGGGGCAATCATCCTTTCTAAATGTTATCTTTATTCCCCGGGGGGGTACTCCTATAGAGGGCTACACGGGGAGGCTCCACCCGAAAGGGGTGCCTTTTTTAAGCTTGAAGCATACTACTGAAGGGTAGGGAAAAATTGTCATTTTAATATATGAAAGGGTCACATTGGCTGCAAAGTGGTTAAACGGAGTATATGAAAGCGTGCCAAATTTTGGCAGAAATGACGACGTGAAATGACGACACGAAACACATAAAAGCTTGCACCCTTTGAGCAACTGAGCCAGAACGACTGAAAGCCTGGGAAAAATGTGGTGATTATAGGAAATTCTATTGGTTATGTTCTTCCTTGAGATATAAGAAAGGTGAGCAATTTTGCACTAGGTATATGAAAGGGTAAGCCGGTTTGAACCTCTGGGTATAAAACTATATTGAGTACCCCTCCTCCCCCTGGATTTATTATGACCTTTTCTTTAAAATGGATTTTACTAAAATAAAGCACTACACTACATTCTCCTTTGTTGATCTCTTTCTCTCACTGAACCATATACAGTTCCTGTGTGCCTCAAATCAACCAAATAAATACAGAACAGCAAAGGATAGGTAATTAATTTCGATCAGCCACTGTAAAGCATAGTCCACCATGGTAGAACTTTGGTAAAAAGCATTTTCTTCGCCAAGGCAAGGCTGTGTTTCAAAAGACTTGTTGGAGGCTACTTCATGTTTTATTTTCAAGCATTTATTAACCTTTTGTCAGGACGCAGTCTAGTAATACCCATTTTTTTTTCTTTTGAGTTCTTCAGTTTTTTCTTGGTCACTAGCCCCAGAGTCCTGGGTTTTGCTTGGCCAAACAAATATTTGTCGCAAACTTCTGCTACACGACCTGGGCTCCTATCTTGACTGACCGTAATATATTTTGCACCCTGAGTAAAGGTCAGATTGGTGACTTTTAAAGCTTGCTAGGAGTGTGTTTGTCCTTGCTCACACTAAAGAGCTCTTTACCCCGTTGAATTCCTCATAATTTTCGAAATTTTCGGTTTTTATAAAGAATTTGGCAAAGCAGCACAAAACAGCTGAAGAGTTCTCATATTCACTGGAAGTTTGTGAGCCGAGTACCGCATTTGTTTCGCCAAGAGAAAACCAGAAGTCTGGGATTAGTAACCTACATAAAAAACAACAAACACAAAAGACGAAAGGAAAAAAAAAACGCGTATTCTAGAGCCAGTCATCACTATATTGATGATGGCTGGCTAAAATAGTAATAATTATTGCCCATGGATATGCTCATACTTAGGGGATAGGGGCATCCATAATTACCAATTTTGTGACAGCGGTGTTCTACTCACGTGTGACATTCAGAGCTCCCCTATAATTGCTACATTATTGCAATAGTATAGAGTTTGCAAAGATAATATGACAAGACCACATTTTTGTTATTCAGATCTCACACAAGTGTATTATGTGAGCTGCAAACTCTTGAGTCTTTCCAGAATATGCTTGATGCCAAGAGATTTTGAACAAGGAAACTTGTAACTTGAGGCTCACACAACATAAACAATTCAGCCTGTCTGCCTTAATCTTACAAGTGGGTGATCAAAACATCAGAGCAGAAAAAGTCCCAAACGTCAGTACCAACCAAATAAAATGAGAAGGAAATAATATTATTTAATACAAAATTTTCACAAACAGAGCATCAAATATGCAATATTTACAATGCATAATGTTACAGACTAGGTGTCCTAAATGACTTTGTACTGAGAAGTTGACGTGCCTGTGCTAGATTTACTAACACTGACATGAAAAGATTACAAGAAAACATATTATTGTCCCGCATCATGGTTCTCCCAGTGGTATTACAAATGATATTCTGTCTCCAATTTCTCCCCAGCTTGCCCGGTACTTCTGATAAATGAGTATCCATGCAGTCAAACCAGCAACCCATACTAAGAATCCTATTCCTGATTTAATAACATCTGAAAAAAACAAAAATAAAATTTGTTCCAAATTGAAAAATGCTTGAAAGCAAAAGATTTTCCTAAATATCCCAACACAGAACAAGCCTACAGAAGGATCATAGGAAGCCCCTTGTTTTCCATTTAAAATAAACTGAAGACTGCAACTGAAAAAATTCATTTCGTTAGCTTTGCAAATTTTGTCAGGTTACTTGAGAGGTTTTGTGAGGTTACTATGTGCACTGATTCAAATGTGCAACTGCCCTTGCATCAGGAGCCCGGTCAAAAACCTGGCCAGTCTGGAAAAGCCTGGCCAGGCCGGGCTTTCCAGGTTTTTGGCCAAGCGTACCAGGAAAATGCAGCCTGGTAAAGCCTGACAAGCCTGGCCACGGCCAAGTTTTCTTGGCAACCTTGGCCGCAAAAGTCCGGCTTTCTCGGCCATGTTAATTCCAAAGCCAGACTTTCTTGGCAGCCTTGGCCAAAAAAAAACTTGCTTTCCCTGGCCACTAAGATGTTAGCCTGAGGCTTTCTTGGATTTTCAGGCATTGAAAAGTAGTCTGGAAAAACCCAGCATTTTTGGCCATGTTGTCCCAGAAATTATGTATCTTATTCAATTAATGTTACATTTTTCTCCTGGAGTGGAAGTTATTGGTTGTTATTGCTAATCCCATCATAAGACATCAAAGAAACTCTACTAGAGGTCACTAATTAAAACTTATTCTTCAGCCAGTCATGTAATAAAATGATTCACAAAGAAGGTCACTGACTTCACCTTAAAAGACCTGGAACTGAGAAATTGTTAATCGTCTTGAATGGGTCGTAAACTTGAAATTCCTACACCGAAAGTGCTTTTTAAAACATTGTGTCCAGTCACGCATTGCATCCTGAGGTATAAACAGCTATCAAACACACCTTAATGAACACTGAGCAAGAATTAAGCTGTAAGGATATTTCTTTTCCTGCTTCAAAATTGTGACAATGAGGCACTATTTAAAGATAAATACCAGTAAATCAAAATCCTGTACTCAAAAAAGCAGTTTACCTGTTGATTGTCTGCGTAAGTTTGCAATGGAAGACAACATGTGTAACTTTTGATCACGTCAATGCAATGACACATTGCATAATACCTTTTTCAGAATAACGGGCTCGATTCCAAACTTTTCCAAGAAGTCAATTTCTTTTGAGCCACAGTGTAGGTCAAAAAATGATTTTTGATCCTTTTCTTGCATTATGTTAGATTTTAAAATCGGAAAGCGGAGTTTGTTGATAACGTGGCCCATATATAGGAGCAACCACCATCTTGAAATTCACAACACATTTCTGAGGAGCCTGGAAACAAATTGGGTTGTTTTGGTCAGCAGCTACATGTAGACCACTGCAGGCTCAGATAAAGACCTTTTTAGCCAATGATGTCACGTTAGTGACGTCATATGGCTACTGTCAGAGCCTAAAAATCAACGATGGACGAGAACAGTGTCGCGTTTGTCTTACGATTTGTGAGGCTGGTGGATATTCTGTGGTACGATGGGTGGGGGTGTGCACCGGGACACTGAAACTCTTACCTTATCAGTGGCACAAGCCCATACAGCTAAATAAATGTTATGGGAGTAAGACCCCCGGGCTTTGAAGTGTTTTGGATTCGCAAGTGTGGATCTACTTCAAATGCCTGTTTTGTGTACGTGAGGTCTGGCAGGATTTTATTCGCGTTGTAGTCCTGTGTTTACTTAGCTGAAGTACAAATTTCCACAGCAGCAAATACAAGATGGACTTGCCAATTTGAGATGTTGTATGAACAGAATGTGGAAATTAACGTTACATCGATCCCTAATTAACAGTGAAAGAAACAATATTTAAAGCCCAAGTTTATAACGATAGTGAAAAGACTAGAGTAAAACAGCATAAAATTTTTCGGGATTATCTCTCGGTAACAGCGAATCTAAAATTTGCAGTGTCATTTTTGAGTGTGTGTTATAAAACATGAACCCATTTAGTTTTAAATCAGAAATTGCACAGCTTGTTGCTAGCTATTCTTAAAACTGAAAAACTTGAATGAAACTAGTATTAAAATCCAAGTCACAGTGGTGATCAAGGAATTAGAGGATGGATGTAGTAAAATCTTAACAAGATACTAAACGTTATTTCGGGGTTATTCATAGCTCAAAGTGTAAAGCGTATGTTGAGCAAATTTGCATAGTTGACAGCTGTAATTTCAGCCTTATAAGGAATGTAACGCAACACTTAAAACATCTCGAACCGACCGAAACAGTACCGAAAGATTAACAACAACAGATATTTGACAAAGCATTCTAATAGAGACCTGTTGGATCTACTGGAAAGCGAGCTGAATTTGAACATTTTCGTACTGTTCGAAGGCAAAGCAAACGAAATTTATTCGGCTGTAGGTTGAGACTCAAAATAAACACGTGAGCTAAAAATAACTCTGTACCGTGGGAAAGTTACAAATGTAAACATACTTTGGTCGATTTGTGAAGCAAAAAGACGAAAATTATTATAGCCGACTTGATTACAGAGCAAGCAACTTCAATTAACAGGGGAAATAAATATAGTTGCAAAACTATTTCCGTCGCGTTTATAAACGCTAGTTCAAACCGATTTCGAACGAAAATATTGTGGATACAAGAAATGCCGTTTGATGGCAGACTCCTGTTTTGACAATACAATGTACTAAGAACATAAGTGGTTGACTGAAATGTCTGAAACCTTACAAATTAAACAAAGTAAAGCGAGTCGCGTGTCACGCAAATCATGCAGAGTGTCAAAACGGCACCCTTTAGAAAGTTGACCATTTATGAGCACTGAAAAGTATTGGATATTCGCCGGTAGAAGTAAGAAATTAAAAGGTTCAACTGCAACTTGCATTTATTTCTGAAGTAAAATTGTTAACTTTCCACTGATCTTTGCCTAAATTATGTATGCAATATTTTTCGACGGTGAGTTTAAGTTTAAGTTTACTTGTTTTTGTCTGTGTTCTTTGAAGAACCGTGAAACAAAGAGCTTTCTTCGTTTTTTTTTACTCCACGTAGTCACGCTGCTGAATCATTACCAGGTTTTATAGTGGATAACCACAAGATCTTTTTGGTGGTGGTGGAGGGGCGGGGGGGGGGGGGGGGGGGCTGAGGGGTTAGGGTGGGACTTACCGGAGGTGTAAAGTCCCATAGGTTGTCAGGATAAATTTCACCATATTGTGAAAAAAACGTCATTGGCTCTGCGCGCATTGCGTGCGTATGTTTTTTTGGTTTCGGCGCGATTTTTGTGATCAGGTCATGGCTTGAAATGTTTGCCTCTTTTGAGCTTGAAATGAAGAAACAGAGGAGCAAAACGTGGATCAACTACCCTTTAGGCTGAGGGAAGTTGAAGGCAAATGATAATTTTGAAAGATTGGATTCAAAATGAATGATTATTTTAAGTAAAGATCGACCATGTACTTCTGAGTTGAGCAGCTTGAATGTTTGCAAATGTTTGAGGATCTGAAGCAGGCAGACTCAGACGTCCTTTATTAAAGCTTGAGCTTAAATCTGGATACTCTTTTTTCTACCAGGCTTGTGTCATTTTTTTCAACGTAACTAAGAATGACAGAGGATTTGAGTCTGGTTTAAATGCTCAAAGGATTTCGTAAATTATGAAAAGTCTGGGGTTAATGAAATGAGCTTACAGCTTGTGGATGTTAGAGTAGTACAATTTAAAAGAATATTGCTCTTTAAGCATGTTTTAAATGCAGCATCATTCAGATAGGCTGGTTTTGACCACTCATTTATGTTTCGTTGTAGATATTGGCTGTATTCAACACATTGTTCAGTGACTTCAGCTGAGGGAGACTCAAACAGCAAAGCAATATCAAGTCACCAATCCTGGTTCTTGATAAGCTAAGTTGCTTAAACATGGCACTAAATTCTGTTGATGCCATTTTCTTTTGCATTATCTGACTCATAATTACAGAACACAATGTCCAAATGTAGATTTGAGACATAAAAATAGTGACCAAGTCTTTCAATGCAATCTAATGGTTGACAAAAGTGAGAGATTAAAACTGGGACTAGCATTTGATTGCTCCATTCAAATGTATTTCCATAACACATATACATATAAGTTTATGGTGTCAGCTTGTAATCTACCAATATTGCAATTTCCTGGATATTTTAGTCAGTTGATCCGGATTACTGATTGCATGGGTTTGCTAGACAATGTAAAACCTTGTTTTAACTGAACGGAATTTAAATGTAGGGGGTATTTGTGTCTAAATTCTAATGCTCTCCATGTTTGCCTATTATATGTTTAGTCACATGGGGACCAACATTCAAGACACTTTTCATAGCTGTCTAGAAATTAAAACTACTTCTTATTTTAGAAGGATGAAAAGAGCAATACATGTATATCAGAAAAAATACGTCAAACCAATTTTTTGCTAAGTTTATTACTTTTTTGATTCTTGGGCACTTTTTCTTGCTGAACGAGATTCTATTTATTATATTATTTTATACAGCGTATAAACCATTAATGAGAAGATGCTGTTATAAAATTATTGTAAATAATGCAACTGAATGAAAAACTTTCAATGTTTGACGTGCAACAATGTATAATAAATCATTGTATTAAATGCTATTCTGATAGTTAATTTTTGAAATGGCATTCAATTTATTAATAGTAATTTCTGGGCAATTTGCCTGGCAACTAACTAACCTGCCAGTAATTAATTTCCTGGTTACTTTTATTTGTCTGAGTACTGACTAAATTAATTGAGCTGATCTTGACAGCCACAGTTGTCTTACTTCTGTCACTGGCCAGACTGGCCTTGGTCTTTAAGGGCTGGCCAGTCTGGCCTGTGACCTGGCTCAACAAGGTTTTCAAGCCCGGGTTTGACCCCGGTCTGCCACAGCCGGGCCAGGCCGGGCTGGCCGCCTGACCACGGCTTCCCCCGTTTTTTTATCCCTTGGCCAGCCCGGCCAAAGCCTGGCTTGTGGCCAGGCTTACCTCGGCTTTCAAGCCAGGCTTTGGCCCTGGTCTACCCAGGTCTGGCCAGGCTCCTGATGCAAGGGTGATTAACATGTCTTTTAGTGTCGAGATCTGCATATGCACTTACTCAGTGCTAGAAACACATTTATTTGATGTAACCAGTCAGAGTGAAGTATGACTAGTTACTACTACCATGATAACCAAACCCCATACAGCACTTATATCAATTTCCTCCAGGTAATATCAATACACTGTTATGGGACAGAAATAGAATGAAGAAAATCATCAACCAAGCAATACTGTCAAGATATAATTCAAAATTCTCAGAACCTATGCCAAGATCTGTGCATAGCAGCCAATAAGAAGACTTAACATTTTCACCTAACTATTTAATAACAGATCTGGGTTTGAAAGAAAAAATTCTCAGACTTACATGATTTCAGCTTTGATTGTCCAGTGAATGATGCTCTGATAAATGCCTCCTGGAAAAACCAAACAACATTGACGAACCAAAGAAATGGGAGCAAAGCAAATCCACCTAGGAAATGTGTTGATGGAATCAAGGAAAAAGAACAAAAACAGCAGAAAGCAAATGGATAGGTCATTCAAATCAGTGAGGTTGAAATTAAGCTTATTTCTGCACCAGAGTACCCAATACTCTCTTACAGGTCTACATCCCTAACAAAATGCATTCCTGTAAAAAAAAAAAAGATAACAATTATCAGTGTGTGGGATCATCCACACACTTACTAAGGCCTCCTTAATTCATGATACAGGAAGCCCCAATCCAAAGCAAACAAACTAGAACAAGATGTGGCTTTCGTTACTTTTAGTGGTGCATGTGCACACGACGAATTTTATTACACTATCAAGGTACAAAAAATCGTACTGTAAAAACAACATAAATATGAAATAACAACTGTTAAACACCATTTTTGTTCACAAATTCAACAATCAAAATGGTTCACAGTTTTCGTGTAAGAACTGATGCTTTTTAGGTTGGAGTAAATGGAGAAAACATGTTCTGGTAGAATCATTTGTTCCATTTGCAGTTGTAAATTCATCATGTCATAAAATTTGTCACCTTGAGCACCTGCATTAGACAGTCATTGTGCCTCTAGAGAGCGGCACCACTAAAAGCAACAAAAGCAGAAGATGTACCACTTGTCAGGATTGTTATGAGAACCTGCTGGTCATAGTACTTCACTTGATGATGAACTCATTACCGAAAAAATGACGTCGCTCTGTTTGCAAGTTCAAAATCACAAGGCCTTAAAACGGTATGGAGTTAAACTTATTCACATACCACTTCAGTTAATGCCCAACCAAGTAATGCATTTCCTATGCACCCCTTCCCCCTCGTCTGTGATACTATCCACAAGGCAATAATGATCAACAACCAAGCGAATCAGTACAAATCTGAGTAAAATATACTTAAACTTTCGTTGAGAGCAAAAATAAGTTAGTAAGCCTAAATCGAACACAAACAGCTGGCCAATAGGGCTTAAAAGCTTGTGAAAAAAAGTGTAAGATAACGCTGATAAAGGTAAACCTGATGAAGGCAGTGTTCCCGAAACGTTGGATATTTATCATTTCAGCGTTAACTTACACTTTTTTCACATTATCCTAAGACGCTGCTCAGGAATTACCTTACCGTATTGTATTCACAACTCAACTACAACACGGGCACTAAACTAGCGTCATAAACTAGCAAATGTAAAAAAAATCGCAGCAAATAATTTAAGTCATAATAAAAAAGAAGTATGTGAATGGTATATTTCCTGCACAAGTTGACTTTATCCTCATCAGAAACCTTTCTCAAATCCATCCCGAAGACTCCCGAAGACTTTTCCTTCGATGATTCTGACAGGAAACTGACGCGATCTTTTCCAACCTTCCCATCATGCAGCTTGTCAAAGACTCGTTACGTTTGGTGTTACATGACGAAGTTGGCTGAAATTCAAGATGGAGGACCAAGACAGAGGTTTTCGCCGTGGAAGAGGCGGTCGTAGGAGAGATCGGGGATACAGAGAAAGGTCTTCAAGAGTAAGTCTAATTACACATGTTGTATGAGCAATTGCCATTTGGCATAAGAACGTCTAAAGTTTCTTCAAAGACGAACATTTTTCCTCGAAAATAAAATATAACACTTACCAAATAGAAGATGGTGTCCCATGTTTTCTAAGAAAATAATGCACGTTACGCAGTTTTTCTAGACCTTAAAAGTGCATTATTTTCTTAGGAACACTGTATTCTATTTGGTTCAGAGTATAGCATTAATTAAAACCAAAACTGATAAGTCTATAGCTGCCGAACGGAGAAAGGGAAAATGCAAGGACAGTCAACTACAAGACTGCTAAAACTAGCAATAAACTACAATTTCAAATTTCATGAACATTTTAATGCAAGCTGCAAATAAATTTTCTTACATTTTCCTTTTTCGATCCTTAGAAATTTTCTGAACGTTTCAAAAACAAATTTGAGTAGTTGATTTGTAAGAAAAGTTGTTATAGTTGCTGAAATGTTGTTTGCTTCATTATAGGATTTATCTGGATAAAGGAAAACGAATTTGGCCGTGGCTTCACTGTTTTGTTTTTAAATCATGGCTATAAAATGGTTTGCGCTGTTTACATCTCGTAGCCAAACTTCATTTTTCCTGCTCATGCCGCTTTGTAAACCGTGGTTAATTACGCCTTCCTTAAAAACACGTTTAACGTAGGTATAAAAATCCCAATAAATCAACTAAACAGAACAACAGGAGAACTCAAAGCTTGCAACCATGTTTGAAATCAGTCAATGCTCTCAGTATTTCCGCGCACTTTTGAATGAAGTTGAGTCGGATGCCAAGCAGCATTCGGGACACATATGCTCCATAAATAATCCATGTTCAGATCCAATGGTACATATACAGCAGCTAAATTCTAAAAAAAATATAACATGTACAAGAGAAGAAGCAAAATTAACATTAAATTAAATTGAAATTAAATTAACACAACACTGTGTTAGTGTTTGTTATTGTGGGCTTGGTTTGTTGACTTAAGGACGTTCGCGTGAAAAACTTCTACAATACAGATTTTTTTCATACTTTGGCTACAGTCAGATAATGAGTTACCTATGTCAGAAATGGAAAAAAATTGGGGGGTCACCGACTTCGTTTTCGAAATAAAGCGCGTCAAAAACTACCCCAATTTTGACAAATCGGCCCTCGTAACTTGACATGGCCTCAGTGCTTGTTAGTTGAAAATATTAAAAATGATTCACTGTAGACCCACTTTTTTAGTCAAATTTTACTTAAGTGGGTCTGTTAAGTAAATAATTTGAACCGGTGTCATCCTTTTAGTTAAATTCAACCTCTAAGATCAACTTTAACGAACACAGTGCAGCTTCAATAATAGTAGAATTCGATGATGCGAGGGCAGAAAAGTTGAAAAAAATCAAACTTCTACAATACAGATTTTCTTTAATTTTTCACAAAACGTAGATTATCGACAAAGAAAGTGATCTATCAAAAGAAAATATGGGGTCACCGAACATTTAAGAGAGTTAAACCCGTGCATAGATATTAAAGTGCCCACTAGCGCTATATATCTCCACATTTCTTCAACAGCGCGCGTACTTAATGCATGACGTGGATGACATCACGAAGTGAATTGCGTGCGCAGTAAGGATGCGCAGAAACAATTGGCGCGAACGTCCTTAAAGTTCTGGGAGGCGGTTTTAGAAACTTGAAGTTACAAACATTAACACAGTGTTGGTATTTCAAAGTGTTTTTAGTTGACTTTCATCCACTCAAAAAGCCGTGAATATTGTATTCACATAATCCTTTGTTCACAACCGAAGCGGCCATTGATATACAGCTAGCACAGGTCTGCAGCATAAACAGAGCATGGTAAGTCTGTGTTTTTTCTTACCTTGAGCACTTTCGTCATGCTTTGCTATAAATTGCCGTTGCTATTTGTTGACAAGCCACTGGTTTGCGCTGTTTACATTATTTTCATAGCCAAACTTCATTTTTCCTGCTCATGCCGCTTTATAAACCGTGTTTAATTACAGTAACTCCTTCCTTAAAACATGTTTAACATAGGTATAAAAATCCCAATAAATTTAACTAAACAGAAAAACAGGAGATCTCAAAGCTTGCAACCGTGTTTGAAGTCACTCCATGCTCTCAGTATTTTTGCTCGCTTTTGAGTGAAGTTGAACCCGATGCCTAGCAGCATCTGGGACACATATGCTCCATAATAACAGCTGTGCATCTATAAAAAACATTCAGGCTCAGATCCAATGGTGTGTATACAGCAGCTATATTCTAAAAAAATATGACACGTACAGGAAAAGTTGCAAAATATAACTGAAAAAAAAACATAACAAATATAACAAGAAAAGCCATGGTCTAGTATGGGCCCTTATTTTCTACATGACTCCTAAGTGACCAAAATCTTTCAGATACAATCCCTCGTCAACCACTTATGTAAGTTAAGTTTTCATCACCAACAGTATCCAAGTATAAAATGGACAAACCATCAAAATTTCATTTAAATTTGCAAAAATTTAATGATGAAAAAAACACACAGAGCTAAATTATAGAATTCAGGGCCACTTTTTTGCATTCCATTGAATAACAATAGTGCCTATGGTGGCACTATTGTGCGGGAAGCACAAGTGGGTGTGGCAGTATTGTGCTTATTGTTGGCACTATTGTGCCTATTGTGGCACTATTGTTATTGCGTCTAAGTTGGCTCTAACTTCTGAGTCTGTGGACGAGATCCTATGGTGTGACCATTCAAATGAAACCTTGTTAGCAGTTCTTTCACATGGTACCATTCACATTTACAGTCAACACGCTTCATGCATGAACGCTCAACTTCAAATATTCATCGATTAGTTCATTCTTCGATTTCATTCTTCAAAAAATTTAGCGATTCTTTGAAACCTGGATTCTATATTCGAAACACTATTTTAGTTATTCAAAATTTTTTTTGTAACATCGTAATAATAATTCAAACTTTCCGAACAGAACTGAAAAGTTAGTTTTTTAGCTCAATTTTCCGGTATGTCATGCATGATATTTTTATTGTTTTCAAGTCCGGCGCCAAAAAATGGCGAGAACATAAAGCCGACAAAAATGACCCGTAAACAGAAAATCAACAACAGTAATCCTTAGAAAGAAAATCCAAAGGAGTCTCTAATTTTAACAAGGCAACTTATTCTTTGACTGGAGGTTTCGTGGCTTAATAAGAAACCCGCAGAAAATATAAACAACAACCGCCACAATTTTATACCTGTAACGGTTTTCGCCGCGGTGTGTTGCGGTATACATAGGTTTGCACATGATCGGAACATGAACATTTAGGTTTCCTAACTCCAAATGGCAAGAAGTTCGCTTGGGGGCTTTTACGATCCTGGTAAACCTTTGCCTTCTACTGCAAGGAACAAGTAAACCTTTGCCTTTTGATGCAAGGAATGAAATCGTTAACCTTTTCAATGTTGGATTGGGGTTGTCAGATATTCCACGGAACACGAGAGTGCCAAAAGGAGCTGTTCATAAAATCGTCTGACACTATTCAGTCCACGCGACGACATTTTCTTGTGGAGGTAAAGATCCTTGATAACGGATGACATCCCTGAAGTAATTGATTAGCACTTCTTCCGAGTGCGCCATGTACACGATTTCTGATGTTACGTGTGAACTTTCGAATAATCTATTTCGTTCATCAAAAAAAATAGTTATCTTTCAATCTATCTACAAGAATTAGGCTTTTGTACATTATGCTTTTGTTTCCCCACTAAAATGCTCCACCAAAATGCTCCATTTTTCCCACTAAAATGATCGGTCTCCCCCAAAAAAGTCACTAAAATGCTCGAATAATGCTCAATGCTTTTGCCTCACTAAAATGCTCGAAAAAATGCTAGCATAATGTACAAAAGCCTAACAAGAATGCCTTTATCAAATTAAAGAAAGGAATGCACACGTGAAGAATGCAATGTTCATTCCACGATCGTTCATGCGTGAAGACAGCCAAAAAAGTGCCAAATAGAGTGAGCCGGAAGGGAGCAACAGGCAGCTGCACATCCATCACACATTGCAATCTTAAATCAGAGGGAAAAAATTGGCCAAAGTTCTTTGAATGAACCAAAGATCCCATGTATAAATTCAGGCACTTTGGAGCAAAAAACAGATTTGCCTAAAATTCAACATCGTATGGTTATGCTCTCAGCCCTTCAATTTATTATAATACAAACTCAACTATGTATAATGTACTATTTGAAAGGTATAATTATAGCAGAGCTCGCAGAGCACCATGGGTAAGCAAATTTGGTAACCCGTTGATCCGAAAAATTTTGGTTCTGACGTCAGCGTACGTCCGTCCGTCCGTCTGTCCGTGCGTCCGTCCATACAGACTCTGGGGGAGGGGGAGGGGAGTCCCAAGGCAACCCGACCGGGGGAGGCGGAATGCCTCTTTTCTTCTTGTAGCTGAAGTAAACAATATGGCGGCTGGTTCCTCGTACGCTAGATTTTTAATACGATATTAAATTGTAAAACATTCTTGGAATGAAGGCCTGTAACAGTTCATCATGAAAAGGAAAAGGATTGCTTCAATCTCGATGGCGGATATAGAAGATATTGGAGAGCTTGAAGGCAAGAAATCCTTGTTCGAGGACATACTCGTTTTTTTCAAAGCTAAGGAGATCTGGAAAGAACCTGTCGACTTTCGTTTAGATTTTCAAGTCCTTCTTTCAGTTCAGTAGTAAAGTAAATTACAGATTTGATTGTGGATTTACATTGTAAAAATTGTTTAATTGAGCGACTTTACATGTTTAGTAAATTACGGTAATTTTCTTGAAATGTTTTAAAAACCTGTTTAAAATATCTGTGAAATTACCTTGTAGTTCCCGTTTGTCGGCTTGCGAGTAACTTCACTCGAGGGGGGTGTTACTAAAACGATTAACGCAGTAACGAGTAATGAGTAACGCAGTAACGAGTAATGAGGAACGCAGTAACGAGAAAACGAGTAACAGGAAAATTTTCCAAGGGTAAAATGAAATAGAAAACGAGTAACGGGAAAAAATTGAAAGGCAAAAATAGAAAAAATAAAGAAACAGTAATGGTAGAAAAATGAAAAGGGTGAAAATTACACTGAATAATTATAATAATTATAGTAATTACTTAGGCAATGCAGAACTGTAATAAAACATACGAATAATGTGACCTCAAAGCCTTGTTGTTATTTGTCGTGGCATGTTGGTGAAAAATGTTGTTTTTAATGTCAGTCACAGGCAGGCTGCATAAAAAGGCTATGAAGAAGTTTTTGTCCGAATTTAATAAATTAATCGATATATATTTCAATTCCCTGTTCTCACTGCAGTGTGCTGCGATGGTGCATTCGCTAGATTTTTAATAGTATTAAATAATAGGCACTGTCTAGATACCCGGCCACGGACACGGATGTTTCAAGACTAACACCCGGCAATCCGAATATTTCGAAGGGTTTTGACCGAGAGGCTTATTTTAACGTTCTGTAAGTATTCGATATTTGTTTAGAATCGCCAAGCAGCTCAGAGAAGTATTTTAGTTTGGTAGTGGACGAGTTTTCTGAGCTTGTGCATACTAGAAAATTGCGATGTTTGCAATTATTAGTGGCTAGCCCACCAGACAGAAACACAGAATTTCTCATTCAGACGTCCTGGGAGTACTGGACATTTGTTTACAATTACTAAGCAATTTAAAAGACCCAGTTTGGTTTGTAGTTGGGGAACTTTCAGAGCTTTAGCATGCTATAAAATAGCTGTAGCTTTCTGTCTGACCCGAGCCGTCACGCCACCATACTGTGACATGTCACGGATGCTGTAGAGTTGTTATCCTGTCAGAAATGTGGCCCAAAAAACCACCGTGGTTTCGAATCAAATCCCTCCACTATACAAAGTTAGGAAGCCCTTAATAATAGGGTAGACTCAATAATTACTGTATAATTCTCCGAAACCAGAGTGCCGGGTATTTAGCTGACCTTAATAACCGTGTCAACATTCCCGGCAGCCGGGCGCAGTTTCGCCGGAAAAAGCTAAATGCCCGGCAGTTCACGACTTTGGCGGCTCAGAAGTTTCAAATACATTTTTCAAATTATTGAACTAATATTTCAGTGATATTGATACAAAAACGAATAATCAGGATCAGTGTTTCTGTCGGGGTGAATCTATTTATACAGAAAAGCGATTGCAGACATTGCAGGGTCAATAAAGCGAAACTTAAACTTGGCGGCCCTGGCTAAAAGTGTCGTTGACAAAATCCGGATCGGATCGGTACGGATCGGACTGACAAAACTTGGATCGGATCGGATCGGACTCACAAAACCCGGATCGGATCGGATTGGATTGAAAAAACCTGGATCTGATCAGTGAAAGTATTCCCACTAAAAATGGTCATGTGGCAACTCTGGATCACAATGACAGACAGAGATGAAGAAAGTGGTTGTCATTGCACTGTTTTGCTTTTTCCTTCTCCATTCTGTGGTTAAGACTTATTGTTTATTGTTATGCATTTAAACTACTTCATTAAACGATTACTTTTTCCTAGAGGGAGAGATCCAAGTGGAAAGACAAAGACATGAAAGAGAAATGGAGCTTAATATAACAATTTTAGCTTATGATATCAAAATAATTCATGCCTTTTCCGTCCTTTACTTGAAATTTTAGGTAGTAATGAATCGACCTGTAAACTATCTGTCGGTGAGGCTTTCTATCTCAAACATACACGATGATGTTGGATTTATACACAATAACATCTGTAGAAATTGGTCATATGACTGAACGACTTACCCCCTTTCAGAAATCAGTGACAAAAATACGATTAGTGAGGACAAAAATATTTCAGTTTGAGACCCTTTTTCGTCATGTAACAACTACTGAAATTTTGCATATGAACGTTGTGTTTTCTTTGGTTAACGCTAAATCACATCGTTGAAATGAACCAGAAAAAGGCTGCATTATTCTTTTATAAAACATGGATGGATATTTGACTGTGTTCACTGTAACGTCTTTGAATCAGTTTACATGCAAAAGCTTGCAAAGCTAATATAATTTCATTAGACACTTGTGAATATCGGGAACGAAACTATAATGCTCCTTTTGCTCAAACTTAACACCATTTTCGTCATGCTGGCTTACGAACACTTAAGACCACCGTGTGAATCAGGCTATCATAATTGTCGGCGCAGATTACATATTCCACCATAGAATCGGGACAAAAAACCGGAAGCAGGTATCCTTGTTTCGACCTTGTTATACGGCTATTCTAAGAGCCTTCAGTTCAGTTTTATTACCTTTTGTGAGGTAGCCGTGGCTACACTCTAAAAACCTTGCAATCATATATACATGGTTCAAGTTCAAAGTGAAGAATGATAAAGACGCGAGTTATCTTGATACAATTGTTACTTTATGCTCCACTCAGTACTGACTTAATTTTACATGCGGCACACGCTATCAGTACCTTTCCATTTCATAATTCCGCTTAGATCTCTCCCTCTAGAAAAAATGTTCTTTTCATGAAGTAGTTTACAGAGTGTAAATCCATAACAATAAACAAAAGTCTTCATGACAGCATGGAGAAGAAAAAGCAAAAACAGTGCAATGGCAATCACTTTCTTGATCTCTTTTCTTTATCTTGATCCAAAGATACCACTTGATCATTTTTAATGGCAATTTGAAATGCCCCTACTATTACTGAGTAGATATGGGTTTTTTTAAAAAATAGAATTCGATCCGATCCGGGTTTTGTGAGTCCGATCCGATCCAATCCGATCCGATCCGATCCGATCCGATCCAGGTTTTGTCAGTCCGGTCCGGTCCGATCCGATCCGATCCGATCCGGTCCGATCCGGTCCGATCCGGTCCGGTCCGATCCGGTCCGATCCGGTCCGATCCTGGTTTTGTCAACGGCCCGAACACAGCGAGCTTTCAGGTTACATTATTCGTTTCATTACAGTTCTACATTGCCTAAGTAATTATTGTTATTCAGTGTAATTTTCACTCTTTTCATTTTTCTACCGTTGCTGTTTTTTTTTTAATTTTTGCCTTTCAATTTTTTTCCCGTTACTCGTTTTCTAGTTTTTACCCTTGGAAAATTTTTCCCGTTACTCGTTTTCTCGTTACTGCGTTACTCGTTACTCATTACTGCGTTACTCGTTTTAGTAACATCCCACTCGAGGGTAAAATTGAATGCAGTTTGCTTCCCTAGGCAAACAAGTACTTCGTGTGTGAATGACATTTCATGTTTTTGGAGGTTTCTTGTCCCTTTTTCTGTGTTTATTCATTAATTAAAAGGAATTTTCATTAGTGAGCGATCTGATATATATGCGCAATTTTCTTTTGAACTTAAGTGCGTAATTTTCAATATTTTTCTTTGAGCAGTTCTAGTCAGTAGTGTATTTTATTCAAAAAGTAGAAATCGTGACTATTCTAGATTGAGTCTGTGTTGTTTTTTAAATCTAGGTTGTTTTTCTTCGGCACCGCATATTGGGTTGTTTTGACTAATTCATAATTTAGTATTCAACACCTGAAGAGTCGCTCTGTCGTCAATATTTTTTTTTATTAAGTTTATAGTCTTAGTGTGAAGCTCCATATGTTTTTTGTTCAGTTGTGGAATATTTTATCTTCGTTATATTTTTATATATTTTTGGTTTCTTCACTTGAAGTGAATGACATTTTTGTCCCAATTTAGCGACTGAACTTAGAATCGCCGTTTCAGTGAGTGAGTTCAGTGTGGCATGTTTTCGTGTTCGTTTGTTTTTAACCGGTAAACCATTTCAGTGTGTCTTTAGTTACAGATCGAAATGAAATCTTTATTTAAGTAACTATAAGCAAAGCATTTCTCGGTTGAAGTCTATTTTGTCTAAAATGAGACTCTAAAGGCTTTCTAAAATTAGTTTAGGGTGTGTTCTTGAAAGCACCCGATTAATGCTTCGCGGGTGAAAAACTTGTGTCATTTTCTCTCGATAATTATACGTGTGCATGAATGTTTCCGAAAAATTTTTTTGGGTAATTTTTTGTCAGTAAATGGTTTGATGCCGGGAAGATATTATTTATTTTAGAAAAATGGATTTCGAGAAATGTTTCATGGTTAACAGAATTAAACAGCCAGAGGGATGCATCGGAATCAGTGAGATATGTGTATTTGCAGGGAAAAGTCTGTCGAGTTGCTACTGGGAGCAACTTAAGTGGGTTTTTTAGCAATTGTAGTTTTACAAGTACTCTTCTTGAACTTAATGAGCTAGCTTTCGAAAGAATGCTACAAGAAGAGCTGTCGGTGAAAGTCGTGCTGAAGTCTTCTCTTTGAAGAAAAATAAGCCAAGTCACAGTTTCCTCAGGGGTCTGCATGTTTTCCCTTGCTGTTTTTCACCTCTTGGCGAATAACTGTTAGTACAACTAAAATTTAATGTATTTTACGGGCCAACAAGCATGAAAGAGAGATGTGGAGCTCTGCTTTTAGGCTTGGCTAAATCTATATATTTATTAAATGAATTTTTTGCAACATTTTAATTTTGCAAGTTTCCCTGCCTGCTATGAGGTTCCTGGGGAAGTCCAGTGTGAAGGAATTATAAACAGCAAATAATTGAGTTTATCATTCAACAAATTGTCACTGTGCCCAAATATGGTCAGGAAGCCTTCAATATCTGTCATCCATATATGACAGATATCCTGTGACATAGCTGACCATAGTTATTTGGAAGTGCACTGCAGATCTGTTCAGGTGACCATTTCAAAAAGCGAGGAAGTTTTAGAAGTATTTTCTGCCGGGAAAATAGTTTCAACACCCTGAAAGAAATTTTCCAAGATTTAATGCTCTCAAAAAGTCAACAAATATTTGCTTCAGCTTACAAGGATATCCAGAGGTTGATTTGGAATTTTCATATGGAGAACTCAACCGAGAAAATGCTTTTGCGAGCGAAGAAGAAACCTCAAACTCATGGCTTGCTTATGGAAAGTTTTGATGTTAAAAAGACTTTAATTCTGAGGAAGAGGACTTATTCTCGGTAAGGTAGCAATATATATATTTTTTCACTTTTCCTAGTCATTACCATACGTGAGTTTGTAAATGAGGCTTTTTAAGTGAACAATAGTAGAATATCCCCTGATTTAGCCAACTGGGCCTATGGCCTCGTCAGCTAAGTATCAGGTGATGTGCGATTTCGCAGGATAATTGTTAAGTATACGGCAAAATTGCTCGCTGCTGGCACATTTTTACAGCTTTCAATGAGCACATCTTTCCAAGACCATTTTTGTAGCAAAATTTCATAGTTCTCAGTCAAATAACCAAAAAACCAAGTTTATGGTGTGAAGTGCAGTATGACACTCATCATCATCACTTATAAATTATTAAACTTCTCTCCATGCCAGAAGGTACAAGAGGTCACCACACTGTCTGTCCAACCCTCCCTGTTTTGTGCCGCCATTTTGGCCGTACTCCAACTTGTCCATCCTGCCTTGTCCCGTTCTTTTTCTACAGTCCTTCTCCAAGTCCTCTTTGCCCTCCCTTGTGCTGTTCTCATAGTCTCTGCCATAGTCCTCACATTCCAGCATCTGATGGTAGTCCTTTGCTTGGGGGCTACCGTGCTTTGGGCTTCCCACAGGTTTCGACCCAAGAGTGTCATGCTGGCCTCCACAGCAGTCTCCAGGGCTAGTTTGGGTTGTATCATTGTCAACACTTTTGGTTCCAGTAAGATTAAGATTTTTATAGGACAGGGTTGTTAGTCCTGTGCCTAACCTCCAACCTGGAGGGCCAGTGAATCACACTTAATCTGGCCACTACCCTTCGACCTGTCCGGCATGGGTGGCCCTACCATGAACAATGCTCCCAGTGGCATAGCTCAAAGGGTCACTGAGATACACAAGCCCCCCAACCACGAGCCCTTAAACAAATGCTTAAAATTTTGTTTTAGCTGTTTTTATAGCAATGCATTGATTTAGTATTTTAGTCTTTATAAAAGCAATAATTTAAGACGTAGTCTAATTGAGATTTTGTGTTAAAATTCTTGCATACTGGGTATGTAAGTGCTGTGCTGTTCTGGGTGAGTGGAGTGTTGGTTGGCCATGAGCATTGCTGTAGCTGAAAAACAATTGAAAATAATTCCAGAAATGCTGTAGTTGTCTACTTAAGATATATACTGCTGTATAGTAGTTTAAAAACCTTCCTTTTCAAGAATTAATCATTATTATTGTAATGTTAGTTTCTAGCTTTGAATAATTATTATAAATTAGTACAGATTTAGTATATATTTTTTACTGTAATAGTGTACTGTATTAGCAGCAGTATTAGTATTAGTATTAGAGCACTGAGACTCTGTTTAAGTGCTCCTAAAGCCAAAATATTATAATTATTATTATTATTATTATTGTGTAATTTCAGTTTTTGAACAAGTGATGACCTATATTATTTTGTAGCAACTCACTTGGTAGATTACTCCAGTTGATGAATTAATATATTGGAAAAGCTGAGGTAATCAGAAGATGATCTGTCGATGATGATTCATCTGATGATGACGTACATGTCATTATCAGATGGAAACAAAAATGAGTGAAATAAAATGCGATCTTCAGAGATGTAATTTTAACAAGGAGTGAAAGAGAAAAATATTGGAAGAATGAAGGTGTGGATTGTATAAAGACAGCAAGGAAACTTATCAAGTAGTTAAATGTCTTGCTGACTTGTCATGGTGTTGTTATTATGGTTACTTGCAGGGTAAAGGTGACAGTGCGGCAACAGGAGCACAGTCAACAATGAAGACACCCATCATACTCACCAAGCCTGCAGCAGACAGGGTAAAATTAACACACTCTTTAATTTAAGTTCCAGTGACTACGGATATTAAGTGTTGCTTAAGGGGGTTCAGGCTTTTAAGTTCCAGTGGCTAGGGATATTAAGTGTTGCTTGAGGGGGTTCAGGCTTTTATCCAGAAAATGAAAATTGGGCATCCAACATAATTATAGGAAAAGAGAAAACCCTCAAGAACTTCAACCGAACCGTATTTGCTAGAATTAAACCTTTGAATTCTCGTATAGCCCTCACATTTTCAGTATTTTACAATGCAGTATAAAGAAATGCCATGCAATTTGTAAAATTGTGTTAGTATATTTGCATCACTACTTGTCGAAAGGTGATCCCGAACTGAACGCCCGGGGTTTAAGGTTTCTCTTCCATGAAGCTTTTGTGAAGTCTAAGCTCGTTTTCACAACTAAATGTTTTGATTCAACAGAATTAACCCAGTGTAGATTCTAACTTGTATTGTTCCCTCTTTACTTGAACTAGATTTCAAACACGTGAATTGAATCAAAAGGCCGTACTTTATGACGGACTTTTCATAACCAAATAAATTCATTATCGTGCATGTAATTTACTCTGGGAATTTCCCATTTGTTTTCACATTTCAAATGGCATATTTTGATCCATATAATGTCCAAAAGCCTCTTCAAAATAGTTGCATACAATGGGTCAGGCCACCATTTTTGAATTTTAAATGAATTTATGCAAAAAGTGGGCATCCTGTGGATGCCTGGACACCCTTCTAGCTAAAACCTGGATGGGATGGACTACATTGTACCTTAAGCATAAACCATAAAAATGGGGCATCAACTAAAAAAAAGAATTGAAAATTACTAAGACCAAAAATGAAACTATAGTATAAGGATATGCTAACCCAGGGTTAGTGTTAACCAGCTATCGAACAACGGAGCCTGTTAATATGTTTTGTGGGCGGATTAGCACTGTGGCATCCTCAGGACCATGATGCAGTGTCCACCCTACCTACATGTAGGTAGGGTGGAAATGTTTCTTTTCAGTTATGCTGATGTTTAATGTGCCATTTTGTACTAGGGACAAGAAACACCTGTGAAACAAATTTTGATAAAACCAAGGTAACATTTTCAGTTATTTTTTATTACCACAGGTTTGTATATGTGGCAAAATGAATGTGTGACTTGTCGTGTTGCACTGCTGTAACATGATCCTCCAAACAGAAATCATTTTATCATAGAGAATGAAAAGATCAGCATCATCATGGATGTCTCCCATTGTTTTAGTCAAATAGAAAGATGCTTCACTTCTTTCTGTGTTGACTACTGGAATATTAACGATGTGGCAATCAAAGGTAGCTACATCCTCCACAGATGCACTGGCTGAATCTACATGTTACTGGCAGGTGGCAATGGACAAGACTGACAAACCAGAGACTGCCTTTATCACTTAATCCATAATGCTCCTGCAATGTTTGAGCAACTCGTGGAAAGGTGCTGTTGTGGGCACCCGGGGGAGGTCTGGCTCCTTTCCACTGACATTGCAAGACCCCTTTACAGGCTCACAGAAGAACAGAGGGAGTTCTGATGGTATAGAGAGTGCAAAGACGCATTTTCCTAGTCAAAATGTCCATTAACTACAGCTTTCATTTTGGCCTTCCCCATGATTGATTTTTACTGTTTTGTGAGTACAAAGAAAGAAGGGGATTTCTTCCATACCTGATTATTCTAGTGTTTTTACTTCACACCCAATATTGTCTGTTTTCAGTTAATACTGGTTAATGAACAGTTTGTCACCTTTCAGTCAATTGTATTCCTCTTTACTCAGTTGAAGGGGAAATGAAAAACATGGCAAGCAAGTTCAATTTTCCCCACCCCAGTCCCTGTTCTTCATGCCAGCTTGCTTTGCTTGCTGGCATGTAACTGCTGACCCTCGTTCCAAGAGGCTTGCACAAATACCCATTTAAGTGAGCTCACTACCATAAGGCTTGCAAAATACACCGTCCCATAGTTGTGACTCAGGTTTCCATGGTTTATTATACAGGATTGAAAAATGTTTACATTAATGACGTAAATATTGTTATAATATTTATTATTAACTAATGTGCCTGAAGGGACACATCACAAGAGGGAGTGGCCAGACCAAGTGCAGCACAGCCAGCAGTACGCAAAACACTTTTAGTAGATCATCAGACAGGCCAGGGAACTGAGAGATCCACTGGTGCTACACAGTCTCACAGCGTGGCTGGGGCAACAGCAAGCACAACAACAGGTAATAAAAACACACAGTCTCACAGCATGGCTGGGGCAACAGCAAGCACAACAACAGGTAATAAAAACATTGGTCACAGGAGACAACCCTACTAAGCTATGGGGTCGTGGGTTCAAGGCCCCCTCTTTGGCCATTTGGTTCCACTTCATGGTAGTGCCGTGTTCAAATCCTTGGCCACAATATGTAACTAGTGAAGGGGTCTGATTCCCAGGCTTTATTTGTTTATATGTCATGGTGATGTCAAATAACAAATTAGTTAACATCTGGCATCTGTAACGTACTGTAGGCAAATAATCAAATGGCAAAATATAGCACTATCCTTCTTTTTGTGCCTACCTATAAACACTGCAGTTTTTTCCTCTTCACGTATTAACATTGAACCTGAAGCACCTAAATTACCACACTTGAATCACTAAACTAAGTTATTGTTCTTTTGAAGGAGCTAGTGCACATGTGGAAGGACCATCCACGAACTTGGCCTCTCTTAAACTTCATGACCATGATGGAGCTCCAAAATTGGTGAAAATACTGGACGAAAACCTGCAGTGGAATGACACAGCTTTAGAGGTATACCTATTGACTATCACTTGAACAAATTTGAAAAAAAAAGATAACCTTTGAATGTTTTATACTTGTACCTAATATCCCCACTTTTGTTCTTCTAACCATTTGCTGTTTCTGTCTCACTTCCCCTCTTCTTTTGACTTGTTCTCCCAAACTTATACTGTAACTCTGCAAGCAGGAAAAAGTGACTACTATTTTTTCGTAGCTGAATGCCATGACAAGGCTGCTACATTAGCAGAACGTTAACAATTAAAACCAAGATTTGTAAATTCCAATTTAATCTGAAAGCAATGGTTGGAGAGCACTCCTTGGATGTCACTGTTACAATTTACAATTATAATTGAACTACTTAATTTTGTTGAACTCTCCATTTAGATCCTTGTTGATCAGACAGACTTCCTTGTTGTTGGTATTGTTGGTGCTCAAGGTGTTGGTAAATCAACTGTACTCTCTGTTTTGGCTGGAGCAGGGCCCTTTACTGACTCAAGGTACTGTCAAGGACTGTATTGGTCTCTGAGAACCAGTGTTTTTAGATTGCCAAATAACATTACTCTAGATGTAACTTCATTGATAATTCAGGCAAGATGGAAAAAGGGACATATTTATTTCACAGATGTCTTTGTAAGTAAATTTGTTGAAGCTACTGGCTAGCAGAAACAACTGAGAACTAACCATTTGAACTTCAAACCCGCTTTAAAATCTCAGCTTGCGGTTAAACCCTCCCCCTTCTCTCTGTTATAGGTTCACTAGCCTAGTGACACAAAAATCTGGTTTTAAGAAGTCCTCCTCCTTTGCCCTCTATCTATGTTGTCCATCTCACTTCCACAGTTAACCCAGCAGAGCTTTGCAGTTCTACAAGCCTTATGCTTACTAGGACATAATGGTACTAAAAGATTCTCACACAGTGCTTGTTAATTCTGATTGCATGTCAGTAGCTTGATTTCCTCTTTCTGTCACCTTGCTGCTGCATGGAGAAGGCTTGGGCCCTATTGCCATGGCCTTCCAACCTGTCAACCTGTCCTATGGCACCCAGCACAGCTTCTACATTCATTGATATTCTGATTGACAACAGATTCAGGTGCAGAGTGTATAAGCAACTTGTGGCCTGCATAGTTTAGACCATCATGACTGTCCATCCAGCTATTAATACTGGCTAAGGCTTGCATAGATGGAAACATCATCTGTATGCTGTGTTATCTGAGTGTATTGTTGGGAGAAATAAAAGTTTGACTACTTATAAATTTAGGTGCAGGTTAGACAAACTGGATTTTGAAGGACATAACATTTCTCTTTTCCAGGTCTCCCTTATTCCCAGTGCAGTCACGACAAGTGCAGGTTAGCATAACACGTCTTACATAAGACAACGAATGTTTTCCTATTTTGTTTTATACAGAAGAGAGCCCTAAAAGCATGTTGTGTCAACTTTTTTCGATATTTTTCTTGTCCTCCCAGTGGTATACCTGGTAAATGGTTAGCAAGGAAAATGGTAGCTACTGGCTGATAAACACTGTCATGACGACTTCAGGGCATCACAATCAAAGACCTACTGAAAACCTAGCTTCTGTTTGTTATAGTGTAATGTAAAGATATTTGCTTTTTGTTGTTTTAGGAAGATGGAACAAATCAAACTTGCGGTATTGATATGGCTGTAACACAAGAAAGAGTGATACTGTTGGATACCCAGGTTAAGTTTATTGTTTACGTTTTACCATCTCCCCCCTTAGATGTGTCACTAACAAACTTGATTTTCATGTCATGATCTCCCACCATTCCATTTAGTTGCTGGAGACAAAAGCTATGTCTGTGCTATATTAAATAGCTGTTGTGCCAGCACAGAAACTGTATCTAATAGGCCTTTTGTTCAACACAATTTTTGTGCTAGGGTGATGCTGCACCACTCTGATCTTGATAGGTTTTCGTTACACTGTGCAGGGCTCTGTGAACAGGAAATCAACCTGAAGTGCAAGACAATAATTAGGAGTGAAGTTTGGAACCTACTGTAGTTTCGGAACATTTCTATTCACACCTAGTCAGAGTTTTTTGTGTTGACATGATAAGCTGTCCGTTGTAGTCATCAAATCAAGTCTCTTGGCTCACTAAGTTTTCAACTGGTCATATTTCTTCAGTAAATTGGTCATGATGTTTGGGATTGTATGGGTAGAAAAATAGAAATATCTCGAAGTTCTTCCTGTGGAGGGTTTTCTTGTTTTCGTAAAATAAAAGAGGGGTACACAGCACACCCACACTTCCTTAATTATCATCCCATCCTGTTCATAAAGAATAATTCAATGAATTCTACTGGACACTGCATACTACAGGAAATCAGCTGAAAGAGTTTTCATTGTGGAACATTTAAGTTTGACATCTCCGGAAGAATGGAAAAGAAACCATCATAATTATGAATTAACCTTTTTAATGACAGAGATGAGTTAATTTATTAAAGCAGGCGGTGATATGGATGATAAACTGGAGCTTTCCATTTTACTCTGACTATGAACGGAATGGTTTGAAACTTCTCAATTTTGAACACTTTCAGATTGTAACACCTTTTCTTGTGTCTTTTCCACCATTCAGCCACTGTTGAGTGCTGCATTACTAGACCGCTTGATACACCACGATCGAAACATTCCTCCTGAGTACACTTCACCAGAAAACTACAATGAGATCCAGGTATTGCTTTGTTAAGTGTCAAATTATATGCGTAGTATGCTAACCTAGAATTTAGATATCTCTTGATTATACCTTAATGAGATAATGGTCTTGTTAAATGTGAAATTTTGTATCTCGGACACGTGCCTCTTACAGTAAAGCTGACGGTACTTATTTCTTCAGTCATTACAGGTTGTCACCTTCCTTTTGACGGTCTGTCATGTGATTCTAGTGGTACAGGATTGGTTCACAGACCTCAACATAATAAGGTAATTTGCTTCAAGTCATAGTGTAATGTGAAGTACCCTCCTACTATTGATGCATGCCCTTCTAACATCTGTGACGTATTACCAAGTTACTTGCTCAGAACCCAGAGTGCCCAAAGTGGCACATGGTAAGGGTCCTCCACTGCTGCCAATCTTCTGCCCATTGCCTAGCTGTTTAGAGGCTGAGACCGCACTCCTTCAGCTCTCTCATCATTGTCCTTCGTCAGGTTACCTTGGGCCTGCCTCTTCTACGCCTTCCTTGGGGTGTTCACCTCAATGCAACCCTTGGTAGTGAGTCCGTTTCCATCCGTAGGACATGGTCCAGCCATCTCCACCTTCTCTCTCTCACAACATCAGAGAGTGGTTCCAGATTACGGGATGTCAACAAGCCTTTGTTGCTGATCTTGTTTGGGCAAAAAATACGCTTGATGTGTTGAAGACATTTAGTTTGGAAGACATCATATTTCCTGGAAATTTCCCTGGCCACCTTCCAGCATTCACTTCCGTGCAACAGGACAGACAGCACACTTCTCTTGAAAATTTTGATCTTGGTTCGCACATTTAGCTTGGTTGATTTCCACACTGGGTGAAGAGTCCAAAAGGCTCGGTTTGCCTTGGACATTCTGACCGACACATCTTTTCCACTGTCGCCATCTATAGAGACTTTGCTGCCCATGTAGGTAAACTCGTCCACTTCTTCCAGTTGTTGGTTATGAATAGTGATCGATTGGTTGCTTGTGGTGTTTGACCTCATCAGCTTTATCTTCCCAACATTCACTTGCAAGTGACGTAAGTCGGTCCATCCTCTCTTGACTCTTGACTCTCTATGGTGACTGGATAGCAGGCCAACGTCGCCTGCAAAATTCAGATCGTCAAGTACTGAATTGAGTGTCCACTGGATCCCTCTCTTCTTGTCAGTTGTTGTTCTCTTCCTGAGCCAGTCCATGGCCAGAAGGAAGAGAAAGGGGGTTAAGATACACCCTTGTTTGACCCCTGTCTGGACTCTAAAGCTGTCTGTCAAATGTCGCCTGTAGGCCACTTTACACCGGAAACCTCTTTACAGCATCCTGATGATGTTGACAATCTTCATAGGAAGACCATAACGTCTAAGGATTTTCCGTAATGTTTCACGGTGCAAGCTGTCGAACGCTTTCTCAAAGTCAACATATAGGACGTAGAGGTTGCTATTCCATTCTGCGGACTGCTCAAGAATTTGTCTGAGGACAAAGATATGGTCTATACATGATCTCCCCTTCCTGAATCCTGCCTGTTCATTTCTGATGTTCTCATCCACAGCCTCATAAATCCTATTAAGCAGAATACAAAAAGAAGTGTAATGCACCTCCAATTCCCGCAGTTGCTGAGATTGCCTTTCTTTGGCAGTTTAATAGTGAGGTCTGTTTTCCAGAGCTCTGGTGGTTGCTCTGTGTCCCAGCTATTCTGCAATAACTGACACAGATGTCTAGCAGTTTTCTCGCCACCAGCCTTCAACATTTCTCCACATATCTCGTCCTCCCCTGGTGCCTTCCCAGACTTCAACTTCTTAATGGCGTGTTTTACCTCTTCCACTGCAATAGGGTCTGTGGAAATGTCAGTCCTCTCACTTTCAGAGATGTCTGGAGTTTGCAATGCTACCGGCCTGTTGAGGACTGTTTCGAAGTGCTCCTTCCTCCTGTTGATTTTCTCTCTCTCACCCGTGACTGTCCTGTCATCGGTACATTTGACCGGTTTATCTTGGCTTGTTCCATAGTCCCCTCTCATGTTTTGGTGGTCTTGTACAGAGTCCTCATGTCATTGTTCCTTGCAGCCGTCTCAGCTTCCGTAGCTAGGGTAACAATATAATGTCGCTCATCACGTCTGCAACTCCGCTTCACTTCTTTGTCCTTCTTCGAATATTCTGTCGAGAGATGCTCCTTGAGGCGAAGGGACTTGGCGTTCAGCATTTTTCTTTTAATCAACTTCCGTTGGTCAATCTTCGTCCAGGTTGCATCCCTGATCCGTTCTTCCTTCCTTCTCTTCTGTTATCCTAGAATTTCTTTACTCATCTCTTCTATTGCTTTATTGAAATTGTGGATCGTCATCTCTGCGTTATCTTTTAGCAAGCTAAATCTATTCTTTAGGGAAATTGCAAACTTTTTACACACTTCTGGGTTGCTGAGCCTGGTACTGTCAAAGCGCCTCTTTTCTGCAGGCACCGTGTCTCACTTTTCTGAGTTTCAGTCTCAGTTTTGCTACGAGGAGATGGTGGTCGCTTCCTGTGTCAGCCGATCTCCTAACCCAGACATCATTCAGTGAGCGCCTCCATCTACTGTTTGTTATGATGTGGTCAATTTCACTTCTCGTTGTCCCATCCGGAGATTTCCAAGTCAGCTTATGGATGTCCTTATGCTGGAAGAGGGTACCACCCACTGTAAGACCATTTGATTCGCTGAAGTCGCATAGTCTCTCACCATTGTCGTTTATAACTCCAACCCCATGCCTTCCCAGAGTGTTCCCTCGATTATCATTATTACTTCCTACTCTTGCATTAAAGTTGCCTAACAGCAGTAGCACGTTGTGTTTGGGTATTCTTTCCACGGTTAGCCTCTTCCTCTGCGCCCTCAGTGGGTGCATAGCTCACAACAGTGGACAATTTCACAAATCTGGAATTGAGACGTATGTATAGGAGCCTTTCGTTGATAGGTGTCCACTCCAGTAACGCTCGTGACGCTTCTTTGTCCATGATGAGTGCAACCCCCTGTAGGTATATTTCATCCCGGCGTCCTGACCAAATGATGGTGTCTCCCGTGGCCAGCAGTCGTTTACCAGTTCCTATCCAGCGTGTTTCCTGGATTCCAAGTAAGCATATTCCGTAGTTGTGCATCTCTTCAATGGTCTGTGCGAGCTTCCCAGCCTGGTATAGCGTCTGCACATTCCAACATCCAACATATATACTTTCTGTTGGTGTAAGGCCATTAGCTATCGGGCTGGAGATATCCGACTAGCTTTCATCCCTATCTCTCATACATCCAGTTGCCTGGCCTGCATCTCTCCTTACACCGGCAGTTGTAAATTCCCTTACTTCCGTTTCTGTAGCAATACTGTTTCTTACGGGGTGGAGATGCTAGCCCCACGCCAAACCCCCAACCTGGGAGACCAGGGTGTTGTTTCGTCTGGCCCCTCTTCCACCGACCAATCCGGCATGGTTAAACCTGCCAGGGGCACAAGGCTCCCGCTGGCACAGCTCTGGGCGTTGTAAGGACACACAAGCCTCCCCGCCATGACAAGGCACAACACCAGGGGAAGTATTACCAGGTTAAAAACACTGTAAAAATACAATTTCGGTAACATCAAAACTGATTTCAATTTATGATGTTGGCCGTCTCCAACTGCCATATGTTCCTCCTTCAACAACAACAACAACAACAACAACTTTGGATTCCCGATCTTACATCAGTCTAGCAGCCTTTCTCTGTAAGCGGTGAATCCTATCAAGATTTTCTTTTGATGTGTTGCCCCATACTACGCAAACGTGCTAGCTTGAGATTGCTTGTTAGTTGCCAAGCCTTCACAGGAAGCCACCCTCTTTAAGCAGCTAGTTTTCAGTCAATTGCTGCAAAGAAAAACATAGGCGCGCAATACGCGCAGAGCCTGACAACCTATGGGACTTCACACCTCCGGTAAGTCCCACCCTAACCCCTCAGCCCCCCCCCCCCCCCCCCACCACCACCACCATCAAAAAGATCTTGTGGTTATCCACTATAAAACCCGGTAATGATTCAGCAGCGTGACTACGCGGAGTAAAAAAAAACCGAAGAAAGCTCTTTGTTTCACGGTTCTTCAAAGAACACAGACAAAAACAAGTAAACTTAAACTTAAACTCACCGTCAAAAAATATTGCATACATAATTTAGGCAAAGATCAGTGGAAAGTTAACAATTTTACTTCAGAAATAAATGCAAGTTGCAGTTGAACCTTTTAATTTCTTACTTCTACCGGCGAATATCCAATACTTTTCAGTGCTCATAAACGGTCAACTTTCTAAAGGGTGCCGTTTTGACGCTCTGCGTGATTTGCGTGACACGCGACTCGCTTTACTTTGTTTAATTTGTAAGGTTTCAGACGTTTCAGGCAACCACTTACGTTCTTAGTACATTGTATTGTCAAAACAGGAGTCTGCCATCAAACGGCGTTTCTTGTATCCACAGTATTTTCGTTCGAAATCGGTTTGAACTAGCGTTTATAAACACGACTGAAATAGTTTTGCAACTATATTTATTTCCCCTGTTATTTGAAGTTGCTTGCTTTGTAATCAAGTCGGCTATAATAATTTTCGTCTTTTTGCTTCACAAATCGACCAAAGTATGTTTACATTTGTAACTTTCCCACGGTACAAAGTTATTTTTAGCTCACGTGTTTATTTGGAGTCTCAACCTACAGCCGAATAAATTTCGTTTGCTTTACCTTCGAACAGTACGAAAATGTTCAAATTCAGCTCGCTTTCCAGTAAATCCAACAGGTCTCTGTTAGAATGCTTTGTCACATATCTGTTGTTGTTAATCTTTCGGTACTGTTTCGGTCGGTTCGAGATGTTTCAAGTGTTGCGTTACATTCCTTATAAGGCTGAAATTACAGCTGTCAACTATGCAAATTTCTCAACATACGCTTTACACTTTGAGCTATGAATAACCCCGAAATAACGTTTAGTATCTTGTTAAGATTTTACTACATCCATCCTCTAATTCCTTGATCACCACTGTGACTTGGATTTTAATACTAGTTTCATTCAAGTTTTTCAGTTTTAAGAATAGCTAGCAACAAGCCGCGCAATTTCCGATTTAGTTTTAATTGGGTTCATGTTTTATAACACGCACACAAAAATGACACTGCAAATTTTAGATTCGCTGTTACCGAGAGATAATCCCGAAAAATTTTATGCTGTTTTACTCTACTCTTTTCACTATCGTTATAAACTTGGGCTTTAAATATTGTTTCTTTCACTGTTAATTAGGGATCGATGTAACGTTAATTTCCACGTTCTGTTCATACAACATCTCAAATTGGCAAGTCCGTCTTGTATTTGCTGCTGTGGAAAAATGTACTTCAGCTAAGTAAACACAGGACTACAACGCGAATAAAATCCTGCCAGACCTCACGTACACAAAACAGGCATTCGAAGTAGATCCACACTTGCGAATGCAAAACACTTCAAAACCCGGGGGTCTTACTCCCATAACATTAGCTGTATGGGTTTGTGCCGCTGATAAGGTAAGACTTTCAGTGTCCCGGTGCACACCCATCGTCTCACAGAATATCCCCCCAGCCTCAGAAATCGTAAGAAAGACATCGCACGTACGTACAACATCCAACGTCTATCGTTGATTTTTAGGCTCTGACAGTAGCCTTATGACGTCACTAACGTGACGTCATTGGCTAAAAACTGTACAAAGGCATGTGTCGTGTAGGTGTACTCATCCATTGTTCTTTTATCCAGACTTCTAAAAACAGCTGAGATGTTAAAGCCATCATCTGCTAGCCATGGGACGCACGAATCCTCAAGGTAAGAAGGAACCCAGTGCTGGGGTAAGTCACGATTTCTTGAGGAGTGAGATAAATGTTTCAAGGCTTCTTGAACATGATATTTCCCAGGTTAATTTCTAAAATTAGTGTTTTCAGATGATTTCACCCATTCACTCCCACATTCCCATAATACACTTTGCCCCCTCCCCCCCCCCCCCCCCCCCCCCATGCACATTTGGCATAAACTATTCTTTTCAATTTCTATTGGGAACATGTCAACTGTTATGCATCAGTCAATTCCAGGTGGGGCATTATCAAATTTTGCATGGCCCGGGGGTAGGGATTTGCCAACCCCGGGGCTACCCCTGGGCTTTTGACACACACGTGGTTTCCGACTAGAAATCCAAACATGGAGGATTTTATCGCAAAGAACCAGCAGTTCGTCGCAGATTGGATCGTCTGTCAAGGACTGGACAAACTTGTGGAGGTTTCCTCGATTTTATGCATTTCTTCATTGCTTATCAAGGCACAACTTGAGCTAGTGAGATCGGGAACCGAACAACGGGAATCGACGTACGCATGCTTCTTTGATGAAGGATTTAAATAAAATTTAGTCACGATGATTCTTAAACTATTATGATCAATTATTAAATTCTAAACGTGTTTAGGGATCGTCGTTTCATACTTTTGCATATTATTAAAATATTCACAACAGATGACTTTACAACAGACTTTTATAATGTTTACAAAACATTAAAGTAACAATCAACTATCATGTAGTGTTGTCTGTGGAGTATTAAAATATCATTGCTTGGCGCTATTAACTTTATTAACATCGGATAGTGTCATTACAAACAATAGAAGACGGAGAGGCAGGCCTACAGAAACGAAGAAACACACATTAAAACGCTGAAAGTGGCATTATTGTGCAATGAATTAAAGCTGCTGCAGTGTTGATTGAGGACGCACGATCCCGGGGTGGGGCATTTGCCCTCTTCCTTCATCCCCACCGTGGGGTAGTTGGCAGCTTAATTGTCCCCACCCCCTTGAATTTGCCATCCAAGAGAAGAAAAATGCTAATGCCCGGGGGGGGGGGGCATGGGCGCAGCTGGAATCGACTGATGAATTAGATGTGCTTAGCATCTTTTTGCCGTGATTATAATCGTAACAATAGTTTATGGGGGATGAAGCCATCTCAGTAAACATAGGCGTGCAATGCGCGCAGAGCCAATGACAATTTTTTTCACTATATGGTGAAATTTATCCTGACAACCTATGGGTTTTTACACCTCCGGTAAATCCCACCATAATCCCTCAGCCCCCCCCCCCCCCCCCCTTACTGTAAAACCTGGTAATGATCAAGGAGCGTGATTACGTAACCGTAACAGTTAATTATAGCGTGACATCAAAATTATACATTTGTAAATTTCCCACGGTACAAAGTTATTTCTAGCTCACGTGTTTATTTTGGGTCTCAACCTACATACGACTCCCCTAAAAACGACTGCATGGGAGGCTAAACCTACAGCCGAATAAATTTCGTTTGCTTTGCCTTCGAACAGTACGAAAATGTTCAAATTCAGCTCGCTTTTACAAAACCTGCTCGCTTTCCAGTAGATCCAACAGGTCTCTATTAGAATGCGTTGTCACATCTGTTGTTGTTAATCTTTCGGTCGGTTCGAGATGTTTTAAGTGTTGCGTTACATTCCTAAAGGTTGATTTCCACTGTTGCATAAATTTTACGTGCGTACGGGCGTAAATTTAACTGGCTTTACGTGCGTAAATAAAATTAGAGACGATGTATGAACGGCTTACGTAAACGTAAAAAGTTGAAAGTTTTCAACTTTTTACGTCTACGTAAGCCGTTCATACATCGCCTCTATTTATATTTACCCACGTAAAGCCAGTTAAATTTACGCCCGTAACCATAAGGGTCAAATTACAGCCGTCAACTATGCAAATTTGCTCAACGTACGCTTTACACTTTGAGCCATGAATAACCCTGAAATAACGTTTGGCATCTTGTAAAGGTTTTACTCTAATTCTTTGATCACCACTGTAGCTTGGAGTTTAATACTAGTTTCATTCAAGTTTTTCAGTTTTAAGAATAGCTTGCAACAAGTCGCGCAATTTCCGATTTTAGTTTGAAATGGTTTCATGTTTTATAACACGCACGCATAAATGACACTGAAGTTCGGCTCATTCGACATTTCAAGGTGTATTTTTCTTTTCACAAGTCTCAAGAACAACAGAAAGTCGTTTCGTTTAAAATGTCAGCTCGGCGGTTTGATCACGTGTATAAAATGACAGCTCGGCGCTTTGATCACATTTCAAGCGACGTGACCACGGAGCTGCTGCGAGCAGTGGGCGAAACGTTTATCGGTCAGTATAAAATATCGACTGCGGACTGCGGACTGCGGACTGCGGACTGCGGACTGCGGACTGCGGACTGCGGACCGGACTGGGTATAAAACATGGACTGAGTGTAAAACGCGGACTGAATATAAAATGGGGACTGACTTTAAAAATTGCTGTACTGACCCATAAATATAAAAAATGCTACTTTTTCAGTTTTCTCTAGTGCTTTTGAGTTGTCGAAGACCAAATCTTTTAAGCTTTTTAAGCAGGTTTGAGTCGAACGCTAACAACCGTAAACATTGCAAATTCAAAGTGTGTAGATAATTTCTTGAAACTTTTCAATAAAAAAAGGGCTAGCATTTAGCGCTTCTACTTTGGAGATGACTTTCAAGCCACGTCTTGGTTTTCCTATTTAATCCGAATTTCAAAATTAAGAACGTCGTTTAAATATAATTATATATTTCTTTTTCATGATTTCGTGACCTCAGGTTAATCATGACGAAATTAAAGTACAAAATGGATAAGAAACCAGTCGGGAAAGAACTCAAAGTTTCATCTGGATCGGCTCCTTTAAGAGAATAAAAATTTGTCTGCGCATGAACATTCAGTTTCTTGATTCCATTCATTTCACAGTCCAAGAGCCAATTTTGCACTTACTGATTTAAATTCAATCTTCATTTTACACTCAGTCCGTAGTCCGCCAGTCCATCTGTTTTAATTATGTTCGACTCAGAAATCTGCTTAAACGACCGGGGAAGCAAGATTTGGTCTTCGACAAACTGTCTTTAGCAAATTTAATAATTCTACGGCTTTGTTTAGCAGATTTTTGCTCTTCTTGAAAAGGTATGAGGTAAGTCGAAGTTGACAAATTTAATTCGCCGGGTTTCCACAAATGTTTCTCTGTTGCGTGACAACAGGTAAGCAAGTCCCTGTTGCCGTCAAAAGTACTCTAGCTGATTTCAACCTGCAACTCCAGAACTCCCAAGCTTAAGGGGCCGATTGCATGAGCCGGGCTGGCCCGGTTAGCAGGGCTGGCCCAGTTAGCAGGGCTGGCTCGGTGTACCGGGATGACTGCTCAGCTAGGTATTACGTGAGGCGAGCCAGCCCGCCTGTAGCTAAATTTAGAAGCTGTCGTGTGAAAAGATGGTTACATCAAAGAGCATGAACCAAGTGTTTTTATTTTTGCCAATTCATTATTTTGGCGTACTTTTTTCAGTTTTACGTAGCTTTATGGTCTGATAAACCTTTATCTGTTATATAGAAAGAGAAATATCAATCTTCTGGTGAGCCATTTTGCTCTGAAGCAAAATTTAGTGACGAGAAAGTGTTGTCCCGGCTAGCCGGGCTGGCCTGGCAATCGCGACTACATGGTAAATTTTCAGCCCGGCTAGACGAGAATTTTTAGAATTTTCAAAGCCATATTTTAAATTACTAAACGAGATACTGAAGAAAACTGAAAAAGTAGCATTTTTGAGATTTATGGCACAGTACAGCAATTTTTAAAGTCAGTCCGCATTTTATACTCAGTCGGCGTTTTATACCTAGTCCGGTCCGCAGTCCTCATTCCCGCAGTCCGTGTTTTATACTGACCGAAACATTTATTCAGATTTCTTGGTCACGAGCTTTTGTTCCCACGGTTCATCTAGATATGGACGCTTTGGGAAGTGCATAGAAATTCGCGAAATACGTCGAGTTGGTTCGTTGCGGCCATGACGTTCATACTTTTAAGTATGAAATCTGAAATTGACAAGTCCGTACGCGTCTTGTGCATAATTTCTGATGTTTTTGTTGCTGTGGAAGTTTGTACCACGGCTAAGTAAAGGCAGGACTACAGTGCGAATAAAATCCTGCCAGACCTCAAGTGTACAAAACAGCACATTCGAAGGAAAATTAAATAGTTCCTGTTGATCCAGACTCGCCAATGCAAAACACTTCAAAGCCCGGGGGTACTCCCACAGTGTAAGCTGTAAGGGTATGTGCCACTGATTTATAAGGTAAGGGTTTCATTGTCCCGGTGCACACCCCCACCCATCGTCTCACAGAATATCCCTCAGCCTTACAGACCGTAAGCTACGACAGCCGTATGTCGTTGATTTTTAGGCTCTGACAGTAGCCATATGACTCAGATTTTTCAGTGGAGATAATACACAATCAGTCAGCAACGAGAAGCCTACTATTCAACTTCATCTAGAATTCATTGTTGACCTCGTCAGAAAAGAAACAAGAAAGCCCCTTGGGCATGTTAACCGGCCGTTTGACCCACCCCACCGCCATGTTAACAAATGTTAGCGCGATTCACTAACAAACGAACCGGCGTGACGAAAAGTGTGACTGTGTGACACAATATTTGACCATAGCGTTACCGGATGACGTAATATTTAAACTCTGATGTCTAAGCTTATCTGTCTTATCGCTTTTTATGTAATTTGCTGAAGAAAGCAAATTCAACTCAGTCGTGGAACGTCGATATAAATTCGCCCACAACTGAAAATGTTTTCACAAAGTTGACGAAATATTTACGCTGTTGTGCCAAAACCATGCAGAGCAATGAAATCAAACTATGTCATGCTCAATAACGACGACCAGATCATCAGATTCGGGGAAAGTGAAATCTACCGACTACACGCTCAAACATGTCAAGGCATATCTCATGACATGGTGTTTAAATCTGGTTCGCTAAACCAGGAATCCCCTTGCAGTCGTAAACAAGTTGACTCGGAATTCGTAGCGATTTTGTCAAATTGAAAATGGAAACGATCTTTTCTAAAAACGAACCATAGGTTTGGAAACGAAAAGTGGAGCTCGTTTCTTTTCTTTGTGATATAGCGATTCCGCTATTATTGAAACAAATGAAATATGTGTGAGTGAAATAGTCAAACTCATTTCTCTTCGGGTGACGATATGACAAGTCTGTCTTTACCCTCAAGTAGTGAAACATTTATTCATATTTTGCTTCAGGCAAAGTTGAATGTATTAGGTAGCAAACAAACAAGGGGGTAGTTTCTAAAGAAACTGTGGTGCTGCGTCGGTGTGGACGTGAAACACAAAATTTTGGATTTATCAACTGAGAGCAAATCGTTCTGACGACGGGCAAACACTCGAAACGTCAGCTTTCAATCTCTTTACGGTGGCCAATTTACCTTATCAACTCAGTTGATAAATCCGGTTGATACATGTATGTGTAATATATATAAAAAAAAATTATCTTAAGTTTAAAGTTAGAAAGAAAAAAATCATTCTTAAATCTACAGGAAACGGGTATCTACCGAAAAAAAACGTAAGTGATTCGATGACTGGTTTGAGCAAGGAATGAATCGGCTTCTGTGTTTCAATGATACAATGTTTACGTGCTACGGCACGTAGCATGAATCGTTGGCTTTCAATGCTCGCTAGCTCCTTCTATTCGTCCTTGCTCTCGTCGAAGAGAAGTTAGCTCCGTTGAATTCTTTGTACTTTTCTACACGAATTTCCCTAAAGATTTTGGCGAAGCAAAGCAAAACTGTCAAAAAATGCTTGCATTTCACTGTTGAACATTTAACCTCTTTGTTTACTAGGCTCGGGTTGAGTAACCCGATTGAATCGTCGCCTTCCAAAGCTTGCCAGCATCTTTGTCCTTACTCTCGTCAAAGACATTTTTATGTCATTGTATCCCAAGTAATTTTCTACACCGTCTCTCATGAAGATTTTGGCGAATCGATCCTAAACGACTGAAAATAATGCTTAGGTTGACCGAACGTTTGCATCGCGTGTTTGTTTGGCCGAGGGAAGTCTGGGGCAAGTGACCACCAAAAAAGGCTATTACTAAACCTCGTCCTGAAGGCGGGGTAAAATGGGTATTACTAGACCCCGTCCTGACGGCAGGGTAATAACACAAAAAAACATAGGCCCGCAATGCGTGCAGAACCGACGAAGTGTTGGTTCGTCTCGAAAAGAAAGCAAGCGAGCCGTGCGTGACTGCAGCTTCAATAACATTCAAGAATCTGTAACAGCAAGTTGCAGTAAAAGTGTGTAACTGTAACTAACGCTTAAATTCGACCAACTGAAAAGGCGACCAACACCCTGGAAAGGAGGACAAATGAATTATTCACCCTCTCCTCACCAAACATAGCTCCACAGACCTCATGCATTCTTCACTCAAGATCATTTTCGCTGTCTTTTGGTCGGTCTTCCTCAAAACCCGGAACAAATATTCTCAAAACAGACGTATTTCCAAAAATGGGCGACAAATTTCCCAATATAAAAGTAACCACATCTTCGCGATTGATCAGTATGGGCACCGTAACAGCCCAAAAGAATTGAACTTTTCTCCATACCTGGGAACCATGCTTTGTGCACAGTTTCCCTTAATCATGTCAAGGGCTCCTTAAGCCAAATTGTGAATGCAAATACGAAATAAATCATTGCTATGCTCTATCGTACAGGTTACAAGAAAGTGCATTATACGCATTTACCAGTCGTTTTGACCCACTCCACCCTCGACAAATGTTATTACATGGTTCAACGTGCTAACTGGCGTAACGAAAATTGTGACAGTATTTTGCCCTTTGCGTTACTGAATGACGTTATGTTTAAAATCTGATGACTCAGCTCATCTGTCTTATCGCTTTGAATATTTAAATTTGTTGAATTAAACTAAAAAATAAAATGTTGATATACATTTTTCCACAACTGAACATGCTTTTACCAAGAGTTGTTGCAATGTATTTATATACTGTTGTGAATAGGGCACTATAAAAACATGATTATCGATATAGACAAACACATCGTCAGAATCTCAACATGCTAACCGGCGTGACGAAAATTGTGACAGAATTTTGTCTTTTGCGTTACCGAATGACGTAATGTTTAAAATCGGATGACTCAGCTCATCTGTCTTATCGCTTTGAATATTTTGTCCACAACTGAACATGCCGTTATCAAGAGTTGTAAGCAAAGCATTTATATACTGTTGTGAATATGCCACTATACAAACATGATTATCGATCTGGAGAAATTAGTAAAAAGCGAAGTCATCGCTTTATCTCAAACACGTTAAAGCATGTCTTATGACGTAATCGTTAAATCTGGTTTCCTCTTCCGCAGTCAGCAAGTCAGTGTCTTGCACTCTAAAATCGAACAAATCGGTTCAAGATCAAACGTAAAGCAGAAAAATTAAAAAGAGTAACTGGTATATAATTCCGGGCCGCTTATACTATCCAAGAAGATCCAGCCTCGTGTAGTAATTCATTTCCCACCTGCGAATAACCTTTCTTAACGTTGGCAGCTGGATACTTTCCAAGTATTAAACAGGTAAACATAACCACAACAACATACACCAGAATTTTCCTCTCATAACATTTACTGAGAACGATTCTATGCTTACGATGTCTCAGCAACACTTTGGTCCCACCAGCATCAACAGTGCCACTGGACATCACCCCCTGTTATTATCAGTCCTCCTTGCTTTCTTTCACTAGTATTGCACAGATATTTCAGTCCGGCCAAAGCCAACACTGCTCGGCAGACGTGTGCTTCTAGACCTACGATACTTTTTATGTGGCCCTTGTCCTATCGTGCGTGCGTGTGTGTACTAATCGATGTCTGTGTACAACTTCTTCTCTATATGTTCAGAGGTCAGCACAAAATTATACCACAACACAGTCGAAGCAAATCTTCCACCAAGCCTCCGTCACCTTTCTTGACCTGCCAATTTAAAATGGCAACTCGTCCGCTCTTGTTCTCACGTCATCCCATCCCGTGGGCCATAGCGAAATACACACCTTGTGAACCTTACACGACGTATTTTGACCGACCAAACCAGTCGACCCTCTTGTCACGACTGCTCTAACTCGACTTCGTCGGTTAAAAAACGCGTATTACCAGACCCCGTCCTGACGGCGGGGTACAAACCAGCCCAATTTTTAAACCGGCGGTCGCCTTTTGGCGACAGCCAGTTAATCATATCGAATAAAATGAATTGGAAAACTAATTCCCTCTACGACGAAGAGCCAACTTTAGAAAGTACGTTTTAAGAAGGGAACAATGATGATTCAATAGTTTGTGGCTCAGCATTTAAATAACTCGCGGCATGCATTCTTTTAATTGTGCTTTCAGTTAAAGTCTCACCAGTCAGTTATCAAACAGTACACTCCAAACCATTTTAACAGTACAGCAGTAATTAGAAAGATAAATCCCGTATAAATCCCGTATAAATCCCGAGCCTTAACTGGAGATTTTGTTTTACTCCAAGCGGCGTAGCTGGGTTTGTCTCCTTGAACCGACCTTCTAGGTTTGTCGTACGTAATCATAGCACTCGAGGGAAATGTAAACTGGCCTGCAAGCACAACGTTTTATTCCTGCTTTCTTGTGACATTGTTTATGTTTACAAATTTCTTCTGATTGGTTCAACAGCTTAGGTTCTTCAAACGACTCTGATGAACATTACCCTAACGTAGGTAAGGGGAAACAAAAACTTTTGACATTTGCATGCACGTATGCTGCTACCCACCCAAGGTCATCGAATTTCAAACAACCGGGACATATTAAGTGTATTATTAAGAACACAGCACAAGTGGAGTCCATGGAGAATTCCTAGAAGGGAGGTATAATAACAGTTGAACTCCGCAATATATTTTGAGACAGAACTAGAATTGACGACATTGTTATAATCACTTGCAGTGTTTGTGTATAATAAAGCTGCAAGGGAAGATTTTCATCCTGATAACCTGAGCTCCATGCATTATGTGACCAGCACCCTATTTCAGCACTCCAGACTGAAACTACAAAGTAAGTATCATCTTACAGCTGTCACAGACAGTGTTCAAGTTAACAGTGTGATTATATGGCAGTACAACCGAGATCATTGTAAATTATCTCGGTAATCAAGATGATCACGTTTGCTTTGACACACAGCGCAGGTCTAACCTGGATATGGGGACGATTCCAAATTTGAAAACAGAGCACAGACGATCAAAGCGTCTACAACCTCACTTCAAAATGGCAGTTTTTTCATTTCTCGCGCGATCGAGACAATTTTATGGAAACTAGAAATCGAAAGGAAGGTCGCAATCGTTTCATTTTTTTCACACGCTTTGAGGCGATCCGTACCCGTGAAGCTCTGTGACCTGTCGCATCCAAGGTATCCTGATCCTTTACGTGACCAAGTCTGCGTTTGCTTTACATCGATAGAGCAAATTATTAAATAAAAACAGAAACAAAAAAGCATGCCCCAGATAGACTTGGGGTGGTCTGGATTCATTTGACCACAACAGAGGATAAAAGACTTACCGGATATAGCAAGTTTCACTGTGCATTTAACCTATTTTACTGGGCTTATTGCTCTGAGTGATACCGTTGGTCAGTACTCCAGCTTTTACGTTGGCTATTAACTGTTTCAGGTGGCATTTCATTGTTGAGTAGCAGCTTGATGCCTTACAGAAGTCTTCTGACATCATGCGATGACATGAATGTCTATTTAGTTCCACTCTACCAACCTCAAGCAGGTAAATCTGTGACTTCAAATGACACCAGACAGCACATTACGACAGTTTCCTGCCTTTTTTTCGGAGTGTCATATTATCAATCAGAAGCTAAGCAATTTTTTTCAAGTTTTATTCTCATCGGTTGAAATTTAGAATGGAAATCGAACATATCTCCTACCTTGTGTAGATTCTCGCCAACAGAACATGGGCTCCCAACGTATGAGTAATGACGTGACACAATGTTTGCAGGGAAAGGCTTTCCTTTAAACGGAGAAGTTCTCTTCAGGAAATTTGGAATGTACTGATGTGTTTGGTGTTTCATGTAACAGCGCTACCCTTCCAGATGCAGGTATCCTTGCCTTACCACTGGTTACGAAAATCTGTGTTGTGCTCTCGTTGGTTTTTAGTACTTCTTGCGACCAAAGGGGTCTTATCTTTGGTAGTTTATAGTTATCCTGCGGCTCGTAAACTTAAAGACAGGTCCGAATTTTGAGTATTCTGTTGTTAGCATATGCTGTAGAGTATTGATTTCGTTTTTTTTTTTCGTACAAGGGAATGGAATATGTACGAAGTCACCGACTTATCAAGGAAATCCAAACTTTGAGGTGGTGCTTCAAATGCTGCGTAATCAGGTCTCTTGTTTTTTTGTTTTGTTTTTTTTTCACTGAGCTTGTTCATATCAGGGTGCAGTCACAAAATGCAAATCCAGGCAAATCCTCAAAGAGGAATCTGGAAACGCGCGATTAAGCATCAAGTTAGAAACAACTGTGACGTGAGCGTCAGGATCCTTGATATATTAGAGGTCTTACTGAATCTGAAAAGTTTGGGTTCAAACAAATGCGAAAGATGGGTCAGATAGCCGGGTCGAGGGAACGTCAAAATGGGCGAAAATTAAGTTAAATGAAATAATCTCAAACCTACCCGGCCAGAGTGGCTTTTTAAAAGTCACTGGAGTTGTTTATTGAGGTGTACTACTTAATCTTTGAGTAATTATTTTGTTGTGTTTTATAGAAGTCAGTATCTGTTAGAAAATAAAGGCATATTTTTGTTTATTGCAGACCTTTTCTGTCCACCGACATCTTCTCACTCATCACACCCTGACAGAAAGAAACTGGTAAGATTGTATTGCAACTGTAACAGAACATTTAGTTGTCTTTAGATTTGATGTTAATTGTTTTATTGCCTGCCCTATCGAAAACAAAACGATACGTCTTGGCAACCGCAAGCCACTAGCAAAACGTATGGAAGCGTTTATCCAGTAATATTGAATCTTTTGTGGTTACTGTGTAACGCATGTAAAAGTAGTCTTGAAAGAAGACCGGTGATTTGGTTAAAAACCACCAGGCTACAAAAGACAAGCAACGTTTATTAACGTCACTTCAGGTAGACGTTCTTTAAAATAAGTAATGTCTTCCAATTTTCGTGGACTACCTCCACCGTTCCTGGACCTTTGTCTCATCATATATCTGAGGGTCCACTGCGAGGCCCTCAAGCTCTAAACCAATCCGAGCCACCTGTGTCATTAACTGATTAAAACATCTTTCTCATATATTCACCAGGCTTAAAATTCACCATCACATTTATTTCATTGCGAATATGCCACCTATCGACATGTCAGTCCTAGCAGTGTGCAGGACGTTTGTCACATGATCCTAGTTTAATGGCCTTAGCTCCCATGAGTCTCCTGTACCTCAGTGGTAGAGCATCTGGACTAGTAACCAGAAGGTCATAGATTCAACTCCTGTTGGGAGAACTCAGATTTTTCTCCGAGCCGCCTGTGTCATTAACTGATTAAAAATGTCTTTCCCATCATAATGGTGTTTTCAACAAGTCAAAGCCATGCTGCTTTCGATACTGGAGGCTGAGGATGATTATGTTGAAGCGCCTATTCTACTGCAGGAAATTACAAAGTGTGTAGTATAACTGATCAATTTTCCCATTTTTCGTATCCTTTCTTCCTCTACTCTATTAATTTGTTTTCTGTAATTCGTGTAATTCTTTATTACAAAATTCCTAAAAGTTGCCAATTAATAGATACAGTTAATTAGTATTTAGTATCCTTATTTAATTGTATTTGTGATTGTGATTATAATTATCCTTTTGTAATTGTGACTGCTGTACCCTTGTAGCTCTGCCCGTGTCGATTAGCTTCTGCTATTTGCGGGCGGAACTGAACATTTAATCATTCGTATCTTAGTCTTGTGAATTGTGTGTGAATCAAGTACTGCCATCCACTGTGAGGTCTTCAACTTCTGAAAGATGCTATGAGATCTTCAAAGAGTCAAAGTCGTCACCAGTTGGGCCTCCAACTGTTCAAAGGTATTCTCTGTGAGGCCTTCAACGAGACAAAGCCATCCACTGTGAGGCCTTCAGCGAACCAAAGAGCCCACCCATGAGGCCTTCAACGAGTCAAAGTCATCCCTGTGAGGCATTCAAGAGTCAAAGCCATCCACTGTAAGGCCTTTAACGAGTCAAAGATCTCACCAGTGACGCCTTAAACGAGTCAAAGTCAGATTGTCATGTCGAGACAACCACTGGGAAGCTTTCGACGAGCCAGAGCCATCCACTATGAACTTTCGAGGAGCTAGAGCCATCCACCATGAGGCTTTCCACAAGTTAGAGCCATCCACTCTGAGGCTTTCCACGAACAAGAGCCATCCACTGTGAGGCTTTCCACGAGTCAGAGCCATCCACTGTGAGGCTTTCCACGAGTCAGAGCCATCCACTGTGAAGCTTTTGACGAGTCAGAGCCATCCACTGTGGGGCTTTTCATAAGTCAGAGCCATCCACTGTGAGGCTTTCCACGAGTCAGAGCTATCCACTGTGGGGCTTTCCACGAGTCAGAGCCATCCACTGTGAGGTTTTCAACGAGTCAGAGCCATCCACTGTGAGGCTTTCCACGAGTCAGAGCCATCCACTGTGAAGCTTTTGACGAGTCAGAGCCATCCACTGTGGGGCTTTCCATACGTCAGAGCCATCCACTGTGAGGCTTTCCACGAGTCAGAGCTATCCACTGTGGGGCTTTCCACGAGTCAGAGCCATCCACTGTGAGGCTTTCCACGAGTCGGAGCCATCCACTGTGAGACTTTCGATGAGTCATAGCCATCCACTGTGAGGTTTACCACGAGCCAGAGCCATCCACTCTGCGGCTTTCGACGAGCTAGAGCCATCCACTGTGAGACGTTCGATGAGTCAGAGCCATCCACTGTGAGGCTTTCCACGAGTCAGAGCCATCCACTGTGAGGCTTTCCACGAGTCAGAGCCATCCACTATGAGGCTTTCCACGAGTCAGAACCATCCACTGTGAGGCTTTCCACGAGTCAGAGCCATCCACTGTGAGACTTTCAGTGAGTCAGAGCCATCCACTGTGAGGCTTTCCACGAGTCAGAGCCATCCACCGTGAGGCTTTCCACAAGTCAGAGCCATCCACAGTGAGGCTTTTCATGAGTCAGAGCCATCCACCGTGAGGCTTTTTACGAGTCGTAGCCATCCACTGTGAGACTTTCCATGAGTTGGAGCCATCCACTGTGAGGCTTTCCACGAGTCGGAGCCATCCACTGTGAGGCTTTCCACGAGTCAGAGCCATCCACTGTGAGACTTTCGACAAGTCAGAACCATCCACTGTGAGGCTTTCCACTAGTCAGAGCAATACACTGTGAGGCTTTCGATGAGCTAGAGCCATCCACTGTGAGGCCTTCCACGAGCAGAGCCATCCACTGTGAGACTTTCGATGAATCAGAGCCCTCAAATGTGAGGCTTTCGACGAGTCAGAGCCATCCACTGTGAGGCTTTCCACGAGTCGGAGCCATCCACTGTGAAGCCTCAGCTGACACAGACCATCATATCATCCCACTAGCCTATCCATTAAACGCCCAAACCATTGTTAATACTTTGTCCTCTCCAGGAAACTCCCAGGTTGTCCAGGTACTTTATGCCTTTGTGTGACTTCGGCAAGGTCAGAATTTCCACTGTGAGGGAGCCAGACCATGCGCTTTTAATCTGGACCACTCGCTCTCGGGAAGAATCGTGATTCTATCAAACTGGGAGTCCACAAGCGTTTGCAGTCTAGAAGGCAGTTGTTCTGACCACCTTACAGGTCAGATGTGTGGCGTGGGCACTGTAACAAGACACCTGAAAACAGTGGACCACGTTCACCTTCGCTGCCTTAGCAACGTCCTAGTGCTAAGTACTTCGCTGGGCCAAATCGTCTGTCATCGAAGTACTTGTGATGAATACCCAGCTATGATACGTCCACAAGGGAGTCAGTGCCTGTGTTTACGGGATCTGGACCAGAAGAGCCTTTAAAAAGAGAGTATTTAAAAAGAGAGTATTAGCGCCCCCACCAAGTACGGTCGCACCATGCGGTCGCGTACTACTCCTGTCGTAACCCCCTAGTAGGTGACATATCAACAAAAAGGGGAGAAAACACATGGAGTGGAATAACTCTTCCTTGAGCCTGATTTTTCTTTCGCTAGCTGTCTTAAGTCATACTGGTAAAGAAACAACAGCCCCAGAATCATCAGACTTCTTTCTAGACTAGTGAAGGACACTAGCCAGTCTCTAACTCTGCCCATAATACTCCCTATCAGGCTATTTTAGGCTTGACGATATTTTCTTTTCAACCTTCAGGTTTCACTTTGCGGCTCGGTCTTGGGAAACTGTCAGGAAGTCAAGTTTGATCTCAGAGTATAACAGACTTCTTTGCACGTAATATATGTGCTATCAAGAAATCAAACAGAAGTGACTCGGCTGTCTCAGAAGTGGCAAAAAACAATATTTCTACCTGAGGAATTATTACTTCTTAGACTGTCATCTCCTAATTTTTTAGCACTGAAAGATCGCGAGAAGAACAAAGCGTGAAGCGCAAGCTGCGACTAGCGATTTAGTTAGTCAACGAAGAACCAAATTTTCTCTGAAAAGGACTTGTTATCCTACAATCCAGATAAGAAACTTGCGTGAGTGAGTTATTCTCCGCTTTTGTCTCGCATGTATTTTGCCGTCTTGATGGGCTTAGTTATAGCGACAATTTGAACGTCTTTTACCAAATATCTGTAATCTCATCACAAATATCAAATCAGTGTAAATATTTTTTTTGCGATAAGAAGATTAACTAAATAAAAAACCGAAATATTTATTGTCGTTGACGCCTTAGATCTGAGATGGCATCAAAACACCAGAAATTAGCGGATAAAGCAGTGTTTTGTTTACTGTCATGCGTCGTTACTATTCAATCACTCCTAACGCCAGGCAAACTTTTTTAAACTCTAGACCACGCAAAATCGAGAGTTGGAAATATCGGCGCCGGTAAAATTACAAATCTGGTCCCTAGAGCCCGTGCGCGTTTAAGGTCAGCGGGAACGAAACGCTACATTTTGCATTCTTGTTGCTGACCAAAAGGAATGCGGCCTCTGGGAACGAGAAGGTGTCTGAATACAGTTTGAGCGCGCGACGATTTGTACTGCCGACGTAAGTTAGCGCTCGCGCAATTCACAGCGGTGAAACGCACGACGCGTGCGCAATTCCCGCCATAATTGTACAGAGAAAAATACCGACAAATGTCGAAAGTTTCACTTTAACCCGCAAAACTTAACGCCGTTTCTGAAAACTTAAGCTTTTTACGTCGAGTGTGTGCTGAAAATGAAGTAACTGACATCCACAAGTTTTATCGGCGTAAAGTTCGGTTTATAGGGAAATTTTCTGCGTCGTTTTCATACGAACTTCACGCTCGTAAACTCAAACTTCAAGGCTCTGGAAGACCGGAAGTGACGTAACTGTTTGCGTTTGACTGCTGTGAACGCGCCCAAAGCTTAAAGAAAAAACAAACATGGCGCCTGTACAGCAATCGTTTTATTTTGTCCAGTGAAGATTGTGCGAGTGTTATTTTCCGTCTTAACGATCAGACAGTTTGTTATGTGTGAAAAACATTTGTTTTTCAATGTGTTAAAGGTAAAATTATTGAAAAATCCCCTGCCTTTCTGGGATTGTTCATTCTTGTCCCCAGAGCTGCGATGCTTTTGGCCAGCGCCACGGATCGAGAGCTCTGGCAGGGTCCGAAAGCAGGAAGTCCGCGAATCACGGACTTCCGGCTTTCTGCGCACCCTCAGAAATTTGAAACAATGACGGTTACTATCGGTTACAAAAATGGGCAGCTATTGCGCTTGCGCTTTATCCTGGCCCCCGCCAGAGCTATCGATCCGTGGCCCCGCCCAAAAGGATCGCAGCTCTGGGGACGAGAATGGGGATTGTTTGTATGGATCGAGGACCTGTCAAATGCAACTCATGCGTAGTTAGCCAGAAAACTGTGACTGCATTGTTTAGTGGAAACGCACTGATTTCTACGGAACCGCTTATTGGAATTTAATGAATACCAGTTCAGAACACGTGCAACTCGCCTACAAACAAAACTTGAATTGTGACAGAAGGCACGTTCAGAAAACGTTAAAATGCAAAACACCAATTTACAGAAGATCTCTGTCAGAATTTCACGAGAGTAGTGTCAATAGGCCAGTATTTTTCGGAATTTTCGAGAGAAAAATGATGGAAATAACCTAATGACTGGGTTTTCAAAAAATAAATCAAACCCATTATTCTATGCAGGTTTAGTACCAGCCGTGTTGCCATGGCAACGGTACTTAGCCCAATAAAACATATCAAAATATAATCTTTTTTTTAGTTGAACTGGCATCTTGCCAATTTTGGCTGCCCAACTGCCAGTGGTTTGAAAAAAACAATAACGCATAGGTACAAGAAAACTGTGTTCGGCTTAATAGCGGAGCCTGCGGGCAAAGCCCGCCAGCGGAGCTCCATTGCTAAGGAAATTTGGTAATGTATCGATGTTCACCGCGGCAAAACGTCTGCGCATGCGTTCACTTCGGCCATTTCCGGTTTCGAGCATGTTGTTCATTTTCATTCGGTGTGCTTTCGGTGATAACGCGTTCGAAGATTATTTGTATGGATTAACAGCTGCAGATGAAAGAAGCAACGACGACGGATGTATGGAAGGTATGTAGGCGTTAATTTATTGCATTTATTTGTATAGGGGCTGGACGGGAGACCTCGTTTTGATCGAAATACCTGGCCCAATTTCCAATTTCGAGTAGCCGCCATTTTTGCCAGTTGTGATTATTTCAACTTTCAACTATATCCTTCCATCACTTTGAATATAATATATCATGAATCCGTTGTTTTCTGTTTCTGCGTGTTTCTGATTAATTTAGAGCAGTCTAAACTTTCCTGAAAACGGGCCCACAAACCTTACTCGAAAGTGAGCGTATGCGTTATAAAGTTCACCCCTAAAATTCGACGAGATCTCTTAAACAGCTGCTAATATCGCTGCGCTCTTGTTTTTGTAGTATAAATTTAATTTTAATTTAGTTTTTTCAGCTGAAAATTTGCGTGAAGGTAAATAAAAACGTTCAAATGCTGAACTTCTCATATATAAAATACGAGGAGATGTTGTCACGAACTGTTTATGAAAATGTTTCTACAAAAATGCAAGAAAAAGCTGTTGAGCCTTCTGAAAGGTGAACTACCCATTGAACTATCCTACACATAGCGACTTCAAATGTACATGTAGCAGTAACAATGAAGATTGTGATAACAAGTTTTTGTTTGGAAGTGTCTATTTCTTGACAACACTATCTGGATCACGATGGAAAAATAGATAAACAAATTACATTTACTTTTGGGAAGATGATAGAACTGTTAAATATAAACTGCATTAGCTGAGTTTGCTCAAGTTGGAAAATGTTAATAGCTCTTTTTCTTGGCAAACAGATCTTGCTGTATAGTAGTAGTACACTGTGCTGTCTTGATAGAATTATCTTATTTAAATTAGTGTGCCCTGTGAGGGTATAAAGCATGCAAATCATGGCCCATTTTAGTATGCAATTAGCTTTCAAAGCACAGAAAAGTGGCTTGTTCTGCAAACCATTTGAAAATTTCTTGATTGAATTTGTACAGTAGTACGATAAAATAATACCAAAACATCAAGCATTGCTTTTTTTTGCTAATAATACTGTCATATTCTCCTAAGTGTGGACACATGATGGAAAAACATGTTCTAGTAATTATTGGGTGTCAAATGTGACATGTTTGGCTGCCAATTGCCATAAACCTTTGAATTCTGAAGGCCGTTAGGGCATGTCTTGTTAAAATGGTAGGTGTCTAGAAAATGAAGAAGACCTAGAAAATGTAGATGTTAGGTTTTTTTCCTTTACCGTGTTTTATCACAGTATAAAACACACTGGTGAGGCACTCTAGGGCACAAGGTACAAAAGGTTTCTGTGAGATAACGCAAACTCCTTTACAAATGAAGAAAATGTATATTAGAAAACAAAAAAGTTAACCGTGGTTTGTTCTGTTACAAAACATCTGCAATTAGCAAGTGATGAAGGAGAAATACTTGTCTGCAGCTTGTGTTTCACTGTACCCTTCTTTTGAGCTCTCGTTACTTGCTTGCATGCTTTTGAACGGAACAAACCATGGTGAAGGCTTTTTTATTTGTTAATTTAATATTTTACAAAAGTAAGTGAACAAATATTAAAGTGAAGGGACAATTGCTGCTTTACAAAAAATAGTAGCTCCTCAATTTTATCTATGTGAGACATGCCAATCGTGGCTCCAACATGACCATGCAGGTGTCTGTCCATGATGAGTATTTCATTGTTCCTTCCAACGAGGCTGATGGTCATGCCATTCATAATTACAATACCAGCAAGATTTTCTTCTTGTGTGAGTCTTCTCAAGTAGAAGGCTAAAGAACTTTGTGGGACTGCTGGATTTTCACTCAAAATTGACAAATCAAAGGAGTCTTCGAGTTCTAGGTCACCGGTAATGTTTGAAAGGAATGCACTTGCATCTCGTACACTGAAGTATCGCCCTACACCCCTGGTTACGCTGTCGTAAATTTGGTTTCCAAATGAAATGCAGTTGAGAAATAGATTTGTCCATGAGAGAGGTAGTGAAATAAACTGTGTCAAGGAAAGAGCCAACAACAAAGCAATAAATGTACAAGCATTAGACCCATTTCTTCCAAATAATGTAGACTGTGAGAGCTGTGGAGGAAAGAACCAGAAAGTAGAGGACTGAAAGGCTGTTTTGAGAATGTAATGTTGAGAAGGAGGGGTACAGGGATTAACAGAATTTGCTGAGTGGTGTTGGGTTTGGGAAGATGGCTGTGTTGTCTGCTGTGGTTGTGTTGGCTGCTGGGGTTGTGTTATCTGCTGAGGTTGTGTTGGCTGCCGAGGTTGTGTTGGCTGCCGTGGCTGTGTTGGCTGTTGTGGTTGTGGAACAACAAAGGAATTTAATGGAGCAGGCTGAATTGACTGTACTGGATATGCATTACTTGTTTGCGGCTGTGTGACATGAAATGAAGCAATTTCACTGTCAATATGTGATTCCCAAGCTGCTGATTGGTAGTAGGCAGGATCAGTCATGCTGCGAAGGTGATTAATAAAGTCTTGTTCATCGCTGTCATCATTGTTGCTTGTATCTCTTGGAGTGGATGGTGAAGATTGACTTGTTCGCTTCAGTAATCCTTCATTGAATGATGCTGCTAGGTTATTGACAGTATTGGAAAGATGGGGGGTGCAATTGGAATGATCTGTTAGTGCAAATACACATTCTGTCCGTGGAAATAAAAGAGTGGTTAGTTAGTATCACACTTTTTTGGCTATTAATCACCTGTATGGCTATTTCTATTGTTTTGATTTCAGGAAATAACATCGTTTAAGTGGTAATATACACTATTTCACGGTCCAAGGAAAATTACTCACGACTGTTTACATGACAGTAGTTGTATTGTCAGTTTTCAGTAACTGAGAAGTGAGCCTTGTAAAATCATGCCTACCTAAAATATGCCAATGTGTGCAGTAAAACAACAGTTCGCTGTTCTTGAACAGCAGCATGTTCACTGCTAACTCTTGCATCATTTCTTTTTATAGAATTCGGGATGGTACTGTAGAGACCTGGAGCATGTTTATCAGCAAAGGCTCTCATGGCAGCAGGGTCATATATCGGTGTTGGGTTGTCTGTGGCATAGTGGTTGAACAAGGAAGACTGAAATTGTTCCACCAGCTGTTCAAAAGATGGGTCTGTGAGAAGAAATAAATTTTTAAATTAGATTCTCAGGCCAATATTTTAGGTGCACCAGTTTTAAAAAGCCAAGATTTTATCAAATAGCACCAAGACTAGCAGTAACTATCTACAGGCCACTCCAATAAAAAATATTGTAAATAGGTAAAATTAAGGAAAATAAAGATTGTTGTTGTTGTTGTTACCATACATTACTATTTTTTGTTATGACTTACCATAACTTAGTTGCTTGAAAGCTTTGGACATCTGATTCCAGACGTTGTTATCAATCATGTCATCCCCATTTGATGTAATTTTTACCATCCCAAATGCTGTTTCAATTTCCTCCCAGGACTTTTCACTTTGAAGATGTATATTGCAGATCTCTGCCAATGAGTCTAACCTTGTAAACAGACTTGTGAAATGTGAATGTGTATCTTGCAGCTTTTTCTCTATACTTCCATTGTCATCCCTGTCCATCATCATCTGTACTTGTTGCATGTTATCATGTAGTCTCAGAATTGGTGACCCAGTAAATTTCAATATCTAAGGGTTTACAGGGTTTATTCTTTTGTCAGAAGAGACTACTCGAACAGTAAAGACAGAAAATAAAAGATAGGCTAATACAAAGATGGAGGCTCTGTTTGTTAGGAATTGTTTCAAGATAACAAAAGCAAAAATCCCCTGGGTCTCTGTTTGGCTACATTGTTAATCCCTTTTTGGAATGGTTTATTAGCTTGAACCTTTAAAAAAAACAATTATGACTTTGTTACAACTGGCAAGCAAATTAAAATGTACATTTTGTTTCTGCAATATTTTATGTAGTAGATATAACAATACACAACACAAACCTGCTGCAATTCATGACCTTTGCTGTTTGACTGATCTTCCTTTTGAGACTGTAAATAAAATTAGGAAACCATTTAAGTTCAATTTAATTATGTAAGTAAGTTATTAAATGAATTTTATTATAAATTGAGTTATAATGAGAAGAAGATATCCTCAATACGGATATAGATACAATTTAAATTGTTTTGTTTTCTGGCTCACCTGTTTTCTTTTTCGTGATAGACGACTCGTATACAGGGGATGGTCTGAAAATACTCTATCTGCATTAGCAGCACAGGTGTTGCACCACCGAGTTCCGGGCCTGTACCCTTCCAATTGCGAGCCAACACTGTCAAACACACGATAAAACCGGGGAGGAATGGAGTTTGGGTGCAAACCTTTTGAGTGTTAAGCCATAGGACACGAGCATCTGTTGTTTTGACGTCGTATTTCGTCCCAGTGGAGCCGGCAAACCTGACTGTTTACCGGCAATTCAGCGCTTCTTCCAAGGGCTTCTGTAAGGGAATAAAGTTTCCCTACGCATTTTTTGCCATTTCTTGTTTTTTCGCTCTTCATGCAGGTGTTTTTAACTTCTTTTTCGTTCGCTGTTTTTACAAAACAGCTCGCGCTGAGTAGCAATATCACAATAATGGCGACATGCGAACGTAAACTATCGACTTTCATGACGTTTTTCGTTGTGAGTGCAAGCCCGAAACTACGAGGTGCAAAGCTGTAGAAACAGATAAAACTATATAGAAGTTGCTCTGGATTTTTTAACCTTAAGTTTGTCGTCTGGAGCTTAAGTTTTTCAAAATTCGCGGCCGGAAACCGAGTTTGTTTTTGTTGTCAATAGTTTTCAATCGGGGAGGACCAGGGGAGCGTTGACAGGAAGTAAAAATAGGGCGCGTGCGCAGTGCATTTTGCCGCGGTGAAGTATCGATGCGAAAAATTTTGGTTGTGACGTCAGCGTACTTCCGTCCGTCCGTCCGTCCGTCCGACCGTCCGTACAGACTCTGGGGGAGGGGGAGGGAAGTCCCAAGGCAACCCGACCGGGAGTGGGGAATGCCATCTTTTCTTGGCGGGAAATCGCGCGGTGCTTTTGGGCAACCGGCGTGAAATCGCATGACCATCGTCGCTTTTGAAAAAGAGGTTTCTTTAAAAAGCTTAAGTTTATTTAGCAAAACGATTGTTCGACGGTACTGTAGTTTTAAACTTGAGAAAAAAACGTTTAATGCCTATAAATGGAAAGAAAAAGTCCAAAAGAATACTGGTAGTAGGCGAAAACTTCAAGTTACGAAAGCTGCCTTCAGAGGACCTCATCGCTTTGTTTTCTTCACGGCGGAGAGCTTGCCTTGTTCTGAAACACAACCGAGTAAGTGAAGTTTTTAAAGGGTTTAAGGTGCATGATGTTGAGTATTTATTACGGTCAAAGAAATTACATTTTGAAATTGAATTTATGTCATTAGAAATGTGTCATTTACTTCTGACTTCAAAAAATTATTAGAAAACGAGCTCAGATTTGTGACAGATGTAGTCTTAGAATATTTTGCCATGCTGGAAGTGTAATGCGAATTGCATTTAAGTGTAAACTTACGAGTTTTCGAATAAACTTTTTCAAAAATGATTTCTCTGTTTATTTTGTGTTTGTTTATTCATAACAGTAGGTCAAAGCACAGTCGCAAGGCAACTGCACAAGCATCACTTACGGCGAATAATTGCTTTCAATTTTAACTGTCGGATCGGTTTGTGCAATTGTCGATTTTCTTGTCCTAGAACTTTTCAATAGTAAGCGAAGCAGTTGTCGGTTTAAGACTATTTTATCCGAAAAGCTTCCGAAAAACAAGTTTTTTTGCGTTCCTCAAAGCGCCTAACTTTAAATGGGCTTACTTCGCATCCGCAAAACCTATGCCATAATTTAAAGCGTGTTTGGTGTTTGCTCGTTTTCAATCTTGATGGTATAAATTTTGACCAGACTAATAGGGGCAGTTCATGTTATTTGTTAACTGAACATCTGAACGCGATGAAGATAGCCCATTTACTTCAGAATAAGTATTATTTTGTTGTTGTACATGAGCGCTGTTTCAAGTTCATTCAAGCCAACAGCCAATAACCCAAGGAGATTTGACAAGCCTTGACAGTTATTGACAGGATATGGAAACATTTAAAAACCAAGCAAGACTGCTCCTGAGTAAAATATGTGTTCAGTTTGATGCCCCCAAAAAAAATTAAGCTGTGCTCAGCCTCTAGAATGAGCTTTCGAGCTTGGTTTTACAGAACAGATCCTCAAAATCTTGGAGGACAATTCGGAACACTTTCGGGCTTTTTGAGAAACACTTTTCGAAAGGGAACGAGCCAAAGAAAGCCCCGAAATATATTTCAGAGCGAAAAGTTTCAGGACTATTTTTGAGAAACGAGCACCAGTTTATTCCTTGGAGGCTCCGCTTTTAGGCTTGGCTAAATCTATATATTAGATGAAGAAAATCCAGGTTCGAGTAAATGGGAAGTTCGAATTATTTAAGGTTCGAGTTAGTAGGAGACAACTTTTTTTTTCTGTTTAATATGCCTCTAGATTGGCCAACAAAGAAGAACTGTGATCCCGGGCCTGTGTCTTACGCGGAAAAAGACACTGAAAAAAAAAAATGTTTCGGTTTGGTTTTGTACCTGCGTCAGTGCGATTCTCGTGAGCCCCGAAACTTTTCGAGTCGATTTCGGGTACTTTAATTCATGTTGTATCTTGGGAACCAAAGAAGTTTCCAAACCAAAACTTTGCTATAAGTTAAACATTTCTTATCTGAAGGACATGTTCATTTAAGAAAAACAGCGTTGTAGAATGAGTGGTTCATGTTTTTACAAATGGCTTTTCGCGGTTTTCGTTTCAAGTCCGCGCTTCTCGAAAGCGTAAAAAGCTCTGTAAAATATGAACTACTCGTTCTACAAAGCTGTAAGCTGTTATTGTAACATGTCTTTAAGATGAGAAATGTTAAACTTGTAGCAAAGTCGTATGCTTAAAAATGTCTTTGTTTACAAGACACGGTGTGAATGTTGGTGCCCGAAATCGGCCCGAAAATTTCGGGGCCCTCGAGAAACGCACGCCTGGGGCCCGTTTCACGAAACTCACGATAACACATTGAGTCTGTAGACTACTTTATGTGCACAGTATTCGTAAACAGAGACCGGCTCTATTTATTGATTTTGAAAGATAATTTTATGGAACACACTGACAAGTTTGCACCAATAATTTCTACCAATCGATAAAAAAAAAAGGGTTTTGAGAAAAACGCTTATCGTGCCCGTTAGGCTGTCGGGAGTTTCACAATGAGTCCCTGGTGGTTGAAATAGTCGCAAAACCAGCGAACACGAGCAAGCATTACTAAACAGACAAAATATCAAGTAAGCAAATAAATAAATACGTTCTTCCTAGATAAAAAATGAGAGTAAGTAAATAAAAAGGTAATACCTCTGAGTCCTTTCGAATGAGTTTATAGAGCAGAACACACTTCAATTAGATATCAACTGAGTTAAAATGGGCTTAAATTGGTAACGTCAAAGCCAATGTTTCGAATGTTAGCTCAGTTGTCTGTCAGAACAAATAGAGGGACTGTGGGTTGTGTATGGTATATGTATGAAATGAGTGAGCTCCGCTGTTCGTAGAGACATGGATGACGTAAAAAGTGAATAAATTAGCCGGATAAACTTAGCGATCTCAAAGATAAAGTTTTGTTCAGTGTTGTTACCTCGTTCACTGTTGCCATGATTTACTCTCAGGAGCTGGTTGGAATGGTTTACATGAACACTTGCGTGTAATAGCCTAAACGTAGATATATTAATAATAAATAATAACGTAATTATTATAAAACGCATGAAACAAAGTCTTTCTTGCGTTAAACGATAACCAAAAATTAAAAATATAAATAATCAATAAATTAGTTATCGATAAGAAGAAACCTTTAGCGAAATAAAACTGTTTTTAAGGCCTTTTTAAATGACTGAATAGTTTGACAAGATTAAATAGAATGAGGTAGTTGGTTGGTTTCAATGATATTGTGATAAAATAGGCAAAGTTGTGTGTGGTGAGGGCTATAGCGACATGCAATGATCTGAATTATGATAAACTGATACAATAACGTAGAAATAAAAGTAAGCCTGAAATTTTCGTGTAGTCAGCGGCGATTTTTGGCTAATTGTTACTTGCTAGCAATTTTTTGTGGTGTCATCGAAAAGAAGAAGTACTCGCAGGTTACGTTGAAGGAGTTGCGAAAACGTTTTACTATAATTCCGATTGTGACCTATTGTACCTTGCGAAAATCTCGAGATGAATCCTTCTTTTTCTTTTCGTTTAAATAAAGTGAAAAAAAATCCAATGCAGATTGCTGTCGAGACCTTATGTCTGGCAGAACTAAAGGCCACTGGGGGGGTTCAATGATAATTGACAGAATGTCGCAATCTCACGTTTTTTGCGGACGTTTCACATGTTTCAGTAAATACACATCAAAAGCGGGGAGCAAAGTTCAACTAAACGGACCAACACGATGTGAAGTCCGCGCAAGTTCCACAATGATATACTGATATAGTTGCGGGAAAGTCTTGGTGATCCTCGGCATCTAAACGTTTCGTGCAACACCATGATACAATCCTTTGTTCTCTGAAATATCACTCACGGCTGCGCCAGACAATGTTATCATCACTTTTTCAAAAGTGCTGAAACTATTCTTGCTCAATAAGAAATTTGGTTTAACCGAGTAAAGCGCGCACGTTGAGCAAGAAAGAGTACTAATGTTTACAAGTCGTCTGCCAGGCAGATTCCCAGTATTGACAGGTAAGTCCTTAAGGATCAAGACATTTCTCCGCCGGTGCACGGTGGGTTTGGTCTATTCTCTCGCTTCTTACATTGTAATGCACGAAATTTTCGCGACATGAATTACAGGCGTTCTTCTCATTTTGATCACCAGTATCTAGCGTGATGCAAATTCCCTACACCTAAACATTACAAAGTTCGAAAACGGCTAGATAGGCCACAGCAGAAGGGCGGAGAGGGGTTGGGGAGAGGCTCAGCAGTATTTGACTTTATAAGTTTTTCCACCATGGGGTAAAAAATATAGGACAAATAAGGTCACTGATCCCTCTTCTGTTCGAGTCAAATATCTTTTAGTACTTATTAGTCGCGCATTGTCATTCATATTCCTAGAGACGAGCGTGAAAAATAAATAAAATGCTTCATGTCTCCTGAGTGTTTGGATGGGGACGGTACGGGGGATGGGGACGGTCGTAACGGGGAGTGGTGAGGAGGGGACGGGTGAGGGTAGGATAGCAAGACAATGGTAGTTATTTTTTTTATTCCTCGTATTTGTATTCCCAAAATCTAAAATGGTCTCATTGGTAGTTATCCCTTGTCCCTACAATGCAAAAGAGAGATGCCACCGTTTATCGTCGCTAGAACGGATAGGAGTGATAGAATTTTTTCCTACGGACTTGGTGGTAGATCTGTACAGGCTCGCAAGTGAGCTTGATTCCCCAACAGCAAATGGTTTTTGTTTGAAGCCGAATGCGTTGGTGGACGTGTGATGGCTTGTCCGTCTGCCTCCTCGCCTTTCCTCTGCGGCTCGTTCTCGTGGCTATGTCAATACTCAGACACATTCTTCTAGCAAATAGAGCCGCCTTAGTTTTAAAATTGAGGAATTTACTTTGAATTGGTGTACATTCTATGTGCCATAATGATTTTAGAATTGGGATATTTGCTTTTCATTAAAAAGCTAATCCGGTTAAAATGGTTATTGCCGCCTTCTCCCTAAAGCTTTCACGACCGATCTTATTTTATCCGTAACACACCAATGCAATCATTCCTGACATTACTTCTCCCTAAAATTTTGCTTTATATAAATCAGTGAATATGTTGGTCGCTCTGTCTCTACAGTTAAAACATAAAGAAAACGATAGGCTGTTCAGGAAACAGATTTGTTCATACAGAGTCATCTTGTCCCCGAACCCCCACAAGATGAGTAAAATGGGGAGTTCAATTATTTTCTCTCAGTCACCGTGAACCCCCGCGAAGATGAGTAAGATGTGAAAGATGGGAAATCATTATTATCTCTGTGATTGTCAAAATTATTTTGCGAGTCATCACTTGCCTGTGAACAAACTCATTGAGGACCCCAAAAATACTAGCTCGATATCTGGTGCTCTTTTCTTTTCGTCTAGGCATGGGTAGGGCCTGATCAGTAGAACAAAATGTATTTTAACCTTTAATCCTCCTTCAAGCACGCCAGAACTGCAAATTTCACGCCACTTTTCTCGTGCGGGAATTGTTTCCGGTCCTGGAATATTTGAAGATCATTTGCAATCCGGCCTGCACAGGTCAATCAGCTTGATCTGTTTGGATCTGCAAACGATGCAACCCTAAGTAAAGTATGGTTTTGAACTCGTTTGGACCGAAATAGGAGTACAAGATATTTACCGCTTCCGTCGGCCTTAGCCTGTGTACAGCCGCCCGCTCTCCTCAAGAAAAAATGGGGAGAGCGGGCGGCTGGGGCACAGGCTAGTCGGCCTTTAAAGGGGGGAAGATTCCAGACAGACGAATCAGAGATTTTCGGTAGGACTACGAAAATCGCACCAGTAGCCAAGTTGTCACGTGCAGTTTTTTTTAATGTAGATCGTTTATGCTATAAAAGAAGTTTTTCATGTACATTAGCAAAATAGTTATTCCAGAGTATTTCGTTAGCATATTCATCGGTGTTTGAAAGACAGTCTTGCCAAACTGTAGGGATATAGTCGGAGAGGCTTTCGATCCATTTGTTGACGGATTTAGGGATAGTGCAGGCTACCGGGAGGCTAACATTTTATGATTCAAACGCCGCTGTTTCTTCATACAGATCACCTGTAATGAACCTTCTGTTGTAAAGTTACAAAAATTCTTACATATCCAACTGAAACAAAGGACAAAAATTATACACAAATACTGCTGCTATTGAAAGAGACACGGTCAAGTGTTTGAAGCGCCAGGCTCTTTTGATCGGAGTGGGACCTTCCGGCCATGCTGGTCTTTGCAACGTGTCTTGTTGTTTCATACAAAAAGAACTTATTCTCCGTGGCTTTTCACCCAGGTTTATAAATGGGTGCCGGCGAACCGTAAGGAGTGTTAGTGATCCTAGTTAATTTTGTTTTATGCTACAGAAACAGGAATTTTAAGCACCTCTCATGGGGCCTGTTTGTGAGTTAACCTCGTTACTGCTACTTATCTTGAAATGTTTTACTCAACGAAACTTTACATAGTCTTTGATAGCAGCTGGTTATTCAGTCCTATTTCACCAAAAAATGCTTTCTAGCTAAGCTCTATAAATTTGCACCCACTCTGTCTTTGAGTTATTTATTATCTTGTACTTTTTATTCAAAAGATGTCATTTACAGATTGTAATAGCTTGCATATTAAGAAGAATCAGACAATTCAACTTGTTTCTGGGGTGTACGCTCCTGGGTGGGGCTCTTGACAGGGGAGGCAGGGGGGTCAGGTGTTTTCACTTTAGTGTATTGATTTTCCTGGCTCTGAGGCCGAGGGGCCGCTCTCTCTTGAACAGCTTCCTGTCTTGGGCTTGGTGTCCTCAAAGCTTCTTGCTGTGATGTTTGGGTTCTTGTTTTCTCAGCAACAACTTCTTGCTTGGGGCTTGGTGTTCGCTCCTTTTCTGCACAGCCCAGTGCAGCCATTTGTATGCTTGTTGTGTTTGCATTTGTCTTCATTGTTTTTGTGCTAAGAGGAGCCCTTTTGATGTCCCAAGTCCCTACAAATTCTCCCCAAGGGCTTTTTGATGAGCGTGGGATTCCAGGCAAAATATGACCTAGGCCATTGCTGATTGGCTTGGTGAATCCTTCTAGGGTGGATGGTCTCTGGTTAAAGGAACAAGTAAAGAGCCCTTTAAGCTAGAGTTTGATGCAAGCATAAAGTTTGCTAAATCTGCTACAGCCAGATTTGTTGTCAAGTGGTCTTCTCGATGTGTTTTGATATTGTGTTGTTGAAGCTAATGCACCTTCTACTTTTCCACTGAGTCATAAACAAACATTCAGTGGAATAGTGAAAGAAAGAATCATGTCGTTTACTGTTTTTATTGGCTATTTTATCCATTGCCTGATCCATGCTGGCAGTAGATTTGATCGGATATTGAGTTGCATTTTTTCTTTCTGTTTCTTTTTCCTTTCTCTTTCCCCTGACTATCCAGCTGGACACACTGCAGTATGCACCATACTTGTGACAGCTTGCCAAACCTTGTCATGGTTTGTATCACCTTGTGATTAGTCTTGTGATTAACCTTGTGATGACTTAAAACCGGGTATAAATTAAGGTTACGTAAGGTACCCTAACTGCAAGCGCACATAGCACCGACCGGCTAAGTCAAGGCTAATCTGCGATCAGGCTGTTGTTTTTTGTTTCAGTGGCACTTAGGAAGCGACTCACCTAAGAGTAAACAAGACCGGAAAACAAGAGAACTGGCAAAAATTGCGTCTGATCGCAGGTAAGTAAAATCTGATTTGCTTTGTACCGCACTCAATTTATGGTACAGCTTAATTACTTAAACTTTAATAATTGAACGATTGAGTATCAAGATTACAGGCGAGAGCTTCTTTTTATCGCTTGTTGTTTGAGTTGAGCGACAACACATAACTTGATCTTACCTCTTTGAAACTCTTGGGAATTTCCCAGTTTTGTAGTCTTTGGACAGCAAATGCTTGATCATACTGCAAAATATAAGGTTATTTATATAAACTTAAACTTAGCTACGAGCAATGCTTAAACATTTTTCCGCGCTTGAGTCCCTGTTTACAATCTGATGAATCAAACAATCCAGCACTGCCTAAAGCATAAGCCCTCTCCTCCATCATAAGGGACAGTTTGCGTTACCCATTTATACACGTGGATGCTGCGAGTTTATTCGTTTTAGGGCACAACAAGACACGACGCGATCTCCCAGGTTTCGAACGGACGACCCTTGGGTCGAGAGCGGGCCACCGCGTGTCCATTCATTGCAGAAAATAAACTGTTGACCAATTTTCAACTGCTCACTGATTGACATAGCTGTGATTTAGCCACTGGGACAAAACAATACCTGATTCGCGCTAAAATGTGTCGCCATTTTCAAGGTTAGCACAGCTCGCTCCCCACAGCAATAATGGCGATCTTGTGAACACTACGTGGTAGTCATGACAACGTTTTGTAAAGTCTTGTACCCAGGCTCTTTTCGTTTACATCTCTTAAGTCACATGACTCGGATCGGAAGGACTGAAAGGGGGGGTCGACTGAAAGGAAAAAGCACCGTGCGAAAATGCAAAACTTTTTCTCACTGCAAGTCGGTAAGAACTAACGGTAGATAATGTAATAGATCTATGATTTCTCCTACCAACTAAACTGACTGAAGATTTCCTGAATCTTCTGAAACAGAGGTGACAAAATACGTCGTTTAGAAAATGGCGTCTAACCATCTACCGGTTTACATCAGCTTAGCAAAAAGAAAACCCATGCCATCGATCAGGGTAAACTTGTGATTAAGCATGTTTAATGTCGTTAAATTTTCTTTTCATCCTCGATAGATTTTAGCTGAACCGAAACCCTCTTCTGTCTTACCACAGTCCGCTTGAATAATTTTTACCAATCGCCGCCAATGTCTACCCCAGAACTAGGATTTCATGATCATCGCAGCAAAGTCCCCTATGGGATTCGATTCATACAATGGCTTGGACGAGAACGCACTACTGCGTAAGTATTGTTTCTCATTTTGTAATTAAATGTTGTTTTTAAACTACAAGAGATGACGCTTTTTAAACTGTTTGCATTTTGATGCCATGATTTAACGGGTTTCATTCATATTTAAGCTTATTTCCATCTTGTTGTTAGTTATCGCGGCTGGGTTTTGGTGCTGACTTTCTTGGCTTACACTTCTTATCATCTTTCAAGGAAACCTATCAGTGTTGTTAAGGTAAAATTTCACAGTAACGTTTAAAAATAATGCTCAGTAATAAAAACAACCTTATGGTGGAATTTTTCACAATTACAAGCTGCCTTGTAATCTGTTAAACTTTAGGGAATCAAGCCTCAGATTCACACTTGGGACTTATCCACATGGTCACACAAGCACACACGCACATGAAATAACTCTAACCCTAGCCCTTGGGGGCAATAAACCCAGCTGTCATACCCCAGCCGACACCCAGGATAATTAACAATTGTTCACCGGAGTGGAGGTGAATAGTGGTGAATTATTGTTTTAGTATAACACCAAACCAGTGGATAGTGGTCAAATCGTTCCTTTTTTCTGAGAAATGAGGAAACTTGCCCGCAAAATCCAGGAAAATGCCGGGAAGTGAATGGCAGGTACTATTCCAAGTTAGTAGCCAATCAGAGTGTGCCAAAAACACTATCACTGGTTTGGTTATATACTAAAAAAATTGGCCTCACTCCAGACTGGATTGAGAAGGTGCTTATGTGACATAATTTGTCTGAAATGTGACCCCTGTGGGCTGAGGGAGGAGACAGCTGGGCATAGTAGTTACATGGGGAAAATACAGACAGTTGATCCTTCCTTCCTTCAGTCTATCCCACATAAACTAGTATTGGTAACTTGCTGACCAGTGCAGGCCTATGAAATCACAATGTTCACTACTTAATACCAGCTCATGTGCCATTTTTTCTGGTTTTGGATAATTATTGTAAAAGTTTCTCAATATTGTTTTTTAGCCACAAACTTGGCCAAATCCCATGAAAATCAAAATCTACTTCTCTCTAGATGTTCAAATTATCTTTAAAATCCAAAAAATCCTAAAGTCAATCTAATAGTTGCCAAAATAAGGAGTTTGCAATACCCAGGACAACTGAACTCGGTCCAACATAGTTGCGTGTAAGTCATGTGATATCAGAGCTTTTCAGGTCTCATTTGTGACCACTGTTGAAAAAGAAAGTCACATTTCTGACTGCTAAACCTGTCACTTAATTGATTAAAATCTCACAAAAATTTTCAAAATTGTCCAAGATGCGACTTAGTTAACCCTTTTCTTCCATTGTTTGCATACCAGTGTGAGAAAGTAGTGGTACGAGTGTTTCTCTGTCACAGGCGTCAGAAATTCAGCCGTTTAATTTAATGCAGGGCTGCATGCGGGTCACACGAGAGAAGCGTTGAACTGAAATTTAGTTCACTATTGGATGTTCAAAATGTCGAAAGTTGTGTGATACAGGTACATGTAAAGCGACCTACGTTGTGGAGTTTGTAGCATCCTTTTTTAATTTTTGAAATGACAACTTCAAACTTAGTGTACCAAGTATTATTTTTCTACAGTTTCCGTAACATTTCTAAAGTTTGATTAGTGTATTGGACTCGCAGCCAGGAGGTCCCGAGTTCAAGTCCCACTCAGGCCACTAGCTGGTTTTGTTCCTCGGCAGTCCCTGACTTCTGACTGGCCAGGGGCAGGATGACACACCTGTCCGGCAAATTCCAACGCACCAAGCAATCCAGATAACAATACCATCCTGATTGCCATTCTCATAAACCATTGAGCTCCTATTTGTGAAAAACAAATTTAGCTTTATTTATATTACAGCATGTGCTATTTGATTCCAGTGACCAAAAAGTTGACAAACCTTTAAAAATATTTCATACAAAGCCGGGGGGGAGGGGGGTACTCCGGATTTCAAGTGTTGCGGATGATCAAATGGGGGCAAAAATCAAAACCCAAGAAAATCCTTAGGGCTTCCAACAAAACCCAAAAAAATCTGTCAACCAAAAATTAACCCCCAAAAAATCCCATGCCGAATTTCCAAGCCTTAAGACTTTCAGAAAGGGTTAACCCACAAGACACAAGCGAAAGAGGTCAAGAATTCACTACAGCAAAGGGAATTCCAGTGACGATAAAGCTGGGCAATAAACATGATGGATGAGAAATCTATGAATGAATATAACACTTGTTGGATACACCCCGGGACACTTTGCAGACTATTGTATAACAGGTTTTATGAAACAGATGCAAGGTAATGCGACACCATCATTAAAAATTAAAACAACCACAATACAAGTTTGGTTGTACTTTATTCCCAGAAATATGCCGCCAGGATACGCGGGCACTGCCACAAATCTTACCCCCAAAAAATACTTTTCAAATTTTCCCACCCCAAAAAATCCCAGAATTGAAAATTTCAAACCCCAAAAAATCCTTTGATCATCCCTTTCACTTGAAATGTGGAGTACCCCCCCCCCCCCTTGGGCAACAAAGTTATTATCTGTTGTCAAAAACTCATAAGAAGTTATGTTGCCCATCTAAATTATTTCTGGAGGTGTTCATACAAAAAAGACTAAAGAGCCAGTCGCTGCCTTAGAAAGCACTGTGAGAAGAACTAACAAACAACTGCTGCATCATTACAAGAAAACATAATAAGAAAAAAAAAACTCCCCCCCCCCCAAGCTGTGGGGGGGAATTTTTGGCCTGCACGAATATTTTTTCGTTAGCATTTCCCTTGCAGGAATATTTTTTTCTGTATGCAAGAACTTTTTTCTGGGCTACTTGCTGTGCATGATTTTTTTTTCACTCAATTTTCCCTTGCATGAATATTTTTTGTACTTCGCCCATCCCCCCCCCCCCAATACTGTAACTTTTCTAATGGTCTGTCCTTAATGAGACAGAAGAGACAGGTGCACCGTGTGAACACAGCTGTTACGGTTTGCCATTCAATTATTACTTCAAATTACAAAAATACCAATATATGGTCTTGCATATTTTAGCTCAGAAATTGGCAGGCTGCCTCAGATAGTATTTCACGTCAATTTCTGTCCAAAATCATGCGGCTGATTCAAAAATTGTCTCAAAGTGCGACTTAACCCAACTAAGAGTAGCTCATTTTAAAGCTTGTTATTTTTCAAATGTTCACAATTAGGAATTTGAAGCAATGGTTTCAGTTGTGTGTGCGCAGTTGCTTAATTTTTCTTCTCATTAGCATTTAGTGATTCTCATTAACACATAAGAAATGGGTTATACGAATTCACTCTATTGTTACCCCCTGTACAAGTAACACTGTCTAACACATTCATCACTTTAAGCCACCTTGTTTCAGAAAACTCAGTACTTTGCATGACTGAACAGAGAGGAAAATCCTGTAAAGTAAAACTTACCTGTACACTCAAATAAGTCTCATTCATACAAACAGCTTGATAGTTTTTAAAATAAAAAATATGGCTATGTTAAATATTTCCAAGTTAAGCCACACTAATTGTCTACTGAACTTTTTTGTTTGTGTAGGGGACATTAAATCCAAACTGTACCAAAATATCTCCAAACTGCCATGGATGGAAGCCATTTGGTAAGTGAGGTCCTTGGAACATTCAAGTTCAGTGTGACCTTGTACATTGTAGTACTGACCTAGTAGGGTTGACTAATGAAACAAGATTTCTACTCAAAGTGATGACTAATGTTTTTTTGCTTAAAACGTGATATCTGAAGAAAGAAGTGGGCTTTGTGTCTGGGCTCCTGTGAGTGTCTTCCTTTTCTGTATACAAATAAACTAGGTACATTTCTTTTCAATCAGCCTTTAACGGTAAAGCCAAAACATAGGCACGCAATGCGTGCAGAGCCAATGACGTTTTTTTTCACAATAATTGTGGTGAAATTTATCCTGACAACCTATGGGACTTTACACCTATGGTAAGTCCCACCCTAACCCCGCAGCCCCCCCCCCCCCCTCCCGCCCCTCCACCACCACCAAAAAGATCTTGTGGTTATCCACTGTAAAACCTGGTAATGATTCAGCAGCGTGACTATGCGGAGTAAAAAAAACCGAAGAAAGCTCTTTGTTTCACGGTTCTTCAAAGAACACAGACAAAAACAAGTAAACTTAAACTTAAACTCACCGTCGAAAAATATTGCATACATAATTTAGGCAAAGATCAGTGGAAAGTTAACAATTTTACTTCAGAAATAAATGCAAGTTGCAGTTGAACCTTTTAATTTCTTACTTCTACCGGCGAATATCCAATACTTTTCAGTGCTCATAAACGGTCAACTTTCTAAAGGGTGCCATTTTGACGCTCTGCGTGATTGCGTGACACGCGACTCGCTTTACTTTGTTTAATTTGTAAGGTTTCATTCATTTCAGTCAACCACTTACGTTCTTAGTACATTGTATTGTCAAAACAGGAGTCTGCCATCAAACGGCGTTTCTTGTATCCACAATATTTTCGTTCGAAATCGGTTTGAACTAGCGTTTATAAACACGACTGAAATAGTTTTGTAACTATATTTATTTCCCCTGTTAATTGAAGTTGCTCGCTTTGTAATCAAGTCGGCTATAATAATTTTCGTCTTTTTGCTTCACAAATCGACCAAAGTATGTTTACATTTGTAACTTTCCCACGGTACAAAGTTATTTTTAGCTCACGTGCCGAATAAATTTCGTTTGCTTTGCCTTCGAACAGTACGAAAATGTTCAAATTCAGCTCGCTTTCCAGTAGATCCAACAGGTCTCTTCTATTAGAATGCTTTGTCACATATCTGTTGTTGTTAATCTTTCGGTACTGTTTCGGTAGGCTGAAATTACAGCTGTCAACTATGCAAATTTGCTCAACATACGCTTTACACTTTGATCTATGAATAACCCTGAAATAATGTTTAGTATCTTGTTAAGATTTTACTACATCCATCCTCTAATTCCTTGATCAACACTGTGACTTGGATTTTAATACTAGTTTCATTCAAGTTTTTCAGTTTTAAGAATAGCTAGCAACAAGCTGAGCAATTTCCGATTTAGTTTTAAATGGGTTCATGTTTTATAACACGCATTCAAAAATGACACTGCAAATTTTAGATTTGCTGTTACCGAGAGATAATCCCGAAAAATTTTATGCTGTTTTACTCTAGTCTTTTCACTATCGTTATAAACTTGGGCTTTAATTGTTTCTTTCACTGTTAATTAGGGATCAATGTAACGTTAATTTCCACGTTCTGTTCATACAACATCTCAAATTGGCAAGTCCGTCTTATATTTGCTGCTGTGGAAATTTGTACTTCAGCTAAGTAAACACAGGACTACAATGCGAATAAAATCCTGCCAGACCTCACGTACACAAAACAAAACCATAAGCTTACCTGGTCGAAACACCTTTCAGATCTGAAAAGAAATTTCTCCAAGAAGTTAAACCTGCTGAAAAAATGTTCATTTTTGAAAAGAAGAGCTCTTCTCGACCTTTATTTCAAAGTCATACTGCCGTCTGTTACGTATGGCATCATTGTCTGGGGGGGTTGCAACAACTCTGACCACATACAAGCACTTGAAACATTGCATCGCAGGGCAGTGAGAATTATTTTTAATTTGTCATGGGACACACCTTCGGATACGGTGACGGAAATCACTAAGTGGGACTCAATACTAGATTTATACAAACTCAGTCTTATTAAGCTGTTTTACAATATTGTAATCGAAAAGATTCCTAAAACGATTTCAGATTTGGTAACGTGGAGACACGGACCCTACAACCTAAGAGGACACCTAAAAGCGGTTGTCCCACGATTCTCAATGTCGTTTTTAAAGAACTCAATCCGGTACAGAGGTGCAGTCTTATGGAATTTTGTGTCAAGCTACTTTAATAACGCTACCAACCACAAGCAGTTTTGCAAAAAGGCGAGAATGGACCCCATATTTAAAAAACTTAATTTTGGCAGTTTGTCGATCCAGACAACTCCGAAACACATGTGTGATTTTCAATTTTAAATCTTAATCTTATTAAAACATAATATCGTTTATTTTAGTTTATTACAACGTAATATTAATTTTTCTTAGGTAGGTAGTTAGTACACACGACCCCTCAAGCATGTATTTGCTTTAAAACAGATCGTGGTTAAATAAAGGTTTATTATTATTATTATTATTATTAGGCATTCGAAGTAGATCCACACTTGCGAATGCAAAACACTTCAAAGCCCGGGGGTCTTACTCCCATAACATTAGCTGTATGGGTTTGTGCCGCTGATAAGGTAAGAGTTTCAGTGTCCTGGTGCACACCCCCACCCATCGTCTCACAGAATATCCCCCCAGCCTCACAAATCGTAAGACAAACACGACACTCTTCTCGTCCATCGTTGATTTTTAGGCTCTGACAGTAGCCATATGACATCACTAACGTGACGTCATTGGCTAAAAATGACAAACTCTTGTTTATGAGCTGGCAATTCAAATAGGATTTGTCACCTTAGGTGTGAAAATTGTCACCTGGGACATCTTATTTCTTGAAGCGTAACTTAAGTTGTATCGAACTGATATTAATATTTTACTTCTATAAGTTTCTTTTCATTTTTCCCCAGCCTAGAACAAATTTGGGTAAGCGCACCTTCTCGTATTCCGCCACTGTTCTCTTCAGTGCCCTTGAGGTTGATTTAAAGATACTTGCTGCGCACCCCCTTGCCTCGCCCAGTGCTTTGCCTTCCTTTTCGCTTTCGCTAAAGCATAAACTTCGTGGCCTTTTCCTGCAAAACCTCAATACTGTCTCCCATCTTGAGGAGCTTTGTTGCCATGAATGCCGCTTTCTTCTTAAATGCCGCTGTTTTTTTTAGTATGTGACTACTTCATGTTTCTTAGCTTATTACTTCTCTTACTTATAGTTTAGTTTTGATTGTCTGTTATTTTGTAGTGTTTAATGTTTACTTTGAGGGCCACGTATGTTAGAAAACTGTGAAAGGTTAATATGTTCACCCTCGTTAAATAAAGTGTATTGTATTGTATTGTATTGTATTTTGAGCAATTTTTATCCAAAATGAACGTCTTAATAGTAATCCAACTACCTTAAACCACTGACGCCCGCGCGTTTTTTGATCACTTCACTAAATTAGCAGTTGGCAATAAACAACCTCACGTGCAGTATGAAAAGACAATTTATAGACTCAAAACAACAACGCTCACTTGATCTAGAAGAGTTAAAATTTCTAACTTTTGAATAAAATACACCGGTTTGACAAAACGGCAGTTCGTCCTTGACAGATGTTTTTCGCTCTAAAAGCTCTGAATTCCATGGCTTAACTTGTCAAGTGTTCCTTAGAGCTTCTTCTTTCGATTTGTAAGTTTCAAAAGGTAATCCTCGGTTCCAACGGTGAGATATTGCGATCTTGAAAATTCATGCACAAAGAGCACGGCAGCCATCCATTTTGAATACAAGAAAGCCCATTGGGCATTTTAACCGGCCATTCTGACCCACCCCACCCCTAGGTTTCACAAATGTTAGCGCGATCCTCTATTTATACGAACCGGCGTGACGAAAAGTGTGATTGTGTGACACAATATTTTGACTATAATGTTACTGGATGACGTAATGTTTAAACTGTGATGACTCAGCTTATCTTTCTTATCGCTTTTATTTGTGCTGAAAAATGCAAATTCACTCAAACGTTGAATGTCGATAGAAATTCGTCCACAACTGAGAATGCTCACACCGGGACGACGAAGTATTTACTGTTGTGCCTAGACCTGAAATACAAACAGTGAACATAGCAGTAGAATCAAAATATAACGCGTGATAAACACGAGCTCGAGCAGATCGTCAGAGTATGGGGCATGTCAAGGCATATCTCATGACATGATGTTTAAATCCGGTTTGCTAACCCAGGAATCCCCTTGCAAAAGTAAACAAGCGAGCGGGGACGAAAGTCGCCCACGTCTTTGAAAGCTAACGTGCCTGTCAAGCCGCAATCGATTAAGCGCTCACTCGCTTGTTTTTCTTTTCCTTCACTATCTCTGAACGAAAACAGAGACTGTTCGTAGCTTTTAGCGAACACCACAGGCAAACCACACAAATCCGTCGATAATGTTCAGATATTTTCGTTCTTTCAATGCAAAAAGACTCGTAACACCTACCTTATTAATTGATCTCCTTATTAATGACGATTCCTTCGTATCAACTTCTTGCCTCAAATAAACACTCATCTCTCTCCATTCACAAGAACTATCATGTATTGATGGTACAATCAACTTATATTGCATCATCATACTAGTACGCAACTGTCCTTTTTGTCCGCTGTGAAATACAAGTTAGCCAATCAGAAACCTTACAATCCACTTAACAAACCACCCCCCCCCCCCATAAAACGCCAAGGGAAACCGCCTCTCACGCAGTACATTACGTCCCTCCTATACAAAAAGCAACTTTCAAAGCAAATCACATTCACAGAAGCGTCATATGCTCGTGACATTCACAAATCCTTCTGACTCCCACATTTTTACACCCCTCAAAATGTCAATCCCAATAAGAAAAAACTCCTGCGCTAAAATAATTTTCACCATAACCACTAACTAGATCAGACAACACAGCCAATTTCACATTCAATCCTATTAGCTCCCTTACTCAATTGCGCATGCGTTATACAAGGCAAATACAAAAAACCCCAAACTTAACAACCCTTTGCCGTTCACATCTTAATACTGTAAATTAAAAGACAAAAACGTAGGAAGGTAACATTCAGAAGACAAATATGCGCATGCGTCTTATATAAGACAGTACCGCTCTTGAGTACCCGTACCACAAGCTTTACAACACTTTCCTCGTATGTTAAGCCAACTTGCTTTCACAAAAAACTGTTCATTTTATAAACCGGCGGTCGCCATGGCGGCGGCCGGTTAAAAATGTGATCGTCTGCCTTCAAATATGTGTGCAGTAGGTGGATTCTGATTGGCTGAACATTCCCAAAGACAACTAGGACAAAAGGGGACCAAAAAGCCTTTTTAGCGGAGGCTAGGGCCAAAAGCGAAAACATGCAAAATCAAGGCTGGCACAGACGTCAATGGGTTAATCTACCATGCCGTACAGCATTTTCCTAAGCCTTTAAAAATCCCTGTAAGTCAGCACTTCAGTTTTAATTTTCGAGAGCTTTTACCTTGAAAATCAAAGGACTCTAAAAACAAAAGATCAGTTTAAAAACCTTTTTAGATTCTCAATGTCCTTACATTTCGCAGTGGAGTATTCTGAGCCACAAAGGCTGTTGTTTTGTTTACTATGTGGTTGAGTGGAAGGCTACCTTTGTGCTCCCCCTGAAGTAGCCTGTTCCAGGCTCTGAGATAGTGGGGAAAGCATGAATTAAGAAAAAGAGCGCGAAAAATAAGCGAAGGGGCTGGGGAGAGACAAGGCAGCGGAGCCTGTAAGCATTTTTTAACGGCCTGTTCCGGTATACCAGCTCCTGGTATACCCTCTGATTGGTCAGTTTCGGCAGCCAACATCAACACCTCGTAGTGAGGGTCATTTGTGACAATCAGAAAGATGGTTACCGCGAAGCGCGCGCTCAATATAGATGAGTCCACGTTATCTACCGCTCCAGAGGACTGTCTGCGCAATTTCCGAACTTAAAGGAGATTAGGAAGGAGCAGAAGACTTGTCCACTAAACTTGGCTTGTGGAAGATGTTTTTGCGATTCTGACAACGGGTTTCGGCAAAAGTTTGTTTTTTAGCTGTTTACACGTCTGGCAAAAGCTGCTCTGAATTCAGAAGCTACGATAATAGATAATGGTTTTGGTGATGTGAGACCAAGTGCAGCGGCTATTGGGAAATTCGAGGACGTAGAAAGGATCAGAAAAAAGGGAGAATTGCAAAGCCCAATTAAAGTGCTAGAGATTTCAGAGATTTCTCTGTTGGATGCTAGTAACGCAATAGGACGATGGAGGTACTATGTTTTAGTTTGAAGAAGGCAAAATTCAACCGCGACTACAAAGAGGGAGTTAAAACAACAGTGCAAAAAGCCTAGCTGCTATACGATCAAAGGAGACTACAACAGTTTCAAAATAACTTGGGCGTTTTACGCATTTAATTAAGATATCCGTGGCAAACTAACCGCAAACAATAAACATCAATTCACGGCCTGAGAAATCACTGATCCTTTTAGAAAGCTTCACTTTTTAAAGCGGCTCCAAAGGAATCTGGCAATAAAGGCGAGCCAGAAAACCAAACTAATTGCCAAAGAGTTAGCACAAACGATGGCATAAATAAAGTTTTAAACGGCTCTAAGAACAGTTAAATCCTCCAGACAGTACATCACAGCATGAGACTTCCGTTTCTTGATCAAAGACATCAAAGGGTCAACACAATCTTCCGGCACAATAGAATAAATTCAGTGACTAGAGGAAGTCGTGTTTGGCCTGTAATTTTACATATCATGAAGAAATCCCGCCGGTTTGACTGAGCAACAAGTTTTTGAACATCGCATAAATACAGGTTGAAATTTCAAGCAGCTAACTCGTGCTTATGGAGCACTGTCCAATCGATTTGAAACACCAACAGTGCCCTTAAACACCAGCAGCTCCTTGTTTTTCACCACATCGAGCAAGGAAATTCGAGGAACCTTTATTCCAATACATGTTAGAATTTTGTTTTCGCAAAATCTGAAAATCAGACGTGCTGGAAGGCATGGATATTTCCTCGCATTCGCATAGCGAGATTGCGCGAAAACTCGCGCGAGAAATTTGAGAACGATCCCAACAAATTGACATTTCGACAGTTTGACAGCCGCAATCTAATTATCTAAAAACTTGCTAAAAGTGGGCAGAAGAGTGTCATTAAAAAAATGCCTACAGGCTCTCTCCCTTCCCTTTCCCGCCACCGCTCCCATTTTTCCAGATCCCGCACGTCTTATTTTCGCGTTCCCTTTCTAATTTTCATGCCATCCCAACTATCTGAGAGCCTGGAACAGGCTACCTCTGAAGCTTATCGAATACAAGTATATGTGTAAGCATCATCCACTGGACAGCGGAATTAAGATAAACGTTTGCAGGAATTGACCGACTGACAGACCAACTGATCAAGTGAAATTTCTGCCACCTATAATATAACTCATTCATTGCTTTTGCGTTTATCAGTTCAGTAATTGTGGACTTCTCAGTATTAATTACTAATAAATATAAAAATATACAGTCTTGATTTTGCATGCTCATATCATAGAGTTTTGTATCATTTGAGGCACTGCTATATACATGTTTATTGAAGGGCAAAAGTTTTTTTTTTGTCTCAGAGACTCTCTTGCTGAGTAACGTATACTTTTTTGTGTGGTTCACATGGCATTCCTCTGCATGACATTGTTCATATAATCACACTGTACCCGGAACCCTACCAGTAGAAATTTCTGAAGTCAGATTTTCTACAAGATGTGCCACTTTACCTTAAGTGTACTTAGTTATTGGTAGATATCTTACTTGCTATATGTGGACAACCGCTTTTTTAACTTTATGTTGGATGTTAAGTGAATTCTGTCATCACACAGGAGACACTGTTATTGTTATGATGCTGTTTTCACAGATAACTTTCCTCATTGACATTACAGTGTAACTGGATGTGATTGTGATGTCATTTCAGTCTGAAACAGCAGAATTGCTGAAATTGTGTTGAGTCTGTGATAGTTTTAATTGTAATGCAAATGAGAAATGTTACTTACCTGTGAAAAGCAATTTTACCTCAAATGTTATTTTGATGTCTGTTTTTGTCCCTAGATTCTCCTGACAGTGGAGATGAGCTGCTTGGAGCCCTGGATCTGGCATTTCTTTTCTCCTATGCTGTTAGTATGTTTTTCAGGTACATGTCATTCATTGTCTTTACCCAAGGTAACCTTACAAGTCAAAACTCTAAATGTCTTCATGTTATTGGGGATGAAGACTTTTGCTGGGCTGCATTACCCTGTTGGTGTTGAATGAGTGGAAGGTGAACTTCAAATTCAAGAATATTAAATAAATATGCACGCTTGACTTCTAGGAAGGATTTTAAAAGACTAGTCTGATAAGTGCAAGTTGTTTTTTTATTGCCAACGAGCCATCCGAGCAAAGACGCGAGGATGGCCATTGGCCTTGATAGAGCCTATGCGTGTATATTGGTTACAGACTAGAAATCTCAGAGCAGTTGCATATTTTCTGTTAACAAAAGAAAGTGTAACAATAGAAAGATCGGGCGATAGATTAGGTGTCGGAGAGCCAATCCAAACAAGTCGTTCTGACACCGAGCGGCTGAAGTCCGCGTGATAATCTCCTGACTTTAGACACAAGATTTGTAAACAGACGAAGAGCCAGTCGGAGCTTTCCACCGAGCGACTGAATGCACGTGATAATTTCCCGACTTCAGATGACTTATCGCGTGCGTTTCGCATGTGTTAATTCCGTGTTTGTATCGCTGTAATTTCTTATTATGGAACGACGGAACAGGGTACACGTCGGAGTTGAAGTTGTCGTTTTGCTAAGTTTGTTTTAAAAAGCGACTTTCAAGGTAAGACAATTCTTTGTATAACCTCATTTTTGAGCTGTATGTTTTTGTGGGGACTGAAACTTGGATCAAGGTGGACCGATCGTGCTCCTTATTGAACGAACGTGTTTGGGAAATTAATTCAATCAACGTGTTGTTTTCCTCACAGTGCTCCTTATATTCGTGCGGAGATCCAAGTTTGTTAACAAACTCTTCAACTGGAGTTCAAAACAATATACTTCACCCTTATAAGACAAACACTATGGTTGTGTTTTCACTAGGGTGATTAACTAGCTGAACATTCTTTCTAGGTGTTTGTTTACAGACCGACATTTACTAGTTAAACGTGATAACTGTTTTCACTGTGAAACTTCACCCAAAATTTAAGCCGCTTACTCAGAACATTCAAATTACAAAGGTGCGCATCTTTGAAAAACTGACGGGAGACGAAGCATACTTTATGACTTCTCTCGTATTGATTCTCACGATATTTCTTTGAAAAAGAAGGAGTTTCTTTCGGAGGATGCGATTAATGTCTCGACAAATGGGGAGGATGCGACACAATGTTGCAATGCGGTCAATTCAGGGCCAAAACAATCGAAATCGCTGAAAGCACAAGACGATGTGCATGCGATGTGGGTTTATCTGAGACCACAGTTTTGGTTTGAACAGCTCCTTGTTAATCATTACCAAGATCAATTATGGCGAGAGCACTTCAGGGTAAGCAGAGACACATTTGAATACATCTGTGGTCTCATTGGTCCTCAGCTGATGCGGCAGAATACAATTCTTCGGAAAGCAATCACTGTGGAGAAGCAGGTTGCCGTTGCTCTTTGGAGGTTAACTACAGGAAATTCGTACAGAACCGTGGGACTAACATGGCGCTGAAGGAATTGTAAATCAAAATGGTAGAGTATTGCGATTAAATTCGCTGAATTCGTCTGCCATTTTGAAAGCGTAGTGAACCACGAGGCGAGGGTCTGGAAAACATTTGCTGAGCACTATTTGGCAGGCTTATGTCACTACATGCAAAGTGATTGGTTGCGACTTTTATCGGGACGATTTATACTATCTCGCGAGGTAGTATAACTTGGCATGAATTTCCCGTCATAAAGGCGAGATAATCCCTTGTTTTTTCTCATGAAAACAGCTTGCATTTTTAACTCGCTTAACATTGGAAGAGCTGTTTTCACTGTATTTCAGGACTTTTCCAGCTTTATCTAGTCAAAATTGTCCTAGTGAAAACACAACCTAAATGTGTTGTAGAAGCCTACTGTTAGTTTTGCCGACATTCAATGAAAAAAATGTCGTGTTCTGTTAAGAACTGGACACAACAGTTTGTTTTGTTGTTTCTTACAAAACAATGTTGACCAAGAAATACTATCTTGTTCTGTTTAGTTTTCTATAATATTGTTAAGAATCTACACGTTTATCTCAGTTCAAAATGTAAGCAGCATAAGGAATTGCTGAGCCATGACAAATAAATGTTATAATTTCTGGAACATTTTCATGAGAATAATGTTTATAGGCATCACCATCAGTTTTATAGCTGTAGTCTGCATGCTAGCCTGTCAACACACATCAACCAGTTTACAATATCTGCAATCATTCAGGTTCAAATATCTCTAGTCTTACACATGCCAGTTAACCTTGACGAAACCCAAACATGAACAACACTAAGGGTATTGTACGGGTACGATGTATTAATAAACTCAAGTGAAGATTCACAGAGACCCTTCACTATATAGGGAAGACTGGGCTCATAGTATTTTACAGCTAGAGGTAGGGACGGAAGGGGCTGCAGAAAACGAAATACAGCGACAAAACGGTATCCTGTGAAGTGCAACCCACTTGGCATGTCTGTAACCTGCAATCAGGCGATTTTTTTTTCTGCAGGAAAAGGGAGAGTAAGCGACAGAAGAAAAAATACGCCTGAGACATTTACTTAATGAGCCGCGAACTGCCCCCGATTAAAAAGCCCAATTAGAAACACAAAGGGTTTGATCACAGGTTAGTGTGCGTGGGAGGAAGATTGCTCAGCACATTACCAAAATGACATTAATTTGGAGTGTGAGAGTGCAAATCAATGGTTCTTGATGGATATTCCATCAGCTCACCTTCAAACAAGCAATTGGATAGTGCTCAAAACCTTTCCTTTTCATTCTTTTCACGGCACCACTGAACACTTCTTGCTGTCTCCCACTCAACTGTATGGAGCTAACCTGCGATCAGCCCACCCCCCTGATCGTAGGTTACTATGGTTACTATGGTCATTGGCATATTAGTGACAACTATAACTAGTTGTAGTTTTTAATTTGTTCTTTGTTTCTTCAGTGGCTTTCTTGCTGAGCACATGGATTTAAGACACTTCCTTACAGTCGGTATGATGTCTAGTGGTTTGTTAACTATTGCATTTGGACTGGGATACGTGTGGAAAATTCACTACTTTGCGTACTTTGTCACTGTCCAGGTACATTTAATACACATGTCATAACTTCAAGTTCATTTGTATCTGTGGTGAATGTATTCAGTTGTGTTTAATTTTTAAGCTCTTGCTGTTATACTTGAAAGCATGTATAACCTAAGACCAAAAAGGCTTTCAAAAAAAAAAAGAATTCCAAAATGGTATGCATGTTTTCATAGAACTGTAGGATTTATTACAGTCTGCTAGATTTTAATTACTTCCCACTGCACCTATTTGTTGCACGACTACAGACCGGTTACTTGGGTGTCCATTTTTTCTCTCACATATTTAGACACTCCTACATGTAATAATTTGTATGTACCTACTTTGGGTGTTGCTTACATAAATCAACTGCACCTTGGTTCTTTTCTTTCTTTACAGGTGTTTTCAGGTTTTTTTCAGGTGAGTGTTAAACGTATCACTGTGCTAAAACCATCCTTGTTACCATTCAACAAGTTCCCCCCACCCCCGACAGTTAGATCTAATTCTCATGTGATTGCTTAACCACAGACCAAAGGGGAGCGTTTACATTGCCTTGCTCTTGTTTGGCTTGAAACTGGCTTGTGTTCCTGGTGACTCTTGTATGGTTTTGAAGAGCTGAGTCTGCTCAAATACTATGTACAATCAATGAAGGTTGAAACTCTCGCTTTCAATTGGCCTCTAACTCTTGTGAACTCTCATTGACTCTCTTCTGATCTCAAAGAGTTTAAACTTTTGTCAACTCTTGCTCTTGTCTGGCCTGACAGTTATGTACTGTTGTCTATACTCAGATAGGATTATCAGCAACAATGTACTTTGATGTTTGTCAAAAATCAATGTCACTTCAACAAGCTTCTCTATGCATGTAAACATTGCAGCTGGGACAGTTGCTTAAAGATCTCTTTCCCTCCTAATGATGACAAATAAGGGTTTTAGCAGTCAGATCATACCAACAGACACAGTTGCTCTTGTTAAGTCCTGAATTTGTTGAAATGTAAAATATTTTGTGACACATAGCTCCGTTGTCTCACGTGGCCTCCATGATGATGGCATTTTGCTTAAAGAAAAGTGTTTTGAGTTTGAGCTCTTAACACATTGACCCCTGAACTGCCCGTGACCGCCCTTCTTTAACCACCTCCCTTGTACCACTTGTGACGTCATCAGTCTTCACAGTCCTAGACAACTTTGACGACTACCTCGTGCAGGGAGATGAGATCTTTCAAGCCATACCCAAATGAGTGCGATTCAGTCAAACAGACCAGAGAAAGATGCAAAAAGCCGGGTAACTTTGACCAGAAAATTCCAATGAAAATCTTGTCCCACTACCCACTGGTACTTCCTTCAAAAAAAACACGATGCTCGAACGTTTTGCAAAATCTTTTCCCACCAAAAGGAAGCCTAGTAAATGCCCCACAAAAGAAAAAAAAGGGGGAAAGAAAAGCAAAAGAAGTGGGGAAGAGAGAAAGCAAAAGGTAAAAGATGAAAGGGCGGCAAAACTTTCTCGAAATTTTGCTTTCTGCGCATGCCCGAACTTTGAAAGCTGTAATTTGGCATCAGGAACAAAAGCTAGTCCAGTGCTCGACTTGTAAACAACGCTTTGGACAGTTTGGATTCTTTTTGGCTAGACAGCGACCTAAAAATGGCTTGACTCACTTCAAAAGGCATTTTTTGGCAAAATGTCCAGGAGTCCAAACATGCCGAGACTCGTATCTCTCCAGAGACATTTGAAGATGTACGTGTGAAGGGGTGAAAGTGAAGGGGCATTATTATGGCCATGTGACCTGTTATTATTTAGGATTTAGCACAATATCAGCTCCCTAAAAGAACACAATTTTGCCTAATCTGAGTAAGCCAAACATTCTGACTGTATTCTGTTCATGCTGTGATAATAATGATTCTGTTTCTGTGATAATAATAACTCTGTTTAAAGAGGAAAGCACCAATAAAATAAAAAGATGAATAAGTGTTAAGTTAACAACAACAAGTTATTTAAAAATAAAAAGAAATTTAAAAGGACTAGGAACCAGCAGCTAAAACATTATTTTGTGAACCTATCTATGAAACTACCAAGAATGTTTATGTCCATGGAAAGAATTCCAAGCCTTCACAACCTCATAATAAAGCAACATTGTTGGCATATTTCTATTCTTCTCATTCAAGGAAAGTAAAAGGTTCCAAATTAAGGAAACCAATAACTGACCATTGTTTAAGGGTTACTGAGGGCTATGTACAATTATCAGTACTAACTGGTTGTTTTTTGCTCACCAGAGTTCTGGATGGCCCAGTGTTGTCGAATGTGTTGGTAATTGGTTTGGCAAAGGAAGGTAAGATCAAACACAACAATACAGCTGTGTGTACAGCTTCCACTATCCTTCTCAAACTTGTTAATAATTCTTAAAGAGAAAACAAAGGAATTCACTACCATGACAGTAGTTTGGATACCTGATCTTAATTGGCATAAAATTTTGCAAACTTTGCTTTGAATTTCTCCAAGAATTATGAAGGGATTGAGAAGTTCTAACAAGCACTTAAAAGAGTGTTTGATTAGGTATCCAAACACCCTGAAGTCAGAAAAAAAACTTGGCTGCCCTTGTTTTTTCGTCCCACTTTTTGGTGTTTGGGTATCCTGATGAAACACTCTTTCTTGTGTTTGAAGTATTACATCAAACAATTCATCCTTTGATTCCATTCTTGATGATGTCATAAAAAATAAATGTCAAATTCTATCACAAATATTAAGAAATATGATTTATTGGATTTTTTACTCAGGAACTGAAAAGTTGTAGCTTTTTAAAATAAACCAGGTATTTAAAAATAAGATAATGGCACTAATTATAGTAATAATAATTAGGAGGCATTTTCAAAGCCTCAATGCATTTTAAACCAAAAAACTTGACACATTTACTACACATTGAACAACTTTACAAATTTCAATGTCAGAGTATGGTACGACTAGCAACTTCACACATTTACTACACATTGAACAAACTTTTCTGAAAATGTTAGTTTGATTGACATCAGAGTTACCATAGCAACATGGAGATGACATCATTTATTTTACATAGTTCCAATTTTTTTGTAACTAGACCTTAACCATGAAAGGGACCTAATGTCCCTAGTAGGCTACATGTAGGTCTTCCTGACTTGACATTGTTAAGAAATTCTATAATCTGAGCATTTTCTAGAAAATTCAAGCTGAATATTTTAGAAGATTAGCCCTTTCTTTTGCTTACCGGTATTCCTCATCAACACTGTTTTCCAGACGTAATGAAACAATGATTTCACCATTTGTAATACCTGAGCATAGGACATACTTTCTGGGAGAGTTTCAGCCAACTTTCTTCATGTGGTTTTCCTTGATGTTGGAAAGTGATGTGCTAAAGATATCCATTTTACTGCAAGTAGTAAACTTTTTGTTTCTGAAGCTGCAACTAAAAAGCTAGTCGATGGATTTTTTCTCAGTCTTTTAATTTTAAGTTCAGCATGCGTAACACCATTTCTGAAAATTTTAAGTTCATTTCAATCATTAATTTTGAAGGATGCGAAATGAAGGGAAAAGTATAGGGAACGCTTACATCTTATCCATGAAACTCACTGCTGTATTATTAATTTGTTGACAGCTTATATCTTCCTAAATTTTCTCTTTTGTCTTTATTCCCCATATTTTGTTTTTGCATAATGACAACTGAAGACTTTTAAAAAACATAAAACTGTATTTACACAGCTGGTTGTAGTGGTGTTGTAATAAAATTTCTCCCAGAACACTGTGTAGTTTGCTTAAAAGTTTCAACTCTTTCAGATGTTTCTACACTTAAGCAAGGGCTGTTTTCTGAAGAGTGACTACAACCTGATGCTAATTCCCATTGTAGAAAGAACAAAATAATTACAACATGTGCCCTGGCAGTGGCTCGTAAATATGCTGATCTGAATATAGACAAAGGAGAAATTTTTGAAAGAAATCAGCTGTCAACAAAGAATGCAAACTAATTAGAAGCTTTTTGGAGTAGTGTAAAAGTTTCCAATATTTTTGCTTTATTTCCTTCTCAAAATGAATCAATGCACTTGACATGTAAGGAGATGGTGTAACACACCTTGAACTTTAGATTAAGAAAAATCCATGGACTAGGTTTGGAATTACAACTCGTAACAAAGATGTTTCTACATGCAATAAAATGGTCGTATTTAATTTCAAACATTTATTTTACTTATTGCAACATCAAAGAAAATCAAATACAGGAAATTGCTTGAAACTCTCATGGAAAGAAGTCCTGTGTTATATCAATAAAATACGGAGAAATGTCATTTAAATTGGTACAAAGAACATTGATCTTGATGAATTAATTAAAGAAAAGAAGAATCTTTAATTGTTTTCAAGGAAATTATTCAACCTGGATTTTTTCAAAAATACTATCATGGAATTTCTTTAAAACTTTCTAGCCGGGAAGACCTACATGTGGCCTACTAGGGACATATGGTCATTTCAAAAGTTTAGGTTCAGATGTCAAGAAAATTGGAAATAAGAAAGATGAATGACATAGTGGCTCGTGTTGCTATGGTAACAAACTAATATTTGTGCAAAGTCTGTTGAATGTGTAGTAAATGTGTGAAGTCGCTAGTCATACTGACCCCTGACAGTGATCTATCTGCCATTGAAATGTTGGGTGTTGTGGTCTAACAAAATCATGGTGAGCAACCAAGACATACATTTGCCAGGGTCCTGGGTCCAATTCAAAAGTCTTATGGAAATCAATCAATAAATATTATTGTAAAATTAATGGTCTGTAACATGGAAGCACCTGTCAGACTTGTAGCCTTGGCAAGATTTAAAAAGTTTGGCTGAAAATTCAGTAAAGAAGTCACAGACAAACATCTCTGTTGTGCAAAGCATCTCCTCATAATCACACAAACTCTGTAAACTGTCTGATTTATAAAAAAAAAAAACCACTTCCCAGCCTTTATTAAACCAATTACAGTAATGAAGACCCTGGTATAATGAACCATATTTTTCAGCCCAGTAGTGGTAAAATGTGTGGAAAAGAACCCTTAAGTTACAAACCTCCATTATAACAAACACATTTTGCTAGTCCCTTGGCACTTCATTACATTTTGAGGTGCTTCATTAGATGGTGGGCACACCGTGAATAATTATTTTACTGCACCTTTCAATATAACTTACAAACTGTGCACTTGTGCCCAATGTACGTGAAGTGTTAAGGTCAGACACATACAAAACCATTCTAAGATTTTGCTGGTGAATTCTGTCTCTCATTGCATCCTTGCGCGTTCAATTGCACTCACAAAAAACTTTGAAATTCTTTTGCAACATATATTTGATGTATGGAGTCTATGTATGATTTGCAATTAACACTTTGATCTCTGAAACATTCAAACTCTGTAAACACACAATATCTGATAAGGAAATTGCCAACCAGGCTTTGCAGCGTGATAGTTGCTGCAAAAGAAAGTGATGGCTGTCCTTTGGTGCTGGGTATGTTATAATAGTGTTGCTAGGGCCTTAGGAACAGACTTGGCTCTGAAGAGCTAATATGGGCCTTAGTGGATGATGCAATGACAACAGATTGAATTATATTATTGCACATCTGAATAGAAAATGATCAAAACAACTGATTATTTTATCCAGGCGAGGTTTGGTAATGGGAATATGGAATTCTCACACATCAGTAGGAAACATTCTGGGTTCCACAATAGCTGGTATATGGGCCAGTAATGAGTGGTAAGTGTTCAAGTCCTTAACAGCGATTTGTATTTAATGGGGCAACGTTGGAATTTAACACTCTCCTGCTTGCCAATGCCAGTAAGAATCTCATCAGGCAAATACAAATTACTGGTCACTTGCCTGGTTTGGTAAGTCCGATTTTTATCTCGAGTTTGGCTTAAGGTGTCTGATCACAGTTTGGGCGCATTCTACGATTTGTGCTGCTGATGTGGATGATTGTGTTGGTGTTATTTTCCATCCTAACAATCAAACAGTTAGTTGTGTTTGAAAAACATTTGTTTTTCAATGTATTAAAGGTTACAGTATTGGAAAATCCCCTGCCTTTCTGGGATTGTTTGTAATGGAATCGAGAAACCTGTCAAATGCAATGTATATGTGCAGTTAGCCAGAAAATTGTGACCACATGGTTTAGTGGAAGTGCACTCATTAGAATTTTATGAAATTTGGTAGAATACTACATGTAGTCCAGAACACGCGTAACTCACCTACAAAAATAAATATTATTGAGATCTGACAGAGGACATGTTCAGAAAACATTAAAATGCAAAACACCAAATTACAGAAGATCTCTCTGTCAAAATTTCATGAGACCAGTGTCAATAGGCCAGTATTTTTCTGAGTTTTCTAGAGACAGATGGTGGAGAAAATCTAATGACTGGATTTTCTAAAAATAAATCAAACCCAGTATTTAATGCTTGTTTATTACCAGCCATGTTGCCATGGCAACGGTACTTGGCCTCATAAAACATATCAAAATATAATTCTTTTTAGTTGAACTTGCATCTTGCCAATTTTGGCCGCCCAACTGCCAGTGGTTTGAATATAGTGATGAATAACGCAAATGTTCAAGAAAACTGTGTTGGGCACCTTAACAATTTGTCACCACTTCTTCACCGCCAGCTATTTTTTACGTGTATTGTAGTAGCAACATTTTGAATCGCTCATTGTCAGGTTTTCAAACAAAGCTAGCATGCATGATAAGTAAACAACCAAAAATAGTTGAATGTGAAGAGAATATTTCATAAAGAAAGTCCAAGCATTTGAAATTGTAGTTTAATTTCATTCAAATTGTAGTGTAGGCCAAATGAAGTGCTAAGAAACTATGCAGCCAGAGAACAACACAATTTTAAAGGCTGATGGGTTACTATACTGAAACCATAACTTCCTTTCTGTGTCAAAGAATTCCAAGTTTATTTGTTGATCTTGTAAACTTTGGAACAGATTAAGTAAAATCTCAGGTACAAGGGGACTAGTGTACAAGGAAAAACATTGACAAAAACTGTGAAATGGATATGCTGTGGCATGCTTAGAATTTGTCCACTGTGCAAAAGCACACCTTCCCACGATTTCCTGTCTCAAAAAGTGCATTCTAACACTGAAAATTGGATTATAGTTTACACAAGGTTTCCTAATTCTAAAATAATACCACGGGAAGTAAATTGAAGCTATGAACATTCTATGAAAATTCAAATACAGTAGAGCCCCAGTAACTCGAACACCGAGTTAGTGGGGGTTCGAGTTATCGGGGTCGATTGAATATTCAACTTGCCATGTTAATAATTGATAGTTAACTGAATTTTCAGCAATTCAGTATACAGTACAGTGCAAATTAAACCTATCTCGTCAGAAACTGTAACAGGATTATATGCATTCTTGTGATAATACAGTACTGTGGATGTAACTCAGTTACACTCAAGATCATAAGATCCTGGATTGACTGTCATACGTGATCTGTTTGTTGCACTGTAGTGTTAGTTTTAGTGTTTAAATCCGATTACACGACAAGAAGAGCTAATGGGATATTTCAGTGGGCATCCGTGGTGAGTTACAAGAACCAGAATTCGAGTTATCGGGGTAAATTTTGATCAAGGGAAACGAAATTTAGTTCTATTTAGCGGGGAATTTGAGTTATCCAAGCTCGAGTTAACCAAGTAAAAATGACTGAAAAGTGGGGTCAAATCCAAGGGAAATGGGACTTAGTTCGAGTTAGCTGGGCAGTTCAAGTTATCGGAGTGCGAGTTACCAGGGTCCTACTGTGTCCATAACTTACAATACTCAATTGCCTTTTTGGTAGAAGGCAAAAAGGTCAAGTTACGAGGACTTCATCTTCGTTGTTGGTTCTGCTGCGAACTACAGTAGGTTGGCACAACGCTTGAGTTTGAAGCAATTGGTAACAGTCCTGACGCCAAACCTAGCGGAGCTAACGCCTTCTGGTTTTTTCTGTCCACATCCATGGTTTTTGTGGCAGTCCAAACACATTTTCCCAGGAAAAACACCCATGTTTATTGTAACTCACTAACTCGCATAACATCGAATCGAGTCGAAGTATATAGTTCTTGAATTCGCAGCATTTGGCAATGGTCCTGACGGCAAACAGCAGAGCTAGTGCCTTCCGGTTGTTTTCTGTCTACCACCATGGTTTTTGCAGCGGTCCAAACACATTTTCCCAAGAAAAACAACCGTATTTTATGTCAATCGAGCTGGGATCAATAAACAGCTGTTTAAGTATTTAAATGGAAACTTCATTTGACAACATAGCAGAAGTTGTCAAGTGGTTAGCCTGATTCCTTTTTAATAGTTCCAGCAGCTTGGTGGCTCAAAGGTTTGAATTCCAGAGAGAGTATATTTTTTCCCATTTTTTTCCTTTTTATGTGTGATTACTAATAAGAAATGAATAAGTTTAATTCGCTTTTAGGCTTGGCTAAATCTATATATTATGAGTGAAAGCCATTGTAGGTGATTACATTTTTTAAGATCATGTATTACTCACCTGGAAAATGGCAGGTGACCTAAAATGCCCTTGAATGTGTTTTTAAACACTTAAACACATGAATCAATGAATTGCATCTTTACACCACATTAAATTGAACACTGAACATTTTCATGTTGTCCTTATTTTAGTGTGATTAAGACACTACAATGACATTAAAACATCACTTCTTTTTATTTTGCTTATCTTCATTATTAAGTGTACATCTAGTGATAATTTAATTAGAATTAACATGCCTTATGTGATTTTTTTTACAGGGGGTATTCATTCATTGTGCCAGGATGTATCATTTGTGGAATGGCTATCATTGTGTTCCTTTTCCTTGTTGTAGGTGAGTTTTCTGTTGTCCTTGTACAGGTAGTTCTATTACTGAAGTCAGCATCTAAACGTTTGTTCTCACAGTTTGTAATTCCATTTGTATTACTTCTTCTTTTCTGTACCCAGCATTGGAAATTAATAACTATGCGAAACATCGACTGTCAAAATGTCCCTTTAATAACTCAAACAATATTCTTGAAGTCAACACTTCTCCAACAGTTCCCTGACAAATTTCGTAGTTCTGTAAGAAAATTTCTTGTCATGCTATGGGAGGATGGCTTGGATGAAAGCAGATTTTGGCAGCTTTTGAGTACTGACATGAAACTTTGGGGTTTCCTATCTCTGCGTTGCATTGTGGTTGACATTATGATTATCAGTTTATTAACATCTATTAACTGTGAGTATTTCTGAGAGACAAGTTCAGATGTAACTCGGTGCATTATGATGGATAAATTTCATACAAACAGTCAGCACATGACCAGCTAACGGTTGAGTGGTGACCTGAAGCCGTGAGTGATTCAGTGCAGAGAGCAGAGGGAGTAATCTTCAAATGAGTTTCATTGTAACATAAATTATTTTTAATATGTATTTCAGATCCCACTCATGTAGGTTGCACTCCTCCTCAACAGCACAATGAAGTACATGTAAGTTTTATTACCATACTTGAAATATGAGCTTTGTCTGTGCAAGTTCATTCATTTTTTCTCTCTCTGAATGTTTTCCCTATGTGTTTGTACACAGTTTTTTTTTTAACTTTATGTCCAAACAGAATGTCAACCTTTCTTCAACCTGCTCAGCCTCCATAGCAAACAGGGAAAACCCAGCACTAAATTATATCTAAAAGAGGGCCCTTGCTAATTCCAGTGTAATGCTTGTTAGTGTTACAAACCCTTGTCACTCCAAAGTCAATTTAATATCTTGTAACTATTTTTATAGCCCCTCCCAGTGGAAACTTCAGTTAACAGAGCCAGGTTTACAGAAGTGAGTTTCTTATTTCATTTAACCAATATTGACTCCTGTGACAGCTTAAGGGGGTTAGGGAAGGGGCTGTGCTCCTTCTTTTGTAACGACATAACATTTTAATGATGGAGGATGTATCTGATAATCAACTGATGCAGACATAAAATATTCCAAGGCCAGAATAACACAGGAATGCCAGGAATGTTTGCTTATTTGGACTCTCCTACCCACTGCCCTTTTTAATGAAAGTATTCTACTTTCACTCTCGTCTTTCTACTTTCCGCAAAGTTAGGGTGAAAACTTTTCCAACATGAACGAAGAATACTAAAACACCAAATAAAGTACAAAGCAAGAGAACAAAAAAATAAGTAAGCTTAAAGACAGTGGGGGAAAAGATAAAAGTTTGTCTGGTTGTCAAACTTATTGAGCAGAATGTACATGCCTGAAATAAAATCTGGAAACTTTCACTTGCAAATGGAAGGAAAGTTGAGCTTTCATGTTGCAACCAAAGTTTTTGGCAGTTTGGCTCCAAATTGCCTAAAAGTAGCTACAAAATGCCAATTTTAACTCAATACTCAGGGGTGTCGTGGGTTAATTTATTGAGCTATTTTGTCTACAAAATAGCCTCATGGTCGGCATGCAGCCTCAAGTTTCTGGGAAGGTTGGTTCTTTGGTTGGTTGGTTGGTTGGTTGGTTGGTTTTTGGGTGGACCATGTTCAGCATTCCCGACGACTGTCGAATTTTACCAAAAGGCTAGTTGTCGGGGCAGGAACAAAAATGCAGATGAGAACGCACGGAAAATTCTGCTACTAAAGCGACACTACGAAAGTGTCCGGATTTCATTCGCTTGATGTTGGATATTTATATATCAAATAGAAATGGCTGGCTTCCTTGTGGTAGACTTCCTTAGAAAACGAATCATCAGCACAAACCAGGTTTACACGAGAGCGGAAGCGAGTTCTAGTAAATAATCCTTTGTACGCATGCGCACAACTTACGTTTTGAGTTATATGGTTCAACTTTAGAGTGTGAGAATAACATGACTTCTGTGCAGGGATGTCCCATAGTAAATGATGGTAAATAGATGGCAAATAGTTTGAACGTATAAAAAGGGCAGAATCGTGAATTTCGAACGAAAACGAATTATTGTTCGCCCCTTTTGGTAGGTTTTAAAATTAATGCCCATGCCACTCGATCACTAGGTCCTTCAAAGGCACAAGGTCGACAAGGAAAAAGATTGTATGGGTGGCATAAACGTTGCTCGTACGTACGACTTGCTAAGCGCAAAGTTAGAGGTGACTTATCAGAGAAATGGGTTTCTGGTTAGGCTGCGTGGCGGTAGCGGGATTGTTTGTACAAAGTTTGAGCGGAAAGATCAGCAGACAATCAAATCAAATCAAATCAAATCAAAACAATTATCACCTCCAATACGAAGACAAAAACACAACAGCTCTACGCAAGATTCGTTTCACAGTTTTATAGACACAAGCATCGGTTATCATTTTTCAGATTACCAAAAACGCATAAATTTACTCATTCCCCGCTTCCTTTTAAGTTTCTCCCTTTTGTTACACAACTCTAGCTGCCACGAAAGCCAATAAAAAGAGCCAAAAACGAACATACGACAGTCTCATGAAAGTCTCGTGACTCGCCATTGAACTTTGTCTCATCACATGTTTGCACGTGACAAAACACCACTTGTTTACACAAAACAGTAATCTGATCTCACGCTCAATCAACATAACACATTCTTTACACGTGAAACGACCCACACTAAACATTATCACATGACTGCTTGGCCCTGCGATAAAATCCCCCCCGGACCTATTAAAGCACAATTTGCCCTTGAGTTGATCACGTGTACTCCACGTGATAAAATTCACGTTGTTTACCACATCCGCCAACCACTCCATTATTCTCGAATTCGCTCATTTAAAATTCCAACGATTCCTTTACCCATTACCACCTCTCTACATAACAAAACATCCCTTAATATTATTTTCACCCAATTTTTTATCTTACTTTCACATCAAAACGCTCATCAAAACAAAATTTATTCGCTAAACACAACCACTGATTTTTGTGTGGCTTCAGCGAAGCTGAGACCACTACCGTGTGGGACCAATATTTTTGCTGGAGTTTAATTTTATGAATGGTGATTTTTTTGTGTGTTTTGCAGGACTAATTTTTGCAATTGAGGAAACTGTTTATTCTTCCTTGGAATTTCCTGGCTGTAGCAGCATTTGATTTTATAAACTGCTCCCCCTCTGTCGCTCGGTTCGTCTTTGTCTTTAACGTTCGTCAGTAGCTGTCGTAAAGTAGTGGTAGGTTTGTGAGCAATGCGGATGTTGTAGGGTTGTAGGATTCGTGCGATAGTTTCAGAAGTCCCTGTGATGTAAGGTATGGTTGCAGTAGTGACAGGTGTCGCGTTAGTGTTCGTAGCGTTTGGTTCGAAGTTTCTGTAAGTGTTGTGTGTAATAAAGTCCCGATTGTAATATTGTTCTTGTTGAAAATGTTGTCTAAGTACTTGATTTCGTCCGTTAAGTTGTCGGGTGAGTCACAAACTGGTTGCGCACGTCTTGTCAGGGTCCGTATAGTCGAAGCTTTGTGAGAAGTTGGGTTGTAAGGTGTTTGGTCGAGTAGTCTGTCGGTATGTGTCGGTTTTCTGTAAATTGTCGTCCGTAGTTTGTTATTGTCGCGGGTAACTAAGCAGTCTAGAAAAGGTATTTTACCATTTTCCTCGATCTCATTAGTGAACTGTATGTCGGCGTTTTGTCCGACATAGAACAAACACCACTGAACCGTTGCCAACAGCTACCTGCACCTTACAAACGACTGATTGCCGACAATAACAAGACAGACAAACAATAGACAAACCGACTTATTTGACTTACAATAGACCAACGGACATCTTACGAACAAAAGACGGATCGAAACTAACCAATCACGTTTAACAGTCTTCACAGCCAATAACATCACGGCTTAACTGACAGACAACCAATAACATCACGAGATCGTCGACCAATCAGGGCAATGACCAGAGACTTGTAACATCTGACGATTCACAGTTCAGTTGACTCTGATGATGACTTCCGCTCAGGTTGTCAAAACGTCAGTCAATGTCACCTCAAACAGTCGTTCTCAGGACCACACTCACCCGGACAATCACAATTTACCGAATTATGATATGATTCCTGGGTTCAAACCATTTACAATAGATGAAATTATTTCTTTGTCTCACAATGGAGTCACTTTAGGTGTTGTTAAACAGATTTGCAGGTCCAGTCATTGTCGTAAACCATTGTCTTAAGTCGCTATATATATAAAAATGTGTGTGGTTCTACAAATGTAAATTAGTATACACTGTATGTTGAGTCATTGGAGTATAGCCATTCAAATGACAGTGATTCAGCAGCACAATCTCTTTGTTTGCTTGTTTTCTTTTTGTGAATTTAAACTTTCCTTGTTTCGAGAGTGCTCGTGAGAGTGAGAGACTGTTGATTCAAGTCATGGGTTCAAATAAGAAGGATCTCTGATTTGAGTAAATTAAATTTGCTTGATTTTTGATTTGCTGGCACCTTAATATCACCAGAGATCTTTACATGTAGTTTGGAGATGTGCTTATGAGGTCTTTTGTTCATCTTTGTTGGTGATCAGTAAAGAAGGGTGCTCAAGGAGTGAGACTTAATTGGTGAGATGTTGAACAAAACTTTTTAAAGCTGACATTTTTTTGGATTAGGACTTTCTGTAGTTTATTGTATTGTATCACATCATGTCTCCAAGGTGAGAACAAATGCAGTACCTTGAATTATAAAAGTGTTTATTTGCGAATGTGTCTTTTTCTTTACATATTTTGCAGAGTAGTGCTGATGAAAGAGAAGGTCTTCTAAAAGAATCGTCTTGTTCAGATTTAACTAATGTCAAATTTATTCAGGTAGGCAGTCGTAATTGACATCGATCTGTATTCCAAGTTGTTAGGGTCCTTTCAGAAACAAAAGAAATCTGATTTGTTTAGTGTGAATGATTCAGAACAGCCAATATGTGGCACAGGATTCCAAGTTAGTACAAGGTCAGGCTTCCTTCATCAACTGTAATGATTTTATATTTATTACATTTCAGCTACCTCACAATACATCTCCTTTGGACGTATCATCAGCATCATCTCATGTGACAAATGTGGATGCTCACGCTATTGGCTTCTGGAAAGCAGTTCTCATACCAGTGAGTCCAAAAATGTGTTTTTGGTGCCGGCAGTTACTGGGGGATGTAGAAAGAAATCTGTAGCTTTTACTTGCCTATCAGTGCAGGCAAGTACTGCATTTGAAAAGACATGTTCATTGTGCGTTGCTTTGTAAAGAAAAACCTGTATTTGTAGCATTTTGTCGATGTAGTCCATTTCAGAAGTGTAGCTGTCAACTGACTTGTCTTATGTTTCCTCTCATCAGGGGGTGATAGAGTATTCATTATGTTTGTTCTTTGCTAAACTGGTCAGCTATACCTTCCTCTTCTGGCTGCCATTTTATATTGAAAACACAGGTAAGCTCTTTCAATATTTTGTGTCTAACATTTAATTTGTGGCTTTTTTTCAAGGTGAATGTCAGGGTTGCAATTATTATTATTATTATTATTATTATTATTATTATTATTATTATTATTATTATTATTATAGCAGTGCAAGACGTATATATGCCACCACCCTAAAAAGCATGCACAGGGCGCGAACATAGCCTATGCAGCTAATTTTCGAGGGGAAAAAAACCTGTCTTCTACTAGAATGAATAAAAAGCACTAATGCCGCTAAAATGTTCAGTCTCTTAAAAACTAAAATGCCTCAAATAAATACAAGCCTAGAAACTTAAAATAATCTCTTTTAAAAATTGTCACGTTAAAATCTAAAAGATGTCTTTTACCGCACTTATTATTATTATTATTATTATTATTATTATTATTATTATTATTATTAAGCTTTCAACATTGCACTCCAAGGTGCATCAGTTTTTTGCCTGTATTGTTACTCGTTTTGTCACATATTCATAGTGTGCAAAGCTAAATTTTGTTCTAGTTTGTAACATTGGAAATGCACATTATTGTTTTGACAGCCAGCCTTGACACTGGCTCCCCACCAAAAGGCTGCGAGTAGAAAAGAGAACGAAAAACATGCTTGTGTTGGCAGAAGTCTGTTTTGGAAACTAATTAACATTTCTCATAAGCCAGGGGTTTGCTCTCTGCACTTACACAAATACAGTTAATTGGTTATATTGCTGTGGGTTTATATTTAAGTGTTTGCGTAGCCTGATACAAACACGGGAGAGGTTGATAACTTTCGAGAATTCTCCCACCCCTCGAGTGTTTATATCAGGCTATGCAAACACAGGAACGAATTTTCTGTTGCTTTTATAAAATAACTTGTCCTCTCAAAGATCGTGACATCGCAACTGTGTTTACATACTCTCGTGCAAACACACCTCTCAGCCAATCAGAGCGTGCGTAGTATCTTAGTTATTTTATAATAGTAATTGTTATTATAATTTTGTAGCTATGATTGACCGGATGCTAACCCTTATCAGGTACTCACCAGTTTAACCATGAGCTTTTTTGTTTTACAATATCATTTCAGTGTTGTAAGGAAGGACGTGTTTCGCTTAGTTAAGTTTCTCACCTGAATTGTTGGTTACGGTGACCTGTGCCTCTTCCTCGCAGTATTTACAACTTTAAAGGGACTTAGATAAAAGTTTGGGGACAACTTATTAGTTTTCTCAACCTTTAAAAGGACAGTATTTAAAGTCTTCTAGCGACTGGTTTTTGATCACATCTACAACTACTTTTATTAATTATCGTACTCGCTTACAAATTTAAAACGTCCGAAATTTTTACAGTACATTACAAAACTTAAGAGTACTTTCTTGGGCGACGCCATCATATATTCACGGCCAATATACATGATATAGCTAAAATTTGGATTAGGTTTTGCTCAGATGTCGTATTTTTATGAAAGACAAAAACATAGATAAATTCCATTTTGCAGTTGCTATTTCAATCTTTGATCCAAGCCCAGTTTTATGATAATTACATTGCCAGTGCCAGTGGTGCCAGTCCTCTTCTGCCTCATCATCAATCAACACAATTGAAAGGTCCTATTCATTGTCACTAGCGAGTGGTTCTTCTTCATCTGTACCTGTTGGTGACTGAGGTGATTGATCAAGAAGCTCATAGTTCTTTTAAATGAGCTCTTTGTGATGAAGAAGATCAAAGAAGAAGAAACAGCTTGCTGTCGTCAATTTTATACGTAGCTCGGAGGACTATCTGAAGCCCCCCGTTGCAATTGGAGAAGGTCTATGCTTTTCATCCTCTACTGTTCCATCGATACTGCCAAACTCTACCGAACTCTAGTTGAGACATGCTTTAGAATGACATAAGCTTGATTGAATTTGTGTTTCTTCCCCTCAGTGTGTCTGTAAAACCTTGAGGGTGTAGATTTTGCTTCAGTCTAATTCATGTTTTGTAGGCGTAAACGTACTTTAGGCATGTTTAAGCAAACTGTCCGAAATTTTTGTCCGAAATTTGTCCGAAATGAGAGAAAAAGTGTCCGAGAATTAAACGTGCGAAATAAAACGTCCGAATTTTTTGCAAGTAATGTATACTTTTTACCAATGGTTATTCATGAGCGCACATCGGAGAATTCTTTGACACATTCTATCGAGATCGCCATGCTACAGCTGTTTTTGCATAAGACTGTTAGTTGAAATTAACAGTGTTTAGATTTGCTATCAGCGGAATTGTCTGTCTTAATTTTGTATTGATCAACCAAAACAGAAAGAAAATAACTGTACTTGAACAGTAGGTGAATAAGAAATTTTACGATGCCATAATTCCTCAATGTTTTTATTTGCAGTTATTGGTGGTCAGGAGTATAATGCAACAACTGCAGCAGATCTGTCCACACTGTTTGATGTAGGAGGAATAATAGGTAAGATATAAACTCGCTACTTACTAAACAAACCTAGGTAATGTTAGCATCAATACACGCGACTGCTATCTTGATTCCTACACTCAATGAGAAACAAAATTCCTTGGACGTTACATAGTAAGTTTCTACAGCCCTCTGGGTCTTAATAATCGTTTCTAATGTTTTTATTATTATTATTATTATTATTATTATTATTATTATTATTATTATTATTATTATTATTATTATTATTATTATTATTATTGTTTTGCAGGAGGAATCCTTGCAGGATTTGTTTCCGACAAAACAGATTGCAGCGGAATCACAGTTGTTACCATGTTAATAATAGGAGGACCAATGGTGAGTTGATGGTATATTCCCAGGAGAGAAGGGGGAGGGGGGACTCCCCAAAATTTAGTTCGTGGGTTTACCATTCAGAACTTGAATCCATAACTATATTTCAGAACTTCGCTCTTGCAAAACTATTATAAATACACTTTATGTGTATATAAATAATCGAAGTATTTCTATTATGCCATATTTCTAAATCCATGTAGAATTGTGCTTTACAGACACTCGAGTCCAATAATTTGTGATAAATTAAATCAGTAAGTAACCAAGAGATCACCTTGAAAAGTAAGCTTATTTAAAAGTCTTGAAAATCGAATCTAAGAAAACTATCATGGGCAGTTTGAGTTCCTGTTAAAAAAATGTCATTTATGATGCTAATTAGATACTTTTTTCAGCTTTTTATTTATAGATTCTTTGCCAATGCTAGCCTCAAAACCAATATTTGTAAGTGTAGACTACATTTTTTACTGTTTGTATTTGCTTTATTAAATAAGCTGTAATGTCCGACACTTTGACTGTGCCAGTGTTCTCTAAAAATGAAATAAACTGTTTATCAGAGAGACTACTTTCTACAGTCTGCTTTGCACGTGACAGCCTGTTTAAGGGAATGCAAGTCAGTGTTAAGTGAAATTTTGTCAGCTTTACCGTTATTTGTGTTTTCTTGCGATGAGTCGCATCTACTTTGATCATGCTCAAATTCAAGTTGTTTACATTCACGTGCATTTGTGTGCAAGGCTGCATTGAATTGAATTTTTCTTCCATGTTTATTTCTTTGGCTTCCCATTGTCTGTCTACATTGCCTTGACAATTCCAAAATTTCGTTCGTCTTGCTTATCATTTATATAAAATAAGGAGCAGAAATTCTGGTCGAAACATTTAATGGGACTTGTCAGTCTGTCTCAAATTGTTAGGAACCCGTTGGTTGTTTTCGGTTATTAATCCCTGGCATGTAAAATTCCCCACTGGTGCCCTTACTTACCAACAATCTGCTTGTGTTCGCAGTTCTTATGATGCTCACTGGTCTGTTTGTTAATGGACCTTATGCTTTAATTACAACGGCAGTGTCAGCAAATCTGGTGAGTTAAAACTCTTAAATGTGGAGTACTAGCTTTTATCTTACAAGCAGAAACTAGAAAAATTAAAGACTCTCTGTCGACTACAATGCAATGCGCGCGTTTGTTTATGTTTTGATTCCTTTGGAGAGAGAACATTGTGTTAAAATGGCTAGATTTGAGCCCTTTAGCAGCCAAGAAAGGAAATGAAGGTGTTGACTTCGTTAGGTGTACACGTTTTGTCAATAGAAAGAGCTAAATTTTATGGTTTATAAGTCTTGCAGATGACTGTAATAAAATACGATTCATCGTAGACTGTCATTACACGTCACGCAGTCAGAAATATTTTCAAATTGACGTAGCGCATTTGGTTTTTAGTGTATCGGGTCATGAGTTCGCTCATTCATTTATGTTCAATAGCACTTATACCTTAATTTATTATTCAACAAATTGTCACTATGCCCATATATGGTAAGGAAGCCCTCAATATCTGTCATCCTACATGACAGATATCCTGCGATATACGTAAATGACCATATTTGGAAGTGCACGGCAGATTTTCTTTCATTGCTTGTTTGGCGGCCATTTTGAAAAGCGAGGCAGTTTTAGCAGTGTTCTCCGTAAATTTTAACTCTCTGGAAGAACCTTTCCACGACTAAATGCTCTCAAAATGTCAACAAGTGTTTGCTTCAGCTCACAAAGATATCCAGAGGTTGACTTGGAATTTTCATAGTGAGAACTCAACCAAGAAAATGCTATTGCGAACGAAGCAGCACACTTGCTCACGGAAAGTTGTAAAGACGAAAGTTGAAAAGATTTTTATTCACAGGAAGAGGACTTATTCTCGGTAAGGTAGCAATATTTTTTCCCTTTGTCTTGTCATTTCCAAACATGAGTTTGTAAATAAGTCTTTTTAAGTGAACGGCAGTAAACTTCGATTTCTTGAAGTTCTGTTTTGATTTTTATTAAGCTTTATGTGTTGCTAGCTTTTAGCGTTTTTATCATAGAGCCGTAGTTTTTCTCGTTCTGAAAATGGTAGTCGATGGGAATTTGTTGAATAATAAAACAATTATCCTGCTCAATCTTGCGGAATATCCCCTGATTTAGCCAACTCGGCCTACGGCCTCGTCGGCTAAGTATCAGGTGATATTCCGCGCGATTTCGCAGGATAATTGTTAAATACCCCACTTTAAAATGTCGAAAGGCGTGTAGAGTAAAAGCAATTGACATTACTTTATTTTTTATCACTAATGGTTGGAAAACCGCGATTTGTCATCCGCGGGGTGTGTTGAATACTCAGTCACGTCCGATCTACAGAAACATTTATTACTGTAGTCAGTTTGATATTCACTCACATTCAGTTCCACATAACCATAAGAATTCTGTTATTTTTCCCTGTGAACTCACTGGATCGTCCATAGTCACATTATTCTGATATGAGGTATAAATAAAAAACTGCGTGGTCTCGCTTGTCGGTTGAGAGCTGTGCGAAACATCGAGTGTCCGAATGTCGCTTTTGTGACCCGAAGAATAAAACATTTTTTAAATCAACACTGCTCCAATACTTCCCTGATAAATTTCATAGCTCCATAAGAAAATCTCTATCCATTCTACAGAAGGATGACTTGGATGAAGGCAGATTTCCACAGCCTTCAAATGCCGACACAAAACTTTGGGGTTTCGTGGTCCACGAAACCTCCGTTTAGGCGCGCATTGCATTGTGGTCGACAGAGAGTCTTTAAGTGAAAAATGTGCTGATTTGCAGGGAACGCATCCATGTCTCCAAGGCAACACGAAAGCAATGGCCACTGTAACAGCTATTATTGACGGCACTGGCTCCATGGGTAAGGAGATGAATAAGCCCCCCCCCCCCCCCCCCCCATTATAAGCCCTCATGCTTGATTAAGTTAACGTACTCTTTCCCAAAGTTTCGGGAGTTTCGTTATTTTCCAACGGGTAAATGCCGTCATGTCAGCCCTGGACTTATACCCATGATTTTATACCATGTATTTGAGCAGTTTTGATTAGCAGTTTAACTGTTGTTTCAACCGATCAGAAGCAAAATTAAGGGTGAGTTGGCTTGCCGCGCATATTGAAGATTCTAGATGCATGATGTTCACCTTGGCTTGCTACCTGTGCTGAGTTTGTTGTGTCATTTTTGCTCAATGTTGTGCTTGGCCAGATGTGATCGCAGTCATTACTAAACCAGATAACAGTCACGGCTTGGCGCTATCCACATCTACCTTGTGTGACGTTATCAGTTTGAATGACGTGGCTCACGACCTTTCAGCCGAGACTCAAATCCTCATTGCTCTAAGACATGACGAGATAAGAGCAAAGTTTGATACTTGAAAACAAGTCTGTTTTGACAAGTCGATGCAAGTTTAGAAGTGAATCTGCCTACAAAGTAGTGTCTGTCAGTCAGATGGACTCGCACGGCCAACAGGTCTGACAGTACAGAGAACGATTTGTATGAAGTTTACTACCTGTGTTGTTAGTTCCTTGAGATACATTGCAGTATTCTCTTCTGTTGTAGGTGCTGCGCTCGGTCCGCTTTTGACGGGAATCATCTCGCCTACGGTTTGTAAGGCTGTTTCTGTTCATTGTAGAACTTGTTCATGTTGCTCTAGTGAAGTGAATTAGATTATATCCAAGTAAATTTCTCTTGGTGCTCATTTGGTTATTTCTTGTGTCTTTTGTAACTTCGGGAGAGAACATATCAGTGCAAGGCCAAAAACGAGGAAAGTCAATGCGATGTTGCACAGGCTAAATTAAATAAAACGAAATAATAGGTGAAAAAAAGTTCTCGGAAGCTGTTTAGATGGGCACACCACTGGAATGGATTTGCAACGCACAATTTATGAGCTTAACAAGCTAGGACAATGAATGAGTCAATGTGGACTACAATATGCATGTACCTAGTTACATTCATGCAGTGATGACCAAACAACACCGTCACCTAACTTATCAATTTCCCCTTTTTGACTTAAGATCACTGTCCGAACTGCAGTTGACGTCCAAGGTTTAATGCCAGATAACATGAAATGCATGTGAAATGTCTTGCAACATTCGGAATGCTCGTGAGTGATTGATGAAATCGAAGCCCTTTGAAAAACCTTCAAAACGCGCTTGTTCTCCCAGCTGTATTTTTTGCAACAACTTGAGGAAGGATTTGGTGTTAACATTTTCCTTTGCCTTCTTGTATCTTTAGGGTTGGAACAATGTGTTTTACATGTTAATTACCGCTGATGTCTTAGCAGCCTTGGTAAGTATCATTTGCTTTTGGCTGCTTTTAAACATTTCTTTTTCTAGTGCTGAAGTCTTTTAAGTTGATCACTCCCTGATGACAAGAAAAGCTAAGAACGTCTACCGGCCTTCACGAGGTTGGGCTGACTTGAGATATTTACCATATCTGAACGAAGTGGCGCAAGGCAGGACTACGTAAAACAGTGACAAGTGTTTGACAGAACTGTCGTTGCTAAAAAATTTACTTGGTCAAAACAAGGATATGAACTACGCAAATTAGTAAGGCGATGCATTCTCCAAGGAAAAATGTAACTTGTAAGGCGACCTGAAAACCTCAACTAGTTTACATTGTCAGCACCTATTACTATAGAATAAGATCTGCCTATTGATAGATTTTTTTTTAGTATTTGGTGTGCCCATTGCGATAGCGGTTTAATTTGCTGCAGTGGGGTGACAGGGTTAAATGGGTACGTTAGAAAATCGTTTTTTTTTATGTTCTATTTCAGCTCCTCAGCAGACAAGTCTTGTTTGAAATATCTTCACTCTGCCGTTCACGCACGGTGTAAGTATTGCAGCGCCGTGTAAGCTGTTCTTTCTATTTCTCGCACGGTAATTCGCTGTAAATTTCCTAAAATGAACCCCAGTTTAAATACGTTTTCGCAGATTTGTTTTCGAAGAAACTTGAAGTGGTCCATGGGATTGGATTTACACCTAATTGCGACATCGTTGCTATATAAAGATGAAAAAAAAACAAAAGGAGAAAGCCAAATAGGAATAAATTAGGCACCCTAGCTCTAACACCATTCAGGGAATTGCTCTGACCAACGGCTAAAGTTCACAAGATCTATACGGAGGCCCAATTTACCTTGTATCAACTCAATTGATACAAAATGGAAGTATTATACTGTAGTGTATTAAAATCTGAGAATGTAATTTGCATGGCAAATTTTCATTCTTTCATTTGTGTATGACAACGTTATTGCAGTTAGGTGTATATTCAAATGGGAAAACCAGAAAACGTGGCAGATTTTCATGGCAAAACGTGGTAAATTGACAATCACTTTGCAAGTCGTAGCACTATGAAAAGGCTTCCTCTTCATTGTCCATGCTAACACTTTGTCCCCGTTATTGTTCCTTTCATAGAGTGCTGCCCAGCTTGCCTTATGTGGAATCTGGCGTTCATTCAAGTAGTGAAGAGGCAAGCGATTCGGGACATGGGGAGCAAGAGCCTCTACTCCACAGCTAGTCAAACCAAATCACAGTAGTTCATTTCTTTTTAACAGTCAGACGTTAAGCTTCGCTCTACTTTTGTTAGAGCGGTCTTTCGATGACTCATATGTAAGCAAAACAAATCTATCGCAGAGCCAATTTAGCGCGGGGCAACTCTTGAAGTTAAGCATGGTTGATTTCTATTCCGGTTACCTGATTGGCTAAGAAAACGTCATTGCTCTGATTGTACAAACATCTTCAGCTTAGCCGAGCAACACTTTTCAAATGCCTATCTGTAAGAAAATCTATATTCAATTGAAAGTTGTCTTTACGACGGTTCGCATTCTCGAGAAATCTGAGTACTCGTTACAACACTGAGTTTCTTTCGTACTTTACAATGAAATTGCAATTGTGAAGAGAAACTATGTGTAAATAGGGAATCGGATTAATCCTTGAGCTTGTAGCTATATTAGCAATTTTTTTTTAATATTTTGGAACTGTGGGTGGGACGCAACACAAATGAAATTTAGATCTATGTAAGTAAAAATCGTCTTCTTACTTTAAAGAAATTGTTTTACAAGTTTAACTATAGACGTTCAAAATTTTGGAAAGTTCAAACATTTTAATTAAAACCATTGTTGGAGTTTAGATTTTGTGAACAAATTCACAATTTTTAATATATTTCAGAGGAACCATTTGAGTTGAGACGAAGCAGGGGTGGGGGGGGGGGGAGAATAAATTAACAATAGGAAACAATTTTTACACTCTTTTGGAAGGATGATTGGATTTTTATTACCGGAGAATCAATAATTTAATTATACATGTTTCGTTGTTCCTCCTCTTTCATTATGTTACGTAACAGCGCTGTTGAGCAGTGGAAAATTCATACAAAGATTATTGTATTTGCATCATGCAATTAAAACTGAAAGTTAGTTCAATTTCGCTTTTTTGACTCTTTCTTTCTCGAACATGGCTGTCTTGAGTATGTTGATTACGTCCTCGTTTTCAGTCTTAACGTCTACTGGTCTGTTGCCCCTGTTATCCCGGATGTTGAGATCGGCGTTGGCTTTTATTAGTAGTTTAGTGAACTTGCTGTCGCTCCGCTGTACACACATATGTAACGGCGTCTCATGAGCCTCGTCTGAAAGCAAGGTACATGTCAGCAAATAGATATACTACTGAATAGCCTGTTCCAGGCTTAGGATAGTGTGAAAAAGCGACAACCAGAAAGGCGCTCGAGAAGATAAAATGAGCGTGGTCTGTAGCCTTCCTCGTTAACACTCAATCTCTTGCACTTGCGGACAACTTTTGAACTACAACATTTTTGGGCAGAAATTCACGTACAAAGTTGTCAGCAGGGTAATTAATTCAGCTACTGATGGGGTAATCGGCTTGTGGAACGCGGAAAAAGTTTTGTTTTTTCGAGCTTTGGGCGGGATAAACAGCAACTGTTTACTCCTTAAGAAATCTGACAAGCTAATGAATTCGGTAAGCTAAACTCGTTTGAGTAACCTGTTGTATGATGTTAAATAATCCTGAAGAATATTGAATGATGCTGAATGGCATTAAACAGTTTGATTGCCATCAAACATTCACAGAACAAAGCTGTATTCAACAGTGTTGGATAATATTGAAGGAAAACAACGGAAACTGATGCTGAGCCCTAATGGACCTACTGAATCTTTTCCTGACTTCTACTTACTTTCAGTACAACAGCAAGCACTACAAATAGTTGTGTGGAACAGCTATGGACTCCCCAGTTTCCGTTGTCGTAGCAGAAATCGTTATGCAAAACATCGAGGAACGAGCCCTTGCAACTTAACAAACGAATACTACCACTCTGGCTACGCTTCGTTGACGATACCTTTACAGATGTAAATAAATAGGAAATCGACGATTTTCACGAACACCTCAACAGACAGAACGCCGACATACAGTTTACTAAGGAGATCGTGGAAAACGGTAAAATGCCTTTTTTTGATTGCTTAGTTACAATATCAAACTACGGACGACAATTTGCAGAAATCCGACGCATACCGACAGACTGCTCGGCCAATCATCTGACAACCTAACTTCTCACAAAGCAACGACTGTACGGACCTTGACGAGACAAGCGCAACTACCTACACCTGACAGTTTAACGGACGAAATGGACTACTTGGATAACGTTTTTAGCGAGCAGAACTTTACAAACGCGACTTTATTAGACGCAACACTTACAGACCATGATCAAGGAACTCTGTCTGCAACTATACATTACATCAAAGTACGGCGGCCCACAACTGTCACATCAAAACAAAATGCTCACATCAAATTCAACTCCCTCACAGCAAATTCAAATCACTCACAGCAAATTCAAATTACTCACAGCAAATTAAAAACCACTCACAGCACATTCAAATTGCTCACAGCAAATAACAAATCCACCACAGCAAATTACAAATCGTTCATATCAAATTCAAATCGTTCACATCAAATACAAATCGCTCACAGCAAATACAAATCGCTCGCAGCAAATACAAACACTGTCAGTGTAAAGGGAAGACTGCGGACTGTGGACTACAAACTGCGGACCAGGGGAAAAAGCAGACTGAGGGTAAAATGCAGACTGCAAACTAAGGGTAAAATTCAGAGCGAATACCGCAGACTAGGCGTAAAATGCAGAATTAAGACTGTAGACCAGGGGGAAAATGAGAGAAAAGACAGCCGGAAAAATGTCTGCGCTCGTAGAAGTTTGCAGAAATCCATTTCTGGTCAAAATGTTTGCATTTTTTTTTTCGTGTTCTGATGGGAAAATTTGTTTACTAATTGAGAAGTAGAATAGTTTTTCCACCAATGATTTTCCGGAATACGTTGTTCATAAAAGAGCTTTGCTTCAACTTCAAGCCATAGATTGATCCACTAAGCAAAACAACCTGTGCCGGTGTGATAAGCAAATAAACTCGGACGGGAGTAAATGTAGAGCTAAATCGGAACCTGGAGTGTTCCAAACGATCGCTTTTCTACGAATGAACTTCATTTGCTAACTAGCTGAGGTAAAGTCAAACTCCGCTAGATATTTAACAATTATTCTACGAGGGCGCGCTGGATATGAAATGATAGATAACCAACGAGGCGCGTAGCGCCGAGTTGGTTATAATCATTTCATATCCAGCAAGCCCGAGTAGAATAATTGTTTTATTAAAAACTTAACTACTATTTTTGTTAAAAAAATCAAGAAAGAAAGAGAAAAATGAGAAAATGGATAAAAAGGGAGCAAGAATCGATCACATGACTGAACGAAAAAGGCGCCAAAACCTTGCGAAGTGTTGCAGCGTTTCATTGCAAAGCTGAATGAATCAATGAAAACTGCTCGAAAGTGAACGAAGTGGCACAAGTTTGGGAAAAAAAATCTTCTAATTATTGGCTCTGAAATATGGTACATGCTTGATTTTTCCCGAAACATTGTTGTAATCATCGTTCAAAGCGGATTGAAGCTGTACAATTTCACCATATTAGCTGCTGGAGTTGAAACAGAACAAGTTTGTAATCTGTTCGCACAACGGAGCCATCATGTGCGTGTTTGATCGAAATGAAGACAGAACCAATTTGAACTTGAAGAAGTAATTTCTATGCAGCTCAGAAGCAAGATTACTGTAGCGAGGAACATTAGAATTCACCATCATAGTTTGTTTAATGCAAAGCACAAAATGCAGTTGTTCTCGGTTTATAGGTTGCGGACGGAATGGTAAAAACAGCATTCAAACAACTGGAAAAGCGATTCAACTCCGTTTACATGGCATCCGATTTCTATCTGAGCATTTGGACCTGTTGGAACACAGAGCTACAACGAGTGCAGGTAAACCAGTGTCAATTTTGCGTGTTAAAACCGAAAAAAATTTTCGCCCTTCCTTCGGCCTTCTTGGTAGTTTGCAGCTGTAGTTTGTTTAGTACTTGTTTAGACTGCTTCATGATTTTCGCACCGAATCGTCATGAATGTGACAGTTGTTATTAAATGCTTCTGCCCCATTTCACTGTGTTTTATTTTGTCTTGTCTTGATATTTTGAAGTGGAAAGGCTTCCTGATAAAACCTACCGTTTGTTCAATTTTAATGATCGACGTGACGATCGATGAAAGAAATTAATTGTAAACACAACGCTCAATGCTTAAATTTCTAATTTCTTTTTCTGCACAGTTTCTTCAAACAATTTTGACTTGACGTGTCAGACGACGCTGTTAGTGACGCTGTTGGAATTTCTGCTTAATTCAAATTTGCTGCCAAGTGATTTTTCTTGTCTATTTTTCTCGCCGGGTTGCTGGCGAGGAAAAAACTTCCAGCTCACTTTGTTCATTTTGTTGTTGAGTGTTCATTGTCCATATTTGGTCACAGCAGGTATATGAGCTGATAGCCTGGCTCCGTTGAGCCAATCAGAATGGTAGAAATCCAATATACCTAGTCCAGTTTTTAATAAATATTATTATTAAAAACTGGACTAGGTATGTTGGATTTCTAGCATTTTGATTGGCTGAACGGAGCTAGGCTATCAGCTCATATACCTGCTGCGACAAATATGGTCAATGAACACTCAACAACAAAATGAACAAAATGAGCTGAAAGTTCTTTTCCTCGCGAGCAACCCGGCGAGAAAAATGGACGAGAAAAATAACTTGGCAGCGAATTTAAATTAAGCAGAAATTCCAACAGCGTCACCAACAAGCATCACCAACAGCGTCGTTTAACGCAAGTCAGAATTGCCTGAAGAAACTGTGCAGAAATAGAAATTTAAGCATTATAAGTGGAGCGTTGTGTTTTCAATCGTCACGTCGATCATTGAAACTGAACAAACGGTAGGTTTTATCAGGAAGGCTTTCCACTTCAAAATGTCAAGGCAAGACACAAAATAAAACACAGTGAAATGGGGCAGGAGCATTTAATAAAAACTATCACACATTCATGGCGATCGGTGCGAAAATCATGAAGCAGTCTAAACAAGTACTAAACAAAATACAACTGCAAACTACCAAGAAGGAAGGAAGGGCGAGATTTTTTTCGGCTTTAACACGCAAAATTGACACTGGTTTACCTGCACTCGTTGTAGCTCTGTGTTCCAACAGGTCCAAATGCTCAGATAGAAATCGGATGCCATACAAACGGAGTTGAATCGCTTTTCCAGTTGTTTGAATGTTGTTTTTATCATTCCGTCCGCAACCTCTAAACCGAGAACAACTGCATTTTGCGCTCTGCGTTCAACAAACTATGATGGTGAATTCTAATGTTCCTTGCTACAGTAATCTTGCTTCTGAGCTGCATAGAAATTACCTCTTTAAGTTCAAATTTGTTCCGCTGTCTTCAGTTTGATCAAACACGCACATGATGGCTCCGTTGTGCGAACAGATTACAAACTTGTTCACTTTCAACTCCAGCAGCTAATATGGTGAAATTGTACAGCTTCAATCCGCTTTGCACGATGATTACCTCAATGTTTCAGGAAAAATCAAACATGTACCATATTTCACAGCCAATAATTACAAGATTTTTTCCAAAACTTGTGCTACTTTGTTCACCTTCGAGCAGTTTTCAGTGATTCATTCAGCTTTGGAATGAAACGCTGCAACACTTCGCAAGGTTTTTGGCGCCTTTTTCGTTCAGTCATGTGATCGATTCTTGTTCCGTTTAAATTTCTTTTCTCATTTTTCCCGTTCTTTCTTGATTTTTTTAAATACTGGTAAAGTTTTTAATAAAACAATTATTCTACTCGGGCTTGCTGGATATCAAATGATTATAACCAACTCGGCGCTACGCGCCTCGTTGGTTATCTATCATTCGATATCCAGCGCGCCCTCGTAGAATAATTGTTAAATAGTTCCCCGGCGGTCACCCATCCAAGTACTAATTCCGGCGAACAGAGCTTAACTGCGCTAACTGGAAGAATGTTTTCATTATGGTGGACGTTTCACTCCGTTATCTCCCACCCAAATGTTTTTTTTCAGTACAATATACATTTTAAAAAATCAGGATAAAGACGGAAAGGAAAGCAAAAGGTAAACATTTTAACTAATTGAATTCTTAGATACCAGTCCATGATCAAGGTACCATAAGTTCTTCTGTTCTTACGACGAGCGAAGTTGTACTTGGATGGGTGACCGACCGGGAACTACATGTAGCCGGCGACCTCAGCTAGTTCGCAAAAAAAGTTCATTCGTAAAAAGCGATCCTTCGCAACACTACAGGTTCCGGTTAATGAAATAAATAGCTCTACATTTATTCCCGCCAGAACTTATTCGTTTATCACACACAGGTTGTTTTGCGTGGTCCGATCAAATTCTGAACAATCTACGGCTTGAAGTTGAAGCAAAACTTCTCCATGAGCAACGTATTCTCGGACGATCCTTGGTGGAAAAACTGAACTTACTCCTCAATTAGGAAACAAACTTTCCTATTACAACACGAAAAAAAATGCAAACATTTTGACCATATAAATAGATTTTAGTAGATTGCTATAAACTTCCACGAGCGCAGTCATTTTTCCGGCTGTCTTTTCCATCTTTTTCCCCCTAGTCTGCAGTCTGCAGTCTTCATTTTGCATTTTTCCCCTATACTAGTCTGTGGTCTCCATTTAACCCCTAGCACGCATTTTACCCTCAGTCTGCAGTCTGCATTTTACCCTCAGTCTGCTTTTTCCCCATCCTCGGAGACGCAGGGGCAGCTAGTCGGGACGACGGGATTTACAGGGCGTTTTCATGGGCGAAAGTTTACAACAAGAGCGGGAGAGCCCCTGGGCACTTACTCTTACCGAACAAGTTCCAGAAGCGTTTGAAATCCCGCCTTCTGATTGGCCAGAAAAATATTTTTCCGGCCAATCAGCAAAGAGGAACAGCCGGGCGACTCTCATGTCTTCTCACACGAGGTTGTTTTCCTCATCGAACGTCGTAGTAGCGTGGCCCGTTCAACGGGAACATTTTTGAGGAGAGCTTCAGAAAAAATAAATAAATAATAAATAAACGAAGTCGAAGAAATCGCAAACTATAACGTGGTCGCAAGAAATCAAACACTCACCGGGATTTTTCACGGCGGACTTATCGAAGGTATCGTAAATTTTTAGAGCTAGCGACTTCCCCTTTCTCAAGTGTTACGTGAGGCTAATAGCTACTCGAGTAAACGATGTCCCTAAGATGCCGACCATTTAACTCTTGAGGGGGGGGGGGGGGGGAGGTGAATGATTTCGAAAAAAAAATTCCTGCAAGCCCTTGTCGGAAGAAAAAAATTGCATGCAGCACAAATGAAATAGAAAAAAAATTCTTGCACTGCTGCAAGCAAGAAAAAAAACATGTTGCAAAGCTATTTCATCATTCCAGGGGGACTTTACAAAATCCCAGCAAAACTGCAACCATTCTTCCCTTGCTCCCTTTAAACTCTGGAGTTGGTTATGCTTCAGAATGTGCAATGCATTCTTAGCTTTATAGGGTCCGACAATCTGTGAGCCAGCGAGCCACTCCAGTTAGCCTAAATCACACTCTGGTTTAGCCAAAACAACATTCCGGCTAGCCTACAGTTATTAGCTTTAATAGGTAGCTTGCGGTTAGCCCTACATAATGGGATATAAAGGGATTTCTGGCTTGCACGGTTCACAAGGCTCGCGAGTCATAGGAGTCATGCAAGCCATTATGGTTAGCCTAAATTACACACTGGCTAGCCTAGTTAGCACTGCAGTTAGCCTACAGTTCCTTTATAGGTAGCTTGCGGTTAGCCTTTTTATTGGGATTAGGGATTTCTGGCTCGCTGGCTCGTACTGTATCCAAACTCGTTAGCTTTATAATATCACAAGCAGTAATGGAGGTAAATTTTTCTATTTAAAGAATCAAGTTTTATTAGACAAAGAAACATGATTTGTTCATTTTTAATCTTTTTAACTGAAGCATTTTCATGTAACATAACATTTATAACATATAACATTTTTGCCATTTTTGATTTTGCGATGTTTTAGTAATGCACCTATCAATGTCTAGCCCCAATGGGGGGAGTGCAGGCATACCCAAGGGCTATAATGATTGACATTTTCAAATATTTTGGGTCACTAAAATTTTTAAATTCCCCACCCTCTGCCATTTCAAACCTTGGTTAAATCCTTAATTCTTGTTATGAAACTATTCTATGATTCTTGTTGTCAACCGTAAATAACATGTATTTATATTTTTCTATGTTTAAATATTTAGAAATAAGATATATCTCTATTATAACATATTCAGTATAAAAAGAAACAGATCCAAACCTTTCTTGTTGTCAACCGTAAATAAATAACAGTAACATGTATCTATATTTTTCTATGTTTTTATATTTTTAAATAAGATATATCTTTATTATAATATATATTCAGTATAAAAAGAAACAGATCCAAACCTTTCTTGTTGTCAACTATAAATAAATAAATAAGTAAGCAGTAACATGTATCTATATTTTCAATGTTTTTATATTTTAAAATGAGATATATAATTATGCCATAAAAAATTTTTCCCGGACCCCCTGAAGCGAGAAAATAAAAACCAGGAAGGCCTTTATAGAAGCCTGGCATAATGAGAGTAACCAGGCTTAAAGATCCACCCCACTTGAGGATACACTGGGAACAAGCCTACAGTGCTCGGTAGTAATGGGAACCACGAAGAACATTAAAACAGCTTGAAATTTTGTAGTTTTAACTTAATAAATGGACAGTTGTAGGTCTAAAAAAATAAATCACTGTTATGTCACAAAATGGCACTATTATGCCTGCAAATAGCACTATTATGCCGGCATTATGCTCGATGCTCCACCTATAGTATTATGCTCGAAATTATGCCGGCATAATATGTCAAACCCTAATTAGTAAGCTCATACAAAAAAAATTGTGTATTAAGTGATTTTCATAATCCCATGGAACAAACTGAAGCCCATGCATTTCACTTATGATTTATCTATTTGTTGTCTTGTCTGTGAACAAAGCTCCAGCTGGAATTGAAAACTAATGTAAGAACTCTTTTTTTTTTTTGAGGAAAAAAAAATCCTGCAGAGAAATGAAGAGGAAAAAAAATATTCTGCAGAGCATTTAGAAGGAAAAAAAATATCCTGCCCACCAGGTTGCTAGAAAAAAAAAGCTTGCTGACCAGAAATCATCCACCCCCCCCCCCCCCCCTCAAAAGTTAAATGGTCGGCCCCTAATTATTTCTCCTTGTTCGTTGAACTACGTCTGAAACTTTCCACGGGAATCTCCGATGCACGGGCCACGCAACTTTGTCGCTCGAGCGTGGGAACCACAGTTAATCAAAGCGTAATATGAGTGTTTGTATGGAACTGAAATTCGATCGAAAATAATCAGCGGTTTTCCGCTGAAAATGCATTAAAATGGAAATACAGTTTGAAAAACATTTATTTACCTGCTATGTGTTTGCTGCGTTTTTATTGCTTTTCCGAGTTTCTGGAGGCCGATCTGGGCGATTTTCTGCTTAACGGTCGAAGCGACGTCAAGTACCTGACATGACACGCTCAATCGACATAGTTGCGTGGCCCGAGCATCAGAGATGGAAAGTTTCAGACGAAGATCAAAGAAGAAGGAGAAATAATTAGTTACATTGGAGAAAGGGGAAGTCGCTAGCTCTAAAAATTTGCGATACCTTCGATAAGTCCGCCGTGAAAAATTCGCTGTGAGTGTTTGTTTTCTTGCGGCCACGTCATAGTTTACGATTTCCTCGACTTCGTTTATTTATTATTTATTTATTTTTTCTGAAGCTCTCCTCAGAAATGTTCCCGTTAAACGGGCCACGCTACTACGGCGTTCGATGAGGAAAACAACCTCATGTAAGAGGACATGAGAGTCGCCCGGCTGTTCCTCTTCGCTGATTGGCCAGAAAAATATTTTTCTGGCCAATCAGAAGGCGGGATTTCAAACGCTTCTGGAACTTGTTCGGTAAGAGTAAGTGCCCAGGGGCTCTCCTGCTCTTGTTGTAAACTTTCGCCCATGAAAATCCCGTCGTCCCGACTAGCTGCCCCTCGGTCTCCGAGGATGCTTTTTTCCCCTGCTCTGCAGTCTGCAGTCCCGCAGTCCGCAGTCCGCAGTCCACAGACTCTCTTTTACACTGACCGTATTTGTATTTGCCGTGAGCGATTTGTGTTTGATGTGAATGATTTGAATTTGATGTGAACGATCACGGTGGGGCCAAACCACCCCCCAAATGGGTCATTTAGACTAATTTTGCTTCTTTTTCATATTTCTTTTCCAAACTTGGCAAAAAACCTTGGGTTGTCGCCCAATTTATTTTAAGTATGAGAATGACTAAAAAGGCCAAATTGTGATGTCATAATGGCTGACGTCACAAAACGAGTTAACTAAAAATTTCAAATTTGAAATAAAAAGTTATGTCATCTGAAAGAACTTGGCAAGAGGAGTAAAATGCTGAAAACCGTACCTTGCTAAGACAAACGTATCTTGAGTTATGGCAATTTAAAGACATTCAAAGTGTCCCCCCCCCGGACCCATACTTTTCTTCTAAAAACAACCCTGTTGATCTTTTTTGTACAGTTTTTTTCCATGCAAGCTAATAATCTGGTAAAATGGACTTCTTGTTGTTCCAAAAAATCGTATCATTTTAGATTTTAAGTTTTTGGCTTGAAAACGATAATATTAGCAAGTGCATAATTGATCACGTGACACTTAATTACGTCTCAAAACTGGTTTGGGGGCTCTAGCTCTGGCAGGAAAAATTTTTTCCGAGTATTTCTTTTTCAGTTAGCTTCCGTCATTTAAGACATCTTATCTGCAACTTAAATGGTGTCGTTGACGCAACAAAACAACACTTAAATTCAAACGTATTACACAAGGGGGGACCCTATTTTGAGACTGTGAAATTTTCAAAATCTAAAATGCCATATCTCATCCATTATTTGTCACATCGACAAACCGTTTTCAGCATTCAACTCCTCTTGACGCGTTCTTTCTAAAACACTAGAAAACATTTACAAATTCTAAAATTTTATTTTAGAGAATAATATGACGTCACCAATTATGACGTCATAATTTGACATTTGGCATCACCATTCATGTCAAATTGTTTGGCACAAAGACCTATATCAGATTACCAAGTTTGGTAAAGAAATGATGAAAAGTAACAAAATTGTTAAAAATTAACCAAAAACCGGACATTTTCATGCAACATTTAGGGGGTGGTCTGGCCCCACCGTATATTTGTAATTTTCTGTGGTGCATTTGTTATTTGCTGTGAGCAATTTGAATGTGCTGTGAGTGGTTTTTAATTGGCTGTGAGTAATTTGAATTTGCTGTGAGTAATTTGAATTTGCTGTGAGTGATTTGAATTTGATGTGAGTGATTTGAATTTGATGTGAGCATTTTGTTTTGATGTGACAGTTGTGGGCCACCGTATCAAAGGGGCTTCTGAGACTATCGCCCAGATCCTACAACCCTACAACATCCTTGTTGCTCACAAACCTATCACTACTTTGCGACAACTGTCGACAAAAGTTAAGGACAGAGACGACAGACAGGGAGCAGTTTATAAGGTCAAAGGCCGCTTACATTGGTGAGACTGGCAGAAATCTGAACATACGACTGACTGAACACAAACGAGCGACTAGAAATGGTGATATCAACAATCACATGGCTGAGCGCCATTTACAAAAAAAAATTACAGAATCGACTGGGACTCTGCTAAATGCGTTACCTACAGTACGGACTACTATGGATAGCTGGTTTACTAACTTGGAACAAACACCACTGAACCGCTGCCAACAACTACCTGCACCTTACAAACGACTTATGGACGACACCAACAAGTCAGACAAACAATAGACAAACCCCGCCTAGTACCCAGGCGTTCTCCTCCCGCCCACTCGACTCGACTTGGTGCAAAATGTCGTGACGTCACCGAATGACGTCACGAAATTTCGCGCAAAGACGTGTGAGCGAGAAGAGAACGCCTGGGTACTAGGCTGAGTCAAACCGACCAAGTTTTCAAACAATAGACCGAGGAACGAAAAGCACCAATCACGTTTTACAGTCTTCGCAGCCAATAATATCACGGCTTAACAGACAGACGACCAATGACATCGTGAGATCGTCGACCAATCAGGATAACGAACAGAGACTTAAACATCTACTGACGATTCACAATTTACTTGACTCTGGTGATGACTTCCGTTGAAGTTGTCGAAACGACAGTCAATGTCACAGCCAATCCTTTCACCAAAAAGACAACTGAGTATTCTTTTAAACTTTTTCTTTCCATTTATAGATATTTGATATTTTTTTCTCAAGTTCTAAACTTCACTTCTGTCGAACTGAATCGTTTTGGTGGTCATGTGATTTCCCACCAAGAAAAAAGGCCGGTTGTCCAAAAGCATGGCGCGATTTCCCGCCAAGAAAAGTTGGCATTCTCCAGCTCCCGTCGGGTTGTCTTGGGACTCCCCTCCCCCTCCCCCAGAGTCTGTACGGACAGGTGCACGTCCGCTGATGTCACAACCAAATTTGCTCGAATCGATAAGTTACCAAATTTGCTTAGCAATGATGCTGCGCTGGCGCGCTGCTATTATCAAACCTGAGGTGGCGTCAACATTAGCTCCGCTCGCCACAAGTAATTTGCCGACATCGTGTTGACCGCAGCGAGAAGCATGATGGAGAGCAGTATATCCTTCAATCGACCTGGCCTCCATGTCAGCACCATATTTTAGCAACAACTCCACAGCCATTTCTTGTCCCGTTCGTATTGCAAGATGCAGAGGAGTGAAACTTCGTTCACCAGCGTGAATTTCCGCATTTGCTTTCCTTCTGAGAAGCACCTTCAGGACTTTGTTTTGCCCGGCCTCTGCGGCGTAGTGCAATAAGGTGCGTTGAGAGTCTTTGTATTTCCTGTTGATGTCTATTCCGTGTTTAATAAGTTCTTTTAGGTAGGAAGAGTGGCCGCAAACTACACAGAAATATGCGGCAGTCAATCCGTCACGGGTCTCTGCGTTGACGTCAGCTCCTGGGTAATAGAAGGTAAAAGAGTTTCCATGTAAGTGCTCTGTCCAGTGACAAGCAGCTGTCGTATGGACACCCAAACTGCACGTGCTCCAATAGAGTTCTACAGTTATCAAGCAAACACGTGGTTTATGTGATTGTGTCTGCACGCAAACCCCGAGGGGAAGCATCCTTGAGGTCCCTGCATATAGCGTACTTACAGTATGAAAATACAGTTCACATACCAGAAATTGTCTCGATTTGTCGGAACCAGGAGTGCAAGGGGGTATTGGGAGGTGTTAAAGGGGGCGCGCAAGTGGGTATTGGGAGGTGTTAAAAGCCTGCATGGTGATTGGCTATGACGACAAAAGTAAGCGTAGTAGTTTGTTAATGACGACGAAAGCCTGCGTGGTGACTGGCTAATGCGATGACGTAAGGTCAAGAGTGTCTGCATAGTGACTGGGTTATGATGACGACACATCAGACCGCGCTATTTCGATCTTTTTTACTCGAGAAGACAATGTAGTATAACTCTAGATTTTTAGAGTGTTATTTAAGTCTCTGAGTCCTCAACTTCTACGGTTGCACTTAAGAGATCAACTTCGGTACGTTAAGTAAACAACGAGGGCAGCTCATAGTGAGAACTACTGCTAGTATAATTCTACAGGTACAATCAGAGTTAATTTTAGGCGCCATCACATTGCTTTCCACAGTTGTTTTTATCTGACGCCAGCTTGATGTGGGGATATGTTAGCACGTTACTATTGAGCAGAAGGACTAGAGACCACTTGACTGCCAGAGGTCGCTATTTTTCTTTAGGGACAGCAGAGGACGCACAAAGAGAATCAGGAATGGAGCGTGGAACGAGGGCGCCGCTCGGATCCCTCCATTCCTGATTTCGCGTGCTGTACTATCCTTGAAGAACTATAACAACTTCTCGCAGTCTACTGAAGGACTAATTGAGAATCAAAGCTACTGAAAGTTTCCTTAATAGGGAATGGAAAAGTGGCAACAGAACCAGTAAGTTGGTGAAAAAGCTCGCTTGAATTCAATGGTTTCAGTGATGGGATTGTTCCGATTATTGATAATCAGTATCAATACACACCATTAAACATTCCCAGTCGGAAGACCAGGTCCCTTCTCCTACTGATAAAAAAGCCAGATACAAATCAGGAAATTTGTACCTGCATTCACAAGTGCAAGCATGCAATCCACGTGACCTCGCATAGCAGTACAGTGCAACGGAGTCTCGCCATATTTGTTACAACTCCTCCAATCAGCGTAATGCTTCAACAGTGTCTTCACGCAATTCACGTGACCGTGCCTTGCGGCGTAATGCAAAGGAGTATTGGGTCCGTTGTTGTTGTACGCCGCAGCGTCCACTTTAGCGCCGTGTTCCAATAGCCGTTCAAGGCATTCGGCGTGTCCGTATAGTGACGCCTCGTGTATCGCTTGCCAGCCATAGAAATCCTCCGCAGTTGGCTCTGCGCCGATTTCCAAGAGAGTTTCCAGGCACTGTAAGTGGCCATGACGAGCTGCAAAATGTAGTGCCCTTAAGCTGTTCAAAAAATGCAATTAGCTACTTTAAACATGAGATTTCAAACGAGCTTACTTACAACAGTTAACCCTGGAATAGCTACAGAGATAATACGTTATCTTGTTGACAAATCTTTGTATCTTTTTCGTTGGATCAAGTTATCTACTCTTCGAACAACTGGAGAAAAAACACTAGAGTGAGTCAAAAGAAGGGTTGTCTTCCCCTTTTTACCACGCTATGAAGCACTGCAGGGATATTCTGCTCGAGAGTCAGTTCAGTTGGTGTTATTTACCCGGAAGATGGCGACTCCCTTTCATTGGGATCCATTCCTTGCTGTATAACTAGCAGTAACTGGTCGTGGTGTCCACTGCGCGCACTGTCAAACATCACAGACTTAGGATCCTTCAGTTCCTCACTACTCAGGCGTTCTGTGCATGTTTCCACTGCGCTGGATGCACCAGTACCCATGACTGAGTATTTTTTTCTGTGGATGCTTGTGGATGTTCAGTTTTTGTCGTTGCCACATTCGTCATTATGACGCATTTTTAATTTCATAGTTTGCGCGCGCCTTTGGTAACTGAAACTGAGTCGCGTCTCAAAGTTCAAAAAAATTAGAATCCCAAATTGCATATATTATTCCCTGTTTCTTCTCTAAATTTACACTACCGAAATGTACGTTATGCGAATACTGGTCATTTTCAAATAATAGTAAACCAAATATTCGTCTAAAAATAAATTGCGACCATTTGCTACATACTTGTCCAATACTCCGACAAATTTATGCATGGCATTGTTAAATTTCTTATTGTTTTGCTTCATTCTTTATTGTTATGCTTTTGTACAGTATTGTTATGTGAAGTGAATACAATACAATGCCGTGCATAAATTTGTCGGAGTATTGGACAACCCTCATTTGCTAAAGCCAAACAGTAAAACAGTGCTTAATTTTAAATGCTTGACGCTTTGTGAACTTGAAAACGTAATACCGTATTTTCTCGATAAACCCCGTGGACGTTTATTAAAAACTCAGCCTCGTACACCCGGCGTTTATTCGAACCCGGCGTTTATTTATTAAATGCATTTTTCAGTGTTGGAGGTTTCTTGAACCGAGAACCAAATTTCAACAAAAACGTTTAAAAAATGTGAAACAATGTCATCAACTTTTTCTCATCTAAGTGAATCTGGTAAGTTATTGATTAAAAAAAAACATTACTGACAGGAACAGTGATTGAACTCTCCTCAACGTCACGTTTCTCCTTGCATGAAACACGGAGGAAGTATATCGGTAACTGCTCGACAGCAAACGTACTGTGCAAGCAATTTAGAACTGGGTGGTGTCGAGGTTCCTTCTCCATTAGTTCTAAGAAAGGCAAAATATGGAACGATCCAATTGCAAGGAACGGCTGAAGAGACGCTGGAGAGACCCTCGAGATGATCCTTGCTTGGTGCACAAGCCTGCAGAAAAGTTGACACGATACCTGATGCGTCTTTTGTTTCATCTGTTTTAGTGAGAAGTACTTTTGTAAAAGGTAGTTTGGTTTGAAAATTAGGGTATAAATTCAAATATAATGGTAGAAAGAGAACTAGTAGGCAAATAAATGCCGGGACCCCGAATAAACGCTGGGGGCGTTTATTTTAAACTCGGCCCTGTAGACCCGGCGTTTATTTGAACCCGGCATTTAATCGAGAAAATACGATAGGTTGTTCAAGATATGTCCGCCATCTTGAATTGAGCGTAAAAAAAAGTTTGGCCCGTCAGGGTTGACATTCTTATGGGAGGCTACTGTTGGAGAATCCGGCTTGTTTGAAATGACACCCTTGATAGACGAAACTCATTGTAAAGTGCTGCGTACTCTCAGTAGTTAACCAGCACGTAGTTTCCCCCAGTTCTCTGTTATATGAACGTTTATGGCCTGTAGTCTGGATCGACGACAACATGCAGCTGAACACACTTTGATATTTTATGCGTTGAACATTAGAGTTCCTTTTTACAGTTGCTGAAAGAACTCTTTTGCCCCGAAGATGACCAAAAAGGCGATCAGCAATATTGTCATACCAGGCCCGGTCGTTCAAATTTCAGTTCTTTTACCCGGATTAGTGTCAATTTTTAAGTCACTTTTAATCCATAACGACGTGGATTCCAGTAAGTTATTTTCACTAAACAATTTGACTTTGGCTGTTTTCAAATTGTCAGGTAAAATTAGCAGCGGTAACGCTTTTAAACAAGAGAATCAGAAACCTTGGACAACATTTAACCCAAGATTAGCGCTAATCGGCTTTCGAACAACCGGGCCCTGATGACAAACGCCTGAATAGATAAATAACTAAATAAATAAAAGAAATTTAATGAATAATCTCTGAATTCATTTGATAGAAATACATGTTACAAGTTGGAGTGGATATAATTGACTGAAAACTTGTCCAAAATGCGCTTACAACAACGTTCGACATATTGAATGGCCTATTTTCAACATTCAACACGCGCTGTTCGCAACATTTCACCCCTAATTTGTTGCTCAACAAATGTTGACTGCTTTTAAATAATTTAACACCAAACCTCGTTTCGAAGTGTGAACCTGTGAAGTTATACTCTAATCCAATGGAAACGATTATAAAATGATATTTTGTAACTAATCTTAATAAACACACCACACAGCATCAGAGACGGGCATCTCGTTTATTGATGTTACGTGTCCATACAGCGAACGATACAAAAACTGATTTATATCTAAGGGATCTCAATACATACAAACGCTACAAACGAAACTAAGTAACGTTGACAGAGAGATGCCTTCGAATGATTCTTCAATAAATTTAATATAAACTCTTATAGCCCCAATCACGCCTTACAGCACACCTAAAATACTTGTATACGTATATAACACAATACATCCTTGCACATACTCTTGCGTAATTAGCGAACCGTTACAAAATGTATTTTTTAATCAATGAGTTGTTGAAAAGAATCCTCTCACAAAAGGAATGTGCAAATGCAAATGCCTACAAACAATTTCGCCAAAACGAGGCTCGCATAGGATGCTGCCGCGGGAAACCAAGCCATAACAATCAACCAATCAGGATTGAGAATTTGGTATTTAAAAATGGCCGCGTGCTTCGAACTTTGCAAAACGACAAAGTTTAAAATATTGAGGTCTCAAGCGGATTTTTCTACATTTTACCGTTTCAACTGGTACGTTTACCATAAGAGACTGCAATATTTTTTTTTGCTTTACTGTTGCTTATTCATCAATTCTATGCCCTTCATATGCTCTTTAATTTATTATTTTAATAGCGAAGATACATGGCTCAATTCGAGTTCGAAGCTGGTGTGAATGATTGCCTCAAGAAGCTCGAAGCTCCACTTTCCAGAGGGCCTCTTCCTCGTTGGCAAAGAAAAGAAAGAGAAAGGAATCTAGCCTCTACTGGCAAACCTTTGTCTCCTCTCCAAGCAACTTCTCGAAGTCGTAGTATTTCGAATTTGTCTTCAAAGGCACAAACTTATACTCCCGGCAAGAAAGCGAAGACTCCATGCAAGTCACCCAAGAAATCGCCGCCAAAGTCTCCAAAAAAGTTTGGTCTTTCTCCACGAGGGGACCGCTTTATTCCAACTAGACCGCTTGTGGACTGTGAGTGGAGTCATTTTCAGATTATGCAAGGAAGTGAAGCAGCTGATGCTTGTTGTGACATGGAAGTGGAAGGAAACTCAGAGTATCAGACAACTTTGGCGGAAAACTTGGGCCATGATCCCGGCCGCTCTAAGATTCTCCACTTCAAATCTGGCGCTCCTGTCACCAATGAAGGTTTTGTTCATTAATTGCAACACAATATTACTGTACACAATGTACACAATGCACACAAAGCGGAGGGGGGGGGGGTCTTCACTCTACGTGGTATAGGTTAATTTACAGCAACAAACAGGTTCTGTAGGCAGTTGCTCTGGTGTTCAGGAAGAATAGCCAAGGGACTACAAGGTAGCTGTCGGAGCAGTTCTTGATCAATGCTCATCTTATGTTTAAAATCATCTTAAATATTCGTTCAACATGAGCTTTTGAAAGTATATTGGGAGTCAAACTGAGTAACTAGGGGACAAACCTGATTGTATTAATTGTGACTTGGTTGGTTTGGAGTGAATTAGTTATGGAGAAAAAATTGCAAGGAGGCAAAACCATCAACATTTTTACCCCGACCCCTACCCAATGCTTTTCAAGTTTGTTATTTTGAATTAATTGATGCTTTGTTTTATTTAATAATTGAATAATTATTATTGACATGCTACATGTAGCTTTTGGCATAGCTGAGTCTGTCAAACTGCAATTTGTAATAATTACAAATTATAAATTAATTATTAATACAGGACATCAGAATAAGCTAAGGGTGCTGTACTGTCAGAGCAAGCCGGCAGCTCCTAAAGCAAAGTCAACTAGACATATTCCACAAGCAGAGGATCGCATACTTGATGCCCCTGACTTGCTTGATGATTATTGTAAGTCTTCAATTTCTCATTCCTGTTTTATTATGGGATGAAGACTTTTACGAAATTGCTTTGGAGAATTTAGTGGTTCAAATGGGTATTTCAAGTTGGCAATTTTGTAACCATCTTTCTTCTTGATTGTGTTAATGGTATTGAAATTTTACTGAAGGTTTTATCATAATGTTGTGCCCTTGATGTGAGCTATTGTTCAAAAGCAGTAAAAGAGTAGCAAACCCTGTTCTGTACTATTGTTATGTTTCTATTAACACTAACTGTAATTCCCTTGGTCCAGTATCTTTACAGGAAATCCTTTAGTCACAATACTAGAGTCCCAACCTCAAAAAAGTAGGAACTACCATTAACCTCTCTTGTTTCTGGTAACCAACAATTCTTACATTGAGGGATGTGAAAACTCTAGAAATTAGTGTTGCATCTTGGTCTATCAGGAATAACACATTACAACAATTGCTCAATTAGCAAATGTACTTTTCATGCAAAATAGAAAAACTTCTTTTATCATCAGTCCTTTAAATATTTATTCAAAATTGGTCAGACACAGGGGTGACTGTCAACCAAGGTGTTTATATTAGTTTATTTCTAGTTTTGTTTGCTGACAGTTAATAATTATTAATGGTGGTGCTTGTTGAATTCAGATCTAAACTTGCTAGATTGGGGATCAGTGAATCTAGTAGCCCTTGCTTTGGCTGGTGCTGTTTACATATGGAACCCAGTGTCTGGTGAAACTCACCATTTGATCCAGTTGGAGGGTGAAGATTACATCTCCAGCATCAATTGGATTGGGCAGGGCAGTATCTTAGGTGTTGGCATTAGTTGTGGTCAGGTCCAGGTAAAAGGATTGACTTTTATTAACCTTTTTTGCCTCCATTCCAGATATCACCAGCTTCAAATGTATTTTTTGACTGGCCTTGGTTTAGAATACAAATACACAGAATGATCACAAAAAATCCCTTAGATCAGGAATTCCAGAGCCACAAGTATTCCAAATATTTCTTGAATCTAGTATGTCTTTAAAAGATAAATCACAATATTCCAGATATGACAATTCTGATACAGCTGACTTGTATGTCTTTTCAAGTTATATCTCAAGGTTATTCCATTTATTCTCATTTTAACATACAGCCAATTGAAGTGTTTTTGGAATATTAAAGTTTTTGGATCAGAAGGGCAATTATTCATTCATTTAGGTGTTTGATAAAGCTGGGCTATCATGTAATGAAGTATGTTTTTTCCTCTGTTAAAACTAGTTGTGGGATGTAGCACAGTCTAATTGTGTGCGTGTGATGGAAGGCCATGCTGCTAGGGTGGGGTCACTTGCTTGGAACTCCTTCATCCTGTCAAGGTGTGTGTCCCCAAGGAATCTTAGCATAAATTATCGGGTGGTACACAGCTCTTTGTGGAGAAAACAATAGAACAAATAACAAAACAATGGACCCTAGCCCTGAAAACAATAGAGCTACATGATACCAAGGTCCAATGAGATTAGAGATTGTTAAGAGCTGCATGGTATCTGAAATTGTCTTAATACTATTGTGATACCTGACATAGTGCCAGGTTGTATTGCCTCTGTCAGTTTGACAACCTGAAGACTGAGGAGGGGGGGGGGGGGGGGCAGCAAATGCAAATATAGCCTATAAAGGGATATGCCACTGATGGGGTGTGGGTTTTGACCTTAGTTTCATAAACAGGGTATGGGTTTGACAAGATGCTGTCATAAACAGGGTACGTGAGTGCCCTTTAGTTACTGAAACAAACTTCCAGGACATTTTCTTCAGGTCTGGCTGCTATCCAACCTTCCTTTCAACAAAATCTAGGAATTTTACAAATCATTGAATGAAAATGGATAAGCAGCATTGTATATTGTATAGTATCAATTCTTGTAATAAACAGGGTAAGGAGAGCGTGAAATTTTTGTCTTAAATGGAGTTGGGGCTAAGCCACCTGCATAGTACACCCTACTCAAAGGGTTAACAATCGGACAAAATCTCTAATAGAGTGTTACATTTCACATGGAATGAACTGGAAACTGATTGCAAAGAGTTTTGTTACTTGTCCAAGACCCCTAAGTTGGAATAAATAATCCATTCTCAAGAAAACACTTACATCGACATATTCTTTTCTTTTTAGTGGTTCACGCAGTGGTGCCATCCATCACCATGACGTCCGAGTAGCATCTCATCATGTAGGGTCCTTGCTGGGTCATAACCAGGAAGTGTGCGGGCTTGAGTGGTCCCCTGACGGCAAGCTGCTGGCCAGTGGTGGCAATGATAATGTGCTTAATATTTGGGCTCATGGTGAAGATGCTACTCCACTGCACACACTAACACATCACCAGGCTGCAGTCAAGGTAATGCCTGCCCCAAGAGTGCCTCTTACATGTAATTCACAAGTTTTTTTCAACAACTTGTAAAAAATGTATTTTTCCAAAAAAAAGAAAATGTATGTGTACACTTTGTACAGTAACATGGATGTTTGTAGTGTGTGAAATCCATTAAAATATTGGTAAATGAAGTATCATTAAATGCCTTAATTTATCCTAATTTTTAGGCAGTGGCTTGGTGTCCATGGCAACCAAATATCCTGGCAAGTGGAGGAGGTACTGCTGATCGCCATATCCGGTTTTGGAATGCGAATACAGGATCTTGCCTCAACAATGTGGATACAAACAGTCAGGTGTGTCTGTAAGGGATTATATGCAACTTACACTAACACAAAATTCCATACTTCAGCACCTAGTGTTTCATATTCATCTCACAGGATGAGTGTAACATTGAAACTCTCAACAAAATCTTGAGAAAACTGAATTGTAATCACATACAAGGATCCTGATTAATTCCTTGTAGAAATTATGATACTTGTGCAGCTTACTTGTGTTTTCCACAATATTCCTAGACTAGGTTCCAAGTCAAGACTTGTGAACTTCTTGCTTATGTTTGTGCACACATGCAGGTCTCCATTTTGTTGACAAGTTGTACCTGTTGGTTTTAACAACCTCCTTCCATAAATTTCATATTGTAGGTGTGTGGCCTTTTGTGGTCCAAAGAATACAAGGAGTTAGTATCAGGCCATGGATTCTCACAGTATCAGCTCACGATCTGGAAATACCCAGCTATGACACGTGTAACTGAGCTGACTGGTCACACGGCACGTGTTCTTCAAATGACTATGTCACCTGATGGCCAGTATGTGGCATCCGCTGCTGCTGATGAGACTCTGCGACTGTGGAAATGTTTTGCCACTCAGCAGAAATCCAAGAAACCCACAGGGAGGGGGACAGGCAAGGAAGGAACTAGTTTCATGTCCTGCATGAAAGTTCGGTGATGGACCAGGATTGCCACAGTAGAAATGACTAGCCACCAGCCTCGAAATTAGCTGTGTGAACAATTCATGTGTAGTATATGTATATGACAGATTATTTGATAAATTATTAAGTAATCTTTTAAATCCTTATGCAATTGTTAAGGCACTTGAAGCCCATAATTTTTCCATGTAGCCAGTGGATGTTGGAAATGATATTTTCATTTTTCGAACCTTTTATCAGCATTGCATACTACATACACTCTCAGGTTTAAAATGCTGGATTAAACTCTGACTCTGACGTCAACATTCATGTTTTTATGTATCATCAGTTCTTAGTTCCAGTTAGTTACACATTCTTAGTATCACTCTTTTGTAGTACCACTTATTTAATACAACAGCTTACTATTTCAACAATAATAATATTAATAACAAACCCTTCAGTTGATGATTGCTTCTGTTCATGCCTATTTAAAAATCCAATGAGATTATTGGGAACTGTAAAGCACGCAACATTGCTAGCAACATGTCTTCAATACCTGTTCTACTCAAACAACCTGCTGGACTTAAATGGTTTATTTTTTGCTGTTTTCACACACATGATATCACTTATGTGTTAAGGTTCACACAGAATTTAATCTTGAATTTTGTTGTTGACATATTTCACTATCAATTTGAATTTGTGCCATACTTTTCCATTCACTCCATCATTGCATTGCATTACCATGTAAACAATTATACAGTAAGGAAACCGAGGTAAACAACAAGTGGCGAGAATTTCTTAGCATTCAAGTTTTTCACAGATTCAACATGATTTCTCAGTATATTTTTTAGCTCTGGCAGTAGGTGGAATAAAACAAGAAAGAGTTTTCTGACAATTAACTTTGTTTATTCAATGTCATGAAACGCATATTTCTATGGAAGTGAAACACTTCAAAGTCTGTTATAATGTAAATATCTACTTTACCTATCAAGAAAATATAAATTATAAAGCACTATCAGAGGCATGGCATTATTAAATAATTGTTAGCTATATTAATTTTTTATACAAAGTTTATAAAAAATCGATTAATTTATTTCAATAAATGTATCTTTTCCCTTTTCTCATCAGTTTTTTCCCTTCAGTTGTATGATTCTCATGAGATGACATGGAGCATGTGCTCTCACGTGCTGTGCATGCATGGACGAGAGAAGTCTAGTTCTCAATCCCAGGTCTGATGTAACTTGTAGTGCTTGGGGCGAAGCGCGGGTCATAAAATGACATTGAAATGAAATTTATTTTTCGAAGAAGATAGTTTCAGAGCATCGAATTCTGTCACTGGTGTAAGTAATAGATTACTTAACACCCAAAACGCCTTTGTTAAAAATTTTATTGATCATATAAGCGATCAATATAAGCAGACAATTTTGCGGTGCACTGTCATCATGTCCATCATCTTTTCTCTCCAAAATTTAGTAAAATAAAAAAGGCAACACAAGCTCACGTGGCATTTTACACTAAATTTTGGAGAGATAAATAGAGATGCAACATTAAAAAAGAATGGCCCAAATGTGATGTAATTATTGAAATTCTTTGTCGCGTGAAATAACTTCTCATGGAATAACCACTATATTGAAGTATCCTTCTTTGATATAAAAGGGAAATGAAGCATACATTCATTCATCCATGGAACTAAAAGATAGCAAAATAGGCTGTCTTGTAGAAAGGAAATGTTTTTGGCCGAATGACAAACGACAGGAAAACACAAATTCGTCTAAGCGTGGAGTCGCATTAGAGGTACGTTTCTTCCATTCACGTAAATGGTTAACCAAGGGGAAACTAACATCATGAATTGGCCCAGGTCAATCTTAAAGGGCATTTTTTTAACATGGAGAAACAAGTCCAGCTGTCAAAGACTTAACAAGTTGCGAGAACTACATTGGAAAAGATAATCTTTTCATAAAAGTCTAAGCAATGAAAAAAACAAAACAAACAAACAAGCAAACAATGTGGCTGTAAGCAAAGCTACATCCTTTAGGGTGGATTCATTTTGCAGCGTACGCGTATAGCTGTTGTATTGGCACGTACGAATTTTCTATTGGTTTTTGGCTAAGAAACAAATTAAAAGAAAATTTCCACGCGCTAAAGCAACAGCTATACGCGTATCCACCCTAAACTCTGTGTTGTCATAAAGCAATTCATTGAAACCGCTTTTAGTTTACTTTACTGATGAATGAATGGAGAACTGATTAAGATGTCGATCATGCATTTCAAGCTATCAATGGCGAAAACCGAAAGTGTTTACTGCGGTCTCCAATTGGTTGATTTAAAGGTAAATATATCGCAGTCAATAACCCAGAAAGGTTTCTTTTCCCAAAATAGTGTCTCTTTGACCGAAGAGTTCAGTTGTAATATTCCGTTTTTTTATCTAACCAAACAAACACAACAAAAACACGTTTTACGGTATAGTCTATAGACGTTGAGTCTGTCAGAGATAAAACACTCTCAACTTTATCAGGAAAACTACACCAAACAACAGATAAAGAATTGCGACTCCTTGTTTAACAAGAATGACATTTTGAGTGATAACAAACTATTTTGAAATAGAGTAGTTTTCCTTGTTCACAGCACAACCCAGATGTTAGCATATTTTGTTACTGGTCAATTTTAAATCGCTTCTTTTAAATTATTTCAGAAATTAATGTCACTTAGTCATAAAAATAAATAAAAATTTTAATGAATGCTATTTTATCCGAATTGATGGGTTTACGCGAAAAAAAAAACATTCAAGAATTTCACATACAAACCGATAAATAAATTCTTTCTATTGTTATTTAAGTTAGAAACGTATGTAATCGCAGCTTCATAAAAATCGCGACTTGAGGTCATCTCATGTTTTGACAATATGGTGTTTTTGTGCTGATTAACTCAAAGAATATTTTACCGCCTTTGATAGATTTTCAATAAGAACATCTAACTTGTCAAGAAGCGAGTTCGTATTGATCTAAAACACTCATTTCAGTATTTGTTAAAACATGTAAAACTCTGGCTTTGCAAGCTAAAATACAGTTAAAGGAAGGGTTTAATGGATCAAGATTGACAAGAGCATTTCTAAAACCAGAGTTAATTGTTTAGGAAGGTTTATCAAAAGGGGCAGGTTTTCTAAACAATGGTTAAAAGCTGTTAAATTTAAATTCTTGAGAAGAGTCCGACGATATTTTAAACATGATAACATTTCGAATTATTTCTGTTTTAAAATTCTACGGGTTTTTGCACTTCTCTATGACTTCTATGAATTTTCTTTGTTAATATACATAGATAACACCACAGTTTAAAAAGTTTTTGAAATGCAAATACATCCTGATTCAATATGCAGTGAAAGCCATTACTGGTTTGCCAAATGTTTACTTAACTTATCTGTTGAACATTACGCAGTGATATTAGTCACCGGAACGCTTACTGCTCGCAGAGATATTATTAAGAAAAAGCAATTTTTTTAAAACGGCAGCCTGTTTTACAGAAAACCAATGGTATAATATTCATTTTAGAGGAGGAAACTGTGACATTCAATTTAAAAATTTAAAACTTTGATATAGAAATGACGACGCGGCTAGAAATGAAAAGCTAAAACAGGTCAAAATTTAATTGAAAACAGTGCATAGCTTAGCGGAATAGTGGTTTAGGACTCGTAACATGCATTTTAACTGTGTATTGAAAGAATAGCCTAGAACACAAATCGCTTCAACGCCACTTTATTTAACGTACCCGAATAATTGAAGCTCTTCCGAATAAACTCTCTTTAGGTGGTTAAAAATTTTTTCAAAATTTGACGTTGATGTAAAAGGCCAGAATGATAATTACGCACAGAAAACAGCAAAACATAACTTTAAGATGGATGTCAGCGCAAATAAAAAAATGTCCTGAAACATCTGGAAAAGAGAAAAGAAATCTCCTCTTTGATCCTACGGCAGGAGTTCTTCATATAATAAACATTTTCTTAGGACAAACTGATGCTTTAACGTGATATAGAATAAGGTCACGAGAAAATAACTCCAGGATTTCAGTCAGTTCATTGAATATATATTTCTATTAATTTTAAAACAAGTTTTAAGGAGCTAGTGTCGTAAAAGAGAAAAGTGATAAGGTACGCTCCGTTAAGTTCATTAACCTAACATTCAAACTGTGAGTGAATAAATATCTGGTTTTTGTGGATAAGTTCCGCTGCGACACCTCTGCAACATGTATATGTTTTGACGTTGCAAGTCTTCAATGCTCCATTTTCTTTTTGTTTTGTTTTGTTTTGTTTTTTGTTTTTTTTTTGTTTTTTAACTTTTATGTACTACTGAACATTTCTTCAAACTCGCTGTGTGTGACACACATATAAAATCATAGGTGTTTTGAAAACACCTATGAAATCATAGGTGTTTTTTGCTACGAATGGCTTGATGGAAATGGATTGCAACTTAAAAACAGTTCTTTCCTCAAATCTTGGAAAACTTTCCAAAAAAACCTTTTATGGCCGGTTTGTCCCCACATTGGGAAAATAACTTGTTTCTTCATCTTGGTCTTCTACAGGTGCATCTCATGTACGAGAAAAGCTAACTAGTTCTCATTTCAACACGGTTTTGATTTACCCATTATTTACCCATTACTTGCTAAATTTTTGTCTGCTTCGACAGAATGAATATCGATCTACAGTGCTAAAAAAGTCTCACAATTACAGGGATTCCCAATACCTTTAAAGCTGAAATATACCTTTCCGGTGACCTGTTATGGACAATTTGCACTTCCGGTATGTAAGGAACTAAATGTATGTATGCAACTTGAGAACTTCGTTTGTTTGTAACCAGTGACCTCTGTATGACTCTTTCTCCAGGAGAAAACTCTGTGGCCTTACCTGGAGAAATAAATCGTTCTTAAACAGTGATATCGTTAAGTACGGCCCTTAGGCATTCATGACAAATGTTTCAGTCTTCAAGCAAGGGCTCCATTCGGATCCTAACGACACGAGTGCAGGCTAATTGCAATCTATTTTTATAACAACGATGCAGGTCCATTTTAATTTACGTCATCATAACAACAAGTCCATTGTACGAATGCCGACACTATCTTCGTTCCTCTGCTTTGGGTCATCGGGGGACTCAAGAATGGAGTTTGTGACCACTTTGGCAACGCGTCGAGTTGGAAGCAATAGTCTCCATGAGTCATTGACGATCTCGTAGGCTAAGTAGTCTCAGCTTTCCGGAAAATCAATGAACCTACATAGCTCTCTTTAACAAAACGATGTTGTTTAAAGACCACTTTCATAAAAGTTAAATGACCCTGTCGCGAGCAAAATGCCCGGTATTTGAGAGATTAGCTTTCGTCATTATAAAGAGCTTGATTGTTTAGAGCCCGCGGGGAGACTAAGTGAGCTGACTTTCGCCAAACCAGGAATGCGCGTTGCATTTTATGAGTCGACCGGACGTGCCTAGGCACGTCGCGCCGCCTAAAAAGCGGTTGTTCCGGTGGGAAATCAAATAGAACGGTCCTCTTCACTGGAAATGTTTTCGGATGAAAAGGAAGACCTTCAGAGGTATTCCTCTTTTCTCAGTTTTACCGGAATTACCGGAATATCTCCGAATCATTTGCGTCTTCACACTAGTACAATGCTCCTTGATGAAATACGCAGTTTGTCTGTGGAAAAATGTACTGTTCCATTTGGCGGAAAATTCTCACGTGTTTTCTCTACAAATCGAAAGAGCTTCTCCCGTTCGATTTTATTTGTGGAAATATTGCACTGTTCCATTTGGCAGAAACTTTTCACCAGTTTTTCCGTCCAAATGGAAAGCTCTCCTTCTTGACTTCTTATCACTACGTCACTGGAATGGAATGTTTTACTTTGAGTTTGTCATGTGCTTCCTTGTCTGCCCAAAAATTTTCATCAGACTGCTACAGTTTCAGCCTCAGTGGGCTGCTTCTCCCACCGAGTTTAATGTAACGTATTAAAAAGTGATAATGGGTTTATATGCTTTTTTACAAATTAAAACGCTCAAATTCAAACTCGCTTCCAGGGTCAGCAGATCAAAACGCGGGCTTCTCAAAATAAGGGGTGATGGTTTATGGATTTATGGGCTTAGGTGGCGGCTTAGGTATGTATGTGTAGTTAAGCTCGCGGAGGTTCAGCCTGTAAAAGAAAAGACTGAAATCAGTGCGCCCTTGCGTCCTGACAAAAGTGTGAATGCCCTAGAGAAAGGTTATAGTTATGTCATGAGCAAGCGCATTACGTTATACAGCTCTGTCCAGAAAAATGGCAAAGCTTGTGATTTTATTTTTCTCTAAAGAGTTTGCGAATTTCATCAGTCGCCTCAGACCTTGCGGTTTCTCTGTTCCATCACCAGCTAGCTGACCGTGTGTAAATTATGCAAAATGGCCGCTGAAGACAAGACGAAAGACACCCAACGATAATGTGATGTGACGGCTGCATGTACTGAAATAACTTTCTTTGAAAAAAATTGGTTCGTGATTGTGTGAGGATTGTATAAGAGCAAAAAAAGTTTTTTCATCGGGCTGAGAAGCAATTAGTCTTTTGCTGCCTATGTCACATTCCATTCAAGCAACTAATATAACACACTTAAAATTTACATAAGGCCGTATTATTTAATTGCTTTTCTATCCTAAGATGTTTTTGCGAGAATCAAAACAACCATCGGTGAAGTTTGTCAAATTAACATAAAAATTTAAGGTTGTAAACTAAATTGTCAAGTGCATGCTTTCAGCGATGCACATCAGTGTTCTGAAAGTTCCTTTTTAATCTCTCTCTTTTTTAACTCTAAAATTTGCTAGAGACGCGACGAGTAAAGCCAAACAGCACACTGGGTATCCCTGTTGTCACTACACATGGATCGGAGCGCTTTAACCGCTCAGTTTTCCAACGGTGCAACTTATTAAAAATGCGCTAAGCGAGATTAAGTTTGTTATAACCCAAGGCGAGCGGCCACGCTTGAAGTAAAGTCGTTCGGATAAAAGATTTTCATTTGAAACAATTAGTTTGTCTCAAGTTAGACAGACTAATTAGCGACAACAGTAATTACTTCGCGAAATTATAAGTGTCCACTTCAAACGCAAAATCCAACTTGCCGAGTAAGGCACAAACCTGAGCACAGTTCAAGACATCGTTTGCCTATACACTTGAGATTGTTTGCCCGACGATGGTGAGTTTGTTGTTGTCTTGTGGTAGAGCACCATCGAAGTTTTGAATGTGATCTTGCGGCTCTGTCGTCAGAAATATTTTTGTTTGTTTATAATTTCCTGAGATTGCTCAAACGAACATCTTATTAACGCGAGCGGCTTCTCGCCTCTTCTAATCATTTCTAATTAGGAGATGATATTAATTAAGAGGTTAATTACATATCAATAGAATTTGACAGGTCGGTGAAAAACTCGACAATACACGTTAAACCGTTGTGACGATGCCGGCGTAATAACACTGACAATGTGGTTGAAAAACACGCAAACACTCAACTTCAACACTCGTCCCTTTGCAGTTTTTGTATTGCATTCTTAACGTTGGTAAAAATCCTCCAATTTAAGAATATTAATCGCAAACGAATTTCCGTTGGTGTGTATTGCTTTCATTTCCTGCAAATGACAGTTTCTTGTGCTAGCTAACGAAGTCGGCTCGAGCAACACGATAAAGAGCCTTAATTGCATTAATCCCTTTTAAGCCACCCATGTTTTAATTTCCTTTTTGACCAAAGACAAGTGCTTAAGAGTAATATGAAAGTTGGAAACTTCAATACGTCGTCTTTTAGCGGAAGATTATTTTGCTTTCGCTTTCTAGGTACTTTTTGGACAGTAATAAAATAATCGGGGCAAATTTTAAACTACCCGAAGCACCGAGAAGACAAAAGTGATATTTGATTGTTTCCAATTAAAACTTGCAATTGAAATGTTATGATCGTTTAATTTGGTCACGGATCTTAAATATCTGCAGTGAGAACTTCGAAAGCGTTCAAAGGCTTTATTTACTTGCCAGTTGCTGAGTATCAGAGGTCAGAAAAAAACTCAACTGAAATCAGCCGACACAGGGAGAGTCTTTGTTGTTTTTGCTTCTTCAAGTTTCTTCACTTATTTTTGCTTCTTCACTGCTTTCCGTCGATTGGAAACATTTTCAAGTGGCTTTATGAATGGTGCAAACGGACTGATGCCGCAACTTGATAACTCAGCGCAATTTACGGTAACACGCTTAAATCTGAAATGATAACTCAACCAGTTATTTAGATGTACTCTAAAAGCTTGATAACTTCGAAAATATTTGTTGATGAGGCTGACAGGCGAAGAAAAGCAGTGTTAATTAAACGGATTTTTTGGCCCGACACTCGCAAGATGGCGGCAATTACGACCAATTACTTCTCATCAAAAATGTGTAAATTTCATTATTTTGAATTTTCCTTACTGCCTTTCTTGTTTGCTTAGTTAGGCTCCATTCCGCTGGGAATGGAGTTTTCAGAATATCAAAAGCATTTCGACGTGGGCGCTTAATGGCAGTGAAGGTGCGAAACCTAACAGGAGCACAAAATCTTTTGCCTGCAGCACTTTTCGCATAAATTGTGCCCCTCGTATCTCATAAAAGGAGTTTAATGTTGATATAATTAGGTCTTTATTGGAGTTCTATAGGATTGTTATGTTAATCTAGATAGGGATTAATGTTAATAAATTCTAATTATATTTTGCTTGAATGAATGTTTTGCTAATAACCGTGTTCGGGAACAAATGCATTGATTGGTTATGAAAAGCCAATTTTTCGCCAAAAGAAAACCGCCAGGCAATGATCTCTTTGCTAATAATAGCAATTTAATTTAGCCGGTCGGTCACTGTGAGGTTTGAAAATTCACCCTGCGGGTTTACCACCTCATGCAAGACTAACTAAACTCTATCATCAAGAAAGGACAGTCAAAGCGCCTCAGTGAACTGACGGAGAGATAGAGGAAAAAGCTGTGGCGGGCTTGACGTACCGAGAAATGGAAACACGAAATATCGACAGCGTTACTGCAAAAGAAAGACATGGACTTGTATCTTATAGTATAAATGGTATTCTAGGACTTAGTAGCGAAACTAACTCGATAAAGGACCATTGCGGTGGGAATATGGAAGAAGAAACATTGGAAGAAGGTAATTAAAAACGCTTGAGTAACATGGCTGTTAGGGATCTCTTAGAAATGCTTATGGCCTCAGCACGGCTTTTTGCATTTCAAGAAAGAACACGAATTTAATCAGTGCTTACAGTCGTAAAATACTTATTTTAACTGACTTAACTTGCTGAGGCATAGTTACCTGTAAAACTGTAGTTGTTTTAATAATATTCACACGCTAGTTCCTCTTCAATCCACCTTATCATGATTTATACACAACTTTGTTTTCAAAGAATCATTTCTCTGAAAAGGTACTTTTTCCAAATATTTTAAGTTATTCCTTTACCTCGGTGAAGTTCTTATTTCAGTTTTAACTACTAAACAGCGTACGAATCAAACACATTTGGCCTTTTAGCAGAATTTCACCACAACTCCATTTACTAAAAGCATGCTAAAACGAAGTGTAGACGAAATGCTTGTTATGCTACTGTCATAACTTTATTACTTGATGGATTCTCTAACGAGATATATCAGCCTATTGGCGCCCGTCTAGAGAAATATTTTTATTTTTTAAATAATTTTTGTTTTGTTTTACTCGGGTTTTAGCATAGAGTATGATTCAATCCATTAGTCGGCTAAGAGAGTACGATATTTTATTTCAAAGGGATTCAATTCCATTAATTTCTCTTCGAGCTTTCCATGAAAGGAAAAGCGATAAGGAAAGACTCCAGGCATTGATCTTGCTCAAGTTCACTCAGTTTCTCCCTAGTGAAATTGTATTAGTTTGGTTTTTGTAGAAAGGCTGCGATGATAGCAACTGCACATATTTTTTTTAATCAAACGAAATAAGCATTTTGGTAGTATTGTTTTGTTCTACACGAGTTTGTCAACTGGTGGTTTTTAAGGACCTTATTTAAGTACAGAACTGGCAATTTTGGCAATCCACTGACAGAAAACAGTGTCGAAATATGTGTGATATTTTGTGCCATAAAAACACGCAGAAGAAAGAAGAATCTAAAGCCCTGTTTGAACGTGTGCAAAGGAACACACAGCGTGCGTGCACACAGTATATTTGTTTCTATGAACTCTTTTAAAGTTAGTCACTGCTTCAGTTAGCAGCTGTTGCCATCTGGACCCTAATAACTGCTAATGTTCAATTCAATTTACATCAATTTGTATGAAAGAATACTTATTACTTTCTGCTGCCATACAAAAGTCCTGCTATTTGAATAAAAGCTCACCGGGGTGATTTTTCACGGGCGCTGCTTGCCAATTCGTCATTTTTGAAACCTGCTGTAAATGGACTTGATGCCTAAGCTGTGCTGCTTTCACCCTTCCGCAAAACAAAGCAAATGTTTGAAAATTGCTCTTTTTCATTTGTTTTCTTTTAGTCTAAAACAAAAGGATGACACAAACTAATTCGCGTTGACAATATGGCAAAAAAAGAGCGTGGAATATACTAAATTAAAATGCTATCTATTAAACTGAAGCATTGGCTTTCATTGGGTTAAAAGCTAATATTGAAATAAAGCTCTTGAAAGTTTATGAATTTTTTCCATCACACTAAGAGACAGCGAGGCTGCACAAGGTATAAAAAAACTCTTTTGTACATCTGTTTGACGCAGTTGAAAATAAGCATCGATCAAGAATTGAAGTGTCGTGTTCTGAAGGCGGTCGAAGATGAGCTTCAAGTCTGGTTAGTTTGTGGCTCTCGTTTATTAGCTTGTTAACAGAGCGGTTTGTTAAACAATTGGAATTTCACAGCATATGTAGACAATTTAACTTTACTCTGGGGCTTTTCTAACGAAGAAAAACTGTAAAAATGGTTTTATCTTTTACTCGACGATACGCTCAGTTTCAAACAGAAGATACATGAAAACAACTAATTTTTTCGTAAAATCTAATTGAATAGCTGACACAACTTATTTTGAATGTCAGTAAAAGTTTAAAATTCGTCCCAGTTGATCTCCTCTGGCTTTAGTTTTTTCTCACATAATTTTTATCTTGTTCTATTTAACAGCAGAGAACAGCGCTCCAGACGTATCAACTGACGAACAAAAATCCCTAGAGGACGAGAAAGACGAAGAAGCGAATTCTTCTGAAGACGGTCCAAGTACAGCGAAAAAGAAGAAGACTCGCTATCGTACAACATTCAGTCAATACCAACTGGAGGAACTTGAGAGAGCGTTTGATAAAGCTCCATACCCCGATGTGTTTGCGAGAGAAGAGTTGGCTGCTAAGCTTGGTTTAACAGAAGCAAGAATTCAGGTATAGCATGTGTGGTAACTTTATTAAGATACAACCTGTTTATTAACTGATAAACGCTCAGTTTATTCACAAGATGCAAAAGTAATATATACTGAATACTTAACGGTCTCAATTTAAGCTTATTTTAGTCCCAGAAATGAGTGTGTTGCTGGCGGTTCTGTCAAGTTGTTTGCTCTGTCTTTGAGTTATAGCTTAGGTTGGTACTTTTAGGGTGTTTCTAAAAAACTGAAATCCGATTTGCGGTTAATATGTTTAATAAAAGATGTTTCATGTTTAATACTAAATTGCTAAATTGAAGTAATGTTATAACTGTTGCATTTCGTGATTGAAACCAGTTGAATTAGTTTAAAAAGTTTCCAACATACTCCTCTATGAAACCAAAAATAAACGTAACAAACCTCACAACGTTGGCCTACGGTGTGCCTCATTTAAAGAGTATTTCAGTTTTCGTTTCAACCTTTTCACCTTGCCGGTCAGATCTCAGAGGTTTAGCTATAGGAAAAGTCAAGCTACAAACAGCACCTTATTCTAAAAATAATAATAATAATAAAGGCCAAGTAATCTTAAACAAGTTTATTTAGCGAATATAAATTTCTATTTCCACAAAAATGTAATTACGTTTGAATGTCATTTCAATGTCGGAGGATTTTATGCTAAGATGTCGGAAATGTTTAAAAGAAACGAGCCGTGAAGTCTAGCCGGGAAATATCTTTGATTCTAAATGCACGTCAGTGTAATATTACAAATGCACAATTAAGATATATATATATATTTTCTATATACCGCTTTTATCTTCTGATAACTTATCAAAATGTAGTGTTTTGACTTTTTGTATCTTAAGAAATGCCAAAGTAAAAATTCCACAGGTTTTAAACATAAATTTACATCTTTAGGCTTCCATGGGAATTGTATAAAATGTTACCAACAGACCCAAAAGTGAAAATCTTTTCAACTTTCATTCTAAAATCGAAGCTCAACGCAGTAGTTTTAAAAACGAAAATAATGAAAACTCTCTTTTTTCTTTTGTTATTCAGGTTTGGTTTCAGAACAGAAGAGCAAAATGGCGAAAACGAGAAAAGCTGTGTGCATTTGGCGCCGTACCACCGGGTCACGGCATGTTTTACCCTTGGCTGCACCAGGACCCATTTCCCACCGGTAACTCATACCCAGTGGCCTTCCCTCCTGGTATAGGACCTAACAGTGCCAGGGATATTTGCTCGTCATTTTACCCGGCTTCACCACATCCGATGCCGTGCTATCGCTCCGCAGTTCCGGGTGTTATACGCCCCCCCTGTCCCGACCCCCGAGAATGCGCTTGTTCCTGTAGCATGTTATCTCCAACAGTAGGTACGTGCTTCGTAGCTCCTCCCCACCGGTTTGAAGAGGTGGGTCGGGGATTAGAAGTCTTACCTGAGCATCCTGGCGGAATAGCGCGGGAGACTAACAGAGTATCAAGCATTGCGTCCCTCCGCCTTCGTGCTAAAGAACATCAAATGAATCTTGTGCAAATATTAAGCAGAAAATAAAAAAAACTGCGTAGAGATCCTTTATTATACGGCTATCCTTGGAAATAGAGAAAAAAAGCACTAGTTGACAAAACAGAAAAACTGAATACGTGAAATTCTGAAAAATGTTCTCAATAAATACATTTCGCAAGAGTGCTGACAATATTTGTCTGTTATAACTGAATTCCACGTTATAACACACTACCTAAATTTTAGGTTTTAAAAGATATGTTTCTTGCAAGTGGACAATATAAAACAAAGAACAGTTAACTGTAAATAAATTTATAATTGATATAAATTATTGTTTTTCCTTCTTGCTCCGAAACAAAAACGGCTGCATTTGCCGTTTTATCTGCGTGTTAACCGTAGCAAACTTGTATTCAGCTTAGCTTCTAATATTTAAAATTGTTCCATGTTTCTTGATATTCGTGGTCAGCTGAATTAAAAAATGTTTCAATTGAGACAGACATGAAAGTCAACTTAAACTATCAAATTGTCTTACCGATTGAAGTACGTTTCGACAATAGATCAAGACACCATCTTTTAGCTGATGATTTTCTTTATTCTCCACAACTCTCTGCGCGTCAAGTATTGGTATTGTAAGGAGAATTAAGACGTTTGATATTATAGGTTATACGCGAGTTCTACACATACATGTAGTACATTAATGAATCATACAGTTCCTTTGAATTTCATGATTCAAAATAGAGTTCATTACGTTTAACGGAGGTCGAAACATTAGTCCTTTTCTCTCTTGAAACTCAGTAACATCAGACTGAACATCAGACATCAGAACTTCATAAGCAGCAAATGAGGGAAACCTAGGGCCTATCTTTTATTCTGTGTATTGCTTCAAGAGAGGGTGAACTAATCCTACTGTTGGTCGGCTCGGCAGTAAATTAACAGAAAAATGATCTCAATAAATACATTTCGCAAGAGTGCTGACAATATTTGTAAAAAGCGATATCATCACTAAGTTTTGTTTAGAGCATTTGTTTCAGTCTGTTTATGAGCTGCACCATTTGTTTGCCAAGAAACACTCGTTAGTTCAATATTTTGCCTCGGAACAAAAGACTTTTAAAATCCAATCATTGCATTCTCAACATCAATATTCCACTATTGAACCACATTATTTCAAAGGAAACGTCCTTATTCTAAGCCATCTTGGACCACTATTTAAGTCCACCTTACAGTCGCAACAAAGTTCAACGAATGGAGTTTCCCCGGATCATTTCCATTAAACTACTCTCTGATATTGCTCTTAAAACACAATCAAATAACGATAACTGATCAAGTCTTCTCACTAGTCGTCGTGTCTAAGAGTTAACATTATCAGTAATAAACGTTCATTTACTGACTTGCCGTACGATAAGTTGTTTTGATGCAGATTACGCTTCCATTTTAATATTTATTTTTCAGTTTTAGAGAAAATGCGTTTTTCAGTTAAAATAATGCACTCGAGAACTAACAAAAACCAGTTTACTCTCTACACTAACTCGTTTAGTGTAAAACACAACCGAAAACGAAACAAGATGTTTTCATACCACTTAAATTCTTGTTCAATAATGGAGTTAGAATTTATCGGAATCAGATTACATCTCCCACTCTCAACCTCCAAAACCGTGAGAGAAAAAAAAAAAGAAAGAAAAAATTCTCATTAATTTCCTAAGACAAGGAATTCCCTATTAGTTTTCTCATAAGTGGGTTGCTTAATGCTTTTATTTAAAATCAGCTGTAAAATTTAGTCTCTAGGATATGGCAAACGACAACGGAAGTAATACCAGAGGTCATAGATGCGTTGGGAGTGTTAAAGAAGGAGCTGGAGAAGTTTATCAGCAAAATCCCGGCGACACTAAAATCCAGGAAATCCAAAAAAATAACACCCTCTGGAACAGCGCACATTCTACGAAAGGTCCTTTCTATCAGTTACCCCTTAGAGCCCCAGGAACATGGTTCAATTGCGCCCTAGAGCGCTAAGAACATGGTTCAATTACCCCCTAGAGCGCTAAGAACATGGTTCAATTACCCCCTAGAGCGCTAAGAACATCGTTTGCTTTTGCTCCTGGCTTTGGAGGAAGAAGGCGTCCCACAGTGTGACAGCAAGAACAACGGGTTACGGTACGATTTTTTTCATTATTTTATACGATTATTTTCAGTCTACAGAGATGCTCGTCTTTTTTTTAGAGTCTTGACAGAGAAATATTGTCGCATAATTTTTGCCAACAAGAAATTCTGAAGAATTTACAGGCGGCGCATAAACGTAATTTGTATTTCTTGCACGTGACTCGGATTGTATTATCTTTATATCTCTTAGTTATCGTTACCAAGTTAGTTGCGAATTGAAAGTGCTAAGGTCACACATTGTAGACCGAGGATGCAGCGCGAATAAAAACAAGTATACATTAAAGCATTCCCTTTAAAAACACGATTCAACACGTCTGCAGCAATTGTTGTGTACTTCGTCAATACATTCCCTGAAGTTTTCTGTGATCATAGATGCGGGAAAATTCAAATAGAAACATCTTCAGTAAAGGTCACATTAAAGAAAATAGTGGAGACATGAAACTATTTCTATGCACGAATGCTGACCATCGCTGACAATTCCCATGTAATCACTAGCCTGTGTAAACGCTGATCCTTACCAAACCAAGTGTCCTAAAAAACAGCTACATAAACATTTAAACGCTTACCTTTACTTAACTTCCATACGCAGCGATACTCAAAACAACGGAATTAGACTCCTTTCTAGCATTCATTTTTTCGTAACCACCACTACTTGAGAAACAGAAGTAAAACAGACTTTTAACATTGGCCTTCGGTGACCTCCTTGGCACAATTAGCCCTTCGTCTACTGTCATGATCTGTCACCATAGTCCCTTTAAAAACATGATTTAACACATCTGCAGCAATTGTAATGTAGTTCGTCAATAAGTTCCCTGAAATTTTCTGCGATCATAGATGGAAAATTCAACTTAAAACGTCTTCAGTAAAGGTCATGTTATTCTTTATCACGAGGAGAATGTCCAGTATTTGAGAGAGTGGTTTTGAAAACTGATTACATCGATTAAAAAATTGAACTGTTTCCGCAAAAGGAATGCAACTTCCATTTTATGAGTCGGCGACGTGCGCTCGTGCACGACGGCCGCCTTATTACTTATGGTATGCACATTTGTTAAACACGTCAAACATGGCTTCGCTTTAAAGGAGCTGGGTTCAGTTTTGGAACAAAGTCGGCCTAGATGCACTGGTTCTGCGTTATGGAATTTGGCAAACAAAAACGCAGGAAGGGAACAGGAACGGTTCCAAATTTATCGAAGCTTCCGAGGCAGATGCTTCTGTCTGTGCGTGTTATTCTCAAAATTATGCTAAACGAATGCGCGTTTATGCTCAATTATGCTCATATTTGTTCACGGAAGTCGTCGTAGCTCCCCCTTCATCAATCTGTAAGTTCTCACCTGTCGATCTCGCCATCTTGCTTTTGACTTCAGAACCGGAAACGAGCCATGAGTCCTAGACATCCTTAAAACCAAATGAAAACTCTTAACCAGTGAAAATATGTCAAAATAATGAATAATGTTTTGAGAAACAGGCTTTGAAACACAAATCAGTAAGCAAAATATGACTTTTTGCTGATATGTGCCTAACCTGACCAAAACATACCCGAGTATCACGGTTCCTCACGTATCTTCCAATTGCTTTTGAGACGCCAATGTACAAGAATGCAGTTTTGCGTCTCAAAATCGCGGTGTGCACGCGACGGGAAGAAGAGACACCCTGGGCACGAAGTTGCTCACGCTAGATGGCAAGATGTTAATTGTATTATATCTATCACAACGTGGCGAACATTAAGTTTGGTAAATCAGGGTACGTCGCACCTAGATATCTGTTAGTTTTCACAAAAGCCAATATTTCAAGGCCTTTAAAGTCCTTGAAAAAAGTCATTTGAAATTGTTGTGTTCACTTAAGCGAAACTTAATCGAGCCCGTGACCTTCCGTACACTGGTCGGTCGCTCCAACCAAATTTTTCTGTCCCACGCTCGTGACACAAAATATAACACCTTCATTTCTTTTTTTCTTTAGGTTGGTTGTCTTTTTGGTTGTTTATGGTTGTCTTTTTAAAGACAACAAGTGAAACTCAAAAGTTTCACTTGTTTTTCCTAAAGCGCAGTTTGATAAATGAAGACAACTTATTTCCCGAGGGAAATACGACTCCCCTAAAAACGACTGCATGGGAGGCTAGACGAGCATCTACAAGGTGCCCTACGAGCATCACAGTGCCCTATTGAAAACCACCTTGCGTGATGTAGGCCATCTGTATAAAGAATTGCATTATTATTATTATTATTATTATTATTATTATTATTATTATTATTATTATTAAGGCTAAACTCACTGATCCTGAGCATTCTTAAAGGTCAATGTAAAATTTGCCTCACCATCAAATGATTGCACAACTGAATTTTACTTACACGAGGCAATAACCAATACCAACCAAAACCATGAATACTCTTAAACGTAAGTCATTACCTATAACTTTAACGTTACGTAATGTTGTCCATGTCCATCAAATCAAAAATCAAAAATCATAACTTTATTATAGTCTCAATCTTATAGCCGTGCACAAGTGCACTACTAATCGGGGAGACTGAAGATCAAATTGGAATTTGGAGATGTTGGTTTTCGAGGAGAGGGGAAAACCGGAGTACCCGGAGAAAAACCTCTCGGAGCAAGGACGAGAACCAGCAACAGACTCAACCCACATATGACACCGTGACCGGGAGTCGAACCCGGGCCACATTGGTTGGAGGCGAGTGCTCTCACCACTGCGCCATCCCTGCTCGCCATGTGTAACTGTCAACCTGCTGTTAACGCTCCCACATGTCAGGTGTTTACGATTTGCGGTATAAAAAAAACATTGAATCCATATGACAATCACCATCAACCGGCCTGCAGTACACCTTCAAAGTAAAATTGTGGCCACTTGCCCCAATTTTCCACTTTAACCCGGCAGTCACGGAGCAGCCTGCAAGTAGGCGTTTATTATTATTATTATTATTCAGAACTGGCTGCTCGCGATTTAAATTACACAAAAAATATCGCAATGGGTGACAAGTAAAATCGACTCCTGTTGCGCGTGATGCCGTTGACTATTTGATCTCCAGGGTTGCTCTGTGTGGAGGAACTTAGGGGCGAACCATTTGACTTTTGAGGGGGAGGGGGTTGGAAGATTTCCCCTTGGAAAGATTTTTTTTCCCACTGACCAATAAGGCAGATATTTTTTTCCAATGTAAAAGCGGTGCATATTTTTTTTTTGTGATTATCCGCTGCAAGAATTTTTTTTTCACTCCAATCAGGAGTGGAACAGGCTTCACATGTGAATAAAATGTTTAACTTTGATACAGTGTTTTGCCAGCACTAGAAGACAACATAAACAAAAGAAAAAGGTTGAGTGTCATGTGTGTGGTGCTGTGTGCTGACCTTTTCAAACATAGATGCAGTGTGAAGGACTCCCTTGCCCAGGAGTGTAAGGCTTGAGACCAGCCCCTGGGCTATTCCTTTCCTTGAGGCTGTCATACGCCAACCATGCACCAATGAAAGGCACTTGAAGCAACTAGAAGCATGCTTAGTAGTGAAACAAAAAGATTGACTGGAGTCCTTGAAAGCTGCCGGGAGAGGTTTGGAAAAACTGTCCAGGAGCAGTTTGAGAAAAGGAAGGCAGACAAGAATGCCAGGAAAACCAAAAGCAAAAAAATGAACTAAATCTGAGTCTCTTTAATACTCGCGGGTTTTTACTGTAGTATATATTTTATGATTCAATGTTATTTATTATTAGATATTGTTCGATTACTTAGGTTATAATATTAATGCAGTAATATTTATTTTTTAAATATTATAAAGAAGCAGAAGCAGATATTATTTAATGTTTGTTTAGTACATGATATTGTGACGACTGCATCCCGGGTCTGGAAACAGAAACACTTGCACAGATCAGGCAGATTCACATCAAGCGGCCATGTTGTTTATTACAGAACAACGACAACCTCCCTGCGAGGCAGTGGTAACGAGTCTAACAAAACTATCCCTATGGGGGTGCGGCAGGGCTTCCGCTACACTGTCCCCTCCTTTAATGAACACTGTCCCAGTGTGACAACTGAAAACGGGAAACATGAAAAAACGAAACTACAGTCCAGTGGCAGCTAATCCACCCAAATCTCTAATTAATCTTTTAAAATTTCAACTGTTTAATGTTCAAGCTAGTGAAAGGGCTACTCCCATTCACCATAACGTTCTGGTTTCCTCCGCTCTCTTCCGTAACGGCTCTTCAAATTCTGCGCGGGGCTCTCAGGTACACTGGGAGGGGCGGCTTGCCCGTTCATAGCTACGCTCTCTCCTTCGACAACAGGTAGGGCATCACTAGGTACATCTGCATCAGAGTCATTATCCACGTTAAATTCAGTGTCACTGTTCTCCGCATCTGAGTCAGTCCTTTCGGGCATCTCCGATGCAGTTGGGTTTGGAGACTCCATGGAAACCCTTGGAGGGCTTCCATCCACATGGCCTTCTCTTAGTTCAGTTGACACAGAGCCACCCGGGTTAACAGGCTCACTTCTTTCGGCGCACCCAAGTGGGGACACAGCAGGCACATCAGTCTCTCCCCTCTCTGCAATCCAGCTCTCTAATGCAGGTCCAAGATACGGCTTGAGACGATCAGCGTGGATCACCTTAGGTTTTGCTCTTCGGCTTCTTTGAATTCGATAGGTAACATCTGACAGCTTTGACACTACTAAGTAAGGGCCTTTCCAAGGGCAATCCAATTTGGGGTTCCTTCCCTTCTTCCGGCGAATGTTGTGCAGCCAGACGCTGTCTCCTATCCGAAATGGTTTACTGGACACTCGCTAGTCATAATTCCGCTTCTGACGTTCTGCAGCTTTGCTGAGGTGTCTTCGTGCTGTCTCGTGGGCACCAGCCAGTCTCTGTTGGAGAGCCAGCGCATACTCGGTTGTCAGAGGTGGTGAGTCTACCGGTGGCTCAGTGATCACATCCAGTGGTACTTCAATCTCCCGTCCCAGCATTAGCATGTTTGGAGTCTCCTCTGTCGATTCGTGAATGGAACTTCTGTACGCCATCATGCACGGTTGAAGCTGCAGGTCCCAGTCCTGCTGAGTTTCTGTCAGTTTACCTCGCAGCATTTCAATCAATGTCCGGTTGTACCGTTCCACTTGGCCGTCTGACTGTGGATGCAACGGAGATGTTCTAGTTTTCTCAATGTCCAAGAGCTTACATACTTCAGCCATAACTTTGGACTCAAAGTTAGTCCCTTGATCACTGTGCAACTCACGAGGAACTCCCAATCGGCACACAAACTCCCCCGCCAACTTCTCAGCCACTGTAACGGCTTCTTGATTTGGGATGGCATAACTCTCTGTCCACTTTGTGAAGTAGTCTGTCACCACAAGTACAAATCTATTCCCACGCGGGGTCAGCGGCAGGGGTCCCAGTACGTCCATCGCAAGCCGTTCCATTGGCGCACCCACCACATACTGCTTTACTGGTGAACGTCGCTTTCTTCCCCAGTTCTTCTTTGCACCACACTCGTGACATATTCTGACCCATCTCTTGACTTGTGTAGTCAGCCCTGGCCAGTAGTAACGTGATCTCACTGCTGCAAGGGTCTTATTGATACCTCGATGGCTGGCCGTGGTGTGGTCGTGGTGTGCCTTTAGAGCAGTGTCTCGCAGATCTCGGGGAAGGATAATCTGGTAGCTCACCCTGGCGCCGCTCTCCTCTTCCCATCTTCGGCAAAGCACCCGATCGTGAATTTCCAGTTGATCCCACTGAGCGCAGAGTGACTTGACTGTACGGTCACATGGAGACACATCTTCCCACTTCGGCCTGACAGCACCTGCCTTTTTAAACTGGAGTATCACTTTAAGACTGAGATCAGCTTCTTGTTGATCACGAAGGTACTCTCGAGTCCAAGTTGGTTCTAATTTGATTGTGTTGCATCTGGTGCTGAGTTCGTCAGTGGGCGCACAATGTTCAGTAGCAGCTGAAGACAATTCTGCTCCATCTTGCTTAACATGAGGACTCCCTGTCTGCCTTACAACAAACTCGTCACTCCCAGCAAGTGAAACTTCAGTATGAACAGCAACACTAACCATTTGTTCAGCCTTCTTCCACTCCTTACACCATTTGCAGCCATCACTACAAGGTCTTCGTGACATGGCCTCAGCATTTTGATGCCGCTGACCTTCCCTATACTCAATCTCATAGTTAAATGGACTTAGGAGCTCTATCCATCTTGCTAACTGTCCCTCTGGTTCCTTGACTTTAAGTACTGAGCGAAGCGGTGCATGGTCGGTTCGGATTCGAAATTTTGGTCCCTGTAAATAAAATGCCGAAACGGCTTGACGAACTCCACAACAGCAAGCAATTCTTTCCGCGTGACACAATAGTTTCTCTCAGCTTTAGTCAATGTTCGGCTTGCAAAAGCGACAGGGTGTTCGACCCCATCCTTCAACTGACTTAGGACGGCTCCAATTCCATGATTGCTGACATCAGTGTCTAGTATGAACTCCGCAGAGAAGTCAGGGTAAGACAGAATAGGAGCCGTGGACAGCAACTTCTTTAATGCGTCAAATGAAGACTGGCACTCTGATGTCCAAGCAAAGTCAACATTAGCTTCGGTCAGTTTATGAAGGGGCCTGGCCACGCTGGCAAAATTAGGACCAAATCGGCGGTAGTAACCTGCAAGTCCTAGGAAGCTTTTAACCTCAGTCGAATTCTGAGGCACTGGCCACTCGCAAACTCGCTCAACCTTCGCAGGATCAGTCTCAATGCCATTCTCAGACACAATATGACCCAGATAAGCAACACTCTTCTGAAACAGCACACATTTGCTTGGCTTCAATTTAAGTCCGGCTGAGACAAACCGACGGAATACTTCCTCCAAACGCTCCAATTCTTCTTGTGTCGTCCAAGTAGATTAAGCAGGTTTCAAACCTTAGTCCCACTAAGATCAGTTCCATTAATCGCTCAAAGGTGCTTGGAGAGGAGGTCAGACCGAAAGGCATGACAGTCCATTCATAGAGACCAGATGTGGTTACGAAGGCAGCTTTACCACTACTCGCTGGATCCATTGGAACCTGCCAATACCCGGAAGCCAAATCTAGGGTAGAGAACCACTTTGCTCCAGAGAGTGCCAAAGGGAATCGTCAATACGTGGGAGCGGATAGGCATCTTCAACTGTGACCGCATTAACCTCTCTGTAGTCAACGCAGAACCTCTGGGTGCCATTTTTCTTGGTTACTAGTACCACTGAAGACGACCAAGGACTATTAGATTTCTTCACAATGCCTCTTTCCAATAGATCTTCTACTTGTCTCTCAATTTCTGCATGCTTTGATGGGGATGTTCGGCGAGGCTGCTGCTTTATGGGCCTTGCATTTCCTGTGTCTACGCAGTGTGTTAGCAGGTTGGTTCTTCCCAGATCCAGCTCCGACAGTGAAAACACATCTTTGCATCGGTGTAGCAGTTGGGCCACTTCCTTACGTTCCCCCTCAGTTAGCTCTTCCGAGCTGCGTTGTCTGAGTGGTCCTGGCAGTGTATCTCCCTTCGTCTCTACATCCCTCTCAGTCTGCTCCACTTCACTTGGGGAGCACTGTGAGTCCACTCCAGGAAGCTCTAACTCTGCTACACTAGTTACTGGTTTGGCTACAGCTACTACGGTTTGAGCTCCAATGGTTTGCATTTTGTCAGAGGTGTTCAGAATTCTAACAGGTACAAGGCCAGTCTTTCCTGCAGAGACCAGAGTTCTCCCAATGTATAGGCCCTTGTCTTGTAAACGGGATCCACACAGCTCTAAGATGCGAAGTCCTTGATTGGCTTTCTCAGACTTAGCCACCGACTGTCGTTGGATGAGATGAACTGGTATCACTGCCTCACAATGCGGTTCAATTGCCACAACACCACGTGTCACACACCTCAGACTCAGCTGCTGGCAACTCTCACTACAACAGTCAACCGCCTCTCCATTAATAACAAGTTGCTGCTGAACCAGATCAATTTTTGCATCCACATCTGACAGGAATTCCATTCCTAATATGGCGCAGTCCTCGATGTCAGCTACTAATACACTCAAGCTGACATCCTGAGTTCCAATCCGCAAAGTCATGTCCCCTGTACCATACGTATTGGTTCTCCTTCCATCTGCAACAAACACTTGTGAACCATCTTCCCTCAAAGTAAATTTAAAAGCTACAGGTAATCATTTGTAACACTCATAAGAGAGAATATTCCTCACAGCACCTCTATCTACCAGCCAAACAATCTTACACTGTCCTACAAAACCTGTAACGTAAAGTCCAAATGGGCGAGATTTTGTACTCCGTACTGTCACATGTTCACTCCTTTCACGATTGCAATTTACAGAGTCAGAATTTTGAGGCCCTTGCGAACAATCATTGGGACATCCTACCGGGCCCTCGAGGACGCCCTGTTCAAGTTTCCCGAAGACTGATCAGACTGGTTCTCTCTCCACTTTGGACATTCTCTTCTCAAGTGTCCCCTGTCTCCACAGATCCAACATTCCCATAGCATATCCCTGTGGCACCCGATTTTTGCCAGTTTGGGTACCCTGGGAGTTTGGTTTCTCCTGTTTCACCACAAACTCGTTTAATTGCTTAATGATATTTTCTTGAGCTTCTATTTGCTGTTGTTGTTGCTCTATCTATAACCTAAGCCGATCCACTTGCATTTGTAACTGGGTACGTTCTGTCTGCATTGCTCGGACTTTACTGCCTGCCCGTCTAAATGAATTGTTGCTGTCTACTAGTCGAAGGGACTCTAATTCTCTTGCAAATGAAATGGCTTGATCAAGAGTGCTGGGTTTCTCCCTTCTTAGGTACAGCCTATCATCTTTATCATTTAATGCATCAATGAAATGCTGTACAGCAAAGCGTTCCTGTATGACTGCACCCACATCTTGATAAGCAAGGTCTACCATGGAACGAATATCTGTAGCTAGCATTTGCAAACTCTCACCTTCAAATTGACGGCGGTTTAGCAGTCTCGCCTGATGTAACTCCGCTTGTTTCTCGACACCAAATCTCAGCTGTAATCTTTCCACAATTTTTCCGTACTGCCGACACTCGGCGTCGGTTAGTCCACTTAACAATTTCCTGCTGTGTCCACGAAGACTAGCCGTCAAAAACATAGCCTTCTCTTCCTCATTCCAACCATTGACGATCGAACAGCGCTCGAAATGCATCAAATATTCTTTCAAGGGTTGCTTGCCATCGAAATCCTCGGGCAGTTTAACCGGCTTCTTGAATTTTCGGTCAGCTGTCTGCTCTACACAAGCTGAAGACTTTGCCAGGGGCCAAAGGTCGTTTTCAATACGGAACGGATTACCGGATTTTTCACGCGGTGTGGAGAATGCTCTTGGTGTAAAATTTTCAGCCTCCGCTCGCAAAATGAAAGGACTGGCCGTCTTTCCTTGTTTCTGTGCAGCTGCCGGCCGCTCCGGCGTCCTGGAAGGAGTACAGTCACATCCACTTCGAAAAGGATTCGCTGGCTTCGCACGTGGCGTGTCACTCGCCGCTAGCGTAGAATCGCCGACCTCTGATCGCACAAAAAGGGACCCAAGTGCCTCCAATTCACTTCTGAAAGGATTCTTCGGACTAATTGGAGTATCCCACCGCTGCCGAAATGTGACGACTGCATCCCGGGTCCGGAAACAGAAACACTTGCACAGATCAGGCAGATTCACATCAAGCGGCCATGTTGTTTATTACAGAACAACGACAACCTCCCCGCGTGGGAGTGGTAACGAGTGTAATAAAACTATCCCTATCGGGGTGCGGTAGGGCTTCCGCTACAATATTGTTTGATTGGTTATTTATAAACTATAAATGCAGTAAATAAATATATTTTTTAAATATTAAAGTTATGTTTCAGAATCAAATATTCGTTAACAAGTTCAGTACATCATTCATTTCAAAGGTATGTTTTGCTGTACTGCAAGTTCAATTTCTAAAGTGAGTAGACCCGCATGAACTACAACAACAATGATATAAAACTGATTTATAACATTGTTTTGAGGTTAAAATTTTCATGTGATCTGTTAATTAGAAAGAAGGAGAAATTAAACATCACAGAGATCAGAAAAAATTCCGAGCCCCGGTTGAGATTCAAAGATTGTTATGTAATTTTAAAAGAAATTTTTTAACTGAAGACAATATGAACTCCTGTTTCTGAGACAATGTTGGTTGTTGAAATAAAAGAACATAGGTTTGATGTGAAGACTGCACTCAGATTTGCTACACTACAGGCAGGGATTTGCACCAACCAACCAACCCATTGAAAAATGTCTATGATTTGCAGGAATTTTTTTTGCCGCACAGTCCATGCATAATTGTTTTTTTCCTCGGAGCTTAGCATGCATGATTTTTTTTTCCTTCCTTGGGCGGCTGCAGGGAATTTTTTTCCAAATTTTCCAACCCCCCCCCCCCCTCCCTCAAAAGTCAAATGGTTCGCCCCTTAGCATTCTGTTTGCTTGCTCTTTGGCACTCAGGCTACGGCATGGTTTGGGCCTAATTTGCATACCCAAAAGTCACAACTCTGCGGAATTTTGCAGGACAGCTCTCAAACTTGGCAACTGTGGAAACCCTTGGTCCAGATGTTGGTCCAAATTTAGTTGTACCGTACTACGCAGGTAGGCTCTTTTTCGAGTCACTTGTAATAATGCGAATCGAGAGGGGTTTCGAGCCTGGGTGCGCATTGTATTATGGGAAAATATATCACACGAGATAGCCCAACGCTTTGCTTTATTTATACAGACGAAGAGTAAGTTCGAGTAAGTAGTGTGAGTTAGACAAACCAGAACAAGTAGTCAAGCCGCTAACAAGTAGGTTTGATTACCAGCCGCTGTTCGAGAAAATGGGTCCTTGCTCCAGTCCCGAAAGCAAGGATACGGATGAACCTTGGAGGGTGTCTTCGCAAGAATAGATTCACTCATTCAATACAAATCGACCCCCCCCACCCCCCCCCCCCCCCTTCACAAAAAAAACCTCCACGTTTACGCACAGCTTTGTAGTTTTGGCGTCTAACATGTAACTTGAAAAGATTCGACGCAAGTGGTATCGAATAACGAATATCGAATAATTAGGAACAAGATAATGCCGCTGATGCGTCTAGTCCAGCGCCTCCCGGACCCGATAGAGTGGAGGGAATCGAGCCTACCAAGAAGCGGATGATAAAAAATAGTTTTCCTCGACAATTTAGCCTGCGTAGCAGGCGTAAACGGGGAAAGGGAAGGGGAGCGAGAATGCGGGAGAAAAATGGGGTTCTGGGAGGTACGGACGAGGGAACGCCTGCTACAAAGACCCCCGTTTTTCCATCTCCGCCCACCGATTTTCAGGTAATCCATTTAAGTTAACTGTCAATGCAACCACCAATCAGAAACATGCGCACGCTTTTCTGCATGACTGACTTTACGCAGGAATTCAATGAAGCGTTTAAAAATAAAGTTAGGATGAGAATTTTTTTCGAATCAAATCAAAATAATATTTTCGAATCAAAATAACCTTGAACAACACTCAATTGCGCTTATTTTCGAAATACGAGACACGAAGCTTTTCAAAATGAAAAGATTTAGATAAACCCCTCTTTGCTTCTGAAAACCAAATGCGTTCAATTTTCGCTTCTAGGAAAAGTAAGCTTAACACGCAAGCAAAGAACCGCCATACATTTTGAACGGCATTTATTGACCGAACTACACGTTTTTCAAAATTTACGCGAAAGTCATAATATGAAGAATCGGACAATTAAAATAAATATTTCAATACAAATTTACAATCAAAAATGTAATTTACTTTACCATAGATTCCCTACAAAGTCAACAGCTTGAGTGATGTCTTGCAACGGCAGATTTCTCTTGAAAACAAACGTCTGTTCTCAAAGAATAAATTCTTCGCATTTAGTTCTCCGGATTCCACTGTTTACGATGTCGAGCGTTTCTTAGGGTTTCTTCTTCCGATTTATAGTTCTCAAAAGGTGAGTCTTCATTCCGATGACGGGATATTTACACTGCCTTGAAATTCACGCGTGAAACGATGCAATAATGCTTTTTGAAATCTTCTCTGAAAATGACAAAATCTCTTCTTTCTAGGACCGTATCCCGTTGGCAAAACCACTAAAACATCTCTTCCCTTTAGAAGAGCTCTAACCGCCGTTTCTCGCTCTGGTTTCAAGACAATTTTGTTATCTGGCCACCAAGTTCAAATCTTCTAAGAGCACGTCCTCGGCTCCTCGTCAAATTACGTCATTCTCGTGGGACCTACTGTCAAAAATTAACCAATCAGAATTTTGCGGCCGCTGGCGGCCGCAGAAATGAAAAAATGGGGGTCTTTGTAGCAGGCGTTCCCTCGTCCCTAGGCCCCAGTCCCCCATTTTCTCCCGCTCCCCTTCCCCTTCCCCGTTTACGCCTGCTACGCAGGCTAGGACAATTTTTTTGTACGTACCACAAAATTGGGTTAATTTGATAAATCTCTCTTCACAAATCAAGAACACTTGTCAAAAAAATGTGCAAAACGATGTGTTGTGTCTACCAAGGAAACCTTGTGAGGAAGTGTGGGAAATATTTTGTTGATCTCCCCGTACACCAAATAAACTCAGCTCAATCTCACAGTACACAGATTTATTCCTCATTCATCGCCTCAACAGTTACAGGTCACCAGAAAATTAGAGAAGCAAAACGTCTCCGATACGTTTTTACCACGAGGTCCGAAACTTTAAAACGAGGCTAACCGAACAAAGCTTACTCTCATGTCACGCAAAGTAAACATTCTCGACACCTTTCCCCCATCTAAGTGTTTATCAACTGTCATTGTCTTTAACCTCTGGTGCGACAATGTCCTTGAGTCGTTCATTGGCAATCTCATTGGTTCTCCTACTTGGCCCTATTCTTGGTGTGAACACTTCATCTTCCGGGTAAGCTTGAAGTTAGGATTCTCTCCTCCGATTTCTAGGTCACATATGAGTTGTAAAGGGCGCTCCACCACGTAACCTTTCCCTTGTCTTAGTTTTAAGCCATGAACTGCTCCATCCTTGCCAGTAACTGTGCCCACTACTCGTCGAAGCTTGCACAGTGCTTTATCCTTTGCTTCACCTTTCATCGACACCACTGCTCCTGTATCTGGGATTTTTGTAGTGACCCCAGCGGAATGCCGTTGTCTGGGCATGAACGTACTCCTTACGGAACCTCTCTCTAAGGTTCTTCTTGCTTTTCTGCAAGAATCTCATTCGTCTTGTTACGCCATTTTCTGCAATCTTCTCAAGGTCTTCCTCCAAGATGGGAGTTGGTTTTTCTCTCAGCAAGGTGTTTGGTGTAAGCACTGGTTGTTCAAACTCCTCCGCCTGATAAACAGTGACATGTTGTTCATGCAAGTTTCTACGTCCAGCTAGTTTTCTTCAAGCTCTTGATAGGTTAGAAGGCTTCGGCCAATCGCCTTTGAAAGGCTCCTCTTCATCCTCCTCTTAAGGCGCTCAAAAGAGCCACCCTACCACGGGGCCCGGGCTAAGTTAAACTTCCATTTTATGTTCAGCGCCCCCATGTAGCTTGCTAGACTGTGGTTCTTCTTGAGCACAGATAACCATTTCCCAGTGGCCACGAACGTCTTCCCATTGTCACTCACTATGGTCTGTGGACACCCTCGTGTGGCAATGAACTCCTTTAGCGCTCTCTGAAACTCCGCAGCACAGAGGTCAAGGCAAAGCTTCAGGTGTACTGCTCGACTGCTGGCACAGGTAAATAGTGCAATGTATGCCTTAGCAGTGGCAGACTTCCTAACTTTGTAACAGACAGGTCCCGCAAAAACCACGCCTATTGCTATGAAAGGAGTGGACAGTTCAGCCCTAAAAGCTGGTAGACACCGGCTTCTTCCAATAGCGTTTGCAAACATTACAGTTGCGAATCACCTTCTTTGTTAGCGCTCTTAGTTTAGGAATCCAGAACTTCTCTCGGATGCGGCACATGGTTGTTGACACTCCCCCATGTAACATTTGCTCATGGACTTGCTGAATCATTAAGGAAGCCAGCTTGCGATCTCGGGGTAGGAAGACTGGGTGATAACCTAGGACTCGACCCACACATCTCAGTATTCCATCAGCTTGAGATGCCTGTGCCTGGGTAATCCAAAACTTCTCTGCTACTTGGAATTCTTCCGCGTTTAATGGTCCTTCCGCTTCTCAGTCTTCTTGCAGTTATCAATAAACCGCCTCACAAAAGCAGTTACTCTTAGAAGTTTCTAGTTTCTTGGCAAGCAGCTGTTTCTCAGGTTTAGGCTTCAAGCATTCCTTCTCTACCTCGCAGGTCATCAACACTTCAGGTTGCTGTGGCCACTTGTGTGGATTGCTGAGCCAACTTGGTAACTTGAACCACAGTTCTCCCATCTTTCTGGGTTTGGCGCCTCTGCTTCCTTGGTCACTGGGGTTGTCACTTGTTGGAACATGATGCCATTTGAGATAACCTTTCTCTTGAATGGCTTTGGTTCTGTTCCGTACAAACTAAATCCAAGTCCCTAGACCCTTGATCCCATAGAGTACTGTTGTGCTGTCAACCCAGCATTGGTACTCTTCAACTGGCTGATCTTGTAATACTTCTTTCACATGGTTCATCAGCCTGCTAAGTTCCAAGCATGGAATTGATATGTCTCTCGGCACTATCCTCGACCTTGCAACAAGCAGGTTCAGGCGAACTGGCGTAGCAGCATGGTATGCTAGAGCATAGAAGGCCGTAGCCTCCCACGCAGTCGGTTTTAGGGGAGTCGTATTACCTTACTCCCCGCAAACGCCTGCTTTCCGCCGCTTAGCCAATGTCTGTTAGGTTGACCTTGACCGCAGGACGCTTTCGCGGGAACACATGCAGATAAACATGACGCGCGGTATAAATTTTAAAATGTAAAGTAAAACGTCATCTCAAAATCGTTCTTGAACAAAATTGCGTAAGCTTTCAAATTGGACGTTAAACTTCAAAATCCGTGCTAAGGTTTTGGAGAAATAAATTTATTTATGTGCGCGGTAAACTCCGTTGCAATCCGGCGCGGTACTAAATTTTTCCAAAAGCATTAAATGTAGGGATAATTATAATTACATTCTCTGAGCTTTCAAATGGTACATTTAACTTAGAAGTGCAGGAATACCTATACTCTATAAGCTTTCAAATGCAACATTAAACTTAGAAATCCGTCGAGAGTTTTTAAGTTTTCAAACTGATAAATTCACCGCAAGAGATAAGCTCTGTGTCATCACAAATGGTGATTGTAAACTAGACCATGCATTGCAAACTAGGACTAGCAGTCCCTTCTGTTTTAATAGGGAATGTTATGCAAGTAGAGTATGTGAACGTGCGCTGTAAAAGCTTCCTTCGCCCTTAGACGAAAAGATAGCAGAAACGTTAACGGATATGCCAGCGAACTTGAGTGTGAGAGATTTCACCGCCGGAAACGCACTTGGTTTTTGAGGCATGTGTGATATTTCCATCCCATTTATCGATTTACCATCTCGCCAGGTCCTTTGTCGTCTTTAATACTCTTTGTCTTTTCAAGTCGTAGAAGTCTCTTACATCCCTTCCCATTGCGTTGGCTCCAGCAGTTTTTGGAAGGGCCGGAGTCTCCACCGACCGTCCCCTCGATCAGCAGCGATCAGGATTCGAACCGTCTTTCAGTAGATGATAGGTTAAAACCATCGCACAGTAAATACTTTTAATCACAAGCAATACATTTTTACCAATTATTCAGCCATTATTCGCCATTCTAGAAGTAAAAAAAAATATTCCAACTTCACAGCACCAGCATCGCTGAAGAAAACCAGACGTGGGCAATCGATAAAAATGGATATCGGAAAACCGTTCGATAAATCGATGGCTATCGATATCAATCACGTAAACGTTATCGATTGCATCGATCAATCGATAAATATCGATACTCACAACTCTTCTGGTAATTACTGTTATCGATGTTATCGATGGATGTCGATCGTACATGTCTTTAATTTCTGACATTGATTTTGTTGTTAAAACACGTTTAATCGCAGTAAAATGATTGCGGTGGCTTTGTTCACGAATAAAACTGTATTTGTATTTCAGTAAATGTGGTTTTAATTTATTAAGCTGGCAGGATATCTGTGCTGTATCAACCCAAGTATCTGCGAAAGTGACATCTCGGCTATTTACCTCTCTAAGCCAAGGAAAACGTTTTGAGTGGAAGCGAGGGCAATCTTTTGTTTCAGCCGATATTAGAGCTGGTTATAGAGGTCGTCGTTATTATTAAGCCTCACACATTTCGACACAACAAATGTTACCGATAAAATCGATAATTTTCGATAAAATCGATAAAACTGATTGAAAAATCGATAAATATCGATTTCTCACAACAAATCCGTTTATCGATTTTTATCGATTTCCGATACAATCAATTAATTTTATCGATTGTTATCGAATGTTATCGATTATCGATTTTATCGATTGTCCAAGTCGGGAAAAAAAACAATCACGGGAAATACAGAAGCGTACATTTGAACGATTTATTTGATTGGTCATCGTCAGACAATGGTTAGATTGCCTCGCAAGTAAAACAAAGGGAAAGGAATGTTGAACTCCGGTAAGCAGGCGTTTGTGGGGAGGAAGGTAATATGACTCCCCTAAAAACGACTGCGTGGGAGGCTAAGAAGGCCGCTGAAATTGCTAGCTTGCTTGCATCAGAAAAACCATGGAGGACAATTCTTGTTACATCTCTGTTCATAACACTGCGAGGAACAGATAAGCACGGGCAATTCTCCATTCCTTCGAGCCACTTGTTCCACGATCTCTGAATGTCACTTGGTACCTCTTCATCCCACTTCAGTTTTTTTTACACGCCCCACCATGATGATGACAGGTGCGGCAATTCCCAGCAAGTCGTAAACACTGTTGACAGTTGACAGCATCTTGCTCTTTGTTAATGGGCCCTCACCATCTGATCCCAAAGGTTTCATAAAGCCGATAGAAAGTTTGTCTTCAGTCTTGTTCCAAGGTACTCCTAATATCTTTGTTTCCTGGGGACCGGTTTCACCCTCCAGCATGGATAAGTTAAACTTGCACCTTCAATTGTCTGGGGTTCTTCCAACTCTGGTACATTACTGTGCCACTTGTGAAGATGAAAGCCTCCATCCTCAATCACCTTTGTAGCCTCCTCCTTGAACTTGAACAACTCCTCTTTGTGATTACCGCCTGATTGGACATCATCTCCATAGGTGTTTTTCGGCAACTCATCTGTAGTACTGGGGTACTTGTCAGCATATTGGCTTATATGCTTCTTGAGTGTGGCCCCAACAATGTATGGACTAGGTATTGATCCAAAAATCACTCTGGTGAATCGATACTGTACAACCGTTCGAGAGTCAAGATTCTCATACCAAAGAAGACGAAGCGCATCTCTGCCCTCGGGTCCGCTTTAATTTGAAGAAAGGCCTTTTGGATGTTTCCAGTCATACACAGCAGCTTCACGAAGTTTCGGATAAGAACGTCAAAGATCATAGGCTGTAGAGGGGGTCCTACTTCCAAACAGTCATTCAGCGATAGTTCTTGGGAATTTGCCTTTGTCGAGCAGTCGTACATTATCCTCATTTTTGTAGATTCTGTCTGGTCTTGGATCACTGGTTATTGGGGAATGTAGTGGATGACCTCTCCTGTGGGTATCTCTGACACTATTTCTAGGACCCCTTGCTCTACACTTCAAGTCTTTGGATCTTCTCTAACTTTCTTGTGGTACGTCTTAGCCTCCCAATCGTCTGCTTCTTGTTTGTAGGCAAGGGGCATGATCTGGTTTCCATGGCAACCTTGTTGAATATGTAGCATCCTCCAATCGCTGCAGTTTATTCGTGAAATCTTCATGGAACAAATCCCGAGTGTTTTCCACATCAGTTAGTCTGAGCACTTCTTGAGAACACATTTGAAAAAAATGTGAAGAGACCCTTCTCTACTTGAGCACTTGACAAGATAGCCTTTCCAGCAATGACATACCCTAACATGGTAAACAGCTCCTGGGTAAGTGTCCGGGTTTGGACCTAGGATTGCAGGCTTCGTTGACTTGATTCGTTGAACATCAGCTGCTTGCAGAATAATGTGTACAGGCAACTTATCCGCAGTTGCTGTCTCTTCGCTAAATTCCAGTTGCCTTTTGCGATGATTCCGCTGCTTTAGGTCAAGGATTTTGGGGTCAGGCAGGTAGGTCAAGACGGGCTTCTCAGCACTGATACATTCCAGCTCCATTCCAAAACCCTCAATGGCATTAGATTCAACACGGACCTTGTACATTTCAACTTGCTTGTCAACAGCCCCATACATTTGCTCGATCACTCTCCTTTCAGGCTGGTATGGCTAATGTTCAGTTTAGTCAGTAAGTTTGCACTAACGTACCAGCTACCTGCTCCACTATCAAGCATGATCCGCGCTTGCACACCATTAACTTTAGCCAGCACAGTTGAATGCAGGGTCATTTGAAAATCGTTTGCACCATCAGTACGGATGTCGTACTACTGCTGTCGTGTCTTTTCCCGCGTTTTCTAATTTTTTTTTTCATTATTTTGGCCCCGCCGTGTGCGAGGGATTTCGTGAGTTCAGCCACGAAATTTTAAGTTGCTGTTTTTTTTGCCGTTTTTATGGCTTTCCTGTTCCTTGTATCCTTTCGTTATGTGATGTATTCCGTTGCAGGGGCACGGCAGATAAAGATTATGCTGTATTCCGCTTGTGAATTGAATGCTGAACGAGCAATTCGGGCTGTTCCTGTTTATCCCACGTGCACGAGATTGGTTCGACTTGTTCGTTCGATTTACTCCTCATTTCCTTAAAATTTCGTGGATTTATGGTTTGAGTTGTGGTCAGCTGTGGACTGTGTTGGATGATTGCTTGTACAGAAGAACACTGAGAATCGATTCGACGAGTTTCGTCGCTTGAAGGTACGTTTTATTACTGTTGTTATTGTCATAGAAATCCAATATGGTGGACGGTGGTTTGCCTCGTGTTGAGAACGATGTGAATGAAAACTGTGCCATTGTTACCGGGTACGGACGATGAGAATGATCGTACTACTATCTCTAGCCGCTCTAGCTCGTCTACGTCTACTTCAGCGGCTCAGGCAGCTAAGCTAAAACGAATTCTGTCGGAAAAGAAACTTGAAAAATTACGAAGGGCAAAAGCAAGGAAAATAAAGGAAGAATTGCTAAGGTTAGACAATGAAATTGCAGCGGCTGAGGATGCTGTCGCATTAGCTTAGATTAAAGATCGTTTTTTATGGGGAACAGTTAGGGGTTGCTCCTGCTGTTGATGTTGGTAATTTGCAAGATTTTGAGGGTGATGAGTCCCTTAAACAGAGTGATCCTAAAGTGATAAACACTGAGTCAACTACTCTAGTGAAAGAACAGAATGTTGTTGAGCCTGTATCCAAAGGGGTTAGTGATGAGCAGTGCATATTATGGGATCAGCCAGGAATGATGCATCAGTTGTAAAGGTTCCATTGTCTGCATCAGCACCAGATCAGCCAGTGATACCAGTGTTAAATCGTAAGGAGTCTAGTTTGAATGTAAATGCAGTCCCGTATGTGCAGACTTCAGTGCCCAAGCAAGAATATCTCTCTGGGGATCCATGTTTTCCTACCAGTGCTACTGAAAGTATGGTGTCGAGACTAACAACTAGCATAGATTCAATAGTAACTCGGTCCAGCCTCCCCTTTTGGATGTGGTCAAGTTCTCTGGTGATCTGTGTGAATACTTTAGATTCAAGCCTCGCTTCCATGAAATGGTTGACTCCCAGAAAATTTCTGAAGTTCAGAAAATGTCTCGATTATGGCAATTCCTCGATGGCCAAGATAAGCGTGCTGTGGCTGGACTTGAAGGAGTGCCTGGTGGTTTATCAAAGGCCCTCAAAATGTTGGAGCAGCGTTTTCGACAACCACATGTTGTAGCAAAGGCATGTGATGATGCTTTGGTCGAAGGAGTGAAGAGACAAGGCCTGCGTGAATTTGCTGATCGTTCAAGAACCTTGTACGAGACGTTGCAATCCATGAACGCTCTCTCTGAAAGGAACATGACCAATTTGGCGAAAATTTCTGGAAGGTTACCAGTTGCACTTCAGGTTAAGGGGAGAGACAAAGCTCAGCGTATCAGAGTGAAAGGAAGGTGCCCAAGTCTCAAAGAGCTTGTAGAATTCATAGAAAGGCGGGCTGAAGCAGCCAATGACCCCATATTTGGCAGAGTTGGTGAAGTAAACAGGAACTTTGTGAAACGACCAGCGAAGGGCAACAGACGAGCCCCGCCCACAGAACCCACAGCAGGAGGTGAATCCAGAGTGACAACATTTGCAACGCACCTTGGATCACATGTCCAAGAAAGCCTGAACACCCAAGACGGGTTCAAACGTTTCAACGCCAAGAGGTTCCCTTCCGGCTGGAAAATGCTACAGCTGTGAGGCCTCCCATAAAATAGAACATTGTCCTGATTTCACCAGCAAGCCTGTAAGACAGAGAATGATCTTTGCAAGATACAAGGGACTTTGTTTGAACTGTTTGCGAAGAGGGCATTTTGCTGGTGAATGTAAATCAGCCTTTCGATGCAAGCACTGTCAGCACCCGCATCACACTTTACTGCACAAATCAGTAGAAGACGCCGTGGATACAGGCACGGGTAATGGTGGAGACCAAGCGGTTAAAGAGCCAGCTAATGTAAATGTAGTAGCTAAAGCTGCGGGTGATGAGGTGCCAAGTCACACATACTCAGCGACATCAAAGGCAAAGATTGCATTGCAAGTTGTGCCGATGGAAATACTGAGTAAGGAGGGACGCTCTGTTAGTACGTATGCGCTACTAGACACCGGAAGTGAGGAAACGTTTCTCTCCAAGTCCATATCAGAGAAACTTGGGATTCAGATTGACAACTATGATACCTTAGCTGTATGTACATTGTCAGGAGAGTCTGCAGTAAGGGTTGGCGAAGTCCACGTTGGAGTACGAGCGGCTGGTAACCGTGAGAGTCGCACTGTGACAATAAAAAACGTTAAGGTTGTACACAATCTCAACATCACTGCAACAAAGGTAAAGGATTTATCAAGATGGCCCCATTTAAAGGACATTGTAATTCCCGACGTAGACGAGACACAGGTGACCATGCTGATTGGTGCAAATGTTCCCGAAGCCCAGGTGCATGAAGAATGTCGCAAAGGGAAAGCAGAAGAACCGTATGCTGTTCGCACTATGCTGGGATGGGCTGTACTTGGAGAAGTAGATGCTGTAAGCTCCTTAAACTCACGGAAATTTGTGATGTATGGCAGTGAACTGTCAGATCAGCAGATGGAGCAGTTTGTTAGACTTGAGGACATTGACATGAACAAGAGTTCAAAGAAGGGAATGTCAATTGAAGACCAAGAGTCGTTGAATAAGATGAAGGACATCTGTTCGTCTAGTAAATGGACACTATTAAGTTGGAATGTTGTGGAAGAGTGAAAACCCTTGGTTACCAGACAACAGACAAATGGCTGAAGCACGTTGCAGTCTCTGAAGAAAAGGCTCAAACGTGACGAGAATTTTCATCGGAAGTACAGAGACTTTATGGATAACCTTGTCAGGAAAGGATATGCCAGGAAGCTGACTGCGGAAGAAGCCGAGCGTCGAAGCAGAAAGACATAGCACTTGCCTCACTATGGGTGTTTCACCTGCAGAAGAAACAAAATTCGTGTTGTGTTTCATGCGGCAGCCCTGCATGATAGAGTGTCACTCAACAACAAGCTGCACTAAGGCTCTGACCTAACGAACGGTTTGCTCGGTGTTGTTCTAAGATTCAGACAGGATCCAGTTGCTCTTGTTGCTGATATTGAGGGAATGTTCAATCAGGTCAAAGTACCGCCTGAAGACGCTGATGCCCTGAGATTCCTGTGGTGGGAGGACAGCAATCTAGAGCGACCGTCTGAATTCCAGATGACCAGTCACATCGTTGGTGCTACAGACTCGCCAAGTTGTGCAAATTTCTGCCTAAGAAGAACTGCAGAAGATAACAAAGGAAACTTCAGTGAAGACGCTGTAACTGCTGTCAATTAAGACTTCTATGTAGATGACTGTATCAAGTCAGTGAAGACAGTGGAAGAGGCAAGGTCGTTAGCGAATAAAGTAACAAGCCTACTTGCTGACGCCGGATTCAAACTGACAAAATGGTTGAGCAACAGTCAAGATGTTCTGCCTGTGATATCTGAGGAAAAGCAGGCGAGACCAAACCTGGACTTGGATCTCGACAACCTCCCAGTAGAAAGAACATTAGGAGTTCAGTGGGACGTGGAAAGGGACGAATTCCTATTCACGGTTCGCGAGCCAAACCAACCACCGACAAAGCGTGGAATTCTGTCAGTGGTAAGCTCTCTGTATGACCCCATGGGATTTGTCTGTCCAGTAGTACTGGAAGCTAAGATCTTACAGAAACTTTGGAAGCTGAAACTGGGATGGGATGATGAGATACCTGAAGATTTGCAGTGCCACTGGAACAAGTGGAAGAGCGAGTTGCCCGCCTTGCAACAAGTTCAAGTACCACGGTGCCATCTTGCCGATCAGACAGAAGTACTTGATGTATCTTTGCATTTGTTCTCAGATGCCTCTGAGGACGGTTATGCCACGTACTCTTACCTCAGATTTGTTCATGCAAGTGGAGCTATCAGATGTTCATTCCTGATTGGAAGGTCCAGAAGTTCGCCTGTGGGACCGATCTCGATCCCGAGGCTGGAACTGCAAGGAGCTACATTGTCTGTGAAGATGTGCAGAGTGTTAATGGATGAGCAGACGTACAAGATTAGCAAAACTGCATTCTGGACAGATTCTCAAACCACTTTGTAGTATATCAAGAATGAAAGCAAGCGTTTTCAGACGAACGTTGCCAAGCGTGTAGTTGAAAGACGCGAGGTGACTACCCCTGATCAATGGAGAAATTGTCCAGGACGAATGAATCCCACTGATGACCCCTCGCGCGGTCTGAAGCCTCAGAAATTGTCCACTCAGCATCGCTGGTGGAGAGGGCCAGAGTTTCTGTGGGAGCCAGAAGATCGTTGGCCAAATGCGGTGGTGGAAGAAGTGCCAGAAAATGATCGAGAAGTGCGAGCTTCAACAAATGTTCACCAAATCAGTGTCAAGCAGAACGATCGTGACGTTAACTCTACCACTAACACCAACAGAGATTATACATTACCGAACGAAGGGAGAGGGCTAAAGGAACTTGTTGAGAACTGCAGCTCATGGTCAACCTTACAGCGCCGTGTTGCATGGATAGTCCGATTTTATCATTGGATTATGAGTAAGAGAGATGCCCACGTCACTGGATCATTGACTTTAGAGGAACTTAATCAGGCAACCCATGTTATTGTCCGCAGTATCCAGAATGAATGCTTTCCTGAAGACGTCAAAGAATTCAAGAAGAATAAAGAAGTCAAGAAATTAAGCAAGCCAGCCATCCTGAGACCAGGGTTACTAGATGGAACCTTGCGAGTGGGCGGTCGATTGCAGGAAGTGGCGGTGCTGTCCTGGGATGAAAAACACCCAATGCTTCTGCCAAAGGGCCGTCATGTCAGCCAATTGCTTGTTCGCCACTATCACGAGAGTGCATGCTCATAGTGGAAGGGAGCAAACGTTGTGTGAACTGATACGAATGTTTTGGATCGTTGTTGGAAGACGTCTAGTAAAAGGAACGATAGGGAATTGTGTGAAATGCCGAAGACTGAATGCCAAACCAGAAGAGCAGGTCATGGGACCCTTGCCCAGGGCAAGGTCAGAAGCGTATCACCCTCCATTTACCTTCACAGGTGTTGACCGTTTTGGGCCGCTAACAGTTAAGTGGGGCCGCGGAACCGCAAAGAAATGGGGATGTCTATTTACGTGCCTCACAACTCGCGCTGTTTACCTTGAAGTGGCTCCATCGCTAGAGGCAGATGATTTTATCATGATCCTTCGACAGTTTATCAGTAGAAGGGGACCGCCTAAAGAAATTTGGTCTGATCGAGGGACTAACTTTATTGGAGCCAACAGAGAGTTGAAGGAGTCCATTGCGGAGTGGAATGAAGAAAAGATTGAACAACAGCTGCAGCAAAAAGGCATCAAGTGGGCCTTGCAACCACCTGCTTCACCTCATATGTCCGGAGTATGGGAACGCCTAGTGCAAACTACAAAGAAGCATTTGAAGAACGTTGTTGGAGATGGGCTCCTTAATGATCTTGAGCTGAGAACGTTGCTTGCTGAAATCGAGTCGACTGTCAATAAGTGCCCTATAACTAGTGTTTCAGATGATCCTGCAGATTTCGGAGCCTTTACACCGAATCACTTCTTGTTGCAGAAAGCTACGCATCTTCCACCTGGAGTATTTGTGAGCGAGGACAAGTTTTCCCGAAGGCGATGGAGGAAGGTCCAGTTCCTTGTGGATCACTATTGGCAGAGATGGATACGAGAGTATCTGCCGGCTCTCCAAAGAAGACCAAAATGGGTCAAATCAAGAAGAAATGTGCAGCCTGGCGACTTAGTACTTATTGCAGAGGATAACGTGGTTCGCAACAGATGGCCACTTGGCCGTGTGGTGGAAGTGTTCACCGGACAAGATGGAGGTGTACGTTCGGCCAGGATCAAGACAGCTGATGGAGTGTTTCACCGCCCCATTACCAAGGTATGCCTCCTGGAGGAAGCTAGTGGTGACCACAGGCAGCCCAAGATAAGGTTGAGAGCTGCGCATAAATTAGACTGTTTTTTCCACGCTATGCATAATAATGACATGGGCACGCTCTGCATATTAATGACATCGGTAACATTTAAGAGTTTATAGGGAAATGCTACAAAACGTCTCAAATTGCCATAAATCAGAAAGAAGTCGAAATAAAAATGATTTACCTTATTTCATTGTTGTATTGGTCATTTTTTGAGGGCTTCCTGGGCTGGTTTGAAGCTTTTTTGGCGAGAAATTGAGGTTTTTATTTTTCATGTTTGCTGAAGCTTTAGAATTAATTAAAGGCAGGAAACAGTTTAACACTGCACCTCACTTGAGGTTTGATAAATTCCATCACAATAAACGAATCGCCCTACAACTTCAAAGGTGTATTCTTGGGTCTTGCGCATACCTCTGTTCTTTCTCCTGTTTTCCAGATCATATTTTAAGCCGTCGAAAATCCCTCTTAAATACGAAACTCGCCTTTCCTGGTAAGCGTTTTCATTTGAAATGCACACATGAATCATTGCCATGTAACCAATAACTGTGCAGCAACATAAGGGACATTATTGAACTAAAAGACACTAAAATTAAGTTAAACAAACGAACTGCGTAGTTACAGCCCTTTTGTGGGGCCGCTATGTCGTGGTCTTTTCTAATTATTATAATTTATTTTCATTATTTAGGCCCGCTGCGTTGTGCGAGGGATTTCGTGAGTTCAGCCACGAAATTTTAAGTTACTGTTTTTGCCGTTTTTATGGCTTTCCTGTTCCTTGTGTCCTTTCGTTATGTGATGTATTGCGTTGCGGTGGCACGGGAGATAAAGATTATGCTGTATTCTGCTTGTGAATTGAATGCTGAATGAGCTGGTGCAATTGAAAGGATTCAACTGGAAATTCGAGCTGTCCGTGTTTATCCCACGTGCGCGAGATTGGTTCGACTTGTTCGTTCGATTTAGTCCTCAACTGTCTTACCTCTTCGACGGTGTGCGACACATGCAGACTGCAGACTTGCAGACTTGCAGACTAGCAGACTTGCAGACCTGCAGACTTGGAGACTCAACATACCGGACCATACCGACCTTTCCTATTTCATTTTTAAACTAACGTTGAGCAAACTCCGCTGTTTCCACATCGCGTGCTTGCCGCTAGGTATGCTTTAAATGACCCTTTAAAAGAAAGAAAGCCTTTATAGGTCGTTGCTTTGAAGGCTGAACTTAGCAACATTCGCCTCTCTTCAATCATTAGACAAATATACCAAGGATCCTCCCCCCGGGTTCATCTCTGTGCTCAGTTTCGGCGATTAAATATAAAGAGCCAGCTACATAACGAATAGGATTTACAGCAGACCAGTTAAATTTTGATAGTTTTCCTGGCATCTCGCAGCAATAATTGCTGGCCACCTTGAAAAGCGCCCGAAAAAGGGACTTCCATATGAAACGGGCTGGCCAGTACGGTGTTTAGGACGGAACGCTAATGCTTTTACCAACTGAGGTTCGCTTAGTGCTACGAGTAAGGAAGTAGATAAAGTAGAAGAAAGAAACGGCGTTATTGGAATTAAAATTAATAGCTTATTTGACTGCCTGGTTTGGAATGGTATCTCTTAGGGGTCAAATAAGCTTCAGCCACACCAGTCAACTCGCTTACACAGCTGTTATCCATAGAGGACATAGAACCATGCATGCAACTTTCAACTAGTAATGATGTGGAAAACAGCGAAGTTTGTCCAACGTTAGTTTAAAAATGAATTAGGAAAGGTCAGTATGTTGAGTCTGCGAGTCTGCAAGTCTGCAGGTCTGCGAGTCTGCAAGTCTGCAAGTCTGCAATCTGCATGTGTCGCACACCGCCTCTTCGAAACTCTTCTCCGCGTCCGCTGCGCCCTCAAGTGTTTTATCTTACAAATTTTCTCATACGCCAAACGCATAATTATCCTCGTTTACTCCTGTGTTTAGATTTTCCTCGATCTCCTTGACGTAGTAGGTCGCCCTTTTCAATTCCTTAGTGTAGTTTCCTTCGGCAATATCCACCATGTTTGGAACATTCTCATTCGACCAGTTGATCACGAAGTTGTTCTCCAAACTCTCGAAGTTATTCTTCTTTACCACGATATCTCGCCGTCCTGTCAGGGTCGCCACTTTTGGTGTGGGGAATATTTTGTTGATCTCCCCGTACACCAAATAAACTCAGCTCAATCTCACAGTACACAGATTTATTCCCCATCCACCGTCTCAACAGTTACAGGTCACCAGCTGATTCGTCTTCCTGTTGCACGACGCGCGCGGCACGGGAGCGCGAGGTGTGATGGGTAGTCAGAACGCCCAACATGAACACGACTGGGGACGAGTCAGGGTCACCAGAAAATTAGAAAAGCAAAACGTCTCCGATACGTTTTTACCACGAGGTCCAAGGCTAACCGAACAAAGCTTACTCTGTCACCAAAAATCTACTTTCAAGTCACGCATAGTAAACATTCTCGACAGAAGCTTGCTAATCGTATTCACGGCAAGTGTAACTTGCCAAGTATAACTTTTCACGAACACCTCAACGGACTAAGGAGATGGTAAAATACCTTTTCTAGACTGCTTAGTTACCCGCGACAATAACGAACTACGGACGACAATTTACAGAAAACCGACACATACCGACAGACTACTCGACCAATCATCTTACAAGCCAAATTCTCACAAAGCTACGACTATACGGACCCTGACAAGACGTGCGCAACTAGTTTGTGACTCACCCGACAGCTTAACGGACGAAATCAAGTACTTAGACAACGTTTTCAACAAGAACAATTACAACCGGGACTTTATTAGACACAACCCTTACACTAACGCGACACCTGCCACTACTGCAACCATACCTTACATCAAAGGGACTTCTGAAACTATCGCACGAATCCCACAACCCTACAACATCCGCGTTGCTCACAAACCTATCCCTACTTTACGACAAAGACAAAGACGAACCGAGCGACAGACAGGGAGCAGTTTATAAAATCAAATGCTGCGACTGCCAGGCCACTTATATTGGTGAGAGCGGCAGAAATTTGAACGTCCTACTGACTGAACACAAACGAGCGACTAGAAATGGTGATATCAACAATCACATTGCTGAGCACCATTTAAAAACAAACCACAGAATCGACTGGGACTCTGCTCAATGCGTTACCTACAGTACGGACTACTATCAACGAATCACTCTGGAAAGCTGGTTTACTAACTTAGAACAAACACCACTGAACCGTTGCCAACAGCTACCTGCACCTTACAAACGACTGATTGCCGACAATAACAAGACAGGCAAACAATAGACAAACCGACTTATTTGACTAACAATAGACCAACGGACATTTGACTAACAGAAGACGGATCGAAACGCACCAGTCACGTTTAACAGTCTTCACAGCCAATAACATCACGGCTTAACTGACAGACGATCAATAACATCACGAGATCGTTGACCAATCAGGACAACGACCAGAGACTTATAACATCTATTGACGATTCACAGTTCACTTGACTCTGATGATGACTTCCGCTCGGGTTGTCGAAACGTCAGTCAATGTCACCTCAAACAGTCCTTCTCAGGACTACACTCACCCGGACGATCACAATTTACCGAATTATAACTCGTCAAGGAAAACTTGTTCATCCTTAGTTCACTAGCCAGACACTGCTAAACTCAGGTTTGATTGGTAGTCTTTGCGTTTTCACTGAAAGTATCAACATGAAAAAAAGGGCGGGGGAGGAGTTCACAAGTGTAAGGAGAACAGAAAGGTGAATAACAACAAAGGAAGGAGAACGATTGATATCTGAGAGCACCTTGTAAGCTTTATGAGTCAATCTCCTTTGCACAAAACAAAACTTCGCGTCGGCTTTATTTTCATTAAAATATGACTAGAACAAAATCACTTTGGGAAGTGAAATTTCCCACGTAAAGGCTGATTTCCATATGATCGCTACGATCGCTGGAAAAAAACGTTCAGCATTTGTTGCAATCATGTGAAACCCACTCTTTAGCGATCGTAGCGATTACAGCAATCATATGGAAACCAGCCTATTTGGAAACTGCTTAGCGATCAAAATCGCAACGACCGCTCAACTTTTTGGGCAGCGATCATATGGAAACCAGCCTAAAGTCTCGACCCATGCACCCTATACAATTATTAAACGTAAAACAATAAAAGTAGCCCGGACAGGCTCTTCTTCACAACGGCTTCTCAGTTTACAGATGATTAGATCATGACAATCAAGGTAGGGAAGGAAATTTTTATTGTCCTCTCGAAAGACAGTCCTCCACAAAATTTCACCTACGAGCTAGCTTATTAAATTTATTCTTGGCAAAATACAGGTACCACAGTGTCACGAACACTAGGAAAGTAACTAACTAACAAAGAGAACGGTGACCTGACAGAACGGTGGCCTAACAATTGTGCTCTCGTGCACCTTTTTTCACGAATGTTCCTTGAAATTTCATGAACACTTGATGTGAGGTGTTGCGTGATAAGACAGAGGTATTAAGAATTACTTTTTTACATGACAAGATTAATCACTTTTACGAGCCCATATGAAAACTGGAATGCGATAATATGATAGACTGTACAATTTTTTTTAAAACGCTCTGTGATAAAAAGTTCTGCTTCTTTAAACGTGAAATAAGTTAATGTCAGTGAACAGACTGCGAGTCTGTTCACAAGCGGCTTGCACGGACAAGTGACGTGTTCTTCCGGATCATGTAGCGTTGTGTATCTTGTTCATCACCTGTAAAGTTATCAAGCTGAAAGTCAATAAATGCCAACTGCAGAATATGTGTACTTTTCCCCAAGTAGCCTGCGCCGCAGACGAAATGTAACCACCGGCGCGGCGCAGGCTATCGCCGAGAGATTTGGCTGTTATTGGTCTTGGCCTAGGTCAAACGTCGAACTTTGCCACACCTAACGCACATTAGCAAAAAAAAAAGCTTTTGCTCATTTGCTTATTTGCTTTAGCGCCCGGTTCTCCGCCTTCCGTCAGTGAGGAAAAGGTGAAACCATGGGAAAAGAGCTATCGTAGCTCAGTAGTAACTTGTATAAGTTGCAATCACAGCTGTTGCCAGTAACAAATGCCAAGGAAACTAAAAGTTTAGGAGCCCAGACCGTGAGAATCAATAGACGCCCACTTCAGTTTCTTAGCCTTGCTGACCTACTGGTCTCCTGTAAAACTGGCAACAAAATCCATCATAGCTTTTAAACTACGTCCCCTACTGTAGCCGTTTCTTGCTGTTGCAATCTCCTCGTGACCTAATACGTGGTCCAGCTGTTACCATGCCCCCAGGTACATCCCCAGGGGATTTTTTTACTTGACGTTCTATTCCCCACCCCAGGCATACAAAAAGGGACAATTCCCCACCCCCGGGACTGACGAAAAACAAAACTTAAACTTCTGGAACAGTTTAAAACCCTTCTGAAACAGAGCGAATAAACTCTATTAAAACACAATATAACAACTTGGGCTAAAATTTCTGGAAACCATGCGAAATGATGTCTTTCTGTATCTTTTGCATCTTGTCTACAAAAAGATCGAAATGTTTGACTCTCAATATATTAGTATATTACATTATTTGACTCTCAGTAAAAAAAACTGAAACATGAAAATGAATACCACTAAAACAAAAACACTAACTTTTCTTCTGGAGGAAAGCCTATATATACTCCCTCGGATACTGTTATTTACACTTTTATGTAACAGACTGATTAATTTTTCTATACCCATTCGCTTACAAATTCGACTGATTTATCTACGAGATATGTGGACTCGTCCGCGAAGTTGGACGCCATTGTGTTACCCCACAACTCCTTCGACGCGTAGTTCTTTCGATTGCCCCGCCCCCTACCCCGGGACAAGACCACTTCCGGGCCAGGAGGGCTGGCTTTTCCCGGGGGTGTGCCCTGGGGGGGAAGGCAACAGCTAGAATTGAACAACGCATACAACAAAGGATTGCAGAAAAACGTGCATAAATACAAAATAGCTAACCAAAAAATGGTTTCCGCGACCCCAAGAAACAGCCAACCAAGCACCAGATAGTAAAGATTGAGGAGAGGGAAGAAAAAATTCACCTTTTAGCACGCTTGACATTGTCTACAATCTTTTCTACCAAGTCGTCAGTGAGGCCTGGACAGGATTTCTCTACTGATTTGAATACTTCACTGAGATGCTCTATTGGATGTCCCTGGCCACTGTGATTTGTCTTAAGCTAAAACACACAAAATAAGCTTTCTGTTCAGTCTGAATATACCTAACACTATTAACAGACTAGTAAAAATAATATTGGACAAAATCAATGGGAAAATTTCCATTCCGTTATCAAACAAATTCCGCATCTCAAATACAAGCTTTCGGGCCCATCGCAGCACCTTAAGCCATGACACCTGTCACATGGCTAAGAGTTGTCCCAACCCCATGAAAAAATGTCCAGGTAAACCACTGGAAGGTCACATCCAGAGTCCTGGTTTTTCTGGTGTTATCTGTTCACAGTGTGACATGTGCCCGGTGTTCTCCGACTGCTGTCAATGACACTCTTGTGATGTTATTATGTTCTTTGAATATGATGACGAAAGCCCTGGTCGTCTCTCCAATGCAGTTATCCCACAGATCACAGATTAACACTAGGGAAGTGCCCTTTCGGTGTTCCAGCTGTGACCTTATGGTGTGGAATGGTAGGTGCTAACAATGGTATGTGTTAACCATACCATGTCTTACGGCAGGTGTTACCAACCTCTCTCTTAAATATACGTGAGAGCCTCCTTAACATCACTTGAACATATGGGACACAGAACGGACTATTTAACTCATCTGTCTTCTCTTTTCTGCATTTTTCCTTTGGTCTGTCTGGGACAGTGAAAGTTTATGTTATTTGTAGTTGTTGTTTTGAATGTAGAATGGCCTTTCGGCATTCAACTTCATCTTGTTTGTCTGCCTCCTCTGAAAACACGGGATTAACTTGATGAAGGAGGGTCCTAACCACTAATCTTGTATGTTCTACGTGGTGAGTCAAAATTCAGGTAAACCAAGACTGTGGACACGGCCTTGCAGTGGTTAACCTGGACATTTTGGCAAGTGGCTTTGACAACTTTTAGCAAAATGATAAAGGCACTGCGTTGACGCCGATCCTGAAAAGGAAACTTTTCCACTGATTATGTCTTTCGTCTAATATTGACAAATTTTTGTACGATTATCAGCAGCTCCATAGTTAGAGGATCATGGTTTTCACTCCTGTCAATAAATTACTCATGCTGGCATGTGGTTAGTTAACAAGATACTGGCAATCATCAAGCACATCATCGCACATGTTCTGCCAGTTTTTTCTTAGTTTATTAGCCACATTTCTACCATTTGTTCACAACAACCTAAATTTGTTAATTACTCTACATGTTCAAGAGAGGATGAAGGGGCAAGCGAGTGAATCTTGCATATAGACCCTATTCCCATCCTAATCCCTCTAACGTTATTTTTAGTAACAAAATTCGAATTTCAAAACGTTATTTCTTTTGAGTGGATAAACATATTTAGTAATTTTTTCGGTTTTGAGATATGTGTAACAAGGTCGCTCAAAGGCCGACATAAGTTATCCCACAATACTAAAAGCAAAATTTTGCGCAAACTTTGTGACGTCTCTTTGCCGGCAAAAAATGTCAAAATTGGAAAAATTAAAATCATGAAATTTTCCAGAATGACGAATTCTATCTTGCTGTGAAAATTCAGGGTAATTGCTATAAAACTTAGTAAGGTATTTGGAATTTGAATTTCCCACCATTTGTTACTAAAAATAACTTGAGAGGGATTAGGATGGGGATAGGGCGTGTATGGGGGAGTAGCTCTCTTACCCCTTTATCCTCTCTTGACATGTTCTAATTAAACAGTAGATAAGTTTTACTTCTATCAAAATTACAGAAGCACACAATCTACTCATCTGAAGCCCAAGAACATAGTAATAACGTATAATGAAGCCTTACCTTAGTCAATAATGGTACTAAAAGAGTTGCTAAATATTTGGATGGTGGCTTTTCTTCTTTGCCTTTGTCCTTTAATGCCTAAGCATGAATCCAAATTCAGTTTGTCAATGAACATTTCTTTTTCAAGTACTGGAATAGTATATGGGTGTCTTCGGAATAAAGGGAATTTTCATCCACACAATAACTACAATAATATCAATAGTCATACTGTGAAATCTTGCCTTGTGACCAACATTAACATGGGTACCTGAATTCTACAAGCACATACAAAGCTAATGTAGGTATTTTTCTTATCCGAAGCATGTTAATTCCTGTTTTTGTGATCAGTCACTTGTACTGTTTAAGTCGTCCACTGTACTCTTCAATGTAGCCTTACATGTAGAGTCTACCAAACAAAACTAAAACCAACTTGCACAGAGAGTTCAAACAGTGAACAACTTAACTCAGTGAAAGTGTATTCAAGTAAAGGTTTAACAGAATTGAAGTTTCAAGTAATGTTAGCTTGCACCATTAATTGGCCAGGCCTTTAAGATTATTAGATTATACAGCAAGTCAACGTCTGTAGGATGTGAGGGATTCTATAAAAAGGGAAAATACATTGTTAAATGAATTGGAGAAAATTTGGCCAGCAAAGGAAGACTTACATCATGAGGAGGACCATCTGTGCTATTTAACTCTGCACCATGTGCATTTGTGATTTTCTTTGATGTTTCACCTTCCATAGGGAAAGGATTTGGTCTTTCTTGAGGAAAAATCCATTTTGAAGTACCTACAGAGCCAACTCCATCTCTGAAACAAGAACAAATTGGCATTAAAATGAGCTAAGGTTAGACAACAGAACTCACTCATATTCAACATGCAAGTGTACCTTCAAGATCACTTTTCGGATTGCCATTGAACTTCAATTACTTCCTACTTACTTCAGAATACGCTTTAATAGATAACTATGATTTCTGAGATGTTCAGGTTTGCAAGGGTTTGGTACAGAGGAAACTTTTACAGTTAGACAAGAAGGCTGCAGTGAGGGCTCAAAACTGTTAACCTTCTGATACAAGAAGACTACAATGTGTTACACACTACATCTGTAAACACCACATCATGAGTGGCAATGGTAACTTGCCTTGTACCAAAAATTCACTTACTCCTCATTCTCTTCCCCTGAGCTGCTATCGTCATCATCATGGCACCTCTGTTTCCAGTTTTTGTATCTTTCTATTAATTCTACCAGATATGAATTTTTCTTTGCAGTTCGAATAAATCTGTGCTTTAGAAGCTCTTTTGCTGTTGGTCTCTGAAAGAAGATATAAGTGTATCGTGAACATGGCCATGCAGTTCCAAGGAAATTCACCAGTCAAGATGACCGGCCAAATACTTTCTAGCTCGGTCATACCTCTTTTCTGACCGGACAAATATATATATACGTACTTTTTCTTTTATAATCCTTCGTGATTGATCTACACTAATACAAAGGACAGTGGGAACTATAAGCAGATAAATGACTTTATTGTTTGCTGGAAAAAGCCAAGCCGCAGCAAGGGGGGGAAACGAAACCGCCTACCCCCTGATGTGGCTCGCGGGTGGGTGGGTGGGGAGAACAAAAATTACAAAGATGGCTCTGCTAGCTAAGAATGACTGATTACTATGATAACATATCGTGGGCTATAAAGGCAAGCCCGTGTCACGCACTGACAATGATCGACACTACGTATTATACAACCATTGGTCAGAGTCCAATACTTAACATAATCCTTCGTGATTGATCTACACTAATACAAAGGACAACGGGAATTATAAGCAGATAAATGACTTTATTGTTTGCCGGAAAAAGCCAAGCCACAGCAAGGGGGGGGGAACGAAACTGAAGGCCTACCCCCTGATGCGGCTCGCCCAAACCGCCAGACAGATAAGATCCGAAAACGTGTGGTCGGGAAAGGGGAAAGAAAAAATTATATTAATTTTGTGTTATAAAAGTTATTAAGAGTCAATGTTTCCGGCAATCAGTTTCGCCACTGAGAGCCGCCGCTCAAGTGGTTGTGCAATATAAAGCAAAACAGCGTCCACAGACCAGTCCCCTTGGAGACTGATAAGTTCCACAGGAGCACTGCAACGGAAGGCGTAGGTAGCTCCACCACGGCGAAAACTGTGGCCTGAGAATTTGTTTGCTGGGAAGCCTGCATGACTGAGAACCTTGTGCAATTTATCGGTGAATACTGAGTGTGTAATGGGAGTGACGTGACCATTTCTGGAATGCAGGAATGCAGGCGAAGTGTGGGTGACCGGGAATTCTAAAAGATGACGTTCATATGCTTGCACAGGGCAAAGAGGGTAACCCTGTGATAGCCGCATAACAGGAATGAGCAACTGACGCTCTCAAAATTGAATAGTTTTTGACCAACAAACGCAGATAACCAAACCCCATGGTCGGACAATGATGTCGTTGCGACACAAATTCTTGGTGGGATCAAAGTCCTTCGCTGTTTTGGGCACGAGATTTGATTTACGAAAGAAAGTGTAGAACCCGATTAGCATTGCTGCCCAGAAGCCTGAGTCAGATCGTGCTGTAAGCTGGGGGTGAATTTGCAGAAGAATATCTGGGGTCATGGGAAGTTTTTGAACTGGGGCGTCACCGAGAATGTGCCGAAGCCCGCATAAGATAAGTTTGACAGAAAACACTTCCTGAAACGTGACGCTGAAGCCAAAGTGTCGGTGAAGAACATTTATAGCAGAGAGGTAGTTGATTACTGTAGAATATTTGCAATAATAAGACAAGTGAATTAGGAATCGAATAATTGTTCGGTCCTTGGCTGGGACGGGAACCAGGTGATATGTAGTACACAACCGGACATAGGTGCGCCATTGAGAGCGACAAGTGTTCAACGTAGAATGTGCATACGCCGCAGCAGAAACAAACTTGGCCCGGAAATCCAGTTGTGTGAGGTATCCTAGAGGGGAGAGAAAATGTCATTAGACAATGTCTGAGATTGAATAAAACGACTCAATCTGTCCGCATAAACGTTATTAATTCCAGCCAAGTGGCGCGCGTGGATCTGAAAGTTGTGACGGACACTTAGCCAAAATAACTCCCGTAGCCAAGACATAGCGATAGGGTTTTCACAAGAGCCTTTGTTAACAAAAGCCATGGCTTACGTGTTATCAGTTTCCATGCAAATGCGTTTATTTGCCCAAGAGGCACCCCAGCGGTGGGCGGTGATAAGAACCGGAAAGAGTTCTAAATAATTGATGTTACAACGAAGTGATGGATCAATAGCGTGACCGACATCACACCAATGGGATGGCAATGACTGCGAGTAAAGATCGTTCTCTGGTGAAGGGGCCCAGGAGCTGGCGAACCAGTCGTCAGGCGAGACAGCTCCAAAACCGTGAAAGGACGCGTCCGTTTGGATATAAACGGGCTGGCGAAAATCGAGCATCATGCGGCGCCCGTTGAACGTGATGAGAAATTCTTTCCACCACGACACATCTGCGCGGAAATCAGTTGACAAATGACACCAATGAGAGGAGAGATTCAATTTGTTTATGCAGTCAATCACGCGACGGAGGAATTAGCGACCTCCATGGACAACTTGGCACGCAAAGTTTAAAGATCCCGCGAGAGATTGCAATTGACGCTTGGAGGCAGAAGCCTTGTGTGAGAAAGTGTTCAAGAGATCGATCAGTCGGTTTAAGTTGTCCTCGGGAAGTCGGAGAGACATAGTTGAGGAATCTAGCTCAATGCCTAAGAAGGTGATGCGCTGAGTGAGGCAAATCCGAGATAATGCAGCAAATTGATAAGAGTGACAAGTCCCCGCTGACATTCTTCCTGAGTGCTTCCAATGATAAGAAAATCATCCAGATAATTAACCATAGCACGAAAACCACAGCGAGCCATCATGCGAGCAATAGCGTTTGAGATACGGTTGAAAATGGACAGTGCGCACGAGACGCCGAAGCAGAGACTGTTATCTACATAATAATTATATTGGGAAGAGTCGTGCGTGCCAAACATCCAGCAAAAGCCTTGTAATTCACGGTGAGGGGGGAAAACCGGGATCCAGTGCCAAGCAGATTCGATATGAACTATCGAGTAAAAACAATTAGGTGTAGAAAATGACACCGCGGTGTCAATTGAATCACTCACGTCCAATACACCCAAACTGAGTCGAATCGTCGTAAAGCAAAGACGATTCGAGTCAGCTCAAGGATCAAAGACTTCCGACTCACCGGAAGTCCGTTTATAGCGGAGCTCGACTTACCGGAAGTCAGGTCGCGAATAAATGCGTCGGGAGGTGAAAAATTGTGATGAATCGACTCAAATCGACTCGATTCGAGTCGATTCGTATTCGTAAAAGTCGATTCGACTCAACGGAAATCAGGTCGTAAAGTCCTTCAAGTATGTGCGCGTGACACAATAAGACATAACAAGGAACGCATAACATGGACCTTTCTCGTTCTTAAAGAGTCACTGATGCGACACTAAACAGGAACATTGTAATGAACCTTCTTCCTCGCTTGTGTTGTCGATCTGAAGGATTTGCACACGAAACGACAAGAAGATAACATGAACCTTCCTCGTTCTTAAAGCGTGATGCGACACTAAACAGGAAAATTGCAATGAACCTTCTCCCTCGCTTGTGTTGTCGATCTGAAGGATTTGCACACGGAACAACAAGAAGATAACATGAACCTTCCTCGTTCTTAAAGTGAGTCGATTCAACCACTTTTCCTTCCCTCCCTGTTCGCCTTCTTGTGTGATTTTTTTTCTAAGTGTCTCGCAAATCGACTATCCAGTTAGTCGAACCGACTACGAAACGGACGATTCGAGTCGAATCACGACTCAAATCGAGTCGATTCGACCACTTTTTCTACCCTTCCTGTTCGCCTTCTTGTGTGATTTTTCTAAGTGTCTCGCAAATCGGCTTTCCAGTTAGTCGAATCGACTACACAACGGACGATTTGAGTCGAATCGACTCGATTCGAGTCGATTCGACCACTTTTCCTACCCTCCCTGTTTGCCTTTTTGTGTGATTTTTTCTAAGTGTCTTGCAAATCGACTTTCCAGTTAGTCGAATCGACTACACAACGGACGATTCGAGTCGAATCGACTCGAATCGAGTCGATTCGACCACTTTTTCTACCCTCCCTGTTTGCCTTCTTGTATGATTTTTCTAAGTGTCTCGCAAATCGACTTTCCAGTTAGTCGAATCGACTACACAACAAACTATTTGAGTCGAATCGACTCGAATCGGGTCGATTCGACCACTTTTCCTACCCTCCCTGTTTGCCTTCTTGTGTGATTTTTTCTAAGTGTCTTGCAAATCGCCTTTCCAGTTAGTCGAATCGACTACACAAAGGACGATTCGAGTCGATTCGACCACTTTTCCTACCCTCCCTGTTCGCCTTCTTGTGTGATTTTTTCTAAGTGTCTTGCAAATCGACTTTCCAGTTAGTCGAATCGACTACACAACGGACGATTCGAGTCGAATCGAGTCGATTCGACCACTTTTCCTACCCTCCCTGTTCGTCTTCTTGTGTGATTTTTTCTAAGCGTCTTGCAAATCGCCTTTCCAGTTAGTCGAATCGACTACACAAAGGACGATTCAAGTCGATTCGACTCGAATCGAGTCGATTCGACCACTTTTCCTACTCTCCCTGTTCGTCTTCTTGTGTGATTTTTTCTAAGCGTCTTGCAAATCGCCTTTCCAGTTAGTCGAATCGACTACACAAAGGACGATTCGAGTCGAATCGACTCGAATCGAGTCGATTCGACCACTTTTCCTACCCTCCCTGTTCGCCTTCTTGTGTGATTTTTTTCCAAGTGTCTTGCAAATCGACTTTCCAGTTAGTCGAATCGACTACACAACGGACGATTCGAGTCGAATCGAGACGAGTCGTCACTACCTTAGACGAATCGAGTCACTTTGGGTGTATTGGACAACCCTCAATTGAATTCACGCTTAATATGATCGTTCAAAGAAAGACCATGTGGACGACTGCAGTCAGTAATTGGGCGGGATTTTCCTGAGTCCTTTTTCGGTACACCGCCGATAGGGTGAACGCAACGCGGTTTAGTTTGAACCATAGAGATGCACCCTAAGGCGAGTTCCTTTGTGAATAAACTATCCATTTCCGGTTTAAAATCTGGGCAGGTAGCGCTAGAGTAATTGTCGGATTCATAGGTGTCGAGACAAGAAGGGTCGGACTCTGGAATAAGTTTAAAACCAAAACGCAAACCATCGAGGATAAAAATCTATCGGGGTCGTCAGAAAGTTCCTTGTCCCAAGCGTGGAAACGTAAAGGGCAATCCTCAAGCAGGGATCTAGCAGAATTTGTTGAAGTAGGATGTGCGAAAGGTGCTGAGAGTAGATTTTCCTCGAGCGAGGACTGATCTAAAGAATCCATTCATTTTTTGCCTTTCTCAGCGTTCGCAGTGCCCGAACAACTCTTGCCCTTATGCTGAGTAGAGAAGCAGTGAATACAAATGTGTTTGTAACGACACGACTGTGGATTAGGACAACCGTTCCAGTGAAAACAATTCTTCATTTGCTGATCCGCGGCTGTCCCCGCGAATGTTATTTCGGGAAGGGCGCTGTGCCACCGCGGCATCGAAATACTGCGCACTGAGGTCATCTAAATTTGTGCCCCAGCCAAAATTATCCCACGCTTTCGTGGCACGGTAATCTTGATCAAATGCAAGAATGGCCTTGGTTTGAAAACGAGTGCCCTTGATAGCCAAAAACTTCAAGTATGTGAGGTAATCAGCGGCCTCGCGAGGGCTCTTAGTGAAAAGAGACTCCAGAATCTTAATATTCGCGAGAATAAATTGCGAAAAAGACAGCTGTATTGGTTTGAGCTGTTTACCGTCACGTCCAAAAACAAAGTCTGAAGGCAATAAAGGTTTACCTTCCGGTGAAGACTTTTCGCTGGGAGTCGCCGGAGAAGATGAGGCAGCTTGAGAACCAGAAGTTGCAGAACCAGAAGCAGCAGAAGTAGTAGCTAAGGTGGCTGTCTCTGATGGCTGAGTATCCTGCGTCGACTGAGGGGCTTGAAATTCCGCTTCCAGTTTAGAAAGTTCTTCTGCCAAATTGAATCCAGGCAAAATATCAGTACCACTAGTACTAAGAGCGGCTTTGGCAGTGTCCGATTGAGGTCCCTCGCCGTCGTGTCGGAGGAGGGAAATCACTCGCCGAAGCATGATTTTTTGGCCGACAACTAAGCCCATGTCGGCCAAGTCCTGCTCTGTGATGGAGGCAAAGACGTGCTTCGAAGTTATCTGGTTCTCAACCAGGACGTCCTTTAAATCATCAGGAATGTCCTGACCGCGGCAAAATTTAGAGAGCCATGAACTCTCGGGGGAAGAGTGTTTGTTTAACTTTTTTGAACTTTTCAGTTTTGGAGGCATTTTGAAGAATGAGAACAAAATTACAAAGACGGCTCTGCTAGCTAAGAATGACTGATTACTATGATAACATATCGTGGGCTATAAAGGCAAGCCCGTGTCACGCACTGACAATGATTGACACTCGCTACTACGTATTATACAACCATTGGTCAGAGTCCAATACTTAACATAAGGCGCACTCGGCCATCAGATGCATCCCAAACTTTGCAACTCAAGTTTTCAAACTAAAAAATACCACTAATTAAAAACACGTGGTCACAGGACACATTCTGAACTGAAGAAAAACTTTGCTCAAGTTTATTTCAATCACAACTGAATTCGCTTACAATCAAGCCAGCCGAAAGTGAGATTGTATACAACAGCGTAAAGTCATTTGTACAAACATGAGCACACAAGTTTTCGGTAATTAACAAAAGTGAAATTGTCACACTTGTAAACAAAAGCTAAAACTTTGTCCCACTGCAAAGACATCTTCAGCTGATGCTGTTTTGTTTCGTGTTGCCCAAGTGCAGCAAGAAAACTAGAATAAATACGAGCAGAGTATTAACTTGCCGAGAACAACTTGCTGTGCCAATAAGTTTCACTGTCGCAGTGAGTAGTAAAGGCGACTGGCGAAAACTGACTCGCCCCGAATGTCACCTTCAAGAGAATTAGACACATGAAAATCCAGGCACTACCTTGGATGAAGGTGTCACTGGGTGGATGAAGAAGGCAGGTTTCCTTTGTCAAAACGAAAGATGATGTGTTCGAGGTTTAGTGCGTGACAGTGTCATGTTCCTGAGCACGTACTTTCAACCACGCACCATATGCAAGATACGGCTTTGTTATGTTGTTTCTCAAACTGTTCTGTTGCTAAAGTTTCTTTTAAAATGTTCTTGCATTTAAGTGGAATGTTGATGTTGCAGAAACGTCAGCAACCAACAATGTTTCTCTTTTGTTTTTGGCCTAATTTTAATGAAAAATCGAGATCTTTAGAATTTGTTGCTGGAAAATACTTATCTATAAGACGCACCCTGAATTTTTGACAGAAATACTGGCTTTCGTGAAAAAAAAAAAGAGAAAAGAAAAAGGAAACGGTGCAGCTTTTAACTGAAAAATACGGACATATGCGGAATAGAAACTTTAGCTCATTTCAATATGATCGAATGTGACTGGTCAACATGACTAGCAAGGCGAACATTTGACCGGTCAAACCCCTAATCAGGCCGGACATTGTCTGTTGACCGGCCATTATTTCCAGCCCTGAAATTTTAGCTGTAAAGTACCTATTAATTAGTTAGCTTACTCTAGTCCTTTCTTAAACAGAAAAATATCTCACTTTCATGTTTTACTGTATCTCACCTTTTATCTGTTTATATATGTACATCTATTTTATTTTATAATTATATGTATTGTTTTGCATTTTGTACTTTATTAGTGTCCCCAATTAGTTTTTCAAAAGCTAAACACCCAGACATTTAAATATAGTCTACTACTACTACTAGTCTACTAGTAGCGATATACAAGGGAAGTTAGATAGAGTACTGGTCATTTGTAAAAAAGAGTAACCAAATCTTTTGGAGCATTTTCTTTCAGTGACACACTGTGCAATAGTTTGTGTTAATAATACCCTGACTTTGAAAGGTCAATCCTCATTACAGCCCTGCGTCACACCTGGTATACTGACGAGTTGAAAAACAGGTACAAGTATTAGCCAGGGGTTTCAATAAAAGCCAGTTACCGGTGATCTACCGCCACTTATAAGGCCTCTTATCGCTGTCTGTTAAGAGTTAATTTAGAAGAGAGGAAAGGGACCTTTTCATGGTCACAGCTGCCTATTCCACCTTCAGCAGCCACTTGTAAAAAAAGGTTATTGAGACCCCTGGTAGTAGCACATGCTTTAACCTCCCTTTTGGAAGTAAAGCTTAATTACTACATTTCTTCTTCACTATATATATGTGACTCACATCATTAGGATCTTTATTAAGACACATGGCCACAAATTCCTTGAATGCCTTGCTGAAATTTCCCGTCAGTTCAGGCGGGTTATTCTTGGGAATTAAAAATAAGACTCTCATGGGATGAAGATCAGAATTTGGAGGCTCCCCTTTGGCTAGTTCAATGGCTGTAATTCCAAGAGACCAAATATCGGCCTACAAGAGAAAGAAAACCATAAATTAAAAGACATTACATATCAGTTCTAAGTATATTCAAAAAGCACCGATCATGTTTTACAGTCTTCACAGCCAATGACACCACGGCTTAACAGACAGACGACCAATAATAATACTAATGTCTTAGAAACCAACAACAACAACAACAACAAAACTTTATTTACAAGGAAAAATCAATATATTACATATACAGACTACCTGCAAATAGTGAAGCTAATCGAGGCAGGTTGCTAATTCAACATTACGTTAACAAAATTCTTAAAACCTTAAATTAACTAATTACCTATAATACTGATGACTAATTTATGATGTATCTTAAAACTATGATGAAACTACTAATTTATACTTGAAGTATAATCTTGATTTAAAACGTTCTGTATTAATTCATTCTGTATTAACTCAATAACACGGTGAGTTTGTTGACCAATCAGGACAACGACCTGAGACTTATAACATCTACTGATGATTTACCATTCACTTGACTCTGATGATGACTTCTGCTCAGGTTGTTGAGATGTCAGTCAATGTCACCACAAACAGTCCTTCTCAGGACTAAAATCACCCAGACGATCATAATTCACCAACTTGTGATATACATGTAACTCCTGGGTTCAAACCATTTACAGCATTCAAAGACTGTACACACTGGCAAGTAAGTTGTACCTATTTTCTAACAACCTTGTTTGAAATCTGGGATGCCACTTGTTTGTGAGAATACTAACTAGTTTAAGTCAACTGCAAGTGACGAGCTACAAAAAAGGAGCCGCTTTAGTGGTTTGTTAAATCACCTTTTTAACAAATCTTGTTACGGATTTTAAGTCATATAACAAAAGCCGTAGAAAAATCTTAAGATCAGCCATTTTAACAGCCCTGTGAAGAGAGCCTTTTAATGTTCTGACATTCAAGACCCCTTCTTTTTTTAAAAGATGAACAAGGGAAATTCACCTTAGAGTCATAAGCAGATTGCTTGATCACTTCAGGAGCCATCCAAAATGGAGTTCCTACAAATGTATTTCTTTTGTTTAGTGTGTCCGTGAGCTGACCAGCAACTCCAAAGTCTGCTAGCTTGACATCACCATTTTCTGACATCAGGACGTTAGCCGCTAACAACAAACAAACAAACAAGGTCAAGAACAATGAATATCAACAAGATGACAGCTAACTTGTCAATTATGCAACAGAATCACACTTGTAAGGATACGACCCTTGATGAACTGCACAACTACTGCAAATGAGTCACTTACACTGTAGTGTGATCTTGAGTAGCTCCTTTGCATACCTTGATGGAGTGCCATGATGGGAACTCCATCTTCCCAGATTTAAAGAGTTTATCACAAGTATAACCCATTAACTCTCACAAAAAGCCCCTACCACACAACAGATATACAAGTACATTAAAATTACCAGTGTACTTTGGTATTTTCCCTTTCTATCTCTACATTACTTAAAATCCCTGTATCAGTCATTCTTGTCTTTAGTGAAAAAGAATTCATTGTCTGCTCATCCTCTGCATAAAAGTCTGTTAAGATGTAGCACTGGAATAACACTCAATAGAATTCTATTCCTCTTGAGCCATGATTGCTTCCAACCCTTGTTTTTTTTTTCCTTTCTTTTTGAAGCCAAGGTCTGGAATTACATACTGTCACCTCTAACTAGAAGAGGATTTTAGAATCTGGGTCACAAATGGCCACTGCTAGGCTGGTTCCTCACTGTAAAACCTATTGACTTAGCGACCAAATATTTCACTCCCTGTGTTTTTTAAAGCTTATATTGTACTTTTGATAGCCAACTTTAATGTTTGGTCTGCCATATTTTTTAACACACAGATAATATTGTTGGCATTTGACACAAGCACACGAGTTAAAAGCATTTAAAAGTTTAAGAAATACACTGTAACACTACTGTACAAGGAAAAAAATAACAACTTATCCACCTTTAATATCTCTGTGTAACTTCTTTTCACAGTGAAGATAATCCAGTCCCTTGAGTATCTCTCGAATGATGGTGGCAATATAAAATTCTTCAAATGCACCAGCTTTCATCTAAAAAAAAATGGATTTTAACGTAATGCCAAAAAACACTACCTAATGTTCAGCTTCAGTTATTTCAAATTATTTATGCACATGGATACGACACACAAAAGGGAAATGATCTTGATAGCAAGGAAATAGAGACACGTTAGTCAAACATGACTACTACATGTAAACTATATTAAAATTACCAAGTACAACATACTGGTTCAACTTCGCATAGTTAACAGTACTTTAACCCTTTAGCCGGCAATCGTACATATATCTGCGGAAGGACCCTCACGTGGTAAACGCTCTCTACAGTTCTGTGAGTTGGCCCCTGGACTGTTTCAGGGCATTTTACATGAAGTTGTTGTTGTGTCTTTGCTTTTGAGTGGATTTGAGCGGTAGCTTGTATCAAATTTACCAATTTTTGAGCTTTAAAATTCCACTTTTTGTCACCTGTTGAGCTTTAAGGAATAGCACTAGGTGTGATTCTCTTCAACTGACCTTAAAGTGCACCTAACCCCTAAATTTTTTTTCGGCTTAATAAATTCTGTAAATTTCTTCGCAAAAATTTTTTGATTTGGTTAAATTCTCGATTTTCTGTGCCCTGTTAAATTCAACAAAAATTTGGTTCAAGTCCGAGTAAGAGGAACCTGGGGCGAGCCATAGTTGTGACGTCAGATCAAGAACCAAGAATTTCACGCCGCTTAGTTTTTAGCTGTGTTTCTCTGACTTTATTTGTTGATTGCAGCCTTCCGACCTTCTAGCTAATTCGAACAAAGTCATAGTATAACTAAAATTCCAATGTTGTAATCCAAAGCAGATACTGAGACGAGGTACGCGGATTCTGCTGATTTGTAGATGAATTTTAGCTCTGAATACGAGATAGATGCGGAACACGAAGTTGACAGTACTCCAACAAATAATGAAGTAAGTGCCGTCCTGGCCATATCTGCTACTAACCCGCTAACCAATGAAGAATGAATCGCTCAATGCAAAAAGGGAATAAAGGCAAACTAAGAACTGGAACAGCAAATAAAGCAATGATTGGCCTTGGGGGGCTGTGAAGAAGCCGGAATGATGAGCTTCGCCCGTGAGTGTTTACATTTTATTTCACACATTTGGTCTTGATTTTTCTGCTCTCCACTTCTCGCATTTGAGATTTACATTCAAGCTGAGGGAATCTCTTATGGAAATGAAGATTTTAATAAAGCATTCCTTTCTTCATTTATTTATTTTACATAGAAGTAAATGTGGAAACTGCGATATTACTTACGTCTCGTCCATTTCGTAACCAGCATTAACAATAACAACAATTTATAACACTAGTGAATCAGGAAGGCAGTTGATGAGAATTATAAGCACGTGAGTTTGTTAGCATTGGTTCAACTGAGATTATCTTACCAATAGTTTTTCTTGCTTCAACATGCAAGCAGTTTCCTCAGATCCTATGCGTGAGCGGAAATGTACAAATTATGTAAATCAACCCGCCGTCGCTTCTTGACTCGCGACTCGAGGCTTCGCTGCTCATCGCTCGCACTTGGATCTTCTTGCGGCCTTTTTTTGCACAAAGAAATGGTAATAAAAGAAGAAAGAGACTGCTTGCAGTCTACTTCAACGGAGGATACGAACAAGGGATCTCTGCACAGTACTGTTTTGTTATGCTCGAGTGATTTAAAATGACTCAAGATAAAATTCTTATGGCAAGGGATGGCGAGGTACATTCATAGACTAGAATAAGGAATAATGGCAATGGTTTGTTATTGTGGAGAAAGAGCGTTCGGTTCCGCTGAAGGAGGACTTTCTATAAATACGGTCTTAAATTTTAAACCCTAGGCTGTTTTGGCCACCGCTTACATGTAATTATTTAGTGCTTACCGTGTAGCCAACTTGAATAATTCGCAAAGGTAATTTTCTGCGTACTGTGCATCGCGTAGAGGGCTCCACAAAAAATAGTTCATGTGGCAGGGTATTCTGTGGTTAATCGGCCGTTGAATCATAAGAAATACACAAAAAGCTATCGTTTGATCGGATACCTTCTTCTACAACAACAAACCATTGCTTAAAATGCATTGAGCGTAGTATCGAGTCTGTCGAATGCTAGGAAGGCTGCCGCTTTGCTCGCGATTGCTTTACAAAATCCATTCATTTGGTCTCTTCACCTCCAGTCGCTTGTCGTCAAAAAATGCTGTATTATGTAGTGATACGTCTTGTGATTCGTTTCTTTGGTTACTACGTTTCGGAGCAATACGAACGCTCCACAGTTTTCTGTACATCTTCAAGAGCTCAAGGGAAATATAACTCCGATAGAGATAGCGCGAGACGGCGGGTTCTTGATTTCACATCACAAGGTGACTAGTCCCATGCTCTCACTGTTCGACCCTGAACCAAAATGGTGTCTATTTTCGGCCGATTTTCCGTACTTCAACCGCACACAGAAAATCAGGGATTAAACCAAATCAAAAACTTTTTGTGAGGAAATGCTCAAAATGATAACAGAATTTATTTGCCCTGGCACGTAAACATTAAATCACTGAAACACAGAAGCCGATTCGGGGAAGTCCCTTGCTTTTGCCAAGTTGGATAATTCAACAGTGAAATGCAAGCATTGTTTTGGCAGTTTTGCTTTGCTTCGCCAAAATCTTTAGGGAAAGTTGTGTAGAAAAGTACAAGAAAATCAATGGAGTTGACTTCTCTTCGATGCGAGTAAGGACGAAGGTGCTACCGAGCTTTGAAGCTGGCATGAACGGTGGCACGTAAACGTTACATCACTGAAACACAGAAGCCAATTCAGGGAAGTCCCTTGCTTTCGCCAAATCATTCATCGAATCATGGCTTAAAAGTAGACTTGTACGTTTCTTTTTTTCAGTAGATAACCGTTCTCTTCAGATTTTAGGATTATTTTTCATCAATAAATCTCATTTCCGTACCCTTACGCTGAGATGTCAGTTCGTTTTAAAAAAACGTGACATAACTGAGTCACGCTATGGTCAAACTATTTCATCACGTTCTGTTTTTGCGAGTGCTGGAACAGGTGAATGACCAAGAAATGAGGGATGGGAAAAGTGTTCATACTATTAGGGATTCATGTTATCACAAGGAGAAGGGTGCAGAAAAGATGTGGGGAGGGGGGGGGGTGGCAGCAAACATGTCACAGGTATGATAAATCACCAACTTCATAAATTTACACCACTTGGCCCCGTACCTTGAGTGAGCGTAATGTATTTTGCACTCTGAGGGGAAGGGGAAAACAGTGGGGTCTAATGCCCCTGGGGCTTTTCTTGTTTTTTACGGGCTGATTTTGGTCATTCCTGCAATTTTCTCCAATATTTCAAGAAAGATAAAACTTAACACTTTCTCTTTTCAGTTGAAGTATCTTTTATGATATCAAAACATTCTTGATGTACATTGAGCTTCCTAGGTGGCTGCAATTTTAAGATATTTATATTTAAAAACTGCTAAAATGCAGCACAAATCAGCCACAAAGTTCATAATTTGCATCAATAGAAATATTTCTAAACTGCCCTTACAGATTTTTCTCTTAAATTGATCGCCGTTAGAATAATAATTCTTTTTGATGTTCCAGCAAGTTTTAGGCCGAATAAACATTTCGTTTTATATTAGATATGAAAGCTGAATCTCAGTCAGGTTTCAGTTGTTATTAAATTTCAACGAGCAACAGTTTTATTTTGTTTTTCCTGGTCTATTTCACGGTTATTCACGTGCAATGAATATTTATACATGCTGCGCTAGTGTCCTCTCGTGCATTTATAATTCCTTCTCATAATAGCACATTTTCGTCTTTTGAACTTCTCCCTGGAGACTCTTTTCCATTATTCTTAAAATACTGACTGACGTTTTAGCTTTTTTAATTTCGGATTGCATGCATGTTAACGCCCACGACAGCATTACACTGGGGCCGAAAAATGACGAGAAACAAGCTCAGAAGATGAATATATTTTTTTCATTATGAGAAGGAATTATAAACGCACAAGCGCAGCATGTATAAATATTCATTGCACATGAATAACCATGAAATAGACCAGAAAAAAACCGTTGCTTGTTGAAAGTTAATAACAACTGAAACTTGACCGAGATTCAGCCTTCTTATCCAATAACAGAAATGTTTATTCGGCCTAAAACTCACTGGAACATCAAAAAGAATTATTATTCTAACGGCAATCAATTTAAGAGAAAAATCTGTAAGGGCAGTTTAGAAATATTTCTATTTATGCAAATTACGAACTTTTTGGCTGATTTGTGCTGCATTTTAGCAGTTTTTAAATATAAATATCTTAAAATTGCAGCCACCTAGGAAGCTCAATGTACATAAAGAATGTTTTGATATCATAAAAGATCCTTCAACTGAAAAGAGAAAGTGTTAAGTTTTATCTTTCTTGAAATATTGGAGAAAATTGCAGGAATGACCAAAATCAGCCCGTAAAAAATGAATCATGATTTACAAGAAAACGCTCTTACAGATTTTTCCCTAATTTCGCATACAAGTTGTGTAGGTTAAGTAGCTCAAATAGTTCAAGTTTCGTCATAAAGCGCCTGACTAGTTTTCGAGATATTCGACATTATTTAAAATGAGGAATTGTCCATTACCATTGCTATGGTGACAGCTGTTGCTAGGAAACCAGTGAGAAAATAATCTTTGGTCATATGTTGAAAAGGTGGTGTACTATCAAGGAAATCGAAGTTTATCTTCTATGCGAAATTTTGACTTCAACACTCAAAGGCCAAAAAAACTGTTGCGAGCCTCGTTAAACAGGAATCAATACTTGCAATTCTGAAGATGAATGTTTGAGGGAAGGAAAACAAGTACTTCTGACTCGCAATGGTGATTGACTCGTGGGGACAAAGCAGCTTTGGGTGCTGAGTGCCCTTTCAGAGTTGAAATTTGAAAGAATTTTGTAAAATATTGACAATAATAATTGCTTCATGTTTTATTGCTCTGTTTGAAAGACCATTTGATGACAAACATTTTGATATATGGTTTAATGGCCCTAGAAGTTATCGTATAGAAGCTGTCGCTGTCACACTTGCAGTGATAACAATTCCTTAAAAAATTTGCCGGTTAAAGGGTTAATTTGATACGTAATTACAATACTGTCTAGCAAGTGGAGAGTGATGCTTTAATGTTCGTGCAACAGATGTTCGAGCCTGACCTGATTGTTTTAGAACAGGTTAACATTAATCAAGGATTAAATGTTTCTGTCATTTGTTTTAAAAAATTTTTTGAAGCTTTGGATTAATCTATTCAAAAATACAGAACACAAACATCTTACACAAGCCTTTAATAATCATTAATGACAACTTGAATCCTGACTTCAAAGTTGTGCTTTGTGCAAACAGGGCTTGGTGCCCATCCATTGTTGTGAACATGTAAGGGAACTGTTAGAGATACATGTACCAGTTCTCTCCAGGCTACATGTGTACTGTAGGTCATTATAGGTAACTGCTTACCAAATCTAAAGCTGATCCTCCACCAAGATATTCCATAATGATCCACAACTTTGTGCCCTTAAAGCAGAAAATAAAATTTGTCCGGAGTTAATAAGAGCAAAAAAGTAATTTTAGACAAAGACCCACATAATCCCTTGCAAATAGCAAGGAAGGAAAATAAATGTTTGATGTAACTGGTTTTGCATTTTTTTGGCAATTTCAATGTGCTAGAGGGCATTAACTGTGTCATTGTGAATGTTGATTCAGTAGAGAAGGGGAGAAGGGGGAGAGCTATGGGGGACAAATCCCCTCTAAACTGCTTTTGGGATGATACAGTAGGAATCACTTTTCAGAGCATCAAGCTATGTTTATCTGCCATTTCTAAATGACATTTAGTTGGATAATGCCTTTTTAAATAATATTAAGATAAAAATTCTGAGAGATACATGTATCAAAGTTTACAGTAGCTGTTTAAGGGGGGAGACCCTTAACTACAGATATCTCATTGTTACTAAGGGATTTTTGTGGATGGTATTTTGTCATTGGCTGTTTTGCAGTGTTTTGTGCCACAAGATTGGTGAAATGTCTGAGGATGAACATCTGGGCGTGGTTGTTCGAAAGCTGATTAACGCTAACCTAGAATCACAATCATATCATGACATCATAACTTCTATAATAATCTGAATTTCAAGAAATCAATATGTCACGTTGTACATCTTGATGATCGTGAAATATTGGCACTGTTTTTAATTATAACAATAATAATAATAATAATAATAATAATAATAATAATAATAATAATAATAATAACATGTGACCTCTCACGAAAAAACGTACACTAACGGCTTTCCGTTTTAGAACGGAATTCCATTTACTAGCCGTTTGTTAGCCGTTCAGAATAAATTTGCACCCGTTCGAACGGCTTGGGTTATCTGTTCAAAAAATTTGCATCCGTTCGAACAGCTTGCTCATCCGTTCGGTAGAAACATCCATCCGTTCGGTACAAACATCCATCCGTTTGAGCGGCTTGGTCATCTGTTCAGAAAAAAAAATGCATCCGCTCGAACAGCTTGATCATCCGTTCGGTACAAACATCCATCCGTTTGAACGGCTTGGTCATCCATTCAGAAAAAAAATTGCATCCGTTGGAACAGCTTGGTCATCCGTTCGGTACAAACATCCATCCGTTCAGAAAAGCAAATTGCATCCGGTTCGAACAACTTGCGCAATCTGTCAAACGGCTGTTCATTGAAAACAAATCACGCATTCCGCGTTAGTCCGTTCACTCGTTCAATCTCTTGGCCGGCAAGTCTGACGCGGATGAAACGAACAATTTTCCCTCCTAAAACTTTCGTAGATTCTAATTCCATACGGCTTGTTAGACCTTGAGTTAAAAAGGAAAGGAGCGAAATGTTTTTCCCTTCGAGGTTTTCATTTCTTATCAGACAAAGAATCTGGAGACGTCCGCATGTAAACAATTCAATTTAAGACGAAGTCTGCCGAACAAGTCGAGCAAAGCTTTAATTTACCTCATGTTTTTAACATCACATCCACATCGATTTTAGAATTACCATCACAAGTTCGAGCTGCCCAAGAAACTCCAGCTGAAAACCAAAGGAACGAAATCTTTCTTGCCGTCGACTTTAGAGACTATAAAGATATACTGTACTTACAAATTACACTAAAAGATTTGCCTGCATGACAGACGTTTGTTGTTTAGTTTGCACGCTACTACAAAATCAATGAAAGGAAAGGTTTCAATTTTCACAAACTTTTAATACCAGGACTTTATTTCCGACATAGAGATGGATTTTTGTAGTCAACGACACCGCTGAGAAGAAAACACAGGTCTATTGATACTATAATTTACGACTTGCGAACTGCTAACTAATTATAGGTGATGGTAAGAAGTCTATTGATATTATAATTCACGACTTGTTACCTGCTTACCAATTATAATTGATTATGCAAACACAAGCTCCCATGGAACATCGAAAAACAATTACACTTCATTTATCCAATAAAAACACTGTATTTTTGATCCGCGTAAAGTTCAGTACCGCGTATAAGAGAACTCCGTTATAAAAGGTAATCGCACTTGCTTGCTAGCTACATCAGTTTACGTAAAGTTCTTATCAGTTCTCCGTCTCTTAATAGTCGCGGGATGTCTGTCAGACAGTTGTGCAGGCAAACAAGTAAACGTGCTTCAAAAGCATTGTTTCTTTTCCCGGAAGAACAAAAAACGGGGATCGCGCCAACTCGTTTAATCGTCGAGAAAGACCTTGATTATATCGAGGGACAGTCTGTCCATGTTAGTTGGGAAGGAAAGAAAGTGCAAGCGGAGATCCTTGCTCTAAGCGGTAAGTATCAATCGTACGTTCTAAAGTCTGTATTTCCAGTGAGTTGTTCCTTTCGGTGTAACTGTAATGACTGAAATTTTACGCACATGCTATTACTTATAGATGACGAAAACTTTCTGGCCGAAAAAGACCTGGATTGGTGCAAGAAGAACTTCCCAGCTACTGAGGAAGCAGTGGAAAGCCAAGAAACCACTGAGCCACCAAGAAAAAAAGTTCCACGAAAGAAGGTAATCATTTAGGTCTTGTCACGTCCGCCATTTTTCGTTTACCCCGAGTTCGCGATTGAACTGGAAACTTCTCTTTTTGTTCATTGACTCAATTTTTAAGAATTATTCATTACACAAATGAAATTAGCGATTAGAAAACAGTGGCAGTGTCATGCAGTTAATTGATACCGACAAAACGTTAACTCCGTAAACAGGCCCAAGTTCATATGCCACAAATTAAGGCGTTAGTGTTTGTGAACGATTTAAATTGCTTTGTACGTTGTTCGATAACTCTAATCGTTTGGACTTTCTTTGACTTAGCCTGCTGGAGTGCAGTGTACCGAGACCGAAGCCAGTACTAAACAAAGTGACCATCCATACGAGCAGTTTTTGGCCAGTCAGAAGAAGCGGGAGCTTGAATGGAAATCAGTCCGAGAATCTAAGAGGGCCAAGGTGGCAGAGTCCTCAGCGCCTGCGATGGTGACAAATAGCAGTGAAAAACCTTCCCCGCAAGACGATGTTGTCACTGTGCTCCGCCAGCAGCTTGCTGCCAAGACAGAAGAGTGTCATCACCTGGTGAACAGGCTACATGCCATGGAAGAGACGAACACTAAAATTCTCTCCTGCCAGATGCAAATGCAAGAAAACTTCGTTAAGGTAATGTATCAACCTGCGACCAGGTGTGGTTTTCTTCTGAAAATGCTTTTTGCAACTTTCTCTCGAAACAAAGATATACGCAATGTAATTCTTCAACTTACAATTATCTTGAAATTAAAGGAAAGTTCAATATTTAAGTTAGGTAAACTATTTTTCGATGGAGGAGGTAAACACGGATTGCAAACGACAAACTAAAAACCCATTTCGGTTAAATTGATCAAACCGTGACGTAGCTCCTTTAGGTTTGTCTGTAAAAGTAATACAAGGTAACAAATGGAACAAAGAATTGCTAGAACTTTGTATCAGTAAGCTGACCCAAATTCCCTGCTTTATACTCTTGCAGAGGATGGAGAAAGTACAGGCAACCGTGTCAGGAATCGAGGAGAAACTACTGAAGAAGATGTCTGTATTGGAACACAACGTCGGAGCTGTATTTTCAAACTTTGAAGCAGGCCTTGGCTCACTGGAAGGACAATCCCTTAATCATTATTCCTTAGTAAGAATTTCTTGTAAGAACGTGGCTAGATTTCGGCCAGGCAGGTTTCTGTAAAATAAGTCGAGGAAACAGAATTTTCGTGCAATTTTCACTCATGCACTTTCTCTTGCACTCATGATAAGAAGAATTTGCTTAACAATCTAGACCTCTTTCTCATAATCATAATCTTTGATTAAGCGGTGTTATTAAACGAGAAATCAGATGTTATCACAGTATATAGAAACAAATCAGGGAGCAAACATAATGAAACACAGTAACAATGGGTAATGACAATGTTGTTTTATCTTGCTCCTTGTTATCAGCTCGATGCCACTGTAAGTAATGGATGTGCTGATGAGGACCCAGTATGAGACGAAACTGAGCCATCTGAAGGCAACCAAGACCTGACCACCATTGATACAGACACCCTGAACAGACTCTGCAAGGAAGTACAACCAGCTGAGAACAGTCGAGTCGGGCAACCTACCATCACAGTGTCAAGTTCTGCACAGGAAGTTGGCGAAGAGCTAATTGGAATGTGTGACTCCCACGAAAGTAAAAACAGTCCAGCAGACCCTGGAAAAGGAAAGCGAATGGCACTTGTGTGCTCTGAAACTCCTGCAGTCTTTCTTCACCAACGACGAACTAGCGACCAGCAATACCGATGGTACCTATGGCAAAAAGTGTCTCGACAGTGCCAAACTCAATTCACTAAAAGTGTTAGTTTTTACTAAGTTTCCAGCTAGCACCAGCGAAGAAAAAGAAAAAGTCTGGAGGCTCATCAAAAGAAAAATTAATTCTCAGTGTCGTGCTATCCGCAAGTATTCGGCGAAAGACTCGCCCGCTCGTTCATTGCAATCAGTTTCTTTGTATACTTCTGATTGTAGTTTTAAAGTATGGTTCATCATAAGAATATTTTTGTACATATCCAGCTGTTTATTTACTAAAGAAGTTGTCTGTTTAAAACTGAGTTTCGTACTCCAATGGTGCATTTTCACTTACTTAGTGTAAAATAGAAGGCGACTTCCCTCTTTTTTCTTTCCTTTGGGTGAAGGTGGTCCTTTAATACTTGCGATATCTCGTATTGATTTTGGCTTCTTAGTTCGGCGTTTTGCATGCGGAAAAGAGAAGCCTACATAATAATAGCTCAGTAATTAGAACGTCATGTGTGAGTATTTGTGCACGAGCAGGACTTGTGACCGTTGTGATACGCGTATATTGAGTCTTTCAGAACAGAATTTAATTTAAGCTTAACTTTCACTTGCATTGTCTACAAATAAACCCGCTATGTGGTTTACCGTATTTACTCGAAAGAGGCACTCGCTTATTCAGGGGTAGCGCTTATTGATTTTTTGCTCTTAAGTGCGGCGCTTATTCGGACGCGGCGCTTATTCGAGGGCAACGGTCATTCGAGTAAATACAGTATGTGTTTTTTAAAAATTCCGCGTTGATTTATTGTTCATGGAAGCTATTGCCTTTCTAATGACAATGTCTTGACCACTACAGCGTGAATTTTGAACCGTATTTTATTAAATGCATACTTTGTTTTGCGCAGAAAAAAAAAGACATGTAGCGGAAGAGTTTTCTTACTTTGGGAGAGAAACGTACTTTTTGTCTACTTTTAGACTATATAGAAGTGGTGGCTCCTAAAAGAGCCGGTTTTTTTGCTACCTGTAGAGTGCAAGGTCGAATACTCGACCTTCAGGATTTTCCCTGCGGAGTGCAATGCAGGGTGGAAGCTCTGAAACGAGCTGTTCTTGTTTTCTTCAGCCAGGTTGTTAGCAGAGGGTTCGTTTTTTATGGTGCTGGAGCAACCAGATCTTCTGTTCCTGGTTTGCAGAACTGACGAATTTCGCGGTACAGATACTGCTTCCATTCTTCAGATAATCCTTGGGGGTTGAGCTTGGCTGGAAGCACTGCAGGTGGTAGAATGGCGGCATTCTTCAGCAGCAGAAAAGATTGCTCAGGAGAAGTGCTGTACTCTTTGAAATAAAGTCTACCAGGTTCCTCATTCGAAAATCTAAAATGGTGAAACTTTTTAATGTTAGGAAACTTGCAAAAGTACTGTTCCAAGAACGCTGACCAATTGTGCACTGGCACAACTTGTCCATCGTGTGTCCCAACGAGCTGGGCTTCGTTTATTCCGGTTGTGCTGGATGACTCAACCATCTGGGCAAATTCGTAAAGAGAAGATACGTAACTAACTTTGTACGATCTTTTGATGATGCCAAAGCAACGATCAGGTCCAAACTTTGTGTGACCAGTAATTAAAAATGAATAACTGATTGAGTCATGAAGCTGGTTTATTGCTCTCCATGCCAGGTACCAAAGAAAACAGTTGCCCCGCGCAGTTGTCAGCATGAAGGTGGACGTGCGTTTCCCCGAGTCCGTGGTTCTGAAAGTAATGATGAACGTAACTTATGGTTGTGTTCGCCCCTTTACCAACGTCACTTGCCTTGTCAATGAGGTAGTTTACTTGCCGAGGGAGTGCTTTGCACATGACGCCAAAGATTCCACATTTGCGTGGCGTTTTGAAGTATATCGGTCCTGGCTGCATTGGATTGATTGGAATGTGCACTTGCTGGGCAAAGTCAAATGAATAGTGGATGGTTGTATCGAGCGAGCATGCGTCGTGTTGTTCATCCAACTCGATTGTCTCTTCAAATCTTTCGAAATTGCTTTTTGATTCCACACAAGTGTTTCTGTAAAACTCTCTCTCTCTCTGTGTACGCAGTTCAAATGTTCTTGCTGAGCCAGGACGCAATCTGACTTTTCTCTATCGGGAAGGTTTGCAGACCGCAGGAGTTTTGATGTGTTCTGTTGGCAAGTTAGACACAGGTCGGTCATGGGCCTGGCGACGAGAACATCAGGATGAAACTGCTCCCATAATTTTGTAAATGTAGTGTAGCAAACAGCCTGTTTGTCCGTTTCTTTGCATGCTCTTTTAAACTCACGCCACACATTCATTTTTGTCTCAGACTACAAAAGCAGGTGAATGTCATCGTTTTTAAATCCTGGGATCCTTCCAGGAAGTACAATAGCATTTTCTTCGACGTAATTAGTTAAGAAGTTTTTGACGTCCTCGGTTACCGCCTGGGGCAAAGTGTTGTGAGGTAGTCTCTTGCAGTTTCCATGTACCCTTTCAGAAAGTCCGTGTTGGTCGTAATGGTCTTTCAATCTGTGAAACCGTGAGTAGCTTATGCCATAAAGATTTAAGAACATATCCTTGCAGATCGGACGGTTAAGATATAGGAAACTGCATCGTGAACTTCGTTTCCTTTTTTCGCCAATGATTTCAGTATTCGTGAACGCTTGAATTTTCACCAGTATAACAAGGTCGAGTTCTCCGTGTGACAGTTCCAGACAATTGTTTAAATTAGACAGCACGGCTTCCTTCGAAAACTGCTGGCAACACTGGCCACCTTTCGTACCATGGGAACACCCGCATCCGTCTTGCAGAAACTTTTTTACTTTAGCTATGATTTCCTCGTTTTCAAGCACGTCAAGTAGATCGCATTCCGCCATGATGAAGGTCTCTGATATGAAGAATGAGAGGGATTTCTGTTTGTAGTTGCCATGACAACGCGCCCTTTTGTCCAAGTGATTGATACGGATTGGATGGCGTTGCGTGTCGTCACAACCTCGCTGTTTTATAACTCTTACTTTATGCAAATTTGGAAAGATGGATGTATGTGTTTATTCAACCAAAAATTCCTTCATAATTATAACCGATTACGCGAAATCCGTGTAAATCGTAAACAGAAGTAATGATAAGTGATGATGCGTGAAGCTGCTAGAAAACAAAAAAGGCGCATAATTATTTGAGAATAGTGGCAATAAACACAACACGGCAAAGGTAAACAATGACAAGTAACTGAAGTACATGTATAATGTATTAGACTCTTGAGTTTTGCTTCAGTATAAAACTCGGTGGTGAATGCTTTTATTTATGATGCATTGATTTTCTCTTGCTCTTTTGCCAGGCCGTCCGTTGTCTTTGTCCGTTCTTCCATTCACGCAAAGCTGTCAATTGGTAATGAATTTTGTGCAGTTAAATGGTTCGTGACTATTATTCTTTCGAAATTATAAGCCGTGAGCCATTCAGACGTTCATGGCTATCCGTTCGGGATGATAACCAAGCCGTAATCGGCCGTTCATGACAAACCGTTCCGAATTATTAGTAGCCGTTAAGCCGTTCGTGTCGACCCGTTTGAAATTTTTCATGAGCCGTTCTGCCGTTCATGGCAAACCGTTCGGATTTATCAGCAAGCCGTTCAGCTGTTCAGGCCTACCCGTTCAAAACTTTTTATGAGCCGTTCGGCCGTTCATGGCAACCGTTCGAATTATTAGTAACCCGTTCAGCCGTTCATATCTACCCGTTCAAAATTTTTCATGACCCGTTCACCCATTCATGTTAGCCGTTCGAAATACCTAATAACCTGTTCAGCCGTTCAATGGCACCCGTTTCAAACGGCTTGGTGACCCGTTCGCGACCCATTCGATAGCCGTGCATTTCACCCGTTTAACGGAAAGCCGTTAGTGTATGTTTTTGCGTGAGAGGTCACATATGACTTTATTTAATGAGGGTAACACAATTTACTGGTTGCCCAGTAGTTCACAAAATGGCCCTTCCTAATTTTACATAAAATAGAAAAAAGAAAAATATATATGACACGATTATATATGACAGTGTTTAGATGCCTGGCAGACGGGTACAGATCTTTCAAGACTAGATGCCCGGCAGTTTGACATTTTCCAAGGATTTTTGCGGAAAGGCTCATTAAAACATTCTGAAAGTATTCAATATTTGTTTAGACCTGCCAAGCAATATCAAAAAAGCATTTCAGTTTTGTAGTTGACGAATTTTCCAAGCTTGTGCATACTATAAAATTGCTATATTCACCATACTTAGAATATTTGTGGTTTGACCTGCCAGTCAGAAACCCTCTCAGAATTTCGACAGAAATTCTCATGCAAACTTCCTGGGAGTATGTCTTCCTGTGGAAGTTACACTGTAAGTTAGACTATGATGATTAGGAACTTCCTATAGCAACAATATGGTAGTTAAGGGTCTCCCCCCCTTAAGAATTCAACATATGATGTACATGTATGTACACAGTAATGGGTCACTAGCTACTAACACAGTGTATTCTTTCTGCCCTAGTCTAGGTGAGGGTAATGTGAAAACATAAGAGACTGTACACATGTGAGGTACAACTGTTCAAAACTTTGTGGGAAAATTGTGCAAATTAGTTGTTTAGTAATCTAGCATTCCTTATTATGGTTTACAGCCTCACAGAAAAGAGATGTCTCAGGTATTAGAGGAGGTCCTTTCTCTAACAAGAAAAGATCAGATAGACCTAAGCACCATATCATAGTTAGGTGTAACATAGCGTTCCCTGTACTGTACAGCTGTAAGCAGCTGGCCCTAGTGATTGAACATAGCTACGATGCTTGGTGTGACAATACTAGACAAGTATGCAGGGCTCAGGGCAAGTTTGTTACATCAATTGATGACAACACACTCTCTGTACATGTGGACAAAGTAAGCCGAAGGTCATTCTGTGCACAATACCTTAAGATAGGAGCCATGATACTTTGTAACAAATGGGCTGTCGCACTGTGATAAAACTGTGATCTCTTGTTGAATGTCTTCAATTTCATCCTCAGCCTCTTCTAAATCAATAATCTTTATTGCCACCACTGCATTAGTCCTGTTGTCTATGCTGTTGAAAAATAACGTGAATAGTTAACTATAGTACAGGTATATGTACATGAAAGGCTTACATGAGGAACATATGTAGGGTAGTTGAATCTTAGAGCATACGTCTGGAATTCAACCTGTCAAACCTTTCAGTGCTCCGGAACACACTGAGCATGTGTCCTTCACTTTGTTCACCTAAGAGCTGAGATCCTTTTGGCCAGCACTACTGTGGTAAGGTAGAGCATTTGAACATCTTTCTGGCCCGGGAAGGGAAGTGGGGGTGGGGGAAGTTAAATGAACCCATTGTCAACACTTTGAATACCGCGGGAGGGGATCGGCGCTTAAGGTCTAACCATGCTGTGCAAACATCATTTCGGCAGCCAAGAGCTGGATTCATTTCTCAACGTGACTCCTTCTCTCCTACTCCCTTGGCCGCCTTTTTACTTGTCCCAACGTTCCTCTTTCCTCTTAATCCAAAATGGCGACTGGACCCAATAGACCTCCACTGCAGGCAAATCAGGGTCCAGTAATTCCCCACTCTATAAACAAGAACAAACTGCACAGTGCCACCGCAACATACGGAAAATGTCGAGTAGGCTAATCAGTACCTGTACTAACATACAGAAAAAAAGGTTTAAAAGATAAGACAAACATCTTACGAACATAGTGACATACGCAGAAACTCAAGAAGATTCGATTATTACATGTACCTTGCGAATGTAGAAGTCAATGTCAAGAGGTTAAGACTTCTATCAACTTAATTACTATAATGACACCACATGACCATAACAAGAAAAGTTACTGAGACAAGACTTATGTGGTGCAGATTACGACATAGTACAGAAGTCTTTTCATAATTCAATATGATGATAAATCAGTTCACAATCCAAATATGTTGAATAATCTTAATCCAGGCCTTGGTATATGGTTCTAACCGGTAACAAGCAGTGCTACAAGCAGTAAATTTTACCGGTTACCTGCCTGATAAGAAAAGGAGAGCCGAGAAAAATGTAGTTTCTAATAGGGTACTCAGTTTGGCCTGAAAACCGGCCATTGGTGCGACAGCCTGTTTTAGTCTTGGCCAGAAAACAGGCCATAGGTGGTGAAAGGGTTAAACGAGGAAAACTGTTTGAATGTTTCCTCATTACCACACACATCCAATATTTGCCATGGAAGTAAACATTTTCAAAAAAATATAGAAACATTTTTTTCATGTTGAAAGCAAATTGGGCTTCCACAGCATGTGATTCCTCATGTGTAGTGGCCTGATTGCTCCTTTCATTAATACGCAAACTATGAAATTCAAAATTTGACTGACAATAACGTTTTTTCTACCTACAATCATAATTACATTGACAACCAACAAACTGTGAAAAACAGAAACCGACAAGGTGGATCCAAATCCACCAACCATGGTGCATGATTTGACTGCGTTGAACTGAACTTCTAAAGGTCCTTTACAATGATTGGTGGCAGTGGAAAATGAAACCATTGGTTGTGTCTGAACTTCAGAGTGTGTGTGTTATTACAAAGTGCAGTAAGTGATCAATAACGTTCTCTTTGCTGTGTTTTGACATATTCTCACACAATAAAAATGAAGTTCCTTAGTGTTTATAGCAGGCAAAAGAAACTGATCCTAAGCAGAGTGAAAATTATACTCGTATTGTGTCACGAAGACTAGAGAAGCAAACAGTAAGTATATTTCATCCACTTTGTAGCCAATAATCTGATATAGGCAAATTGATCCAAGAGTTCTCATGTACATGCTGTGTACAGTGCAATGCACCTTCACAGTGAATTCCCCTTAGTAGTCCACCGTTTAGCAATTATCAAAAAAGAAAGGGAGAGGGAGAGAGAAAGTGAAAACTGAAGCCATGCTGGCTTTCAAAACCTACGTTGGTGGGCAGCCATGACCTCAATTTTTTCTTGTTTACATTTTGGTTAACACATCGAAAAGATAATCACTAAATTAAATCGACTAACCTCTGAGCAAACACAAAACGAAACACAAAAAGTGCATTGTGTAGTTGGCAGATTACCTATTGTTACTTACAATTGGTAAAAGATCTCTCCAAAAATAAGGTCATTTTTTTTCTAGTCTACGACAAGGAAGCAGCTTGAGCGAACATTTCTTAATTTTATTTCCACCTACCCTTTATACACCTCGCCGAAGGATCCTTTTCCAATTCGTTCAAGTTTTGAGAATAGAAGTTCTGGGTCTGCCTTCATACCCTGAAATTACATTGAATAAGTCTCTAATAAGACAATAACACTATTTAAGGTGTGTGAAAAGGCGTGCATAGCTACTTTCTAATTAACAAATTAAAATTTATTTGCATCGGGAATTCTTCCAACGTTAATACGAGCTTTACGACTTTGACGCTAATTGATGGAAAATAAGTTCAATATCACGAGATTTAAAATATACAAGCTCTCCACTGATAGTGGAGTAAGCTGCTTACCACGTTAGTTGCCATGAATTTCGAGATTATCACAGTCGCCGGAACAATTCATGTAAAAATGTCTGTCGTCCTCGGCAAGTCGTTGACTTCGTTTAGTGTTTTCTCTCGTCCCACAGCTAAACTGCAGCAGATAAAAGCTACGAAACTGTCATATTGCACTCAATGATGTCTACACAATGCGTTGCTAAATGTAAATGTCTGTTTTCGTGGCAGGTTTTACCGATAAAGTGCTGTATATCACCACACTTACTAACAATTCCGAGGCCGCCATTCTTTCATGATGTCGCGCTCGGCTGAGAACCAGTTTACAAATATGGGAATGACACGTGACGGAAGGTATCGCAACAAGCCCTACCTCAGATGGTTCCTGAACGCATCCAAGAAAAGGGACTATTTCATTGTCATACCGCTGGACTATAGCCTGCGTAGCAGGCGTAAACGTTATATTTAATAAACGTGTAGGGGGTTAAAGTGGGAAGAAAATGAGAGGCTCCCCTACCCCCTCCCCGTTTACGCCTGCTACGCAGGGTAGCTAGACTAGGGAAGTGTAGACTAAACAAAATTGTAGATTTAACTAAACTATCTAAAATCGTTCATCATGACAAATCTGACTCGTTTGAGACTGATTTTGGTTGATTTATCAGGTTTAATGAAAAAAAAAACACATTTGAAACAAAATGTCCTTTTCTTTAACCCTTTCCCGTCAGCGTTTTTCCCTTAGAAAAACGCATTTTTTACCGCTAAAGCGGTTTTTGAAGTGCTATGATGCCAAATGCCACTAAACTTTGCTACAAAAGCGTTTTCTTACATTTTCGCTCAATTTTGAGCCAGCTTCTGTTGTAAATTGTACATTATTTTGCTTTCACGCATGCACATAAGCCAAAATTTGGACTTGTTTTTTTTTTGGTTTTTTTTTTTACTAAACTTTGCTACAAAAGCGTTTTCTTACACTTTAGCTAGATTTTGAGTCAGCTTCTGTTGTAAGTTGTACAATATTTTGCTTTCACGCATGCGCATAAGCCAAAATTTAGACTTTTTTGTTTTTTTGCAGATGCATTTCTCGCTTCTTTTGCTTTCCTTTTTCTCTCCCTTTCTTTTCTCTTTATCTTCTACCCTTTATCACCTTTCTATCCACTGGAAAGTTTTGGCCTCAGTTCTTCTAAAAACCTGGAAATGGAACATTGATCAACTAGGTGACTTGGCCTATTTTACCACCAATTTTGCAGCCGAAATTGGACACGTTTTTCTGGTATAGCTCTGTCAGAATTTGGTCGATATTCAAAATGGACACACGTATGGATGGATCTGTCCTTGCTGTGCTAGCTGCTTATCAAAACAATCTGGTGACGTCAAAAATGATGACGTCACAAGTGGCTCAATGGTTCCCGACTTCAACGTCGGGAAAATACAACTCTTGACGGAAAAGAGTTAATGGCCGATATTGGGGGATACAAAGTTTAAAAACTGGAAAGACCACAGCGACAAGGCGTTGAGAGTTGCCGGATCTTAAGTAGACCTGGATCAGTAAAACATTTGAAGTAAAAAAATATACGGAACGACTGATCCTTACGGCAGTTAAAGAAACGAAGACACAGAAGACGAAATACGTAAAGCAAAAAAATGTATGAAACAAAAAATTGCCCGATATTTCGGTTTGCAAAACAAACCTTCTTCAGGGGCTACAAAAGTAGAATGAGTAAATACGTTACAGGACCGTTAACATAAAAGTTTAAAAATTTTAAATAAATGAATATAATAGGTTGGTAGTTGAACAAGAAGTGTCATTAATGTAGCTCATCACGTCTGTTTAATCCTTGCGGCTCAAGTGTCTTGGCCTTGTCCATTAAGTGTGCCTCAAGTGCTTTTCTTACGGAGTCGCGGTTAGTATGCATTAGTTCCAAGGGAATGAGACGGATGTCGTTGACGGAGTGCCCGGGTAAGTTGAAATGTTCCGAAACAGGGGTTGGGTTAGCAAGCTGTTGATGATTTTGGACGGAACGACAATGTTCGCCAAAGCGTTTGTGAAGATGTCGCTTAGTAGATCTTGTTCGACTGCGTTCGAACAAGATCTACAACTGGTACGTCAATGAATGCCTGAGACAATTGAATGATGCTAAGTTTTACAAGTTACAATCGAAAGACCTTACGAACGAAATACAAAAACGGTTAAAAGAGTACATCAATCGCCTGTATAAAGACGATCTTATTGATGAACCAACCTTCAAATACCTCTCTTCCAACTCTGATCCCCAAGCTGGCCGTTTCTACATTCTACCAAAAATCCACAAGCAAGGCAACCCAGGTCGTCCCATCATTTCCAGCAATGGACACCCCACCCAACGTATTTCTCAATTCGTTGACTTCCACCTTAAACCCCTTGCACAGATGCTCCCATCCTACATCAAAGATACCACCCATTTTCTCCTCCAGTTACAGAACCTAGGACCTCTTCCCGATAATGCCATCCTCGTTACACTTGATGTTTCTTCACTGTACACCAACATACCCCACAAGGAAGGAATAGAAGCATGCCGCCACTTTCTTAATACACGCCAAAACAAATCACTTCCCACTGAAAGGATCTGTGACCTCATCCGTATGATCCTCTCAATGAACAACTTCACTTTTCACGACCAACACTTTCTACAAATTCATGGCACAGCTATGGGTACGCGCATGGCACCCTCCTACGCAAATTTATTCATGGGCAAATTTGAACAACAAGCCATCGAAAACGCTACTTACAAACCCTTTGTCTGGCGGAGGTTTATCGATGACATTTTCATGGTGTGGACGGAGGGCGAAGAACATCTCAAGTCCTTCATTAGCTACTTAAACTCAATCCACCCAACCATCAAGTTTACTCACGAGTATTCAAGTTCCCGCAATCAAACCCTCCCGTTCCTGGACGTTCAAGTTCATCTTCACAACAACGAAATCCAAATCGATCTTCACACGAAACCCACAGACAAGCATCAGTATCTTCTAAAATCTTCATGCCATCCTAATCACACGGAGCGAACTATCCCTTTTAGCCTGGCCTTGCGATTACGTCGCATATGCTCCACAGACACCTTCTTTGATCAACGCTGTAAAGAACTCATTCCTTCCTCACAAAAGAAATTAATCGCGTCCGCTGCGTCCCACGTCACGAAACCTTGAAACCACGAGAGCAAAATAGCAACGCAAACCGAGTACCGTTCGTTATTACCTTCAATCCCGCTCTTCCTAACCCTGCTTCTACTGTGCGGAAACATCTGGGCATTCTCCAATCTTCAAACCACTACAAACAAACATTCTCCTCCCCACCAGTCCTCGCTTACAAAAGAAGCTAAAAGAAGTGCCAGTCTGCGTGGTCTATTGGTTCGCACCAGATTGCGTGACCCCAAAAATAAAGATCAAAGATCGACCGCTGGCATTTACAGATGTAAACATCCACGTTGCCTCACGTGTCCTTTCTTACAAGATGGGCAAGACAAATATATCTTTTTTTCTACTAACGAAGAACGACGTATTAAAGACACTTTAACTTGTAAATCTAAAAACCTTATTTATTTAATTGAATGTAAAAAATGTGCTACACGTAACTTGCCTTGCCAATACATTGGGGAGACTAAACGACACCTTCACAAACGCTTTGGCGAACATCGTCGTTCCGTCCAAAATCATCAACAGCTTGCTAACCCAACCCCTGTTTCGGAACATTTCAACTTACCCGGGCACTCCGTCAACGACATCCATCATTCCCTTGGAACTAATACATACCAACCGCGACTCCGTAAGAAAAGCACGTGAGGCACACTTAATTGACAAGGCCAAGACACTTGAGCCGCAAGGATTAAACAGACGTGATGAACTACATTAATGACACTTCTTGTTCAACTACCAACCTATTATATTCATTTATTTAAAATTTTTAAACTTTTATGTTAACGGTCCTGTAACGTATTTACTCATTCTACTTTTGTAGCCCCTGAAGAAGGTTTGTTTTGCAAACCGAAATATCGGGCAATTTTTTGTTTCATACATTTTTTTGCTTTACGTATTTCGTCTTCTGTGTCTTCGTTTCTTTAAAGTGACTCCATCGAAAAAGAAGTTGTAATGAGAATTTGTTGAAACTTTGCACAGTTATTAATTGCACCTAGTGCATCGAAAAAGTAAAATAAAAAGAGGGAGTCACCGTGTATGATTTCATGCTACAGGGCTGTAGTATATAGGTACCTTGCTAGCTATCGACAGCAATATTAAAATGCCTTTCCTTGTACCAGAGACACCCAATACGTTAAGAAAGTTATCACTAGCAATAAAATATAAGCATTATTCTTGCGATAGTAAAACAATGTTACAGTAAAAGGCCTTAAAGTTGCCTTAAAAATAAAAGTAATGAAATAATAAGCAAATCGAGTACATGCACGCTTCCAGTGAAATGCCTAAAATCAGGTTGTAATAATGAATTAAACAGAATATTTGAAAATTGAGTAATGAAAAATTCTTAAGATTTGGCTATAACATACAGAGTCGTGTTTTCTTCAAATAAATGAAATAAAAAAGAGGGGTGACCGAGTTCGTTTTGGAGAAAACGACAACTCATCTCTCTCAACAGCTCAGTTTTCATAGAAAACCTAACAAGTTTCGAACGCGCGCGCGCTCGTGCGCGGGCTAATCACGCAAAAATTGATGCGCAGAAAGGATGTGCAATGCAATTGAATGGAATCACCTTAACTGCCGTAAGGATCAGTCGTTCTGTATATTTTTTTATTGGGGGATAGTCTTCTTTAAGATCAGGGCTATAGTGAAAGAAAATAACTGCGCCTAAAATTCGAATTAAAAGTACATGCAGGAACAAAAAAAAAACTTTTTATAACCCTAATATCATGGGTGACAAATTACTCCTTAATTTTGGCGCGAAATTTCAGCGTTAATTTATAATTTCACATGTGAAATTACAAAATTGCCATGGCAACGGGTCTATAGCTCAGCGCCAAGATGGCGTTGAGGTTAATGATGAAGATGTTTTGTGCAGAACTACAGCAATTCTGGAAATATTCATTGAGGACACAATTGGTAATCTGTAAATATTGACTTTTAATTGACTGAACTTCTCAGAAAAAAAAATCACCTGCGAGTTAAAAAGAAGAGATTATTTTTGATAGTGTGACAGCGAAAATTTTTAAACGGCCAGCCAGTTGCAGCGATCGAGTGATTGACCGCGAACTCAGAGAAGTAATTCAGTGGATTTGGGCACTTCTTCGAATGGAATAAAGGTCAGTTTTTAAACACAAATTTGCTTCCGAAGTTTACTTTCGTTAAAACAAGTTTGCTGTGCGTATTTTGAATGTATTTGTGAAGCCTTCTGAGCCTTGCTCGATGGAGCAACGTAGTGCACGATTTAGTGAATTTGCCGGATAAAACGCGGATAACCTTTGCGAAGCGATTTGCTTTGGTATTTTTCAAGTAAAAACTCAGAGTCTGGTGTATTTTGCTGTCGGTTGCAAAAAACACGAAATCGTCAAAGCGTGGTAAAAACTTGTCGCAAGATTTTTTCATTATTTCACTCAGAAAAATGTAAACTTTAGCCGTTAAACCGTTTCAATGCTCAAGGAGTTGTCGATGCGATAAACAAGTCAAAACCCCACGATTGTGAGTGTAATTTATCACCCATGATATTAATAGGTAATCAAATGGTATACTCGTGAAATTAGGAAATAATTTCACTTGCGTTTTGTCAAAACGCGCGTGAAATTATTTCCTAATTTCACTCGTCACCATTTGATTACACATACTTATAACATAGAGGGCAAAATTACTGAATGCTGATTGGTTGAGACAGAGGGCATTTTTTCTTAATTTTCTTTCGGACGAGGGCAAAATTACTAATTCGTGATTGGCCAAGCGCCAAAATTACTCGCATTTGATTGGCTGAACGCGAGAGCGCGCCATTTGCATTTTGTAGGCGTCTTGAAACGAAAAACGCATTTTCAGTTGTTCAACACAAGGATCGCAGTAGTAAGGTATGCTCGTATGGCACAAATGGAGGCTTCTGATTGGTCGAGTGACGTCATGACCGGAAGTGGAATGGGAAACCGCTGACCAGTGGGACAAAGGGATCGCGGGCTCATGGAACCGGAAGTCACGTGATTTGGAATGGGAAACCGCTGACCAGTGGTAAAAAGGGATCGCGGGCTCATGGAACCGGAAGTCACGTGATTTGGAATGGGAAACCGCTGACGAGTAGGAAAAATCGATCGTGGGCTCAAGGGGAAGTAAAACCGCTGAGAAAACGCGGGCTCAAAGTCCAAAGTCCAATTTTAGGAACGGGGGTAGGTATAAAAGGGTAAACCCTGGGTGAGGGAGTAATCACGATGAGTTTTTACATCACCCTAATCAGTGATCAAGCACAAGGCACGGGACAAAAATTTACGGCTCGACTTCCTCGTTCCTATTATTTGGTAGAAGATGATTGGGAAGCGGCGTTGGTTCATATCTCCCACCCGGGGTTTAATCAACAATGGGGAGATCAAACCAAACAGAATTGGACGCAAGAAGATAGTCAAAAACATTGGATGAAAACCGATGTGAGATACATCCCAAAACGTGCGGAGGGAACGGCTCCGATTCAAGTGACGAAACAAATCCATTTACCCCCAGGGTATTATACCAATTTGAAAGAAGCATGGATTGCCATCGCGTACGAAATCGAAAAACAACACATGGACGTCATGATGGATATAACTAAAATGGACGTGGACGATCAAGCGAAACGACAACAACTCGCGGCTCTCAATCTGGCTCAACCTTACGTGAAAATCACCAATACAAGCATCGCCCCCGAATTAGATTCATTGTATGTACTCATACCAGCCAACATGCAATTTGAAATGGAATGGAAATTGGCTGGCCTGATGGGACTGGTGAAAGATGGTACACCAAGTGAACGCGTGGTCCAAGAAAAAAATTATCTGGTCAAAAATATCGTGGATTACGACGATCGCCATAAATGGGAAACAACTGTCGGTACTGTCAACAAATATCCACCTTTGGGTCATGTGTCCGTCAGCTTTACCCACCCCGATTTCAATTATTATTTGTTCTTGGGCCCGAATCTCAGTCGACAAGTATTTCCCAGTACGCAAACGGTCAAACCCCAACAAGGGCAACAACAATTGATGATTTACACGGATCTGGTGTCCCAGAGCATTGTGGGAAATCAAGAGAAAGGATTTTTACGTACCTTGGATGCCGGCAATACCGATCATCAATTTGATACCACGCAACGGATGTATTTTGGCAAAACCATCTTTGACAGCATTGCCATGGATATTCAAACAGCTGACGGACAACCGGCTCCGTTTAAACAGGGGAGAACCATCATGACCCTTGAACTGTCCAGAAAAAGTCAACGATGTATGTAGAGAAGGAATAAAGATCACAACAAAGTGTCATGCAACATCTTTTATTGATCCTTGGTATTGACAACAAGTAGAAAAAAAAATCCAAACATGGGGGGTGTCCTTTTTTTACGAGAAGCTGAAACAGGTTTTCATGCGTCCAATGGCAAGGCTTTTGGTCTGACCCAGAAAGTAGAGGGTTTTGCGGTGAGGCTCATAGGGATCTCGGAGTTCTCCCCAGAATCCTTGCAGGGCGTGGTCGTGCTCATAACAAATGCCATACCATATAGGATTGTTTTTCCAATCGTCCTTGACATGCTGGACAAACTCCGGGTCTTCTTTCCAGTTTTCATGGAGGACTTCAAGGACGACAAGAGGAACATGGCAGGTAGGGCATAGGTGGGTCTGACCATTCTGTTGGTTGGCACAGGCGACATGACAAGGAAGACCACAGCACCTCAAGGTGGTATAATTGGGGAGAGGTGTCGAACAGATCACACATGGTGGGGGTTGAGCCATCAGGCGAAAGGATCGGCGAAAGGATCAAAGAGTGGATTGATCAAGAGTTGAAACTCGACGGGGGTGATGATCCCTTCTTTTCGGAGTCGGCACAGTTCGTGAAAAGTGAGCTTGTAACGTAAAGGTTGAACCAGGTGAAGGATTTGTTTTCGGATCTCTCCCAAACGTTCAATGATTTGCAGGGCTTGAGGACTGACCTTGCCAGGAGTGATCTTGTCAGGACTGATCTTGTCGGCTTTGTCACCCATTCACCACTGGTAGAAGTGTTTCAAGGTTAATAAACACAATTCGTTCCGACTGAGATGTTTTTGACTGTGAAGTCGAAGCAGTTCAAAATAAGAAGCTTTGAAGCGGATCTCTTCCAAATCTTTTTCGAGTCGAGACAACAAGGCTCGTAGACGATCAATCACTTGTTGGGCTTCTGGACTGAGGACTGGATCATCCATTGAGTGTGAAAGATGGAATGGGACAGGGGGTTTTTTATAGAGAAACCAAAGGGTCACGTGGGAGGGAGGGGACCAATGAGAGAAAGACCCATCATGCTTTGAGAGGGGAAGAGGTGGGGGGACCCCCCTCCCCCCTCCTTAGATAGACCATGGTGCATTGCGCGAATCAGGGTATATAAGTCAAGCGAGGCCACAGGACGTCACTCTTAGCTTTGAGCCGGTCCTTGGTGACTTATGTCAGTTGGTGGGTCCAAAAAATGTCGGAAACGAGAAATCCTTTGGGCTCCCTTGCCAGTCAGATCAACGTGGGAGGACGAGACTACTTGCGGAGGGGGGTACGACCCGAGAGGACGGGAGTGGAACGCCAGACAAGAGTTATGAGGGAGAGAGAACAAGAAACGTGGCGCCCCTTAACCCGTCAGCGCGTGGCCGCCTTTTTCGAACTGTTTTTAAGGTGCATGGTCTGGACGGAGAATGGGGAGCGGGAGGGCAGGCCCCATCCAGAGATAGTGGAAGCGTTGTTGCGAGCCCTGGTGGACAAGGTCATTCCTTGGGTGGACCAGCACCGCGTCTGGTCCCGGTTTGAATGTCGGTGGCCAATGTCACTAGAACACTATCGGGAAATTGACAACGATCTCTTGAACTATTTGCCAAGAATTCATGCGGGCCGCCCATGGCAACGAATTCGTGTGTATTTTGGGGATATGGAGCGGGTGCGGGAGCAGCGGCGGGAGGAGGAGCAAGAGAGGAGGCAGAGGGAAGTGAGGCTGAATCAAGTGCGGAGAGTGCTGCAACTGTAAATAGACTTGAACATTTTTTTTTTATTCCTGTTGAGTTTTTTATTGTGAGTCAAGGCTACTGTGAGTCAAGAGACATTTATTTATGATCCACGTGCAAAGTCAGTGTTGTCAGTTTTTATTTTTTAATTAAAAAAAAGAGTTGATGTTTTTTACAAAGGGTGGTCTGTATTCTTTGCCACGCGGGGTGGGGCGCTCCTATTTACAAATTGAAAAAGCTATCTACAATTTGAAAAAATAAAAATTGAAAAAGAAAGCTATGTACAATTGGAAAAAATAAAAACTAAAAAATAAAAACTAAGAAATTACAAATGAAAGTCTTCCAGTTCCATGCGTAATTGATCAATGTTCTCGGGTAGACAGAACGTGCGGCTGAATAAGGCTTGAATTTCTGCTCGGGTTTTCTCGTCCACATCGCGGGATCCCACAATAGCACTGCTTTGATGAAGGGTGGGCTTTTTAGGTCCCCAAGGGACAAATTGACTGCCAGTCACCAGGGTGGCGGCATTCTCATTGACTTGGTAGTAATGGTCCGAGCGGTACCATGATTGACTGGGTATGTCAAACAGGTAGACGGGTTTGCCTTGATCCATAGCCAATTGCACAGTCCAACCAGTGCCTCCTTTCACGCGTTTATGATCCGGTTCCAAGATGCCAAAGGCATAGATCGTATGGGCTTTTTTGGCAATTTGATAATTGCGTTGCAGCAATTGCAGGGTGTAAAAATGACTGGGCATTTGTTTGCCTAGTTTCTCAGCCGCCTGGTGAAGATGGGGGTTGGCCAGCATCAGGACTTCCACCGTAGAAGGGGTGATGAAAGTGGCTCGAGGATGGTTCGGGGGGACCAGGACTTCTAGTTGCATCCCAAAGTGTTTGGCATGTTGTTCCACTAGGGCATCCGTACCTTTGGCTCCCCCGGTGTAGACCACATGGCCATGACCAATCTGCAGTTCCAAAGCATCCACATCGTGTTCTCCGATCATGTCAATGTCTGGGGGCATGGCTTTGAGAATGAAGATCTAGAGACCAAGGGAGCTCCTTAAATAGGGACAACGGACCAATGGGAACACGAGAAGGGCTCACTATGGATAGGGAAAAGCTGACCAATGAGAACACGAGAAGTCCTTATATGGGTAGGATAAGCTGACCAATGACAGGCAAGGGCCCAACGTATAAAAAGGCATGGGCGGTAGGGGTGAAAACAACTTTGAGCACGATGTCTGTCGATCGGAAGAGAAAGCCAAGCGTACACCCTGCGGGGAAGAAGAAGAAGAAGAGCATTCAACATATGACGCCCGTGGACTGTGATCCTGTGGTGTGCGACGTGGTGGAAGAGACCCGAGCTGCCGTGGAAGATATGATGAAAGAATTGAATGATATGGTGTCCCCCCAGACATCCCCATCTGAATACATGGTGACGTATGCCGAAGATCCTCCCAGTTCAGTGGACACTATGGTATGCCCTTGCCATAATGTGCGTTTGGAGGCCCGAGAATCTCAAAAGGGATGGAAGTATGTGAAATGTCCCATGCAACCGTGTTTGCTGTTTTGTGGACAAGATCAAGTTCTGGAGTATATGAAAGCCGTGTATAGTCAACCTCATGTAGAAGTGTTGGACATGTGGGGTGGTTTACAATGCTTTTGCCGTGAACCCGCCACGCTTCAACAGAGTCATTCGATTCAGAACCCCGACCGGGTGTTTCTGACTTGTTCCAAGAAAACGTGTGGCTTCTTCCGGTGGGCCGATCAACCCTTGGGTCCCAAGTACTGGACGTGGTTTCATGACAACCCTCCCAAAAAAGCCGACCAACAAGCTGAACCACCCACCCGTGATGCTCAAGGATATCCCAAGAAGGGCTATGACATCCCTGGCCCGCCAGTCCAAAGCAAAGAGGATCGGCCCTTGACAGAGTATGAGAAACAATTGTTACGAGAAATTCAAGAGCTCAAGAACCGTCAGGAAATGATGGTGGCCCAAGCTCCACCACCCCCCAAGTACAGTGACAGTGTGGAGAACTGGCAGAAAGGTCTAGAGACCATCAGCTGTGGTCGGCTAGGTCTCTTTTAAATGAGAGAACGAATAAAATGTTTTTTATTTAGTCCATGGAGTCTGTGTGTGATGCGTGGGAGTCTATCTTGTCCCTGGGGCATTGGCAATGTCATCAAACCCTTTGTCAAGTCTTATATGATCACCAACCCGGGTCCCAAATCCCCATACCCCCTTGTCCCGAGGACACGCATCCTCTCCACCTCTTTGAAGAAACCCATGTGGACCGCAACTTGTATCGATGGGTGGTGTTTGTCTTATGGTTAAAAGCTCACCCAGAGGCATGGCGATGGTATCGAATCATTCAAAAGGCGCATCCCCACACGGTCCCCACCATATCGACCTTATGGGGTGAATGCCAAAAAGTATGGCCCCTCGAAAGAGAACCCAACGCTGGAGTTCGTCGTCATCATGGTTGAAGAAAACCAAGGTTTCGTCAACGAAGAAGAAGGCCAATGTCTCGCAACAATGGTTAAACCGTTACCATGATCCTCGTGCCCCGGGGAGTTTAGGTGGGGTGCAACGATTTGCTAAAGCCCAGGGTCTCCCTTTGAAAAAAGCCCAACGGGTGTTGGAACAGGATGTGGGTTACACCTTGCATAAACCCCGACGTCGTCGTTTTGCTACCTTACCCGTGATCGTAGGGGGGTTGGATGATCAATGGGCCGCGGATTTAGTGGAAGTGCAACGTTTGGCCAAACATAATCGGGGTATACGCTACTTGTTGACCGTCGTGGATGTGTTGTCCAAGTACGCGTGGGTCGAACCGTTGAAAACCAAAACCGGCGTGGCCCTCGTGAAAGCCTTTGAGAAGATTGTGAGACAAGGAGGACGGCACCCGAATCGATTGCAAACCGATCGAGGGAAAGAATTTTATAATCGGACCTTTCAACGATGGGTCGACGAGCAAGACATTCAACATTTTTCGACCGAAGGGGATGCCAAAGCCAGTGTCGTGGAACGATTTAACCGCACCTTGAAAGAACGGTTATACCGTTATTTGACCGCGGCCAACACGTTGAAATTTGACGATGTCTTACCCGAGTTGGTGCAGGGGTATAATGCCACCCGTCATCGAAGTATTGGTATGCCCCCCGAAAACGTGACGTGGGACAACGAAGAAGCCGTGTGGAAACGATTGTACAGCAAACGATTGAAAGGCTACAAAAAACCCCAATTGAAGGTGGGGGATCATGTCCGTCTCAATACGATTCATCGTACCTTTGAAAAAGGGTATTTACCCGGTTGGACCGAAGAAGTGTTTGTGGTGCATCGTGTGGTCCCTGGCCCTGTGCCCACGTATAAGATTCGCGAATGGGATGAGACCCCCGTCCAAGGCACGTTTTATGAAGAGGATTTACAAAAAGTCCATGTGTCCGACGTGTTTCGCATCGAGAAGGTACTTAAGCGACAAAAAGGTCGTTGGTTGGTCAAGTGGAAAGGGTGGCCCGACAAGTACAATAGTTGGATTGCTCGTGGAGACGTGACATCCCTTCGACCCCGCAAACGACGTCGACGACGTGACTAAACAATGACATTGGTGCCCAATTCTTCGTTTTACGTGACGTTGATGAGTCATGCGAGTACCAAAGAGTTCCCTGGGAACAAGAGTCATCATTTCAGAAACCGATTGCCTAAACCCATCCGATTTGTGGGACGAGGATGGATGGTGGGTATGGTGAGTTTATCCTTACCTACCATTCCAGTGATAGCGGAAGAAGGAGGCGTGGGCGATTCCCATCCTCTGTTGTATGTACGATGGCACGAACGGGTGTATGCCCAAGACGATCAAGGCAACGATCGATGGTGGCATCAACGTCGCGAATTCACTGTCTACGGTCGAGATATGAGAAAGGAATTGGCCTCGTCGACGGGATCACACTTTTTTCATCAACTGGTGTACCGTTACGAGCAAAGCCGTGCCAAACAAACCGAACCCAAAAACAAATGGACCGAGGACAATGGTGTCAAATTATACCCGACGTTTGAATGGACCTCCGAAGGGGATTTGTTATTGAATACCACCAATGTGGATTACAAACGACAAGTAGCGCACGTGTCATGGGGCAGATCCTTGGCCCTGAGAATGGGATGGATTGAACAAGTGTCCCCCGGCCAGTATCGATTGGGTCCGAATCTCTTGCAAGAATTTCAAGGCATTTCCACCATTCCCACCCCGACGGATGTCCGCGATGCCGCCAACAAGCCCATCTTTTGGAAAGTGGAGGGGGATTATCTGAAATTGAGTCTATCGTGTCCTTGGCGGTTTGTGAATGTGAACCAGACCTTTCGTCCCTCGTTGGAATTTCCCTCCACGCGTCCTTTGCACGTGTATTGTGATGTAGGGACCAGCAGCATGGTAGGGGGTCGCATCACCGATCTCTTACGAGAAATCAAGTACCAGCCACAAAACACCACCCACTTTGAACCTCGACATATTCAATATGTCCCAGTACGCAACGAAGTGGTGGAAATCGTGGAAACCCAGATGGCCGAAACCAATGGGGATCTGGTGAAATTTGGCGAAGGCCATGCCCTCCTAACCCTTCACTTTAAAAGGGAAGTGGTAGTGTGAAGAAGAAAGACAACATGTCGTTCTACGTGACGTTACCCAGTCATGCCAACCGACGTGAATTTCCCAACAACCAAGCCAATTCCTTCAAGATTCGTTTACCTCAACCGTTACGGTTACAAGGAGGTGGATGGCAAGTGGGGTTGAGTGCCATTTCCTTACCGGATACGCACGTCAATTTGTACGAGTTGGTGCAAAAAGATGGGTACATCCTATCGACGACCTGGGACCAAACCTACCCCAAACCGGGTGGAAAAGACGGGGAAACGGTCGGGCGAAGAGATAGCGCACAAACCCTCATCAATGACATTCAACATTTGGATTGGGTGGTGGATGGCGTGAGTTTCATGAAAGCTGCCATTGCTCACTTGGAACAACGACGCAAGGAAACGGCCATTCAAGGTGGCCGGTTTACCAATGATCAAGGCAAACTCAGATACGTCAAGTTCAAGTGGGAAGGCGAGGATCTCATCATCGACAACACCAATGTCTGTCATTGCAAAACCGACACGCCAGCCCTTTACATCTACACCAAGTTGGCTGTCAAGATGGGATGGTTACGTAAAATTAGCAGTGGGTTGATTTTGGGACCCAACTTACAACAAGACTTCATGGGGGATCAAATCCCCAACATGACAAAACCCGTTGACAACGATTGGAACGATGTGGACGACGATCAGCACAACCCGGTCTTTTGGACGGTGCGTGCGTTTTCACCGGATCATTTACGATTGAGTATGAGTTGTGGGTGGCGTTTCACCAACTTGAATGTGGCGTTTCGTTCAGTGGTGGGTGAACCCTCGCGATCGTTGCACGTGTACTCGGACGTGGCAGGCAGTATGATGGTCGGCAATCGCGTGACCGATTTGTTGCGAGAAATCCATTACAAGCGGGAAGGCAGAGGCACCATGTACTTTGAACCGTTGCACATTCATTACCTACCGCTTCGTAATGAAGTGGTGGAAATCATTCAAATGCAAGTCACCGAAACGTTTGGCACCGAGGATAAGTTGGTCAGGTTTGGCAAAGGCAACACCCTGGTCACCTTGCACTTCAAAAAGGCATAAAAAGGGAAAAAAGGGGATGGTCAATCAAAGATGCCCAAGACAAGAGCACGTCGAAGAAGAAGAAGGCAACGAGGTGGTCTCTTCCCTCTGGCCGCTCTCGTGCCAGCCTTGATGGCCGTGGGGAAAGCTGCCGCGTTGGGAGCAGTGGGTGGTGCGGCGGGTTACGGTGGTAAAAAAGCCATCGAAGCAGCGACCACTCGGAAGAAAAAGAAAGGCCGATGACGGTATAAAAAGACAAACGGGGTGACGTGAAGCATAGACCTTGGTGAAAGAGCAAAGAAGACAACCATGCGAGGGGGAAGTTTGACACGATTTCGAACCGACGAGTGGTATGATCAACATGGCAGTGGGTTGATGAGGGAGGTCATGCGTGGTGGGTTCCAAGGCCTTAAAAGCACGCGAAATCCTTTAAAACTGCCTAGTAATATCAAGAGAGGATTGAATGCAGGGTTAACACGCGGTGTTAAACGCAAAGCCGAACAAGTCATTAAAAAAGAAATCACCAAACAAGCCAAGAAAGCCTTGAATCAGAAGAACGTGAAAGACGCCGTGCGTGTAGCCAGTGCTTTGTTTCCCAAGCAAGTCAAACGTGCGCGTGATATTTTGGGAGTCTAATGGATCCCGTGCATTCACGACCTCGACGAATTCGTAGTAATCGAGGGTTGTCTCAATGGGGAGGACTGTATCCGTTTTGGAAACTCAGGAGAGGACAACGTGGTGGCTGGTTGAGTGCCGAGGTGATGAGAGTCCCCGGGTTTGATTTGAGACAACGTTTAGCACGACGACGACGCTATAAAAACCCCTCACGACGACGACAGGGTACCACTCGACGACGACGACGACGACGCCGCTAAAATGACTGAAGCTGCCCCAGCGCATCCGCGTTCCGAAGGGACCGTCAACCCAGCGTTACGGATTTTCAAGGTGCCACCGACCGACATTAGCATCAATGCCTATCGCATGGTCACCATTCAACCCACCACCACGGGTATCAATCCCATGGAATTCATCATTCCAGGGTTGGACGATTTTGTGGATTTGGGACGCAGTTACTTTACCATGGAATTGAGTTTGAAAAAGGAGGATAACGGGAACTTGGACGCCGCAGAGATATTGTTCCCCGTCAATAATTTGGCCCATTCCATCATCAAACAAATTGACTTGCAGTTGAATGGCACGTTGATCAGTCCACAATCCGACACGTATCATTACAAAGCTTACCTAGAAACCTTGTTGAATTATGACCGAGAAGATGGCAAGACCGTGTTAGGACCCCAAGGATGGTTCAATCAAGTGGATTTCCCACCCCAATGGACCGCCAACAATACCAACACCGCAGCGAATGGTGGTGCCGGACATCTAGACTACCAGAGACTCCCTGCCCATCACAAAGGAGCCTTGGCTGCCATGAAAGTCGAACTCGCCAAGTATGCTGGAGGTCTTACCCACAGTTTGGTGTTTACCCCGCACTTGGAAGTCTTTCACACTGGCAAACTGTTGGTGCCTGGCATAGAAATCAAGATGAAATTTCATTTCAATGGTCCCAGCCTGTTTTTCAATGGAGTGGGTGAAGCTGGCCGATTGATGGAAGGGGATGTGAAACTACGGTTTCATCTCTGTCAACTACGTTTAAATGACGCCATCTACAGGAGTTTGTCTAGCAAAAGACACAATGAAGGAGAAGTGGCGGCTTACCCGACCGTCCGCAGTGAAATCCGGACCTTCAGCATGCAAAACAACCTGGTCCGCTTTGATATCCCGAACCTGTTTCAAAACAGAATACCTGACCGATTGATTGTGGGATTGTTGGACAGCCGTGCCTTCAATGGAGATGTGACCCGAGATCCTTTCTGTTTCCAGAAATTTGGTCTGACCTCCATTCGACAGATTGTCAAAGGAGAAGAATACCCTTATGAAACCCTCCAGTTAGTGCACAACAATGGCACCCGAGATAATCTAGGCTACTTCCGTTTTCTGCAAGCCAGTGGTGCTTGGTGTAAAAAGAAAGGCAACATGGTAGAACTGCTGGATTGGGGTCAAGCTAAAAATTGTACCTTGTACATGTTTGACAATGTGGCCAATGGATGTGCTGACAGTCAAAACCTCAACCCCAAGCAAACAGGCGATTTACAACTGGTGTTGGAATTTGGAGCCGCCCCCGGTGTCAATATAACCGTACTCGTGTATGGAGAATTTGAGAACTTGCTGGAGATTGACAGGAACGGAGCCGTGTTGTATAACATTTACCAACACTGAAGAAATGGAACATGTGGCCTTGAATAATGTACAGTTGGATTATTTAGCCCGAGACGACCCCCAATTGAACCCTGTCTTTTACGGGACAGTGGCCTGTGATCGTTTACCCAAGACTCCTGTCAAGACTTCCCCTCAAGGGTACATTGTGAATACGGACCCACACGATCAACCGGGACAACATTGGTTAGCGGTGTGGACCGATAGAAACGTGTGTGAAGTCCTGGACAGTTATGCTTTGCCCATGGACACGTACGTGCAAGCTACCCCGTTACGAGATTGGATTGTCCAACATTGGAAGTATGTGGTGACCAATGGCAAGTCCCTCCAAGCCATTTCAAGCAAGAGTTGTGGTGATTACGCCTTGTTGTATTTGAAAGCCAAAGCCCGTGGACGGACCTTGCAAGAGTTTTTAAATGAGTTTTCGGATCATGATTATGTTAGCAATGACCATCAAGCGGGTCAACGCCTTCAACAATTGATTGTAGGCCAAGAAGCCAGATGGTATCAACTCTGTTGTCATCCGTATCATCAATGTAATGGTTAAATAAAATTTGTTGGAAAAAAGTGGTGTCGGAGTCGTAGCTCAGTCGGTAGAGCCTTTGGATCCCCCGAAAAATAGGTGTAGGGGGATCGTGCGTGGGTTTGAGTCCCACCGATTCCAATAAAAAGGTGCCTTTTTTTTTCTAAGGGTAGTTCGTCATCATCATGCAAACGGGGAAACCGTTTCGTTTTCATACGCCTTCCTCTATCTTGGTGGTGGGTCCTTCGGGATGTGGTAAAACTGTGTTTACGGAAAAACTCTTGGTAGACAACCCGGAGTTGTTTGAAACCCCACCGACCCAACTACATTATTGTTATGGGGCCTGGCAAGATCGATTTCAAGGCATGCAAGATCAAGGGGTGGTGTTTCACGAAGGGATTCCCGATCATGAGGCGTTGGTCCAATGGTTTCCTGAAGGACATGGGGTCCTGGTGTTGGATGATTTAATGGATGAAGGGAGTCACGATAAACGCGTGTTGGATTTATTCACCAAACATTCCCATCATCAAGGGGTGACCGTCCTATACTTGTGCCAAGACATGTTTCCCGTGGATCGCTATGCCAAAAGTATATCCCGCAATGCCCATTACATTGTGGCGTTCAAGAACCCCCGAGATCAATTAGGGGTACGCAATGTCATGCTTCAATCGTTTCCGACCACTTGGAAAGACACGTTGGAGACGTTTCATCAAGCCACCACACGACCGTATGGGTATTTGGTCTTGGATTTACACCCTGCCTCTTCCGATCAACAACGTCTGTTGAGTCACCTGTTAAAAGACGAAGGATGGACTCGCACCTATCAAAAACGACTATAAAGGGAGCCCCTTGGAACAGGAAAATAAGCGAGCAACCATGGCGGATGATGATGATGACCGTCAACCTCCGCAATCGTACGATACCGTGGCCCCTGCGGGGGTCGGGGCGGCCAGTGGCAATCAAATGTCCCCAAGCGCCTGGCAAGATTTGTATTTCACAGGAGACCAAGGCCTTCTCGACGTCGCCATGGAGGAAATGGAAGCCGAGCCCCTCTTTCAGTTTATGGAATCTCTCCCCATTACCGGTAGAGATGGTGCACCCCCTGCACAGGCCTCTTCCCCTGCGGGGGTAGGAAGTCCAGGAAGTCAATCCTTCCGTAGCATACAGCCCAGCCCGCCGTCTTCCGTGGACAGTCCACCTACTTGGGGAAGCGCACGCGTGTCACCCGATCCACGAAGAAGAACTGTAGCGGGTGCTCGAACAGCAGCGGGTGCAGGGGGTAATGGTAATGGACGTCGTGGTCCTAGGACTAGAGGTGGTGCTGGTAGTGGTGGCGGACGTGGTGGTGCTGGGGGTGCTGGTGGTGGTGGTGGTGGTGGTGGAGGTGCTGGTGGTGCTGGTGGTGGTGCTGGTGGTGGTGCTGGTGGTGCTGGTGGTGGAGGAGGTGGTGGAGGTGGTGGTGGTGGAGGAGGTGGAGGTGGAGGTGGTGGCCGTCGTGGTGGTGGTGGCCGACGTGGACGACGACGACGACTTTTCCCCGGTTCACCTAGGACACCTTCCTCCAGCCCCTCCACTCCTCGAGGATCTCGGACTCCACCCCCTCGTACCTTGCGTCAAGCGGATTTACAACGACGTTTACGTATGCTGTTACAAGATCAAGAACAATTGGCCCAAGGACGTGAAATTGCTAATGTCACCATGACCAATAGCATTGTCACCAGTTATAAACAAGGAGGAGCACCGAGCGTACAAACGTCTTCGTCCCGTGTTTCGCCGTGAGGATGAAAACCGTCGTGTCGTTATTGAATGGATCAAAACAGCATGGTCTTCCCTTCCCCCCGGAATTATTACAACGCATGGATTCCTTGTATGCCTTTTATCATCAACAATGGTGGTGTTATCGAAAAATGTTGAATCATTACAGGTGTGTCAATGCCTTCTTCAATGGTATGGCCTTACTCCTGATGGCTGCAGGCATGATTGCGGGTCCCCTTTTGGAAAACAGTACATTGGTAGCGTGTTTGGCGGCCGTGGGCACCGTGGTCAAAGGATGGAATGATTTTAAACAATACCGATTTAAAGTGACCATGAGTCGGTTTGCGTTTACCACCTATGCCAAAGCCTTGACCGAATTGAAAACCCATGTGCGGGGTATTCCCTTGGAGGATCTGGAACGATTTTTAATCAAGATGCAAACCTTAGATGATACCATTGTGGATTTCACCCCTCCATTACCCAAACGATGTCTCCAAGATTACCATCATCATTTTGTGTACCAACCTTTGGAAGCCTTATGCTATGTAGACGGATGTCCTCGTCCTTTGAGACCCAAAGACTATTGGATCCATAAAAAGCCGCTCCCTCCCAGTCCCACACTCTTAGAACCATGGCCGTCCAACGACGACGACGACGACGCAGAAAAAGGAAACAAAGAGGAGGGGCTTTAATGCGTCGCAAACCCCGTTTGGTGGATAAAATTGCCCATGGCATGAGTATGTTTCTATCAGGTCCCGCCCCTGGGTTTGGACTCGCTTTAGGCAAATTAGGTGGTCAAGCCTTGAAAGGCATTACCGATAATGTACAACATTACCGACGACAACGAGGTGGGGGTTGGTGGCAAGATTTTAAACGCAATACCCGTCAAGGCTATAAAGAGTCGCCAGATGCCATCAAACAAGACAAAGCCCTTCAACGTCTATTGACGGGTCGACCATGGTGAGGAGGAGAAGACGCCGTCGTCAACGAGGCGGTTTTTTAAATCTATTGGTGCCCGCTATGGTAGGATTGGGGAAAGCCGTGGCCTTGGAAACGGATAAACGTATAAAACGCACGATTCAAAAAGCCAATCAACGGTATCGTCGTCGTCACTGATAAAGGATGCAACGTCTTCGACGTCAATTACCGTTTTTACGGTCCATGTTACAAGAAGCCAATGGTTCCAAACGTCAAGAGTTGTTACAACATGCCAATGCCGATCAAATCAATGCTGTGAGTGAATTGGTCTTGAACTTCTTAAAAAACAAGATTCCTGTGACCCCACCCATGCTGGCTAAACTTCAACCCTATAAAAAGGTACTACGTGATTTGGGACGTCGTCGACATTCCGTCAAAAAACGTCGTCAGTGGTTAGTTCAACAAAAAGGACAAGGGTTGTTTCAAGGACTTCACGAGGTGTTATGTCAATGTGTTCGTTAACGTATCACGACATGGAAGCATAAATATCACCTGTTGTGACATCTGTCGTGCATTGGGAAGACCATGGACGAGGTCTACATGATTCCCCAAAAGGACTTGCAACAACTCATTCAATATTACAAAGGAGAACTCACCGAAAATGCCTTGTTGAACAAAGCCGCGACGCTCGCCGCCCAAAAACATGTCTTGTTAGCCAATCCCCAATTACCTCCAGCCCTGGTCAATGCTCAAACCAAACCGTTGAGTCAAGAATTAATCAAGTTAACCAAACGCATTCGTCAATTTCCTGGCGGCGTGGGGGTTGGGGCACCGCGTGCCCCGGGTGGTCCACCAGGCGAAGAAGAAGAAGAAGAAGCCGGGGATTTGGTAACGGGACCCGTCGAACAATGGTTGAAGCGCATGATAAAAGGAGGTCCGTCGGCCCCCAAACCCACCATTACCCCTGCTACCAGGGAAGGCGCGAGAGAACAGAGACCTTCTACCAGTCGAGGAGAAGAGAGACCTTCTACCAGTCGAGGGGATATCCGATCGCGTTTAGAAGCCGTGCGAGAACGACGCAAGGCCTGGGAAAAGCATTTAACCGAAAGTGGTGCCGCGAAAGGCAAAGGCAAAGGCAAAGGCAAAGGCAAAGGCGTCTCCCGGGAAGTGCAACGATTGAAACCCTTACCCGGTTGGGAAGATTGGACCAAAACCAAACAGCCCCGACGGAGACGTTTGCAGTACGACAGTGAATAAACATGCCCACCAAGAGGAGGAGAAGGGGTATTAAACGGAAACGCCCCCAACGAGGAGGGGCCTTGGATGTACAAAAATGGATTGCGAAAACCGGCAAAGAATTTCATTGGCCCGGTTATCAGTACATGGGCCCTGGCACCCATTTGGCTAAACGTCTGAAACGTGGGGATCCCGGGATCAATCGCTTGGACCAGATTGCTAAGCAACACGACATTGATTACAGCCGTGCCAAGAATTTGCAAGATAAATGGAAAGCCGATACCAAGATGATCCAAGCCATTGATCGATTACCCGGCAAGAAAAACAAGACGGAACGGGTGGTCAAGAAAATCATGCAAGCCAAGAAACGTTTAAAATTGTAAACATTTAATTAACACAGTTACATGTTGAGTAAAAATAAAAATGAAAATGTCTCATTGGTATTCTGCAGTCTGTTCTTCTGTAGTTCGTGTTGAGTCTCAAGCAGGATTTGCGAGACAAAACCCATTGTGGTGTAGACAACATTAATCCTGATAAAATAAAAACAATGTCACTGTCTCATTTGGTTCATGAATTGTCAAGTTCATTGTTCTGCCAAAAATACTGAGACGATTTTTTCTGCCAAATACTGAGACGAATGTTCTACCAAATACGGAGACGATTCAATGTTCTGCCAAATACTGAGACGAGGGGGTTAAGACACTAAATCATACAATAAATCCACGCCCTCGTCGGATGACATGTCATGAACGAGGTCTTCAGGGGGCAACAATGCCTCCACATCAAAATCCTCGACATCGTTCATGACCTGCTGCCAATCATCGGGTGACATGTCTTTCAATAAGTCCTGCAAAAACGAAAGGTTCTCCCAATCAGGGGGTTCCACGACTTGCACTCCCCCCGAATCCAAATCAATGAGAGTATGAGAGTCCGCGGGAGGTCCGTTTGTATTCACAGATTCCAGCGTCACAGGACCAGATTTCACATAATCCGTCAGGGGGATGGTTAGTGTCAAAGGTCCTAAGGCCTTCAATTTCTCTCGAGTTCTCTTTTTCTCCACCAGGCGGGCTCGACGACACCTCTCTTTCTCCCTCAACAGCTCTCGATGGGTCTCCCGATATTGTTGCTCATACGCCAAAAGCTGTTCCCGATGGTTTTCCCGGTAGCGCTTTTGCCTCTCCGTCGCCTGGGCTCGATGTTTTTCCCGGTAGAGCCTTTGGGCCTCCAGCAAGCGGTCTCGATTCCTTTCCCGGTAGCGCTTATCACACTCAGCCACGCGCTCTGGATACCTTGCCTTGTAGCGCTTGCGGGCCGCCGCCAGCTGTTTACGACGTTTTTCCCGGTAACACTGCTTCGACACCGCGATGAACTCTCGATTGTTTTCTCGGTACTTTTTTCCACTGTCTGAGTTTTTGGTCCGGTACCGTTTACATTTGGCCCTCATTCGGAGTACCTTGCTCTGACGTTTCGCCAGAAACCGTTGTTGAGTGGCGGCTACTCGGTCGGGATGCCTGGCCCGGTACCTCGCTTGAGCGGTCAGTTGCTGCAGTTGTTTACGCTCAAGGTTGGGCAGTTCGTAGTCCTCGTCGTCGTCGTCGTCGTCGTCGTCGGCGTCGTCGTCGTCGTCAACGTCGTCGTCGTCGTCGTCGTCGTCGTCGTGGGGGTCATAGTCATCGTCGTTGGTGGAGTCATCGTCCTCGTCGTCGCTTTGATGGTAGTTCACGGGGGGTCTGTGACGGTGCCTGCGGGTCTCTCTTGCGCGGGACATCGGGCGATGGTGGCGGTGCTGCGGGAGGTGTGGCAGGCCTCTTGAACTGGTACCGCCAATAGGGACAGCAATAGTCCAGGCCCTCGATGTACCAGTCACAGGTTAATTGGGGGTAACAATATTGGTGTAAACGAACGGCCTCTTCTGCTCGGCGTTTCTGGGCTTCCACTTTTTCGGGTTCCAGTTGCTTTAACCTTTTGGCAAACTCACCAAAGTCTTCCTCCTCCTCCAACTCCCTCTTCACTTTCTTCAAAATGTCCTCCACTTCTAAATCGAGCTCGAACTCTTCAAAGGTCTTTAACAAATTCTCATGGCCAGCGTCCATGTTGAGATGACTCACCTCGAGGGCCGATCTGTTTTATAGTCTCTCATTCCTTCCCGTGATGCCCCATGGACCCTAACTAGAGAGGGGGGAGGGGGGTCCCCCCACCTCGTCCCACCCCTCCCTAGGGCACCCCCTCTCAGGGGGGCACCCTGTTTAGTGATTGGCTCCTTCCACTCCCACGTGACCTTTTGGTTCTCTATAAAAACAGAGCTCCAACCTCGAGTGAGTTCATCTGATCATGTCCTCTCACCAAGAAGACGAAGCGGGACCTAGTGGCCTAGGCCACCAAGAGATGATGTCATTGCTTGGACTAGAGATGTCCGATTCAGAGCCAGAAGAGACGACAGCGAATTCCCCTGATGACATGGCGGACAGTGATGAGATTTGTGAAGAGGCGTTGGATCGCTTTGAACGGCAACGTACCTTTCAAACCCATCTCCTTCAACAAACTGGGGGAGGTTTGGATGCCAATACGGAGGGTGTCTTCGAGTTTGAACTCCAACCCTATGTCGATCGTTTAAGCAATCGTCTGGGAGTGCGTGAACGTCATTTCAATACCCAGTTACGCCAAAGAGGTAACTTGATTCCCAATCAGAACATCACGCAAGTTCTCCAAGAGGGGTTACGTCGAGCCGTGAATCAAGTGTTGACCACCACCACCACACCTGCCCTCCACGATCAAGATCGCCTGTACTTTACCATCGCCTCCAACAGACTCCATAATAATTTTCAGGGCTGGGGATTACGTGCAGGAGAATGGCGCCAAGGCGGCGACCGTGTCGAGGCTTTATTCCAACGTTTAGCCCAAGCCCTCAACAGCAATGAACAATTTGAAATGGACGACTCCTTTCAAGTCTCCATTACTCAAGTCCATCATGCCCCTCAAGGAACCGGCCGCCGACGCCAGATCAAACCCGGACACCAGCCTCTACGAAATTTAATAGGCCAGAAACGTTCCATCATCCAGATCCAAAACAGGGATGAACTCTGTTGTGCCAGAGCCCTCGTCACTGCCAAAGCCAAAGTGGACAATCACCCGAAATACAACACCATTCGACAAGGAAGACCTCTGCAGAGAACCCTAGCTCTGGCCCTCCATGACGAGGCCAAGGTGCCCCTCGGCCCTTGTGGTTATGATGCCTTGACCCAATTCAGTACCACTCCTTCCCTGACCGGTTACCAGATCCTGTTGGTGGATGCCGACCGTTCTTTTCACATCACGACCTTTGGTCCCCTTCAAGACAAACAACTCATCCTGTTGCACGAGAAAGGCCATTATGATGTCATTACCAAGTTGCCAGGCTTTTTCGGGTCCAGTTATGTCTGTGCCCATTGTTGGAAACCCTATGAAAATGAGGGAAAGCATCGATGCACCAAGAAAAAGTTGTGCGGAGCCTGTTACCAAAAAGAGTGTCCTGATTTCCTAGAGGCTTACCCTCGAGGCCAGAAAGCCACTCAACGTTGTCAACAATGTCATCGGGACTTTTTTGGAGACACCTGTTTCCAAATGCATCTCGTCAAGGACCACGCCGGCAAACCCGTGACCAACCTAGACTCCTCCGTCTGCTTTCGGCGCCGTCGCTGTCCTAAATGTGGCAAGCAGGAAGTAGGATTAGACAAGATTGACAAACATCAATGTGGGTATATTGATTGCCCCTCCTGTCATGAGTACGTGGACGGTGACACCCATCGTTGCTTTATTCAAATAGCCACTCAAGACAAGAAGAAAAGAAAGAGGAAACGGTCTGGAGGGCCTCGCGCTAAACGTAGGGCGGGTGTGGATGCCACACCCGAGGAGGAGCAAGACGATGAGGAGGACAGCATACCACCCTTGCATGTCTTCTTTGATATTGAAGCCATGCAACCCCAGGAACGACACATCGCTAATCTCGTCGTGGCCGAAACCGAAGACGACGACCAACCCGTGTGTTTCCATGGCAACCATTGCGTCCGAGATTTCCTGGAATGGTTGGATACCTTGACACTCAATGATACTCGCCAAGTCAATGTGTTGGCCCATAACTTCCAAGGGTACGATGGTTACTTTATCATTCATCAATACTATGGTGACAACCGAATCGTCCAACAACTCCGGAACGGGTGTAAACTCTTGCAAGTCCAACATGACCGTATCCGCTTCATCGACTCATTGAGTTTCTTCCAGATGCCTCTGTCCGCGTTTCCCAAAACCTTTGGATTGACAGAACTCCGCAAAGGGTACTTCCCCCACAAGTTCAATCATCCAGACCATCAAAACTACGTAGGACCCATCCCGGCCCTCGATTACTACATGCCTGAAACCATGTCACCCGAAGGCAAGCAAGCCTTGGAAACCTGGCATCAAGACCAACGCGACAAGGTCTTTGACTTCCGCAAAGAACTGGTGGCCTACTGCAAATCCGATGTACGTCTCTTGAAACAAGGATGCTTGACATTCAAACGGTTGTTTGAAACGCTGACGGGCTTCAACCCCTTCGACCACATCACCATTGCTTCTGCCTGTAACCGCGATTTACGGATGAATCGCATGATCCCCAACAGTATTGCCAGTGAACCCGTTCGTGGTTGGAAGAACAATATCAACTACTCCAAGGTGGCCCTGGAATGGTTAACCTGGTGTACCCAACAACAACAGACCATTCAACATGCCCGCAATGCCGGCGAGTATCGCATCCCTGACACTAACTTCCATGTCGACGGTTTCGATGGCAGTACCAACACCGTCTACGAATTTCACGGGTGTTTCTGGCATGGATGTCCTCGCTGTTTCCCCATTCGTCACGAAAGCCATCTACGCCACTATGATCGAACCATGCAAGATGTCTACGAGACCACCCAGCAAAGGATCCAACAATTTAGAGAGCTCGGATACCATGTCATAGAAATGTGGGAATGTGATTGGTCCCGTCTCAAAGACACCTCCTTGGACATCCGAACGTACCTGGGGACCCTTGACTTGACAGAACCTTTGAACCCCCGTGACGCTTTCTGCGGGGGTCGTACCAATGCCGTGAAACTGTACCATCGCGTGACGCCCAGTCAACAAATACATTACATTGATGTGACCTCCTTGTACCCATGGGTGAACAAGACCTGTGTGTACCCCAAAGGACATCCTCGTTTCATCTTCAATCCGGGACACACCGACATCAGTTTCTACTTTGGCCTCGTCAAATGCAAAGTCCTGCCGCCACGTCATCTCTACCATCCTGTCCTGCCTTACCGTCATGACTCCAAACTCCTTTTTCCTCTCTGTGCTGCCTGTGTGGAACAAGAGATGCCCAAACGACCATTAGACAGATGCGCAGAATGTGTGCACACCGACGAACAGCGAGCCCTGACTGGAACATGGTGTAGCCCGGAATTATCTAAAGCGGTGGACTTGGGGTACGAAATCCAGTACATCTATGAGGTCTGGCATTTTGACGAGACGTGTGAAGGACTCTTCAAAGACTACGTCAACACGTGGTTGAAAATTAAGCAAGAAGCCAGCGGGTGGCCATCCTGGGTCGGTGAGGACGAAACCAAACGCCAGCAATACCTTCGAGAGTACTTCGAACATGAAGGCATTCAATTGGAGTACGACAAAATCGAACACAACCCAGGGCTGCGTACCCTCGCTAAAATGATGCTCAATTCCATGTGGGGCAAGTTTGGACAACGTCTGAACAAGACCCAAGTCCAAACGTTTGATGACCCTCAAGCCTTCCACCGTTTTCTAGATACCAGTAGTTTGGAGGTACGTCACGTATCCGTTATCAATGACCAATTAGTGGAGGTGCATTACCAGTACCAAGACGAAGACATCCCCGTGTCACCTAACCTCAACATCTTTGTAGCCTGTTTCACTACCTGTTGGGCCCGGCTCCGGCTCTATGCAGCGCTGGAGAAGCTAGGGGAACGTGTCCTCTACTACGACACGGACTCCGTCATCTACTGGACAGACGAGAATCAAGCAACCCCGGTCTTGGGCGATTACCTCGGCGAGTTTACGAGTGAATTAAAAGGCAACGATTACATCGTAGAATTTGTCTCAGGGGGTCCCAAGAACTATGGGTACCAAACCCAAAAGGGTCACGTCGAGTGCAAGGTGAGGGGGTTCCGCCTTAACAGCGAAGGCAAAACCCAATTGAATTACAACATCATGCGTCAGAATGTTCTCGACGAAATCCAGAAGCCACTGATGACACCCCGTCAGATCCAAGTCGTCAAAACCCATCAGATTGTCCGGAACGCACAAAACTACCAACTCTTCACCTTCCCCGAGTACAAAAGTTACCAACTCGTATACGACAAGAGAGTCGTGGATCCACACACCTTCCAAACCCACCCTTATGGATACCAGTGAGAGACTCTCCTAAGAGTATACCAAGTCGTTGCCGTTCCTTGCCTCTTGGAGAGCTTGGGTAATGTTTTGATCCGGAATCAAGGTCCCCCTTTGACGTTCATCGCTGTCATCTGTGACTGTGGTTTGCATACTTCATTGCTAGGTGTAATGCGCTTCAATCATGTCTTCATTGATCACAGTGACATGTCTTGCGACTATAATTGTGTCGTGCAGCTTGCTTGGTACGTCTTGACGACCTTTGTTTCGCGGGGCCTTCAGGAGCGCTTTTTGTCCACCACGAAGGATCGTTTCTACATTGACACTCATCTCAACTCATCTTATCAAATGGAACACTTATCTTATCAAAAGGAATACTCATCAAAAGGAACTCAAAGGAATACTCATCGGATTGGATCTAACACTCTCTGTCATACACCAGTTGATAGTGTTTGCATAAAAAAAAAGGAACTAATAGGAATACTCATCATGGAATAGGAACACTCTATTATCAAAAGAAACACTCATCCCAAAAGGAACACTCATCTTCAAAGGAATACTCATCAAAAGGAACACTCATATTATCAAAAAGGAACTCAAAGGAATACTCATCAAAAGGAACTTTAAGGAATAGTCATCAAACGATTACGTGAAATGGAACACTCATATTAAAAAAAGGAACTAATAGGATACCTCCATTTACTTCTCTTCCATAGGTTCATCTTCGCTGCATAAGAAAGATTCATTGGATCAAGGTCAGAGTCCATCTCACCTTCCTACCAACATGGGATTTCCACTATTTCACTCAATAGTCCTCCAAAAGCGTCTCCTTCCTTATTAAAGAGGCGACGCTTCCCCTTGTGACATGGAACTCTCATCATCTGCAAGCCATGGATTATATGACTTGTTCCACATTAAAATATTTTGTTTCCAACTTACAAATGCCTTTTCTTTGACTGAAAGACCACCCCCGTTCCAAAAATTGGACTTTGGACTTTGAGCCCGCGTTTTCTCAGTGGTTTTACTTCCTCTTGAGCCCACGATCGATTTTTCCTACTCGTCAGCGGTTTCCCCTTCCAAATCACGTGACTTCCGGTTCCATGAGCCCGCGATCCCTTTTTACCACTGGTCAGCGGTTTCCCATTCCACTTCCGGTCATGACGTCACTCGACCAATCAGAAGCCTCCATTTGTGCCATACGAGCATACCTTACTACTGATCGCTTCAAAGTTTGACTTTTAACCGTGATGGTTGTTAAAAATGGTATGGAAATCGGGTGTTTGCTTGAAGAGGAATTCCAAAAGGTGAACCTATATGTGTTACGGGAAACAGCAAATTGTTATTTGTTTTAAAACTACTGAAAACTTTGGAGCGACGCGGTCGATAACTTTTCCAGCGAGAGGAAGCTTTGTAGCTCAGGTGAATAAAATCTACTTAGTTAATCGAGTTATAAGTGTGTTTTGTCAATGAACTAGAATTGTATTTATCTCTTAAGAGGTACATAATGGTCAGTCTTTCTTGTTCTGTGCGCTGAGCAACAGTTAAAATGCTTGTTTGGTGAATTGTTTACGAGCGGGTACTTTTATAATTATTCTGAGGGCCGGCTGATTGTGTTTCAACGTGCATGGAAAGTTTTCCGAAAATTTTGCCCTCTGTGTTATAAACAAGTAATCGCATTGAGTCCTCGTAGAATTAAGGATAAATTTCACTTGTATTTTCAAAGTTTTCACAAATTGCCCTCGTCGCTGCGCGACTCGGGCAATTTTGTGAAAAATTTGAAAATACGCGTGGAAATTTATCCTTAATTCTACTCGTCCTCATGCCATTACATATACAAATGCAATAATGAACTTTTTATTATTACCCGCAGGAACATGCTGCCCCATGGGAGCCCACAGGCATACCACCCCTGTTTAAAGGGCAAGTAATACGAGCAACAGTTTCTTTCAACTTGTCGCGCAACAATGTTGCGTTGCAAGTTGAGATTGTTTGTTGCGCGTATTACCACCTTCTCGTGCAACAAATTTTAATGTTGCAAAAAGTAGAAACGACGTCTACTTTTTGCAACATGAAAATTTGTTGCGCGAGAAGGTGGTAATACGCGCAACAAACAATCTCAACTTGCAACGCAACATTGTTGCGCGACAAGTTGAAAGAAACTGTTGCCCGTATTACTGGGCCTTAAGTGGTGTGTTATTATCGAACTACTGGCCTTTTGTGGAGGTTGAGATTTGTTCGGCTATTGCAGATTGTTAAGAGACATCTCGATCTATATGGTAGATTAAGTTTGAAATAGTTGAGAAAGTTCTCTCTCTTCCACTCTGTTCGGCCGGAGGTAAAACAAGTGATCTCGCCGAAGACACTTACACAACTCGGAATGAAGAAAAATCACCACAAGTGGCTCTATTAACATTAATTTCAATACTTTATTGTACCATATAGATCGAGATGATTTTCTATTACGAATATTCACAATCCATAGTCAAGGAGTTTAGTAGTCTCACGGAATACACTCCAATGACGACTCACAGAACGGTTTTTCAGTCTTTTTTCGGTGAATCACGATTCGGGGACCACAAAATAGGCAAACAGGGAGTCGCAAAGGTACCCTTGCCCCCTCTGTTGGACGATAAGGCAGATGCTCTACCTTAGGACTGACCTGTCTTGAAAGACACAGATTGCGTCACTCATCAATGGAGAAACTCAAGCGACAACGACACACTGAATTAATGCTACAAAAAGCTTTTTTGTTTGGCACAGAGCGTCGACCTTGTCGAGGTTGACAGAGTATAGTTTGATTAAGGCGACCAAATGAAAGATAGTTAACATTATCCATTCTTCTGAAATGCACCCTCTTTTCATCTTTATTATTTTAGTTTCTTTTATCTTAGTTTTCAGATTAGTTAGGAAGTTAGTTTTTCTATACTTCAATGTAAATGTATACCTGAAGGAAATACCGTGTTTGAATAAAGTTACCTTACCTTACCTTACCTTACGACTTAGTTCCATCTTGCAACCCAAAGACCCTCGAACGACAAAACGTACTTTATGATCTCAAATACGAGATCTCTGGACAACCGAGAGAGAACCACGGTATATAAACTGAGTCCACGTGTTATGGAGCTGTCATTATTTACCTCTTATTAACCGAGCAGGAGGTCTGTATGGGAGAATCTTGACCGAGGTCGTGAGCACAGACCGAACGCAGTGAGGTCTGTACACACGACCGAGGTCAAGTTTCTCCCATACAGACTGACTAAACTCGGTTAATAAGATGTTTATTATATGGCCAAACAAGAAAACTTTAATTCGCTTAATGTAAATGGTTCGTACTAGCTGCCATTTTGCTTGCAAAAGTCGATGAGCTGAACTTAAATCTGCCAAAGTTTGCTCGTCCTCTACCTTTTTTCTCGTCAGGCTTGTTGGCGCTTCATTTTAGTATTTTTAGAAGGAAATAGTCGGTATTTTTGTAGTTTAGTTTGCACCTTTGTCACCGCAAAATGTAACCGGTCTAGATGCCGGTCTAGATGGGAAAATCTAGACCGCGGTCAATATCGATTTCAGCCAATCAAATTCGTGAATTCGGTAGTTCCCAGTCCTTGTGAGACACGGCCATATAATAATTACCTCTTATTAACCGAGCAGGAGGTCTGTATGGGAGAATCTTGACCGAGGTCGTGAGTACAGACCGAACGCAGTGAGGTCTGTACACACGACCGAGGTCAAGTTTCTCCCATACAGACTGACTAAGCTCGGTTAATAAGATGTTTATTATATGGCCAAACAAGAAAACTTTAATTCGCTTAATGTAAATGGTTCGTACTAGCTGCCATTTTGCTTGCAAAAGTCGATGAGCTGAACTTAAATCTGCCAAAGTTTGCTCGTCCTCTACCTTTTTTCTCGTCAGGCTTGTTGGCGCTTCATTTTAGTATTTTTAGAAGGAAATAGTCGGTATTTTTGTAGTTTAGTTTGCACCTTTGTCACCGCAAAATGTAACCGGTCTAGATGCCGGTCTAGATGGGAAAATCTAGACCGCGGTCAATATCGATTTCAGCCAATCAAATTCGTGAATTCGGTAGTTCCCAGTCCTTGTGAGACACGGCCATATAATAAATCAGGATCTAAGGTACTGCGCTGCTCATAAATTGGAACAACACCCCCTCCCCTCCGAGCAAACCCGGGCATCTGACAATTTGCTGTGTCCCGGCGTGCAGAGAATTTGATTTGTGGAAGGCCTTTTCGGAGGTGAGGAATTTGAATTTCTCGTGGGAGGGGCGCAAAATTTAGGCCACGTGTCAAATTGCTTTCTTTTTGGCGACGGTAAGTACACGTAGTTTTTTCGTGGTAGTGGAGATGGACGACTTAAAAGGAAAAAAATTGCTTTTCTGAGCAATGGCTCGCCAAAAAGGGGCTTCATTTAAAGTACGCTGCTTAAATAAATATTATTATGTAAATTTTGCTTGAATATTTATCAGTCCCAAAAATCTCATTGACACAGAAGAACGTTAACACCAAGCACCCTAACATTGTGAAAACTAACGGCCATATGCCAGACAAAATGGATCTTTGTGGGCACTTTTACAGACATTTTTTCTTGCGAAGGGGGTGGGGGGGGGGGGGGCATTTCACCGTAAAATCTGACATTAAGGTAGAGCATTTGAACATCTTCGGTGGGGGAAGTTAAATGAGCCCATTGTCAACACTTCGAATACCGGGGGAGGGGATTGGCGCTTAGGGTCTGACCATGCTGTGCAAACATCATTACGGCAGCCAAGAGCTGGATTCATTTCTCAACGCGACTCCTTCTCTCCTACTCCCTTGGTCGCCTTTTTACTTGTCCCAACGTTCCTCTTTCCTCTTAATCCAAAATGGCGGCTGGACCCAATAGACCTCCACTGCGGGCAAATCAGGGTCCAGTAATTCCCCACTCTATAAACAAGAACAAACTGCACAGTGCCTTTTCTCTAAATCACAGGCCTCCTTATTTTGCCGCCACGTTCCATTCCTTTGATCCGGGTACGTCAGTCACCAAACTCGGTTGGTTGTGAAAACCTGGGACAAAGTCGTTCAGGAAGCCGGACATAAAGTATTGTCAAAGGACCATGGGATGTTCTTGAACAAAAAGACCGGGATCCATCTGTTCGATGGGTGATGGCGAATATGTAATGGAAACGGGGGCACAGAGAATGGACAACCTTCCCAGGACGCATTGCGCTTTTTCAAGGAGATTCCTGTAAAGACGGCCGATTATTTGAGCCTAAATCCAACTCTGGGTTACGCAGGATGACTACCTCCAGGAATGGAAAAGCTTTATGGGAACTTGTGAAAACAGACACGTTATGAGCGCACATACCCGGCAGACCACATAACGTCTCACAAACACATGATACTCAACCATTTAATTTGTATATTTATTTTTTGTTGCCCGTATGAAAGAACTGGTTGCTTGGTTTTTAATTTAACAATTCTTCATGACTCATACTCTCACTTTAGTTTGTTGATAATAGATAATTAATTCTTCCTTTTAAATTTCCAAATTTATGTTCAGTATATATTCCCACTTACAACAATATTTGCACGTACGATTTTGTTTTTTCTGATCAACAGAGACACCTACATATAAACTAAAAAGTCATCAACAACAACAATCTACGGTCAGACGTCCTTTACCTGCTAAAATCGAAGGAGAAGAGAACTGAAAGCGGGAAAAAAGGAAGAACATTAGAGAAAAGAAAAAACGTAAGGGCAAGAGAAACGCATAAGTTAATAGTGGGAACAAAACGAGTTAATAGCTTCAGTAAAAAAGAAACTATTTTTCAGTCTTCTGCTGAAAGAAAGATATATTCTTCAATGCAGCCAAGAGGGTTGTTTCTTTCGTTGTCACTGTCAGCCTGCACCTGTTCCTCGTGACTCCCATCTCTCTCTCTTGATCTCCTCAACCAAGCACTCGTCTCGAACCAACGGTTACGGAATCGTTGCAGTCGTCGTTCATTCACCGCGTGCTGCTCGCGTGCTGTTCTCGTGTTGTTCACGTGGTCTCCACAGGATCATTGTTCTGTTCCTTGCTTAGCTCCACCTGTAATAGATCCAAGGACTGTTGAACCTACAAGAATAACAACAGAGAAATACTTTAGTGGTGTCGTATGATGGGGAGACAAGGGAGGACCTCCTCAACGTCGCAGGTTCGTTTCCCGCTAGTTCCGCCTCTGTTCCCGATTTACTGGGAAAATGGAACATGTTAGCCATCAGTTTGCTCAGAGAATAATCTTTATCCTTACTTCAATTACCCGGATCGCTCCAAACAGTGTTTAACAGACAGGTGTCATAGGTCATTCCCGAAAGGCCTTTACCTTCTATCTTAAGGTTACTCCGGACCTTCGCGGGTGTCCTCCGGGAAAAAATTCGTGTGCGGGCCATTTTAAAGGAAAACACGGCAAACTATATATCGTTGGAAAGGTTAATGAATGTAGATTTCGGAAAAAAAAACATGAATTGCCGTTTTCTTTAACCCCGCAAAAGAAAATCGCAAACAACCGCGAAAATGACCATGTATCTTGTTCAACCCTCCTATCACAATCGTTACTACCATAATTCATTCACTTATAAAATGTCGCATTTGTGGAATCAGCTACCTTCATACCGGCACTAAAACATCGTCTTAGTTGATGGACTTTTGCACGAAGCTGAGGACATTTGACTTTACAAACTTAAAGGCCAGCTGCAAGTGTAATTACTGCTTACCTTAAGGCTCTATTTATTTATTTATTTATTTATTTATTTATTTATTTATTTATTTATTATTATTACTTGTATTTTAATTGTTAAATTTTACATTCCTAAAAGTATTATTTTAATCATTGTAAGTTTTGTATTTCATGTTTTTTTTTTCGTCATGCGTTTTATACATGAGCCTTTGGCTCGGATATGCGGGGCAACCCCATCCCACGCATTGACGTTGTTGAATTGTTGTTGTTGTTGCTGTTGTCGTCAAGTTCGAGCAGCAAAGAATACGCGATGCACATTGCATTGGAGTTCACCCAAATTTTGATATTCATTTATCTGAGTGAATGAGGCCTGGTCATTTTCGCGGTCATTTTTGCAATTTTCTTTTGCAGAATTAAAAAACCCGGCAATTCAAGTTTTTTTTTCTGAAATCTTCATTTATTAACCTTTCCAACGATACATAGTTTGCCGTGTTCCTTTAAAATGGCGCGTATACGAACGTTTCCTCGGAGGACACAAGAGGACACCCGCGAAGGTCCGGAGTAACCTTAATTAAAACAAGGCCTGGTGCGCAGCATAACGAAAATTAATTTTCATACGAAAGGATTGGCAACAGGCCTCGCTTTGATAAAGACGCTTAATTAAGACAACTCGGAAAGGGCTGTTAAAGGGGAATACTGCTGGCATGATGACAGGCGATCAAATACCTGATTCATAAGTTGAATTGACGATGCAAGCACATCTCGCCACCTGAAGGATACAGATAACACAGATAAATAACCTATACAGCGCTTCCAATAAATAGCATTAATAATTCAAGAGTGGCTTCAATCTCATCAAGAGTTTTGCGTCAAACAGTGTTCCAGCGGTCCAGCTTGCCTAAGAAACTGACCTTGGCACCGCCTTACTTTTGGCTTCTATCACTCTTCGACATGCCAAGTTCAGGAAGGGAAAGGAGGACGGATGTAAGCTGGGATAACCACCAGCCACGTAAAAACCGCTTGCTACGGAAACATAAGTTCAACAGGCATGACAAGCAGTGGCCATAGCGACGGGATAATTATTGTTCCCAGGTACTAAACACAAGAAAATGGGAAGATCTGGATCCAGATTAGATGGGCAATTCACAGACCCCAAGATTGAACCGTTTGTTTACGTTGTACGCTTTGGCAGGAGCTACAATATAAAACATGCTTACCTTCTCATCTCAAATTCCTGCACTCGCTTCTGTTGCTGGAGTAGTTTGGTCCACTGAGCAGCATCCGCTGGGAGCTCCCTTAAGTCACACAAGTGAATGCAGGCAAATGAAAAAAAATTACGATAATACGAAAAAAAAAACTACCTGGACACTACATGCGAGAGGGTTGACTGAAACCAGTTAACAAAACTCTTAAAAAACAGAGAAAACCACTATTGTTTAAAAATAAAACAAATAAGACTTTTGTGATAATCGAAACAGCTGCGGTTTGGCTCGTGTTGATTCGTTCTCACAAACTTCCTCCCTTGTCAGCGTACCTTTACCAATATATGTATTCTCCTTAAAAGGGCTGATTTTAGTTGCTTGTTGTTAATGCGCAGGCTTAATAAGGAAAAACCTATACGGAGAAATTGTTCGTTCGTTAGCATTCAAGACTGGCTGACCATCTCTCTCTTCTGTCATTTATGGGAAGGAGAGAGCCAGTCCTGCAGACTTATGATTAGATACGATCGTGTAGCTTTAGCATTTCCAGGTCTTCAATAGAGAGGGACGAAGATAAGGCTACACGCGAAATGGAATAACCGCAAGCGAGAAGAGAAAAGAAAACAATTAGCGAAAATAACACTGAACTGATACAACAACAATAACAAAACGCGCTTTATTACCTTGAATGCACAGTATACATCATGAGATTAACAAACACCATTTGGTAAAAGATCACTCTGAATAACTGTAAAGCAAATCGAGCTGAGTAAACTATAGGGAGCGGGGAGGTGTCAAAACGTCACCACCTAACATGTTGGGTTGTTCTGTCAACCACTTAGGAGTGAAACCCGTTAAATCGTCGGTGACTTGGCAAAGGCGTTTGGCAAACGTTCCACGTGGTTAGTTCACGTTCTGATTGGTCAATTGTATTATTTGAGTCAGTTGTGATTGGTCAGACAAGATTACTTTGAGTCTGGCATTCTAGACAAGCCCGCTTGTTGATTACAAGAAATCTCCTTCCATAAAAAACAAGAAAGGCCTAAGGTGTTCCCTTCACACTTACTTGGTAGTTCCGTCCCAGTGTAACCCCGTGTAAGTTGCTTGTTCAAGCAGCAGCAGTCTGTACACAAGAACCATGTTAAGCACCAGCAAAGCTGCCAGCCTAAGAACAGACAGAGATTTGAATAACAAGTCGTGCGTTCCGTAGAACCTGGTCATGGAGGAGGTGGGCGGGGGATTAAATTCCTGATCTAATAACCTTTTGCAAATGCGTTAGCAGAAACTAGCTACCAAAAACCTCGCCTTTACACTCTGCATGTGCAAGTTAACCATTATTCAGCCAGTTGTTTCTAGACAGCAAACGAGTCTCTCCGTTGGCCTCAAATAACTCACAGGTCGACAGCCAACTGGTTCCAGCAGACTAAGTTGCAGAGATAAGCGTTGGACTCGCAAGTGTTACCTGATCGAAGGAACGAACGAACTTCAGTCGGATAGTTAAACCCATTCGCACAACAGTGACGTGTCAAAGTGTAAGAGCACAACAGTTCCGCCGAGAAGAGTTTTTTCACTTAACATGGTTGAGCAACTTATCTGCTATTAGGACATGAGATGATAGCCTAACACGGGGGATGTCTATCTAACTAAACCTGAATAAATACGAAAAGCCGAGCCTGAATACGCGCATTACAGGCACATAACAGACATAACAGTACACAGGATGAGATCGTCAATTTCAGACAAATAACTTCACTCTTATAGTCATACTTCTCAATCAGACCAGCGAGCCAACACAGCAATTTTAAATTGCTAGCCATGTTTTATAGCGAGAGTATACACGTAGCTTCACTTGCTTGCCTGACCAAGCAGCACAAAAATGACTTGTAGACGTATATTTTAAAACACTTCTTCTTATCAATTATTTCGATTGAATTTTTCTGACGCAGTTGCCTCCTCCACTCTCATGCAAATTAGAGTATTCGGATCATTACCATTAACTCAGGATTATTGAAAACGCAGTACAAACCGCATCACATCAGTTTTTCAAACAAATGAAATAAAAATAGATAAATTCATTAAAATAAATAGAATAAATGAGATTAATATGTCACAATGAGTGGAAAATTGAGATAATAACGACTCTCCCAGCTCAATAAGATTGTCGAGTACAGCAGTTTACCATTTGTTACCATAGCTTGTAATTAGTAGACGCCAATATGACTAGCTAAATCGTCATCCCCTTTTCTAGTCCGGCAGATCAGGGGTGAGCACTGCACTTTATGATAAAAGCATCAAACTGGGCACGTTAATACTAGACATCATGGAGAACATTTTTAAGCTTGGAGGCAATCGGGATATGTTCCGTGTCAGCCAGGAGAGGGTGGTAAAAGTAGTGGGGGTAATTATTCAAAATGGCCGCCGCCAGCGATACTTCTTTGGTGCAGAAACATACAACATAATTGTCTTAAACAATGCCTGACCGTAACAATCCACTGAAATACGTTCAAGGATTACAATAATGCTATCAAAATTGGCATAGAACGTTTCTGAGAATGAAAAATTGAAAAGAAAATTCTGAAATTTTATTAGAATTTTATTAAATTAGAAATTTTAATTAATTCACGCTTGATGATTGCATAGTTGTAGCTGACTTTTTCATTACTATCGTCTCAAATTTTACGAGACAACCATAAACTGTTCTCTCTAACTGGTAAGAGAATGTACGACACTGTATTATTTTTCCTGGGGGCTGACAAATGGCCGGAAATGAAAAAAAAGTTTTCTTGAATTAGGTTAGTTAAAGCGTCTTGACTTATGCAGTTAAAAAGTGGAAGTGCTACTGATTGTCCTATTTGTGGTTAATTATTTATTTTTTATCCACTATACCAACCACAAGAGTAACTAAACAGCTATAGAGGCCTATTGCAAATAATTCCACTGTTTGAAGAGGATATGGTTGATACCGGTGGCCATCTTGGGTGTTACCTAAATGTACAACTCACTTGTCTTGCTAAAAGCATGTGAAAATGCCTATTTTTTGCATGCAGCGATTCGATTCCGGGACTTGTATAAGAAAACATACTACAACCGGACATGCAGATTTATTCCTGAAAGCATTAAATGCCAAGGAAAGCTTCCATGCACAACCGGCTAGCACTCGTACGCTATGTGTTAGTTCAAAAGGCATCGCATCTAAGGTACAAAATTCTCGCAGCGCGAAACCGAGCTGCGCAGAGTTGTGCGAATACTGAGAGCGCACCATAACGATTGCAATAACATTTCTGGCAGACGGAAGGAGTTCGACATCCTGGCCTGGGATAGCTAGATCAATCCATCGTTAAAGGACACTTCTGTTGGAAGACTTTATTCTATATCCTAGAATTGCAACGAGGTACGTGTTCTTGGTTTGCTCCTAGATGCGACAATAATGCTTAAACTATCAAGAGAGTTGTACTGTTAACGGATTATGCTACTTCATACCACGGACAGTCACTGGTTTCAGACGATGTTTGAAGTCGATATCGGCTAAAAAACTGGAATGTGGACTGGACGTTTACTCGGGGACTTTATGTAACTCGCGTGGTTCAGTACGTCAAACAATAACAGGTGCGATGCCCCATGTACTAGATGCGGCACCATGCCGTGTTTTACGGAAAGAAGAAGGTGCATAGCTAGAACGCTATAGAGTATGCTCACTGATGCTACATGTATGCTCGCATTGCATATGCTTGCATAGACAATGCGCGCAATTCACAGCAGCACACAGACTGAATTCTTCCAAGCTTAAAGAATGAGAGCTCATCGCTACTTCCAATATCTGATAACAATGTGAATAATGCAAGAAAAACGTTTTTCAGAGAAGTTGTTAGAAAACATACTACTTCATCTGCACATGCAGAAGTTCCTTCCGTAACCCCTCATTTAGACACTCACAGGGTAAAAAGCTGGCTGTTTGTGGGCCTGGTGCTCTTTTAGCGCTTAACTGCCCAGTCCAACAAAATTCGGTTGTATTTAACTGAACGAACCAATTAATCGAGAGCTGTAAAGGCTATGGACGACGGAGTAAATTTGCCAATGAAAATCTGTTTTGGAAGTTACTGTGCTGGTATCGTGACTGTAGGTGACTTAAACTGATGAGAATGGGAAATAAAATGAGAAATGACAGAATAAATAGCGCGTGTAGTAACGTGTTTCTACGTTCTTTAACTGCATCATAGCTCTGCTGTGAAACAGTTAAACAAGTAAGCTTGAAAGCGGCCACTGAAATTATTGAGCAGAAAGCCAAATTGTGGTTAAATGATTCGACCAGTGTAATTGAATTAATTAGATATTTAATTTGCATAATTTTGACCTAGAGTGAAACGATACCCCTTAATTCAGTTAAATCACCCCCCAAAATGTTAATGTTTTGTTTTGATGGAACATTCAACAAGCAGACATAACTAAAATGACAGTTCAACACTGTATTGAGTTAATTTTGCTTCATTTTCCCAATAATAGTCTTTATAGTCTGAATGGCGGCCATATTGAAAAATCCCCCCCCCCCTTCCCAGCTGCCACAGATCCTATCCAGATTGCCTCTAATCTTTAAAACATTCCCTACAATACCTAGTGTTAGTGTGCCAAGTTTCATGCTGTTATCGTAAAGTGCAGAATAGTTTCACCTATCTGCTAGACTATTCGGCGCTAGACAACGATTGCCCGTTCAGACATCTAACGAGTCTTCACAAGTGAATGACAAAGAAATGACGTACATCAACTGCCGCCGATTTTTCGAGCTTGGCTGATAAAGATGAAAATAGATGCGTCGTTTCTGAAGATCGAAGGACTGACGCTTGACATTGTAGTTAATTAATTTAATTGCCGTTTATATGTTGGTAATATCCTAGAAGTGTTTGACAACAGAATACACCTGTACTATTTCCTTTGTCTTTAGTTCGACAGCTTTGTAAAAGACGCCTAGAAATACAGAATTTTAATCAACTCTTGCCGCATCTGCAATTTGGGAGAAAAACAAATCTCGAACTTTATTTAAGGCTTGCAAATAAATTCGAGGCAAATCTTAGGAAGTTTTCTAGACAACTCTTTGGTCATTGACTAAAAGCTAAGACGACAATAAACTGCATTTTAACGGTCACAACACTCTAGGTATAAAAACACTGAAACGATCTCAGTTCATAGAATTTAAAACAGTAAACACCAAAGCCTGGTATGATACCAGTGTTTACTTTCTCAAAATAACATACGAAACATGATTCAATAGTTCGACGCTATTACACTCGCTTGTATTCATTCTGAGAGTGGTAAAAAGAAGCGAGGTTCAAATTTTCGAGGTCATCCGTCCAACTTTTTTAAATTGCGATAATCTCGCTACAAAAATTTTGCTGAATAAACGTGGGGTAAAAATTGACGATGGCGTAATTACCGTTAAGTGCATTACAGGGACTCAAATACGCATGAATATACTGCCAGAACTCCGAAAATAAATGAATTCAAAGATCACAAGGAACTGATTTACAGTATACAATGAAGCTACTGAATTTGCGCTGGATACCATTCAGCACGAGTATTCTCTTTCCCACAAATCGTCATTTTTAGCAATCACTAAAGCACAAAACGGGATCAACGTAAACATAACGTTAATCACAATTTATACACCAAGAAACGTGGATATCGTCCAATACTCACAACAAATTGTTACGAAGACACCACACTTCGGCACTCGATCGCGCGCCACCAAAGCAACTCTTGAACAAGTCGTAAAAAACCACACAGAGACGCATGGCGATCAAGGAACAAGGAAGGACACTTCGCGTGATCGCCACGCTCTCATATATGACGCGATTTTACACAATTTTTATTGTCTCAGTACAAGGCTCCAGCCCTCTCAACTGCTTTATTTTCATTCCCGAGTCTATAAACAACATGAATGAATTTGCATACGTGTCCATAAAGCGAGAGATTTGATCTGTCGGCCGTGACCAATAACACTGCGTTATTTTCTTTCCACTCAAGCGTTTCTACTTGGCAGCTGATACTTTAAACAAAAACCCTGAAACTTAAAGGACCAACGTAGCAGCGCGCACTTTTATTTATATCAGTAATACACAACTGAAACATACGTAAAAGGAAAAACTTACAGAACTGTCACAAGAACTGCAAGAGGGTTTTCCACTGTAACTTGTGGCAAGTAAGACCTATAGAGCAAAAACGGTCTTTAATGACGGTATTCACCAGTTCTAACTACAAAACATTAGTGGTTGAATAGCAAAACAAATAATACTGACTGTTTTCATAAGCATTTTACCCACCTCACTCCTGCCATACGGGATATCAATCTCTTTGGCGACAATCGCTGCAGCAGGCTTTGTCTAACGTCTGAGTGAATGAAATCAACAAAAAACCCTAGTTATATAACGATTTCTCGCTAAACGTTCAATCAAATTTCTAAAAGCTACTTAATATATATATAAGTCCAGCAAACATTTCTATACCATTTCCTGTACCATGTGCTATGAAGCCCCAGTCCACACTAAGGCGTTTTCGTCTATTTCTGTTATCGTTTTCATTACAATTAGAGTCTTTTGAAAGCACACTTTGTAATCGTTTTAGTATGAACGGGTGGAACCGAATTAAGTGTACAATGGAACCGTCGCTCATGGACAAATAACGCAAACGGTCAGCAAACTGCGGTCCCGGCAACTTCTCTACTGGAACATTTTTAAACTACGTAAGCGGACCCCTCCCGTAAGTCGTCTTGTTTGCGGTCATAGAGACAATTCACACATGAGCAAGGTACTTGGGCATAAATTTAGCAAATGTTTGACCAAAAAACAGGAAAATCGCTATGATATTGCCCCTTCAGTTAAGCGGACAGCAATAGGGACGAAGCCTTTGAAATGGCTAAGCTGTCAGAGTCAACGGACTCGGAAGGACACAAAGAAATTTTAAAAACTATTCGAAACAGGAAGGAAATATTGAGATATCGAAAAATCGGTGAACCCACTTTTCTTCTCTTTTTCTTGCCAATTTGTTAGCAACAATCTTGCCTGGTGCTTTGCAATACCTTTGTTAAATGTTTAATTACACATTTCTCCATAGTCGATGGGTACATGTATAACTGTTGCTGTTTTCAGTGGTGAACGACATTTGAGATATCTTAATAATAATAATAATAATAATAATAATAATAATAATAATGATGATGATAATCATAATCATAATAATAATGCAATTCTTTATACAGATGGCCTATATCACGCAAGGTGGTTTTCAATAGGGCACTGTAAAATATCTTAAAAAAAGGAAACCTCGAAAGCATATGACGAGCATTTTCACGCCTTTTCAACAGGCTCCTTCTAACACACTTTTCTTAAGAACAATTGCGCCGTTCCTTCGTTGTAAACAGGAACACGTTTTTGGTGCTTTAAAACGCTCATTTTCAACCTTTGTAGAGCGTCTTAATAGTAAATTTCGATCTTTTTATACATATATTTCAGCCTCCTGTTAACAGACACCTCCCATAAACTGACAAACATGCTTGGTCCCAAGGGCGTCGCCTGCTTACAAGAGGTTTGACTGTATGCGTCTTCGATTTAACAACGCATTAGTGTCGAAAGGAGCCAGGACTGTTGATTTAACTCCTAACGAATTCAAGGTGTCGAGAAACAGATTTCGATGAGGCGACAGATTTCTTCTTCGCCAGCAACAAAGCATCAATGATGTGAAAATTACACTCACCCATCGACACTTCTGTAGTTGGTTCAACTAACTCTTTGTTCTTGAGACTGCGGTTCCTCTTGTGCCTTCTGCTAGGCGATGATGTTCTTTTCTTAGGCCACTGACCCTCTGTGGTTTCCCTTTTCAGATTGTCCACTAACAACCAAACATCAACAACCCTACAGTCTATATAACCGTCTCAATAAAAGAAAACTGAAGCGTAAAATGTTGTTGGGTAGTGAGGGGTCTTCCCCGACTGACGTTATGAATTTCCGGTGCTTAATTCCACATTTTCGGTTTGTAGGGGTGTTCGTACTTCTAAGAACAGAATTCAATGGGTGGTCAGTTTCGTGCCAGTTTTCATTTCAGTCTACTCAGGTAACTACAGTAGTTCTTAGCTCTTTCGTTCTGAGAGATTACTGGTATGCAGTGGTACTCCACCTTATGTTGCTTTCAGTTCTCAAACCCTGGTTATACTAACCACCCTGTTGATACCTCAGCTCACTCACTCCGCAAGGTGATGGACAAACTGGCTGCATGTACTGAAAACGTCAGCAGCTCAGCACAGTTCTTAACTAGGCTAGTACAACTGTTTTACCAGGAAAAAATGCAGAGATTAAAAATGTCGGTCGCAGTATACACCTGCCTTTTATTTATTTTGACTCATAAATGTTGAAAAATTTCTTTGACATTTCTGCTCTGCTTCCAAGTATGTTTGGGGAGAGAGAGAGTGGCCTGGGTTCCAATCCTGGTCTCGGTGTCACGTGGGTTAGGGTTGTTGTTTGTTCACGTCCTTCTTCCTCCAAAAAAAACACATTTCGAAACCCGACCGTCCTTGATTTTGAATTCGAGAGCCACAGGTTTGTCTTAACGACTCTTACTTTTAACAGGTGGTTTATATATAACCTTCAAGGGATCCGCCTTGAATTTGCTCGAGGCACCTTATCAAAACTTCAACCTATCCAGGACTAAGTAGCCTGAGAAAACAACCGACGTTTCGCGAGGTCACCACTTGAGCCCTCGCAAGACCACGTCTGAGTAATGAGCGCAGAAATTCCATACTAATGACGTGTCTCTACCCAGATCTTGGTAGTGCTTTTTATTGGTTGATACGCGAGGGAATTTCGTTTTAACCAATCAGAAGCACTACCTAGATCTGGGTAGTGACACGTCATCAGTTTGGTTTTTTTGCGCTCGTCACTCAGTCGTCGTTATGCGAGGGTTCAAGTGGCGACCTCGCGAAACGTCGGCTGTTTTCTCAGGCTAAGGACTCTTTCCCACCAAGAGTCTTATTTTTGGGACGTTTTCGACCCGGAGACATTGAACCACTTGCGACGTCATCATTTTTGACGTCACCAGATTGTTTTCATAAGTAGCCTACCTGTAGGCGTTGGAGTTTTTTCTTCGGCGAGAAAACCCGGAGTTCGCTATCTTGGCCGCCATTTTGGAAAATAGGCGACGCGGAGGAGCGGGGCGAGCGATAGTTGACAAAGAGGCGACGCGAGGGGAGGGGGGCGGGAGGCCCCCTCCCCCCTCCCTCGATTTTTGCGCTCGCCCGCTCGTCCCCGGGACCGCGCGTCTTAAAAATCCAGGATGGCGCCTAATTAGCGAACGGACCGGGTTTTCCGCGATAAAAACACCCAGTAACCGCCTGCAAGCAGGCTATTTCATAAGCAGCTAACACAGCAAGGACAGATCCATCCATACGTGTGTCCATTTTGAATACGACCAAATTCTGGCAGAGCTAGACCAGAAAAAACGTGTCCAATTTTGGGTCGGTGCAAAGATGGTGGTAAAATAGGCCAAGTCAAGGGTTAAGCTGAAATATCCGAATCAGTTTGAAGTAAACGATAAAAGCATTCGACAAAACAAATGTTTGCACGTACCTAGAAACTGGAAATAATCTTCAAGACCTTCCAAGGCATTCTTCTCTATCATATCTGTAATGAAAATGTCCATATTTTCTCAGTGACAAAAGTGAACACAACATACACTTTTTCTTCTACTTTTGGTACCTTTTCTTCAAGTAATTATCTGTTCAAAATTCGAATTGATGACGATCATCGCAGGAATAGTACATCAACTTAAACAGCTGCTGCTCAAAAGGTAGAATCTGAAAAAAAAAATTCAGGCTTGAACGGGATTCAAACCATGACCTCTGCAAATCCCGTTTCTTGAACCAGTCTAACCTCGACCGCGGCATAAGACAATTACTCAACGTCTATATATGTTTATAAGTGGGTGATTTTGAGTAGCTAAATGTTTTTTTAGTCTGTGCTGTATACTTTCTTGACACTATTTACAGTAATCAACTCTCGCGTATTTGGGATTGCCAGGTTTAATTCGCTTTACACCACGGTTTTTTTTCATCCCTGTCTAAACTTTGTTTAAATAACTGGCTCTAAGACATTATTAAATCATTGTAAGCTGTCCTTGACTCTTGTCCGTTCTTTTAGTGGCGTTATTTGGCTTCGAGTTGGCCTGCGAATACAGCCGCCTCTCATCGCTCCAGGCGAGCAGCTGTATTCGCAGGCTAACCGTCCAAACCAAATAACCCCACTAAAAAAACGGACAAGAGTCAAGGACGGCTTACAACGATTTAATAACCCACCAACTCTCTGTGTTCTCGTCGACTCTCGTGCGCTCTCAAAAAGTATGAATTCACTTAAAATTTCATGAGAATCGACCAGAGTTTCCAGTGGCATCTCTTAGCGCTCTCAAAGAGCCTCACTTTCTTTTTACCGCCAACTCTCACCCACACTTATCAAGCCTGCACTCTCGTTGTCTGAGTCTAGCATAACAAATCCAGCAACACCCAATCGGCTTTCAGGACATTAGTTTTTGTTATCAGGTTATGACATAGTATAGCTGTATGGCTGAACTAAAGAACATCAGTAACACGTCAGACGCAGCAAATTGAACAAATGTACAAAACGGCTGACACCTATTAAGGTGAAGGGCTAAGGCCCAGACGTTTGAGGCACTGTAGTTTATGACACTTTTCCAACATCTTATTTCACCTGTTAAACATATTAACAAAACTGTTGGACTATTTATCCGGGCCCTTTGATTGTGAAGGATGAGAGAAAGACTACAAGCGAATGAAAAAAAAACAAAACAAAAACAAAAAAACACGTTCGTCACCACATTGAATCTTGGGGTCACCTTAAACATTAAATTTGGCAGGAATGCTTTCTAGTATTGTAGATCCTCATGGCAACAAGCTTCCCCTTACTTGAATGAATTTAGCGCATTTCTCCTTGGGAGAATATCGCTTTCCATCAGAGCGTGTTGATTCTTCTGATGTTTCAATCTGTCATTCTTATTACCCACTAAATTCCAGTTGTTGTCGGCTTGTGCGCCGAAGACTGGAGCCATTCGCTTATTTCGTGTGCTCAATGACTGTGCTCTAAAACAGCCTACAAAAGGCATCACTGTTGGTTCGTTCCGGCACATCTTCATCTGACTGTTTCTAACTGTGCAGCAAAGAAGTTTTTCTACAAGTCTGTGACGTGCTGCAAATATATGGTCATGTATGTTACATGAAGTAAAATAATGACACTGGAGATCAGTTCATGCAAGGCCGGCCACACAGCTCAAACAAAGTTGATAGACAACAAAGCATGCTCACTTTTTACAAACCCCCATACTGACTTCTGATACGTGACTTCCGCTGTTATTCTGCAGTGAAGGAAGAAAAACACAGACACATCACATTAATTGAGGGCTGTGAACATTCAGACAAGCTTGTTACATACAACATTGATTCAAAGTTCCACAATACACAATACATATCGGAGAGATTAACTTTAAATAGCGAAAGTCATTCAAGGACAACACGATATTGTAATCTTAATTTTATTTGTCCCCGTTTTAAAAGAAAAACGGAAGGTGGAAGCACATTCAGCGTAACCACGACTATACTTTGGAATTCGCTACCTATTACTATCCGGCAAAGCACATCTGCAATGGCCCTTAGAAATGGTCTTAGGAAACGGTTTTTAGCAGGCCAGAAATTTTTGCGCCATTTTTGTCCATAATTTTATTCTTATAATTTTTCGTTTATTTGTTTATTCATTTATTTATTTTATTTATTTACTTATTAATTATTTGTTTCTTCATTTACTAATTTTCTTGATTATTTATTTATTTATATTTTTAAATTCTATCTACTCAGTATTATAAATAGTAAATAGTTACGTGTATATATATATATATATTTTTAATATTATATAGTTTTAGTACAGAGGGCCACAAGTTTATTAGTATGTATATACTATTATGTGTTTTACCCTCTTTAAATAAAGGCTTTACTTACTTACTTACTTACTTACTTACTACTTACTTTTTTTTTTGTATTTTATACCATGTGTTAGTGCAATTAACAATTTTTGGAGCCCCAACCACGACTGACTCATAGCTCCATTTACTAAAAAGACTACAAGTATATTATCACTTGTAATAGACTGGCATGGTTTTCACCTCGTGGAAATGCCAACATATTTAATATACGCAAAGTCGTTTGTGGTGACGCAAAAGAGGCAATCACGCCACACATCAGTCGATCATTCTACGTCACGCATACACACAACAGCCAAGGATCACGCCACTCAATCATGCATGGAATCCGACTGAATATTTATAACGCAAAGCGACGAAGAGAGATCAGCGAACATGTGATTACTTCCTTGGGAAAACTGCACACTGTAAACTGTGCGTCCGAAAGGGCTTTTCAACATATAGTTACATTAAATACTATTACAACATCATCGAAGAAATTATAATCATTATCACCTAAATTAAAAAAAAAATACCAGAAATCTACTATGACTTAAATCTAAGTTGATACTGCATGTAAGAAGCGCTGCTTAATGACGCCTTAATCATATCGTCTTTTTAACATCTTATTGAACGTGTAGAGTGAAGGTGGCTGTTTTAAGTGCCTGTTTTAAGTTAGTGTCTAAGTCACTCCAAATCTTTATAGCTCTAACGGTATTGAAACGACCGTTGACCTGCGGATGTTCTGAAAAGCGGAATTTGCAGCATTCCACAGTTACGTGTAAGCGATTATGCATCTCAGGACGTCTAAAAAGTCTGTCGCACAGATAAGGCGGGGCTAGATTATTTGTGCAACTACATAACATGATTGTTATGCCATAAGCTAGTAGATCTCTGACTGGCAGCCAGTTGAGTTGGCGTAACGTGGTCGTATTTCCTGGCGTTCGTTATTATCCTACAGGCAAAGTTCTGAACAACCTCAGGTTTGTTCAAGAAGAAGGCAGGCAGCGGAATTAACAAGCAGTAAGACCATGTCGTTCCAGCAGTTAGTCCAGATAGTCCGTGCGTAGATCTTAAGCTTCGTGCATTCCTCAGGTTGCCGAAATTGAAAGGGAAAATAAACAGAACACGGAAGAAAGAGGCAAGCGATCATCTGTGGAGAATTCACTACACTGTTCACCAGTTCAATCACCTGAGCTCATAGCCAACTAGGCGGCCATGGATAGGGAGCCAATCAAAGCGCACCTTATATTGTATGATAATACTCCTTCGCTTTGAGCAGTTGTTTGGCCAATCAGAACATGTGTATAATGATACATGGCACGAATTTTAACAGTTGTTCAATTACACGGAACGCAGCACACATTTTGTGTTAACAAAGCACAACAAAAAGTCGCCTTAATATCATTGGTTCGCTATGTTACACGGCGACGACTTTCGACGCAACAATTTTGTGCTGAAAATCAACGTTAAGGAGATCAAAAGACCAAAGAAAGCATTTAGGTGGGGAGTTGAGAAGAGGAAAAAAGGTGAATGGAGGTGCGGAAATAAGGTCACAGCGGCCGACAAGGCGAGTTAGTCTGTACAAGCCCTACATGTCCTTCAACTGCTGTGAGCCTGATGTGCATACCTTAGTCTGCTGGTCATGGTTGAAGTCCTCGTAATGCAGTATCGATTGGTGATACTAAAGCTGTCTCCATACGGGATCCCTTCATTGTTAACCTGTACAATTAAGTCAAACAACAGCAAAAGCATAGTTACCTAACTCCTTACATGGGCATTTTGTACAACACTAGTCAACAAATGACAGAAACCCACTAAAAAGTGAGGGCCACCAGTGCCGGTGACAATGGCGTATTTTTTCCTACACGTGACTAATTTCACAGCTACCGTCATACTGGCATTACATTGCTAGAAAAACCTTTTTGTAGGAATTCAGCGTATCGAAACCCATTTCCTTTTACGGTTAAATTTTGAATCATAAAATCAGGTTTTACCTTTTAAATCTGTTTCAAATGTCTAGGTGTGCCATGTACAACGGTTCGTTTTTCAACCTTTCCTGAGAAATTCTTGACGCCTTGAAGGGACACCCCGTTGGTTTCTCTTATTTGGGCAGGTACCAAAAATTCGTCAGCCAGGAAAACAAACCGCTACAGGCTAGCACACCATGCCTCTATTAAGTACTATCAGAATATAGCAGTGAATATTTTGAGTGCTACATACCTTAGCTTGTACTACATACAGTTTGCCAGCAACACTTCCCTGTAAGCAATGCTGGCAATCAAAAACACACAACCCTTAGTCATATAAAAACATGAATGAAGCTCATCAAGCAAGGATTGACTCTTTCAGTTTTGTTTGTTTCTTTTACCGTCAGCCATGAAAATGTGTTGACACATCAACGTGACATCCATAACTTGAATCTGAGAAAAAAGCTTTAGCTTTATTAGTTACTAATACAGTACGGAACATACATGAAAGAGGGTGGAACGCAAATACTTTCTCACATCAGTGGGTTTGAAAGACTAAAGAACAACACAACACTAAGGTATAAAAGACATTTGTCTGCTCATGCAACAACAATAAAAGTGGTTTTCGTTTGCTTAGCCAAAGTAATTCGCACTCTGGTTTTGCTGAACTACGCTTTGTTAATGGTTTAAACACAATTACGTCACTTTGACGGCCAATACGAAGTATAACCAACACCAACTGTGACTTGCTTTCCACGCCTGGTGCCTTTTCAAGTTCTGACTCACTGTGTTTTTGTGTTTGCTGTGATTGGCAGGAGTCACAGCTCTGTTTTGGGTTTAACCACACGCAACTGAAAACTGTTATTGAAGGTTAGTATAAATGTTGTGCTTAGTTTGTGTGGTATTACATTGTACTGAGTTATTCACAAGCATGGGAACAAAGAGATTGCAGCTGGTGCACAGTCTACAGGTCATGGGTGCTGGTGTCTACAATGCTTGTGAGACATTACATGTTTATTTGAAGTTTACCTGTTGCTCTGTTGTAGGCGAATGTTTGGGTCCAAGAGCATGATTAAGAGAGACGGTATACGTGATGGTTCTTCTCTGACCATCTTCAGTCGTCACCCAAGGATTGAAAACCAAATCTACAAAATAAATAAAACAAAAGTAGATAGAAGGTAGAAAATTAGCCCAGAGAAGTTAACTGTCACTCGCACTTGGCAATATTCATTCCTTACCCTAGCAAACCTAGTGGAGACTTGTAAAAATATGTTTTATTGTCGCAGGAAAATGCCAATCAGTAAAACGTATGGGAGGCTGAACAATTTTCAACAAAATTTCTGTTGCCACACTGTGCTGCCAGTTTTATTATCGCTTCTAAAAGCTCTCCTACCTTCAACATCCTCGTTTGGTTCACATTATCTCACTAAACAATACTGTACATTACTGCATCAGTTAACACTGTTGATATTGTATTATTGTATTGTATATGACAAGTGCAGACAGCAGCTGTTCTCCTCTGCCTTGTTTGGCATAACTTACCTTTTGTTCTCCTTGCTTTCTGTAGTCTTTTGTAGAAATCAGACTCCGTAAATAGGTATTCATAAAGGGTATCCACACCAACAGGAAATTCCTGAAAGAGGTCAGAAAATATATTTAGAAGACTGGTTCTAAAAACGCTTCCGGCAAGTGGTTTTAAGAAATAAACGAGATATTGGCGTTACACTGAAAAGATTTAGAGTAGTTATTTTATAAAATAAAATTCAAAGCAGAGCTGGTTAAAAACATTTAAGCATATTTTCAAAACTCAAAATAGATTCAAATTGACATTTCTGAGATTTTATCTCAGTATTCCAGGAAACATGAAGGGTCTTTGTAAAATGCCAGGATTATCCAGGAATTCCACAAGGCACACACACGCCATTCCCAGGGGAGTACTCCCTACAGTGAGTGGGCTATAAGGGGGGCTCTTTTAAGCTCGCGGTATACTAAAGGGTAGGGAAAATCGCCATTATGAAAGGGTAACAAAATCCCCTGCAGCTTAAGTTTGGACTGTTATAAAATGGTGCCAAATTTGGGCAGAAATGTCAACGTAAAACAGATAAAAGTTTACCACCTTTAAGCAACTGAGGCGGAACGACTGAAAGTTCGGGAAAAATGTGGCGATCGTTGGAAATTCTACTGTTTTGGCTTATCTTGGAGGTATAAGAAAGGGGTGCAATTTTGGTACAAATTCGATATTAAAGAATACGGGTTTGAGCCTCCGGGCAGTAGAATACTAGCAGGTTCTCTTTCGCTCAGGGATAGTCGAGGAAAACGAACAAGCGAGCGAGCGCGAAATCGCCTGCCGCGTTGAAACGTGACGCACGTGTCGAGCCACTTGTGTAGCCGGCTTGACACGTGCGTCACGATTCAACGCCGCAGGCGATTTTCGCGCCCGCTCGCTTGTTCGTTTCCCTCGACTGTCCCTGAGCCGGGAGAGGGAGACTGCTCGTAGTCGGGCCTCCCCTTATAAAAATTTATTTAGACCCCCCCCCCCCCCCCCGAGCAGACGCCTTTACAGAAGACCAGAAAGTAAAAGCCACAAAGCGTGCAGTATACCGTATTTTCTCAATTAAACGCCGGGGCCGTTTACTTAAGACTCGGTCGGCCTCATAGTCCCAGCGTTTACTCGGGGCCCGGCGTTTACTCATGAGGTGCATTTTTCAGCCATTTATTTCTTGTTATCAGTTCTGGGGGTTTATTTAATTAAGAACTAAATTTCAACAAAAACGTTAAAAAATGTGAAACAACGTCACCAACTTTTTCTTATCCCAGTGAACCTGGTAAGTCATTTAGCAAAAAATACCACTGACAGGAACAGTGATTGACCTCTTCTCAACATAATATTTGCAGGACCCCGAATAAGGGCGTTTATTTCAAACTCGACCCTGTAGACCCGGCATTTATTCGGGGTCCGGCGTTTAAGGACGTTCGCACGAAAATCTTCCACAATACAAATTTGTTTCACACTTTTGCTACAGTCAGATGATGAGTTAACCATGTCAGAAATGCAAAAATTTGGGGGGTCACCGACTTCGTTTTCGACATAAAGCGCGTGGAAAACAACCCCAATTTTGACAAATCGGCCCTCATAACTCGACGTGGCCTCAGTAGTTGTTAGTTGAAAAATATTAAAAATGTTTAGCTATAGACCCACTTTCTCAGTTAAATTTGATTTAAGTGGATCTGTCAAGTAAATAATTTGAACCGGTGTCATCCTTTCAGTTAAACTCAACCTTTGAAATGGGCTTTTGCCAACACCGAGGAGCTAAAATAATAGCAGAATTCGATTGTGTGGGCAGAAAAGTTGAAAAAAATCAAACTTCCACAACACAGATTTTCTTCAATTTTTCATAAAACGTACGTAATCGATAAAGAAAGTGATCTATCAAAAGAAAATCTGGGTCACCGAACATCTAAGAGAGTTAAACCCGTGCATAGATATTTTAAAAAATGTCCACTAGTGTTATATATCTCTACATTTCTTCAACAGCGTGTGCACGCGCTCAATGCATGACGTGGCATGACGTGGCGACGTGAATTGCGTGCGCAGTAAGGTAGCGCAGACACGATTAGCGCGAACGTCCTTAATCGAGAAAATACGGTAAATTAAAATAAGTCAGTAAAATTACATACCTGATTGACAAACTCCTTGCTAAGGTGGCTGTCACAAACACAATTGACAGGAGCTGGACGAAAAGCAAAACAAGAGTAGAATTAATGACATGGGAAAAAAGAGCATTTGGCTTGACCCCTTACCATTCTAAAAAAGTGCTCAAGTAATAACGTGAGAAAAATTTGAAACACCCATTTGCAAAATATTGAAAACCAAACAGCACAACAGGAAAGAACTGCTTTGTAACGTTCAATTAAATGTTTACACTTTGGGATTTCACCACAGACTCAAAATTACACATCATAAAAGCGAACAGCACACCAGGATAGTACTGTTCAATAGCTTTCATCCTAATGGTAACACTTTAAAGGGGCATGGTCACGCTGTTTTAGTTCACTTTAAAAATAAAAAATATGTCCTCACATCAATAACCGCCCACAAATAATGGCCTAGTTTTGTTACCAACGACTCTATTACTTCACTGAAGCTATTTCTTGTCGTCTGTTGCTACGGATGGCACGGATGGAAATGGATTGCAATTTGAAAAAAATTAGGCTAAACTTTTCAAATTCTTTCAGCGTGTTGACATTAAATCGATATTAAATGGTCATGGTTTGTTTTCTCTTAATGAAATTAAGTTAATATGTTCCTTTAAATGTTCAAACACAATGTTGGGCATGGATAAAGTTAGCTACCGATAATTTTAGCACAGTTTTCACCAAACGTCTGCGAAATACTCGTGACTATATGCCCCTTTAAGATTCCATTTACAAATTCAAACGTTACAACCAGTGTAAAGCAGAATAAACAAAATTGTGGAATGAGCTGCAATAAAATTCTTTAGAAAAAAAAGCAATATCATGCCTGAAGACAGATATTTTGTACAGAAACCTTTAGTAGTTTCACTGGATTTTATGCAGCTATAAGCAGAGCATCTGCATGCCCTAGACACCACTCGCCAAGAAGGCATTTAATGATAATACTGGCAGACCTCAAAAACCATGGAATCACCTTTTTTCCAACTTTCACTTACATGCAAAAAAAGAATTTATACCTGCAGCGTTTTTTTCCCGTTTTTTTCGTGGAGTTTTTGGTCGAGCTCGACGTTATCTCGACCAGTTTGTTTAGCATATGTGCGTGGATTTTATTTCCTGTTTTGTTGTGTTAAGGTGAGTTCTGGTGTGTTGTGTTGTGTCTGTTGTATCGTGTTGTATTGTGTTGTGTTACGTTGCGTTGCGTTGTGTTGCGATCCGTTGTGTTGTCTGTTGTGTTGCGATGCGTTGTGTTGTGTTGCGTTGTGTTGTTGACAAGTTCAGCATTTCAAGTATTCCGTCTATGTTACCATGTTAAGTTGTACAAATAGACAAACTCAACCAACCTCACTTACTTTCAGACAATCTCTACACCAGAGAACTAGACATACTCAACCACCCTTAGCAAATAGATAAACTTGACAATCTTCACTTACTTTAAGACAGTACGGACCCCACAACGCGACCAACTCGACAAACTCCACAACCTCACTCACTGACAGACAACATCCCCACACCTCGACACAACTCGAAAAAACACAAGGACCCTTACCAAACAGACAAACTTATCAATCCTCACTTAGTTTAAGACAATACGAACCCCAAACGCGACCAACTCCACAAAACCGACAAATGAATAGTCTGGGAATGCGTTCATAGAGAGCGGACGTAATTTTGAGTCTCTGAAGAAGGTCAAATGCGAGCTTACTTGTGAATTTATTACCCTAAACATTCCCTGAGAGCCAAATGAAGTTGTTCAAGGCATAGGAATGGGTGGAAAAGGAAAAGGCAAAAAGGAGAAACAAGCAAGACCGAGCAGCTCAACTGGCGACGAACTTGAAGAAGATGGCCGCCACTACGGCGAACTTTTAGCTCTTTACAAAGCACTTGAACATTAGGACGCCGAGAAAAGTTTAGAGATTGCAAGCTTAAAAGCCCTCCTCAAGGCAGCAAAAGATGATTCAAAAGCTCTCAACAATAAAGTGGTCGCTCTCGAAGCCTTGCAGTTCACACAAAACGAACACGAGGAGATCAAAGACCGCGTGGCGACATGCGAAAAAGACCAGATAAGACAAGAGAATGAGTTGACCCGCCAAAGCATCTATAGCTGCAGATGGAACTTGCTCTTCTTTAAAATTCAAGAAAACAAAGACGAGAATTGCCACCATCTCGTAAATGATGTATTGACAAACAGTCTTAAAATTGACGAAGAGTATGTCAACAACATTCCACTATGTGGTGTCCATCGGCTGGGCAAGAAACAGCCAAAAGCTAAACAGCCAAGACCAATAACTGTACGGTTCACCTGCCGGGCCGACAGAGATTATGTTTGGCGCCAGCGCCGTCATCTGGAAGGATCCAACTTCAGGATGGCGGAAGACCTTCCTTTCCACGTTCGCAAAATTCGAAAAAATATTCTAGTCCCAGCATTAAAGAAGGCGAAAGAAGACGCCAATGTCAAAGCATCTATTGTCGGTGACAAGCTTGTAGTTAACGGCCGGCGTTACACTTTCAACAAAACCCCCACGCAGTGGAGAAAAGATGAAGTCCAACATCAAGATGTCCCTGCTCAAGAAAGCCAACAGCAAGATGTCCCTGCTCAAGAAAGCCAACAGCAAGATGTCCCTGCTCAAGAAAGCCAACAGCAAGATGTCTGTACTCAAGAAATCCGAGACCCTGAAGATCCCACTACGTTAGAAATCGAACCATCTCAAGAAACATCAGAAATCACATAGAAAGTTTTCCTACAAACATTTCTTTAAATCACAAGTAAGTAGTTTACCCCCTATTTTATGCCGTCGACCTGCCAAATCGTAGGCCTGACCATATTTATTTTTATTCGACACTGTGCTTAGATCCTCAAAGGGGACTCAGTAAACTCGCTCCATTAACTCCATAAGCTTACACCAGACTGAAACGCGAATTAATTATGTTCCCTTCGTGTTCTGATCTTATTAGATCTCTTAATACTTCGTTAGTAATTCTATATACTAATCTCATAACAAATTTGTCTCTTTTGTATTTCAGTTCTAAAATTTCCTGCTTTAATTTTTTGGAAAATAATTTTATTCGCTTATATTTTCTTTGTATACAAAAGTAGTAATATGCAAATTTCAACTATAAAATCTACGGTATTGAAGTCAAACGCTAAGAAAACTGTCCAAACAAATATGTTAATACATAGCCATCAGAGAATCACGTTAACTCTGACACCTTTCTATGAATAGTCTCATTGATAACAAAAGCCTGTCAGTGAACATTAGAGGCTTAAACAAATCTCTAAAACGTCGTACCGTCTTCAGGTGGCTACATCATCAAAACTGCTCTTTTGTTTTCTTAAAAGAAACCTACAGCTCAAAAGAATGTGAAAATATTTGGCAAGCGGAATGGGGCGGCGGGGTCTTTTTTAGCCACGGCACAAATCATAGTAAGGGCACCATGATCCTTATCAATCCTAAAATAAAGTGCAAAGCCGAGAAGAAAATTTGTGACAAAAATTAGACATAGCGCTCGCGGACACTCTAGTTGTACTTGTCAACATCTACGCTCCAAACGACGTAAATCAACAGGTCTCCTTTTTCAAAGAGCTTCAAGAACAGCTCCAAGAATTCTCCGAAGAAAATATCATAATAGGTGGCGATTTTAATTGCACATTATCGGAAAAGGACAAAAAAGGAGGTAATCCAAGTGACCGACAGCATGCAGTAGTCAAAGAAATCAAGAAACTTTGCAACCCTTACGATTTAAATGATATTTGGCGTACTCTTAACCCAAGTGCAGAAGGATTTACGTGGAGAAATAGATCGTTCAAAATTCAATGTCGCCTTGAATCGCCAACAAATGCAAAATCGCATACGCACCCGAAAGGGATCATTCGGCAATACTGATACATATAAACTGCGATGAACTAAGGTATGAAAGAGGTCCAGGTTTCTGGAAGTTTAACCAATCGCTTCTTAAAGATGAAATTTATGTCACCAATTTGCGTGCGGAAATACCTACCTTTAAACAAAAATATAGCGACGTGGAGGACTTAAGCCTCAAATGGGATTTAATTAAGATGGAAATAAGGGGTTTTACCAATTAAATATTCTAACAACAAAGCAAAGAAAAGAAAATCTGCAGAAATTTACTTTCAAATAAAATCAACGAACTTTACAAAAAGGCCGAAAAACATCCCAACAACAAGCAAATTATTAACGAAATCTATTATACCAGATCCCGCTTAAAAAACATCATGTAACATAAGACGAAAGGTACGATTCTTAGAAGCAAAGTCAGATGGCATGAGCACGGGGAACCACAAAATTGAAACTTGCAGATGGCAGTTTTACCTACGACCAATCTAAAACCTTACAGGAACAAATGCACTTTTATAAAATTCTTTATACACCAAATAAGCACCGATCTTCAATTTTAAATGATCCTCCCCGAATTTTCACAGAAAACATCACTCCTTTAGAAAATGACGATATGTTGTTGTGTGAAGGAAAAGTGACGCAAGAGGAGTGTTTAAAAGCGTTAAACGAGTTCAAAAGCGAAAAATCGCCGGGTACAGATGGGTTACAAGCAGAATTTTATAAACACTTCTGGAAGGAATTGTATGCTGATGTTACACAGTTTTAATTACGCCTACGATAGCGGGAAACTATCGATTTCCCAAAGACGGGGAGTCATAACACTCATTCCGAAACCGAACAAAGATACCACTGTACTCGACAACCTCAGGCCACGTGAATATCACTTCTTAATACTGATTACAAAATTTTAACTAAAGTCATAGCAAAACGGCTAGAAAAAGTTCTTCCAAAAATAATTAACGCCGATCAGACCGGTTATATTGGTGAAAATGTTCGTTTAATATTCGACATCATGATGTACACAGAAGAGAACAACATACCCGGAATCGTTCTTTTCATAGACTTTAGGAAAGCTTTCGATACCATTGAATGGGACTCCATCAACAACTGCCTACAAAAATTCAATTTCGGACCCGACATTCAAAACTAGGTCAAAATTTTATATAACAATGTTTCTAGCTGCGTTCTAAATAATGGATTTGCGTCGGAATTTTTCCCCGTAGAACGAGGTGTTACACAAGGTTGTCCTTTGTCCGGACTAGTATTCGTAATTGGCATAGAAATACTTGCAAGGGCAATTAAAAATGATCCCGCCATAAAGGGCATCAATGTAGTTGAGAAAGAAATTAAAGTCTCTTTATACGCAGATGATACTACTGTTTTTGTTCGTGACCTTGATTCTGTCGTCCACCTGCTAACTCTACTTGATAAGTTCAAAAATCTTTCCGGCTTAGAAATTAACACTACAGAGTTTGAGGGAATGTGGCTCGGTTGCTGGAAAAGTAACACCGAAACGCCCTTCGGCTTTCGCTGACCTCAGGACCCAATAAAAGCTCTTGGCATCTTCTTTTCTTATGACACAAATAAAACCAACGAGTTAAATTTTGCAGAGAAAATCCGAAATTTAGAAAAGATGGTAAATAGTTGGAAGAGAAGAAATCTAACACTTTACGGGAAATAAACATTATTAAAACTTTCGGACTTTCCAAATAAATCTACAATGTGTCTGTTCTTGTTATCCCAGAAAATTTTATCAAGGAAATTGAGAAACTAATTTTCAACTTTATTTGGGATGGAAAACCCGCAAAGATAAAAAAAAATCAACTATAATTGGTGAGAGAAAACATGGCGGACTCAAGATGACCGACTTTGACATTATGAATAAAGCTCTAAAGGTTGCTTGGATACCGCGTTTGCAAAACAGGACTGACGCATCCTGAAAGATGAGGTCGCGTTGGAAAATTATGGAGAGGACTGTCTTTTCTGACACACTGCAACTACGATATTAATTCTCTGCAATTTAACCACCTCCCGAGCTTCTATCGTGAAGTCTTGAAACATTGGCAAAGCACAAAACAGGCCTTTCAAAAGGATACATCTCCCCACAACGAAATAATTTGGAACAATCGCAACATAAAAATTGATGGTAAAGCACTCTTTCATAAAAAACTGGTTTGAAAAAGATATTGTGCGTATTGAAGATCTCCTTCACAACGACGGTAAGTTCCTTTCTTTTAATCAATTTTCCGAAAAATTTCATCTTGAAACGCCTTTCACTTTTTATTTCGGATTAATCAATGCCATTCCGACTAACTGGAAATTAGGAATAAAAAGAACGCACCGGCAAACATCGGAAAACGAAAATAACATAAACACAATCTCCACTAAAAACGTCTACTCTGTCATGTTAAAAAACCTCTTTTTACCCCCCACCGCGGGAAGCAAAATTTTAAGGCACGGTTTTACCCAAGAAAACATAAACAGAGTTTATGAATTACCCTTCGAGATAAAAAATGACATAAAGATATCAATGTTTCAATATAAGATTATTCACAATATTCTTCCAACAAAAGTTAGTCTCCTTAAAGCCAAAATATCCGATAATGGCATATGCAGTCAATGCCCCACTGACAGACATTCTTTAGATCACGTTTTTACATTTCAAAACTGGTGGGTCAGTAAAACTAAAGGAAACATTACATTATCAAACAGCATGATTCTATATGGAATTTTTGATAACAGGAAGCACACGTTCTCTTTAAACTACACGCTTCTTATCGCGAAGTACTCCATCTACAGTAAATGCTTACACGATGAAAAACTCCGTTTCGACAGTTTTCTATCACTCTTAATGGAAAAAGTAAATGTACAAAGAGAAATTGCTATTCAAAATAACAAACTTACTTCGTTTAATGAAATATATGGAAATCTTCTGTAAATTTTCTTGTTTTTTCTTTCTTTCAAATTAATTTTTCTTCTTTTTTATTTTCTTTCATTTTATTTACGGTGCATATTCTTTAACTACGAATTTTGCTGTTCCTTTTTTTTTGGTAATTTTAGTATGGTAATAAATTTATGCTGTTGTACGTAAAATCAATTGTTATTGACATACATACTTTGTAATATCTTGTAAAACGCCTCTGTTATACGTACATTGTATAGGTAACGGTTTCTTGTTCGTGTAATTGCTAATACCCAATAAAAAAATTAAAAAAACCCGACAAATTTTCACGTGCTGAGGCAGACTAAAACTTTGCATCTCGACGCAAGTCAACGCAACTCCTTACCAATACCAACTCCTAACTCAATAATGCTCATTTTCTCAAAGACAGTAAGTAAGAACCACACAACGCGACGGAACAGCAAAGCATCTCGACGACTTGACAAAGTCGACAAATTTTACCGAACACTGTGAACTCGGCGAAACGACCAACTCAACAAACTCCACGGACTCTACTAGCAATTTTTTCAGACGATCTTCACTCTTTCACCATTTTTTTTTTCAATCTACGAAGTCAGCCAACTCATTAATGTTATTTTCCGAAACACTAAATTTTCAACTCTGTAAACTCCGTCGGCTTTACTCAAAAGCAGGTAGACCTTTTTTTTGGCAATTGAATTATACAGAACTTTTTAACTTTTTGGGTAAAGGGGTGCCTTGTCAAAGCTCACAATATACTTAGAGGGGCTCTGTCACCGTGATTTTCAGGTCCAGTTTTCGGTTGAAGAATGTTCTGAAAAATATTTCATATACCTTCTCTCGTATATGAAATTCTACTAGAACATTAACAGAAAGGAATTGAATGACTTTCTCAAAGTGAGAACAAACTATACTCAGTTTCTGGCGATTTTACAAAAAAACTTAGGAGAAACTTGGAAACACTAGCCTAATGTTTGAAGCTGTAATCCATTTCCATCCCAGCGATCTGCTGCCAAACACACTTAATTATAGTTTCATATAAGATTCAGAGAACTGGCAGAGTAATGGGTTTAAGAGAACTGGCAGAGTAATGGGTTTCAGAGAACTGGCAGAGTAATGGGCTTCAGAGAACTGGCAGAGTAATGGGATTCAGAGAACTGGCAGAGTAATGGGTTTAAGAGAACTGGCAGAGTAATGGGTTTCAGAGAACTGGCAGAGTAATGGGTTTCAGAGAACTGGCAGAGTAATGGGTTTCAGAGAACTGGCAGAGTAATGGGTTTAAGAGAACTGGCAGAGTAATGGGTTTCAGAGAACTGGCAGAGTAATGGGATTCAGAGAACTGGCAGAGTAATGGGTTTCAGAGAACTGGCAGAGTAATGGGATTCAGAGAACTGGCAGAGTAATGGGATTCAGAGAACTGGCAGAGTAATGGGATTCAGAGAACTGGCAGAGTAATGGGATTCAGAGAACTGGGTTTCCTCTGGTTGCAATATCTCTTTTAGCTTTTTATAGCAATCCTAAAAATTGTTTACAGTGCCCCTTTAACGTTAGGGATTCTTTTTTAGCAAATGAAATGGTTACCAAAATGCGCTCGTTATTGAAAGAGATGAAGTTTTGGCCAACTTAACCAGGGCAACTGAAGGCACATGAAAAAAAAGTAGTCGGGAGTACGAAAACTCCACAAAAAAAAGGCGTTTGCCTATGGACAATACACGATGGAAGTGTTGCTTTAAGTTGTCGAGTTGGTCAAGCTGGTCGAACCGTTGTCCGTCCGTCTAGTTGTTGCCTCGAGTCGTGTGCAACGAAGGTACAGGAAAACTGAGAAATTTTGAAGCAACAAGACTAGACTAACAACCAAACTAGACTAACAAAACTAGACTACAAACTAGACTAACAAATAAGAGACAGATCACAGCACAACACAACACAAGACCATGCAAACGTAAAGCAACACAGCACAACGTCGAGCTCGCCCAAAAATTCAGCTCCGCTGCCCCCTAATGACGTTCCAAGCTGCAACCATTTTGGTCGCCACTGGTGAGTAAAAGTAAGAGAATGGCAAATAAAGTTTTTTCTAATGTAACCAGATTCAGACAAAATGAAATTTTGGTTTCTCTTAAGGTTGGTTTGTTTTTTTTTTTGTTCTCTGTTCATGTGACGTCTGGAGGAAGAGCGTTCATGTCCAAGTTCAATTTTGGCTCCAGTCTGGGGACAAGGATTGGTACATTCACCTCAGTATGTTCAGCAGTTTCACCTTTCATGTAACATTGTCAGTGTCGGTTGCCAAAAGGGGATCTAGAAAAAAAAATTAGCTTGGAATCGTGTCCTTCTTGAGAAACATACCATCAGTGATTTCATCATCGTGGTATTCAGATGCTGTGCCTTCCTCATCCATGTCACTGCTTTCCTTCTTTTCCTTTGCAGTGTCTGGTGTTGGTTGCATTGCTGCCTTTCTTTTCTTCCCCGGTGACCGTAATAAACTTTTGAGTTGTAAGTGAGGTGATGAAGGTCTGGAGCGAGGTCGACTCTCTGTTGTATTCTGACCACCAGGTTGTGATAATTGCTGACTCTGATGATCCGTCCTTGGTGAACCAGGTGATGGTGGGGTAACAGACACTGCTGGAGTAGCCTCACCATCAGCTGCAGACTAAGGTAAAAACACATCTTGCTGTTATCAGAGGGTGTTGACAAAGAGCAGTTCTTTACTCTTAAAACAATTTTGTACTTCGTTTTTAGACAATTAAGTGTTTATGAGGTCTCGGTTCTAACTGAGGATGGAGTAAATGGCCAAAACCATTTTTTAAATATCAACTACTGCAATGCCTGCTGGTAGACAGAGCAGTTCTTTACTCCTTTACTCCCTACAACAAATTTGTTTTTCCTTTTTAGGCAATTAATTGTTAAAGAGGTCTCAGTTCTAATTGAGGCTGCAGTAAATGGCCATGCAAAACTACTTTTAAAATCCCAACTACTGGAATGCCTGCAGGTAGTAAGGCCAAGAGTCGAAACCCAGTTTTCAGTAGGAAAAAAGAGAAACAAACAGTGGCAGATCTCAGCTTGTTTTCTTCCCCCATGGCCAAACCTCTTTTTTAAGGTACCATATTGTCTCAGTTAAGCACCTGTCCCTCCCTTAATTATCACTTCCTCTAAATATGCTCCCCTCACCAACGAATAAACAAGAACACCTCCTCCTAAAACCCAGCCTGAGGACATGTATGAAAAGACAAGATAGCCAGTATGCCAGGCTCATTGCCAAGTACAAGTTGTATTGAGTTGTCCACTATTTAATCTGCTTTATTGAAGTTGACTGAAATGAATGCATGAGCCTTTTCAGAATCGGTGAATACCTTATTTTCTGGCAGCACACTCTCTGTTCCAATAGAGCTCTGGCTTTGGCTTAGCGATGACGGACTGTCCGATGGCATTTCTCTTTCAACATCACCTTCACTTCTTGAGTCATCAGACAGCTGGTCCTTATCATCATCATCATCATCATCATCATCATCAGAATCATCATTATCAGAACTACCCTCTTGTGATTCAGAATACTTACCAACTACCTGGATCAGTTCTGATGGGCTCAGGGGCTGGAATAGACCAAAAAAAGGAAAGTTTGAGAGAACTCCAAATTTTGTGTAAACAATTCCCTTCACACCCTCTGATATCTTACAGCATTTACATGATGAAGGGACTATTTAAAATTCATCATTAGTTATTGTGCGCTTTTAAAGCATGCTTGATTTTGGAAACAAATAATGCGAAATATACATGTAGTTGGAAATCAAAAACTGAGTGCAACTATAACTTGAACGCTATACTTCTACAGGCTTTTATAACTCAGGAAAATGTTTTGAATTGGATTTAACCTTTCATCCACTTGTACACAAACACAGGACATTTTCATTTTTCCTTAGTTATAAAATTTAAACCTGTTGAATAATTGAATGCTGTATGAGTGTTCATAATCTGAGCTACAATAACCATCAAAATGAGAAGGGCTAATAATGTTTTTTCTTGCTTGCAAGAAAATGTATTCTTGCACATGTCTAAAGTTTGATTCAACATTTCACCAAACTGGTTGGAGCCTGCAGTCTCCCATGGATGTCTCCTTAACACAGCAGACAAATATGTTCACCAATCACAAGCCATTTACAGGTTTTAGTAAAACAAAATTTGCCCTTTCAGTTGTTTACTAGTACAGTTTGGGTCCATCTCAAAATATCATTAACTTGAATCAATAAAATATCTCAATAAAGTTAATGAAGTCTGTTTTTTTTAACTTTTGCTGCAGTTAGATAACGACCAACTCATGCCAGAATGGCAAAAATTGGGGGTCACCATGCTTGTTTCGGCCGAGATAAAGCATATTAAAGACTGAAGTGTTTTTAGTTCTGGTCATGTACCGCGATAAAGGCTTCTTTGCTTTCAGCAAAATAAAAAGTAAATTGGAGAACTGGCACCTGCAAGGTCAAGGGTTTGACTCTTGTTGGGAGGATTCAGAATTTCCTTTTCTGAATACTGACTTGAGAATGCTTCTTCATTTATTTCATTTCATCCAAGTCACCATTCCTGACTTATCACATATTAATTTATTCATTCCTCACTTTGGTGCTTACATTATTGTCACCATAGCTCAGTGGTTAGAGCATTCAACTTGCACCTGGAAGGTCAAGGGTTTGACTGCTACATGGGAGGACTCAGAATATCTTTTCTGAGCATTGACTTGAGAATGCATTTAATTCATGTCACGTCACCGTGACTACAATTGTCATATTATTATTGTCAGTATCATCAGTCAGTGTGACTGATGATACTATCATCAGTAATAGTATCATCAGTGTGTTAGTGCCATCAGTCACTACACTACAAAATATATTAACCACTCAGAGTCGTTTTGTAGCAACCATGCCTTTTACTTTTACTATAAATTAACTAACTACAAACAGAAGTTTTATTACTGATTGACAGTACTTTGCATTACTTTACTTTAAACTTAGTATTTTTTCTATATCATTTGAACTTACTTGATCTAGAAGGGCATTTTGCCAAATCCGAAAAAGAACTGTGTAAGCAGTGTCTCTTGATATGAATGAAGCAAAGAAGTACTGTGATTGAAAACAAAATTAAATGTCATCAGACATTAAAACAACATTAAATGTCAGTAGCTCTTTTATTTGTGGGCCCAGTTGTTTGAAGTAGGGTTAAGCTAACCCAGGATTAGCGTCAATTTTTAATTCTGTTTTATAGCCAAACGAGACGGATTCCCGTAAATCTTTTTTGCCCTACGTTTTGACTTTGGTTGCTTTAAAATGGTCACTTGGAATTTGCTGTGAAAACTCTTTTGAAATAATAGAAACATTGATTTAGGTTAAATTTTAACCCCAAGTTAGCGTTAACCAGCTTTTGAACAACCGGGCCCTGACCTGTAAACAATAATTTTTGGTGCAAAATAAAAATTCCAGCAGTTTTTTCATTAGCCAACTCAATACTGTCATTCGATGTCGATTAGAGCAAAACACTCCACGAGTTTGACTAAACAAAATACCAAATTTACTCTGGGGAAGGGACAGCATCGATAGATTAACAAAAATGTTTGATTTTGGCCTTTGAAAAAAGCCAGAAAGAGAACTTGTGAATAACAGTCCAAGGCACATTGATGTAAACCTATTGGCTGCCTAACAAAAGTCATAAAGTAACACACCCTTTCATTTTATTAAATTTTTAAAACTGACTTTAAATTACTGACTCTTTCCTCTCTATACTCAACAGCTTTTGTTTAACTCTATCCTGATGACCCTAGAAATAATTTACTTCCCTAGTGTTTTGTTAAGCCAGTGACACACTAGGCCATATTATAATAATTATTATGCTCATTGGGGTGAATTTTGATCTCCATCAAGAATTCCCAGGTGTGCCCACTGCATCAACGGCAATTTCTCCAGCGATTTTAATCACTGCAACGAGCACCAAAACCACCAATATCTGACATGTTAAATTTTGGCAATTAAATTTGCCCGCAATAATGCACAAATCACTAGCAGTTGTGCTAGCTAGTGTGTCCGCTCCAACAAAAGATGCTAGCAATTCCTGATTATCAATTTCACTGCGACAGGGATATAAAATCACCTAATGTGTCCCTGGCTTTACATTTGTTTCTCTCCCTGAGCATAAGAGGAGAAGCTGCATGACTCCTATGATGGCCCAGTAAAAAGTGGCTGTCTGAGGTTAGTGCCCTAGAAAAAAGCTGCAGTATTATATTTTATGAACCAGGCACACCTTAAGCGGCCGAGGTAACAAGATAGCACGTAATCAGCCTACCTTTTCAGTCTCTGTACACACTTGAATAGCATTAGGTATAACCAGGGCAGTCTTTTCCTTTCGTATGCTGTTAATCTCAGTACACCGTATTGTTACCTAGTGAGGTACAACATGTGTGTATCAAAAGCAACATCATAAATAATACTTGGTTCATACTGGAAGTAGAAGAACTGCTGAAAACAGCTGGGCATTAGACCATAGCAGAGCAAAATTTAACCATACCCAAGAAAAATCCAAACTGTGATCGGACATTTAAAGCTAGACCAATGTTGTAAAAATCAAATTATGACCATTACAGAGCGGCACGTCTTACGGTGACCTCTCAACAAACTTTTTCACAAGTTAGCCAATCAGAGAGCGCGAAATTTGCTTATATGCATGCCTCCTTGCAAAGTTTTGACATTTCTAGCCCCTTGTCACACAAACCCCACAGTTCAATTTGCGGGCTTGGCAGAGTTCAAGTCTCTTGTTTTTCTCCCACAGATTTTACAGATCACTACTTTGCTTACTACTTGGCATTAGAGAAGAATTTAGGAGCTGTGGAAAGAAAGATGAACCATGCACTGCCTTTGGCATTGCGAACGTTTTGAAATCTGCTGCACTTGGTATTCGATGTTGCGACAGAACTCGCATTTGCGAAAGCTATTCGAGAATAAATCCATTTGCTCTTTTGACTTTGTGGCCTATTGGCAATTACATTGGGAAAAATCTATTCGTCTTTGAATTCGTTAATAAAAATCGATTGGCATTCACTGAAATCCTTTCTCAGTAATTTGAATGGGAGCCGACAGCGACTGAGCAGTTCCGAATGAATTTAAACCAATGCGAGTGAAACATTTACACGACGTTGACATCAACTTGATTATTTTTGTCTATTTTGTGGTAGCGACACCGTCAGCAAAACAAACCAAAGTTAGCGTTCTTTTCTGTACAAAATTACAAATCCATATCACTTCAGTCAGCGCCGGAGAACAGAAGAAACACTACGACTACAACAGTAGAAATGTACAAATGTATTTCAGGAACCCTTGCAAGAAGTCTTCTTTACATTGTTTTGAATTCTCCAAGCTAGCACATACCACATATTGTTGACACTCACATCTGTCCGGAAACCTGGAAATACCAAAGGAATTGAGGTTTTAGAGCAGTCTTGAATATTTTTTGGTTTTTCACTTCTACTGGCAGTTGCGATAAAAGAAAAGAAACGGTGCGTAGCTGGATTTGAATGGAAGACAACAATTCGAGCATTCCAAATTTTTGTGAAAGCAGGACAACACATCGAAACTTGCTTAATTTTAGTTGAACTTGATTTTTCTCCCGGAATTTCTTGTTGAAACAGAAGGAAAGCACCAGATAAGTTTATCAACACGCGGATTACTGTTCGAGGAGGCGTGACCGTCAACCAAAATCTTGCGCTATGATTGGCTTATTATAACTTTCGAAAAAGTCTGTTCGGTGGCCACGGTAAGACGTGCCACACTATAATACCCTTTTGTAGATGAGATAAAATCTACAGTGATCACATGAGAAATCTGACCATTTATTCCTTATGTCTGAATGAAATACTGAATTAAAGGGACTTACAGCTGTACTTACTTTCAAGAAAGAAAATGTATTTACAGCCCTGGAATAGGGGGTGACTCAATGAACAATGATCAAGAAAGATGCATTTTGAGAGCCTAAGGACTTTTGCATGAAAATCTTGTACAACACAGTTTTTTTCCCATACTTTTGCTACAGACAGACAAAGACACACTCTTATCAGAAATGCAAACAAAACTGGGGAGTCACCAACTTCATATTTTCATCGACAAAGTATACGGAAAAGTGACCCCGATTTTGAAAAATAAGCTTTAAATTGTAACTCAACATGGCCTCAATGGTTGTTAACTGAAAATTATTTTAAAATATTTGCTGGAGAACCAATGTCAAAGTGAAATTTTATTTAAGTGGGTCTAACTATTGTTATCCTCTAAATTAAACTCGACTTTAACGTGGACACTTGCAAATGCTGTAAGCTAAAAATCAATAAACAAAGAAAAGCTGGGGTCAGCCAGCATTTAAAAGAGACTGGGATAAATCTATCAGTGCTGTATATTTCAACATTTTTTCCCCAGCACGTGCGGTCGATGCATGACGTGGCATGACATTACAACTTGAATCGCATATGCAATAAGGGTGCACACAACATGCAATTGGTGCAAATGTCCTAAATTTCATCAAATAGAAATTATGCTGACTGTTAATTAAATGTTAAATCTGCTGAAATGCAGCACAATATAATTTGTCTCCAGTGCACAGTTTGAAACGAATTTAACAGATTCAAGCATAACTAAGAAAAGTATCCTTGATCAAAATACATAATATTAGCAGCAAAATTGGCTTTTATCTCCGGGTTACACATATTGTAGTAGAATTCTTTTCCTCAGTGACAATTAAATTGAGAAGGAACTTGAAGCATTCGCTTCTACCTCAGATGCTTCCCCAGCAATGATCTTCAATCACCTTTTGTCATGTTATCCGATTTAAGGATCATTTGGCAAAGAAGCCGTGTGATTAACATCATTTGCTGAGGAGGCTTCTGAGAAAGACACATTGCTGTCAGTAATTAATTTGAAGGTGTTCTTCATCTTTCATCAAACCCATACTACAGGTAATAACACCCAGGTATTAACAGCGGTGAAAAATGAATGGGAAACAAGACTATCCTTGATATGGCCGACTTTGAAACTTTCGTGCTCAAGCAGAAAAAAAGCATTTGATTTTCCTGCTTTGCTGCAGAAAGCCATTAAATAAATAATCATGTAGCTAGAAAATTCTTCTATCCACCATTCTTAAGATGAGATCAAGTTATCATAGATCCCAAACACTACTCCCAAACACATGTCTGTGACCAGCTGCTAAAAATAACTTCTGATCAAGGCTGTCATTAAGGGTTATATGCTTGAAGGGACCTTGATGTTACAGGTGCACTTGGCCTATTGTTGGTGTGATCTACTCACAAAGAAGCACTGACATTTGTTTTAGGTGTAAACATCAAGGCAACACTGGTGACTCAAGACTTTATGGCAGCTCCGTTTGGACACTTTCATTCACTTGAAGCTCTTGCACTTACAATAGGGGATTCATTGCTTTTGGACTGGGACACAAGAGGGACTCACTAATAGTAGTTTGTAACAAAATACCTGCATTTATAACTAATCAAAAGAACTATTTAACTAAAAAATGAAGGCATTGCATATACTCACAAAAGTTTCCCAGCCAAATATGTTAGCATAGAAACACAGCCAGTTTTGTGATATGTATAGTCTCCCATGAACTAAAATATCCCGTTGTAAAGCACACGAGTAATCTGTAATGACATGTAAGCAGACACATCAGCAAAAAGAACATTATAAGACAAATACACCACCTGTCACACAAATCATCAAACATATAAAACTGCTGTCATACACTAAAAAGCATTATTTTACTCTGGGGGTGGGGGTACACTGTATATTAGTGATGGGGAGATAGGAAGCCTTTTTTGGGTTTGGAATTGGTGATCTAGGACTTGTTTTGGGTGAGAAAATTTCTGGCAGACTCACTTTGGATAGAAAGATTTTGGCAGGACTTTTTTTTAGGATTGACAACAAACAAACGTACCTCTGGGTTGTTAATTTTATGTCAAACAATTGCATAAGTTTTATTTACTAAGTAACTCATTAATTTTTTAATGCAGATAAAAAGGACTATTTTGTGTTCTGGTTGTGTTCTGGACTGTTGGACTTTTTGGGGTTCAGTGTTAGCCTAATTGTACTTTTGCATATACCCCCCCCCCCCCCCTTCGGGATTTTAAGAAAAAATAAGACAAAATAAATGAGAAAATAATGAGAATAAAAAGAAAAATTAAGAAAAAATATAATAGTTCCCTCACCTACTATAAGTTGCTCACTGTCAGGGAGATCTTTAAATAATCTTCTGAAGTCTCCACACTTTGTTTTGTAACTTGAAAAGATCTGTTATTATAAACATGACAACTAGTCAAACTTCTGGTTTAAATATGTAACTGTCATTGTTATGCCTTTCAATAACATGCGAATGCTTAACCTTAAAATCCCAACTGACAATAATATTATATTGTTGCATGTTTTCACTGCTGTTAACCATAACAACATTGACAAAAAATTAATGAACCTTGAAAAACAGATATTGACAAAGAGGATTGAAATCCACAATTACGAACCTGACCTTATAACACCACAGTTAATAAAAGAAAATGGTTATGAAGCATGACTAATTTGTTTACTTTATGTTTTGGCTAATGGTTTTTAGCCTTGTCCATGCACAAACCACAACAGATTTTGAACTGTGCTGGAGCTACTAACCAATACAAATGTATGGAAAAGCAGATCTTAGCAAGACCTATTGGAATCTAAAAAGAAAAAAGTGGGTAAACATGCATTTTTCAGAGATAATTAAGCAACCATTATTCTAAAAAAGCTTTAAAATACAAAGAATGTTTTTTCCAAATTTAGGCTCAATTTCCTCTGAACAATGCGTGGTCACACCCAATTTTCTTTTTGGATTCTGATACCCTTGCTTAGATCTGCTTTTTCCACAGTCATAAACCGCACAAAAATACCTTAAGTTTGTATTAGTTGGCAAAATCTTTAATAAACATGAATGTCTGGGACCTGACCCAAGATGTGCAGAACATATGCACAGTAACAAAAGGAGGCACCGTCCTTAAATTCAGCCATAATGTGTAAATGTAAAACAAAAGATTGTGTACAGTTGAGGCGCTTTTAACAAAAATTGAGACACCTCTGTCTTGGCCTTTGAGACTTACAAGGTTTCAAAACCTAACTCTTGTCTTATGCATGTCACCAATGACCTGATCTTCTAGAGAACCATCACGATGACTGCAGATTACAGTGAAAAACATAACCCATGGTTGAGTCTTGAACTTCAAAGTTTGTGTGTTAAACTATTACAAGGCACTGCAGTGCTAGGATTACACTGTTAAGACCAAACTCAATATAATCTTATGTAATTTGTTGGACTTAAGTTGATCTTACAGATATTTGGAGAGTGACAAATCCTTTGTAAAATATCTACACGTGGAGATAAAGAAAACCAGTATCACTGGTTGATGAGTGCTTCGTTCAGCATTGCCTTTCACACAAGGTGGAAGTTTGATGGCTACTAAGAAATGCTTATTATAAACTGGTGTTCCTAAAACTGATGAGTATTGGCATCCAGGTTATGCAATGTACCAACTTCCTCACCTGATTAAATGAAGCTGGAAGCCAATTTACAGGTGACTTCTTAAGATTGTGGGAAAAAAAGCAAACAATTTATTAAAATACAACAAATAAATAGCACATTACACACATTACTAAGCAATAATTATGCCATCTATAAGTAAACTGCTGGGGTTTTATAAAATTAAAGGGGATTTTCGTTACATAAATCAATGTCCCTCTCTAAAACCTTTTAAGGATTGACAAACCTTTCAGCCTGGGAGAGCACATAACTTATGACACCAGTGTGTGTTAGTCTTAGATTTTTCCACTCGTTTTTGCACCCAATATGGTGTCATGAAGGGATAAAAGTGTGAACCCCTCCTATGGGTGATACAGTTCACCACCCCTAAAAATTTAGAAACTTTTTTCTCCACTGTATATGTGGTCTGCAACATATCTGTTTTCAACCACTGCATTATGAGCTGCAAAATAATCTATGCTGTATGCATGGTTATTAAGCAGTATACCCATTACCTACATTGTGCGAAGAGTACATGTCTGTGGAACATTTCTCTTTTCAACCAACTTAAGTTCTCATTTCCTTTCATTTCCTTAGCTTTCAAATGGTGTATCATACATGACTACGGGGGTTATAATTCATTAAACTGGACAAAAGGCCACAAAATGATGATTTTGGCACAAAATGTTTACTTAATGCTTTTGGTCACGTGGCTTTGTTTATCAAACCAAAATGGCGAACACACATGGACACATTCCTGGGCATTTCATTCACCGAGTTGAAAAATGGCTTTTTCCGAAAACAGTAAAGGTTAAACTTTTGTTCGCAGAAAATCAATATAGATGAAACTTTACAAGGAAGTGTTCTCAACTCTTTTATAGCTGAAGGTGAAGACCCAGCATCAGGGAAGTATAGCAATGTTGCTGATTGCTTCACAGGTAACCAAAGCGTAATATGAGAGTTTGTATGCTAAAGAATAGTACTTGACATGCTGTTGCATTCATTTTGACTGTTAAGCAGAAAATCGCCCAAAACGGCCTCCGGAAGCTTGGAAGAGTGGTAAAATCACAGTAAACATGCAACAGGTAAGGTTTTTAAAACTTTATTTCAATTTGAACATATTTTCGGCAAAAAACTGCTGATTTTTCTCAATTGAATTTCAACTCCATACAAACTCTCATATCATGCTTTGGTTACCTGTGAAGCAATCAGCAATGTAGTGTATCAGTTATCGAACTTAGATGTGCCCAGACCCCCAAATATTTAAGAAGCAAAATGTACGTTGGGACTTGATTGGTTGTAATGGCCACCAGCTGGCTAGAATAAACATGTTCAAAGATAAATCTGTGTTAGTAATCAATCGTGATTGTTTGGCCATCCTCAGACAATACAAGCAACATCGCTATATTTCCCTACTTCCCTTCCCTTAAGTCTCCGCCATCAGCTATAATAGAGTCGAGAACACTTTCTCGTAGAACAAAAGTTCGCCCATTACCGTTTGTGGAAAAAGCCATTTTTCAACTCGGTGAGCAAAACACTCAGGGATGTGACCATGTGCATTCACCTTTTTGGTTTGAGAAACATAGCCATGTGACCTAAATCGTTAATATTTTGCGCTGAAATCAACTGTCACTGGTGTCTTTGAATTTGCAGTCTACCTGTTTCGGTAGTATTACTAAGCCTCTCCTAAAGGACTAATGTACGTGTCTACATGTACCTTTTAGTCAAGAAGCATGGGCTTACAAATTGTTCAAAACTGTGCTTTTTCCAACAATAGTATGTATAGAACTAGAAAGGGACTCGAGGTAAATTTTAACCATATTTTGCTTCCTTTCTTGTTTACAAAAGCCAGTGAATAAAAGAGACTTGCTTTGAAACAAAATCAGTAAATTCAAAGAAACTTGAAGATTTAGTTGTTGTTCAAGGAATTAAATTTACATTTGAAACTATGAATTAAAACAAGGAAGAAAATGAAAGTTGCATTTTGTTAAGACAAAGTATGGCTCACAAAAGTCCTTGAATTTATAAACTCTGGCTAAATTACCAGGAAGTACCATGGTTTACAAATATGTAAAAGTGCCTAGAAATGCTCCCAAATAGTTATCTTGACCCTGGGGAAGTAACAGTCATGAATAGAAACTCTAATAATTATACAGAGTCATAATATAGAGACTTGAGTCTGATCCTTTGAGAAGGTTAAGAAGGTTGAAAGTATTTCTTCCTAACATACACCCATCCTATCCATACTTGTATAGGTGTTAGAACTAAAGAAATTCTCCAAAGTCATGATTATAACTGTGTAAACTCACAGGCAATCTTGAAGTTGTCTTCCCCTTGCTGGTTTTCCTCTCTGCCTTAGGAGCTGAACTTGAACTTGGGGATTTTCTTGAAGGACTCAAATCTCTTATTTTGGATTTTAAACTGCTTGTTATACTTTGACTAAAAGAGAATCAAACAGAAGACAACCAATGTAATACAACACCCATAAACATTGTCAACATTAAGCAGGAACCAGTCCCCAAACCCCTTGTGTTTAACCCTTTCATAGCCTATGCATAGCTGTAACCTCCCCCCACCCTGAGAAAAAATTCTTCTCTGGGGGGGGGGGGGGGGGCTAATAGGCTAACCTTTCATTGTAAGCTAATCAAAATGTGAATTCTCCTTTTAATGACTCCATTAATTTCTCTCAAGCTTGTTACGATGATAATTTTATTTATTATGGGCAATACTGAAAGCATTCAGTTGTTGAGAAAAGCATGTTGGTCATTCGGTCAAAAATATAAAATTTATAATCCTTTCAGACACTATTTATAAAATTAATTCTTTTTACTCTTTAACACACATTTTATTTAACAAAGTTCTAAGAAACTGATCAGTTAACAGATTCAAGACATTATTATATTGATGTAAACACTAAATTGAAAAGCGTGAAAAAAATAAATGAAAAAGAATGATGTCAACAAGGATTACAACTGTCATTCCAAGCAAAACAAGACCCTGTAAACTATTCTTGAACATCCAAATACAACTGAATAAAACAGGAATGAGTACCTTATTTCCTTATAATAACTTCAAACTTAGCAAAGCAATTTTCAAATTGTAATGAGTATATTTTACAATACAAATCAGTTGTACCCTCTTGATGAAGTTCTTTGACAACTTTCTTCACCATCATCAGGACTATAAAATGAAATTATTAGATCAGGTTATGTACTCTTTTTTGCATACCATATTTGAGGGCCTAGATGGGGTTTACTGTTAAGTGTTATGGGCCAAATATTTTTTACTGTTAAGTGTTGTACAGCCCAAATTTTCACTGTTAACTGTTACTTGTATGAAATTACAGTTTTAAAAGTGCTACAACCATTCTAGATACTAAATGAAACAAGAAAAATGGATAACTGAAACCACAGATTGAAGTGATGTTACTGATGAAATTGCCATTGACATGTGAGAAAAGGCTATTTTCTCAATCTTTGTGTAAATTCTTATTCATTTATTTATTCTAACTGTTAAAGCGAATTTTTTATTGTTAGCTGTTAAATGGCCTAAATTTAAGTGTTGGCTGTTATGCCAACCCCCCCCCCCCCCCCATCTAGGCCCTCACATTTCACTTGCTTTTGTCACCCTGAGTGTGCACAATAAACATTGTTTAATCAGCAGCAAGTTTGTGTAAAAAGATGGTGTATTTTTTACTCATCGGTTTTAGCCTTTTTTGCCTAAAGGCTTGCCAAAAATGAAAACTGACTAGTAAAAATACAGCTGAACCTCCTGTAGTCAACACCTAAAAATATGTCAAGCCTAAGTGGTCAATTACGGGAGGTGGTAGTCGCTTAGAAGAGATCAGACCACAGGCAGTCAAACGTTTGATTTCTTAGTTTTAGAGGTTTACTTTCAATAATCCATGCAGAGACTGACATACAACACAAATGAACTGTATTATCTCTTTTAAAGCATTCACAAAGTGACAGTTCAGTAGGCTCGACTTTAGCGGAAACCAGGTGTCACAAGTACATACAGAGCCACTCCACATTTTTCACCCGGTGAGATGGGATCATGTGTCAACTGGTCGCTTATTGCAGGTTATAAACAATAGAAATATTCAAACTGTCAACCCCAAAAGTGGCTGCTTACGAGAGGTGGTTACCTATGAGAGGTTCCAAATATAGTGATTTGACTGAGAACAGTTTGCATGGTATTTCGGAAAAGTGGTTTTGGTGGTCGCTTACAAGAAGTAGCTGCACAAAGAGGTTCGACTGTATTTGATATTAATCCAGCCATATTATGTAACATTTTGCTCAATAACCTTTCTACAGACATACAGAAATGAAATCAAAATATATTTACATTTTCTCTGCACTTTTGCTTACTTCATGTTTGCCACTTGTGTGATAAAATGAGCAAAGCAAAAGAAACAAGTGTTAGAAAAATTGTATGCAAACTGGTGTGAAAGAGGCACAAGTTAAACAAATGCATGTGCTGCTGTCAGTTCTTCTGCATAACATGCTTTTTTCTGGAATGAAATAAAGACATAGATTAAAAAGCACAGAAACTAAGGCTAGAGCAAGACAGAGCAAAAAGAAAGGTTCCGTTCCACCTTTTTCTTTTCACCTTACCCCCAACAGGAGGACTGTTCACAGGCTAAAATGGGGCAGCACTGTGCACACACAGCATCCTTTATGCTTGTGCTTACTGCATGTTCAGGATGTCTTTGCTTATTCTTCTGTTTATTTCACAAATAGAAAATAGCTCCAAGGTCATCCTGAGTCATGGATTGTACAATGTTATTCAGCTGTATGTTTTGTATGCTTGTGTTTATTTAATAGATTTAGTTAGACTTCATAATGTCACCAAGCACTTGTTCCAAGTCTGTGGTTTCATGTAATGGCCAGTTTGCACACCCTGATTTGTCAGCCTGATATGTTGGTCCGACATTATCAGAGCATGAACTGTACGTGCGTTTACATGCTTCGATTCTTCAGCTCCTGGTCATCCTGATTTGTCAGCACGACAACAACAAAGCATGAATCATACACGTATTTCGACAATCAATTCTATGGATTTTGATTGAAAATATGGCGGTTGAAACATGACGTTTTCTTTGAGAATGTTGGCCTGATTTAAGAAAACAACTGACATTTTTTTAGCCCCATACTGGGAGTCAAAATACACGTATGATTCACCCTCCACTACCATTGGGCCTTCAAATCGAAGCATGTAAACTGGCCTTAAATGAACCACCAAATAGGCCAAATAAATCGAATGTTAAAATACAAATAGTACAGTGGCTGAAAGAAAGACATTAATGCCAGGCACATACCTACCTGTAAGCCAGGTAAGCACCGGCTTACAAGTTTTTTTTATTGAAATATGGGCCCGGGGGTCATTGCACTATAAAACTTCCAACAGGTTTTGTCAAGAGTGTCAAGTGAAGTCTGTCCCAAAAGTCAACAAAGAGCTAGGGACTAAAAATTCGTGGTAGCTGTCGTAATTCATCATCATCATCATCATCCAGTCAACTTGGTATCAAGATACCAATAGTGCGAGCACGTTCCACCACTGAGTCCTATCAGCCGCTACAACTTCTGGATCCTGTTCCACACCAGCATATCCGTCATATGTGGTGCACTACAGGAGAGTTACCCTAGCGAAGGATAAACATGGTGGTTAGTGTTCGTTTCAGTAACAATGTAATAGCACCGAAGTGGGTTGTAAGCCCTCTGTTGGCTGGCCAATGTGGAGGGGATGCTTCCTTAAAGCTCCACCGCCATAGCTTGGTTTTGATTTCCAAGTAGCCATCTCCTAGACCAGCTGCCTTCACCCAGCTAACAAGTCTGGTCCACCTGGCTATTTGACCCATAGCTGGGAGTGGGGTTGCTAAGTATCAGAGCGTATCCACACGCCGGTGGGTCATGCATACTGCAGCCAATGAGGCCCTAATTCCTCCGCTCATTATATTTATACCCCCTGATGAGAGGGTAGGCCGGTTATGCCCCCACCAACTGGGCCCGTCTTGGTCCACGCCTGTGTATTGGTTATTTCTCAGGTACCCCAACCGACCCTTTCGTGATCCACCTTAAGGACCACCTCCAGGATGATCAGGGGGTTCCTCCATCTACCACCCCAGGGACGCGCAATATAGGCCAGACAGACAGCCCATGGGCCGCGGGTCATTGCACTATGAAAACTTTCAACAGGTTTGTCAAGAGTGTCAAGTGAAGTCTGTCCTAAAAGTCTACAAAGAGCTAGGGACTGAAAATTCGTGGTAGCTGCTAGAATTCCGCGAAGACAAGGTTTCAACCCCAGTGGTATTATCGTTGGAAGATTCCTTGGGCAATACCTTATCCCCACAAAGATCCACCTGCTCAACCCAGATACTACAGACAAGATTTTCAACACATATGAACCCAACTTCACAGAGAGAACTGAGTTTGACGGTGGGATTGTGCGATGGAAAGCAAAGTGGGCGCAGGTTTACTCAGAAGACAAACCAACCACTCTGCAGCATTTGCTTCGCTGCACCAATAAAGAGCCTAATGTTACGGCCATCCTCACCATCCTTGTCATGATGCCTGTGTCGACAGCAACCCCTGAGTGTTCTTTTGTTACTATGCAGAGGGTTAAGACCTATGTGCGGTCTACCATGTGAGCAGAGAAGCTGTCTGGTCTCGCTCTCCTGCACGCTTACAGTCGCTCTCCTGCACGCCGTCAATGTCGTCCAGGAGTTTTGTGCCAAGAAGCCGCGTCAATTGGCATAATTTTGAATTTTGAACATTTATAACTGAAACGTAAGGTTGGCATTGACCCTGCATTTTATCGAGCTAGAGTACTATTATCTTGTTTATACACGTTTCACTTTGAAATTCTGTCTCATAACTATTACAGCACTAGACTATAGCCAGTTCGTTCAAGTGTATAAAGCTGGCATGTCAACTGAAAGTATAGCTAAATGTAACACGATGTTCAAAATTCGTAATCAGCTACAATAATGACAATAATGCGATGTCTTACCGTATATATTTACTAAAGCCTGATGATGTATGATATTCTTGACCTAGATTGTAGATGAAACTGTTGGTTCTATAATTTTTGACTACTGCTCCACACTATTTGTTAATCATACTGAAATAATCCTACTACTTTTAAACCCAGAGGCAAGGTAAGTTCCTATTAAGTGCCTATAGGAGTCATATTTTGCCTGTAGGGTTAAAAAAAAACTTAATAATAACATTAAACATTCCTTATGTTGTCTCGGATCAAGTTGAGGTCGGTAGACGATTGCTTCCCCTACTGCAAATACGAAAATTGCCGGTCATAAAGCTTGTATTAATTCATGTATCTGTATTATAATAATAATAATAATAATAATAATAATAATAATAATAATAATAATAACATTTCTAAAGCGCCCTTTCCCAACGGTCCAAAGGCGCTATTTACAATAAAATTATCAATTTAAAAAAGCACGCTTAAAAAGAACTGTTTTCAGCTGTCTTTTAAAAATGTCTAGCGATTCTGCATCCCTTACATGTTGTGGAAGACTGTTCCAAAGCAACGGCGCAGCAACAGAGAAAGCACGGCGGCCATAACTATATTTAGTTTGAAACCAGGCACGGCGAGTAAATTTTTCTTTGCAGATCTTAGATAACGTCCCGGAATGTAGCTGACAAAGAGATCCTCAATGTAAGCAGGCGCTAGGCCATGGAGAGTCTTGTAGGTAATGATAAGTATTAAATGTTTTTTTTCAACTTATGCATCCTGGCTTACAGGTAAAAAATGACCAGGAATGCGCCTGAATGTATCAAATGTCTAGCAAAAAGAAGGGGCATTTTCCTTTGTATAATATTTCTGTGAGCCTGTTGGCTTTGTGATAAGGTTGTGATTCTGTGGAGGAACTTTTTATCACTCGCACAGAAATTCTGGCTGAAAGTTTAACCTTAATTTAATCTAGAAATGAACACATTTGCACGAAGCAAACTTGTAAGATACATTGAGCGAAAGAAAACTCGAAACAATAAATAATTATAAAGAGCTTTCGTCTTTATTTCAGTCGGAAAAAAGTTCATTCATTAATCTTAATTCCACTAAACTTGAATCAGAAAAAGATGATCTGAGATTGGTTTATACGTACATGTAAGCTAGGTTAAGTTTAACTTATGTAATTCTTATAAATCATGAATTGACAGTCCTGTATAAATGTAATTTCCAAATATAAACAGAAAGAAGTATACTTCATTGATATGATTTCTAAACATATCATTAACAGAAAGGAAAGGTAAGCGCAAAGTAAAATAAACCATTAAATCAATGTTCTAATTGCAAGCTTGCTTTTTACCTTTCTAGTTCACCGTTGCGTGAAGATAGCAAATCTTCTTGCGAGGATGTAAACTCCTTCGATTTTCTATGGCTGGCAAAACAGAAACCACACAAGTTACACGATATACCTAACATACAAGGTGAAAAAGAGTACACCTGAAATAATCTCCTTTCAACCCACAAGCGCTGAAAATTTGACCAAGTCACCTTGTGGTTTGTCGAGTCTCATCGGGAGTTTGATCCTCCTCGTTTACAAAGTTGCAGCTTTCTAAGTCTAAGCTCTTCGGCCTCTCTTTCTTTGTTTCGTTTCCTTTGCTACTAACTGCATCTGAAACATTATAAGAAACAGTACCCTCCATTCCAGCTTCGCTTAATTTAAGCCTTACTTTCTTTCACTTCCTTCAATGAACTGCATGACGAAGATTTTCCTTGTATTTACCCCCAAAAGGCCTCTTGGTACCGAGTCTTCCTCGATTGCACGTAGGCAACCACCCCACCCCTAATTTTTTTTTCCGACGCAGCCCGTGCGAGAGGACTGCGTAGCTTTTGTACATCTTTATGAAGCTTTATGAATAATCAAGAACTCAAAATAATGGCTCAGCGGATCGCGGTCTTATTAAAAGGGTTGTCATCAATCGTGACAGGGCGTTTATTTGCATTGTTATTTGTTTTGGAGATGAAGAGACTAGTAGCAAAAGTCCTAAAATAAAAGCTGCGTACAGAAGCCGGTAGGAAGAGAGCAGACAGCAGAGGTAAAGAATGGCGGCTAGTACAGAAGGTGACAAACGCGTCAAGCTTTCGAGATTTCTTTAATATCTTTTAAACGATTCTGCAAAACAAAGGTTGCTTACATTTTACTAAAATTGCTACGAAAGTCTAAGCGTGACGAATTTATAAGCATGAAAAATATAACAAAATTAAAAACAAATGAAAGGAAAAAATGAAAGAAAAAATAACATTGTACCTGAAGAGTGGATCTCTCTAGCTTGGAAGAACTATTACAAATCAAATGTTCGGTCGATGTTCGTGAGAACGGTGCTAATCACAACTGAAACCTAAACCTAAAAATTCCACTCTTAGAACACGAAAAAAGAGGTATTCATAAAGTGTCATTGAAAGAAAACCACAATCGAAAGATAATTGACTCACAATTGAAACGTAAAGTAAACAAATCAGTTCAATAATCATCGCATTGTCTATGTCACACATTCTTCTTGAATCACGCATTGCGGAAAAACTGGAACTGTTTGGACCAGCGGCTAAGGCAGTTGCCGAACACTTCTGGAAAATGTCGAGCTGACTCACCGACGTGACCGCGCACGAGAACTTATATACCATGCAAGAACGTAGCCTCTTGAAAGGAGAAAAAAATTAGTCTGATGTCTAAGTTGTTGCAGTAACCGAAGTTTAAGGAGGCGACGAATTCTTTTCTGTGTAGCAATGCAATAGAAAAGGCACGTAAGAAAGATTGAAATAAAACGTGGTTGGTTGGTCAGGGACTAAACTCTCAGGACCGTGTTCCTCTTGTTTCCTAGTGACAGATCTATTGACAATCCTTTCTCGATCTTTCGATTAAGATGCTAGCCAATCATGTTGATTTTATCAGCTCTATCAACTAGTCTCCGAACGAGACCGAGTTAATAAGAGTGGTAAGTGAAGCGTCATCATTGGAGTGTCAAACGTTATAATGTTTCCACAATACTGAATTAGTGATACTGAACAAAATAAAGGTAACAGAGTTAGGAAAATAAAATAATATGAATAAAATTTTTAAAAATAGCCCTAAAATATATACATGTTTTAAATTGACAAATATTGCAAGCTAAAATTATGCTACTCAAGAGTATTGGATAAATTCCTTTCAGTGAAGATCTGAATCCGAATCAATATGCACACTTAATAACTTGATGGATTGTGAGTGCTCTATGTTAACTCCTCCTGGTTGCAAATTCAATTCGTGTTTGTTATTCCGCTACCACTGACCGGTTTTTTGTTCTTTTTTTACCAATGACTGATATTTTTAATCACAAGTTTTTCCTTGTATCGTTTAGTTGTTTTATCTACCGTAGAGCGGTAAGTAGTCTTCGACTAGTGACTAGCTTACCTTGACATCTCAAGATCATCAGCTTCTTCTGTTCCCTGAGTGCATGGTGAGATGTTTTCATATGTGTTCCTAAATGGGGCCGAAACTTCTGTAGATCCCTGTAGACAACCTTCAACAACACCTCTCCACTGACTTGTAGCTGCTTCTTCTCTAACTCTTTTTCCTTTCGGAGGAATACGATCTTCAATCGGATGAACCAGGTTTAAGGCATTGCTCGAGAAGTGGTAAGATCGCAATTTTCTAATCAGGAGTGGTGGATAAGGAAATCAAATGTTTTAACGTCGGTATAAATCCCTATACATCTATATACATGTATATGATTAATACCTCTGTGCTTCTTGGGATTTATCTCTCACATATTCTTTGGCCCGACCAAAGTTACAGTGAAATGTATGGAACAAAACCCCGATACAGCAATCCCGGTATAATGAACGATATAACAAGCACAACGTACGAATTCCAAACTTAAAATAATTTGCTCTGATATAGCGAATAAATGTCATCACGCGACTGAAGTTGAATGCAGGGAAAGGTGCTTGCTGCTGGTCAAACAATAATTAGTCTGTATAGGTGTGGTATCTTCCTTATGTATAAGAAACGTACACTGAGGTTGTCACATTGAACTAAACTTACCTCTTATTAACCGAGCAGGAGGTCTGTATGGGAGAATCTTGACCGAGGTCGTGAGTACAGACCGAACGCAGTGAGGTCTGTACACACGACCGAGGTCAAGCTTCTCCCCTACAGACCGACTAAGCTCGGTTAATAAGATGTTTATTATATGGCCAAACAAGAAAACTTTAATTCGCTTAATGTAAATGGTTCGTACTAGCTGACATTTTGCTTGCAAAAGTCGATGAGCTGAACTTAAATCTGCCAAAGTTTGCTCGTCCTCTACCTTTTTTCTCGTCAGGCTTGTTGCGCTTCATTTTAGTATTTTTGGAAGGAAATAGTCAATATATTTGTAGTTTAGTTTGCACCTTTGTCACCGCAAAATGAAACCGGTCTAGATGCCGGTCTAGATGGGAAAATCTAGACCGTGGTCAATATCGATTTCAGCCAATCAAATTCGTGAATTCGTTAGTTCCCAGTCCTTGTGAGACACGGCCATATAATAATAGTTGATAGTACCTTTGTTATATATTTGGGTGTTACTGTCACTGTTGCTATTTTTTCTGGCTTTCCAAATAAGAACCTGTTTCAATTGTTATGCTCAACAAGTTCTTATATAATGGGGCGTTAAATGCCAAATTTTGAGCCTGTAGGTTCTTAATCAGCTTGGTTCTTGTATGCGGGTTTTTACTGCATTGGTGCTCCAGTGCACTAGTTCGATTACCTTCCGCTTTTAGGGAAATGAGCCCGCGAGAGGGAGGAAAACTGGAGGCGAGTGAGGGCGGAGTCATGTTTAACCCTGACCTAATGTTAGCCTCAGCCACAAGTTGCTCGGAAACTTTTTGGCAACTTTTGCTATTTGGAGCAACTTTCTGCAACTTTTGCCATTTGGAGCAACTTTTGATTTTTGGGGCAACTTGATTAAGTTTTAAGCAACTTATGTGAATTACAACGTCCAATAATACTGTTTAAGCCTTGTCATGTATCCTTATAAGAAAATTTTAGTTCTTTAATGTTATAGATAACATTTTACAACGTGGGAATTCAACCTTGTGCCCCACGCCCTCCCCCTCAGTTGAACTACCGCTCGGTTTGAGTTCAGCGGTTCGCAAATAAGAACACGTTTTTCAAAATGGCGACAAACATCGAAACTGCAGACAGTTCAGAGGAAGAATATTTCCAGCTCTGACTACTCTTCCTCGAATGAAAACGACCCTATCAGCGAATCATAACAGCTTGGAGCAAATCTTAGTAAGCCTGAAAGCGCTGCAATAGCCAGAAAACGAAAAATCCAGAGGAATACAGCAGCAGGGTTCAAACTAAAATCAGAGCTTTCAGCCTGAATTTGACGGCTTTTTTCTCACGGCTGATTTTTAGCCGGCTGTCAACGAGAATGAACAAGCACGTATCCCACATATGAATAAAGTGTTGACAGGCTAAACGCGGCTCATTTGCTTGTGCTAATGTGTTTGTATATTTCTCTTAGCAATGGTTGATTTTTAATTAAGTGCCATTTGCTCATAAGGATGTTCTTAAAATTAGGCACAGCTTGAGGGTACCTTGTTACGGAAGGCAGAATTTTTTCCGCACTGTCTCTCCACAGGGAGTCCACAATAGTTGAGAAAAGTAAAAATAAATAAAATTAAAATTCTCAACATCGTGCGTTGTTTGTTTCCTGTGGTTTTCTTTTGTGTGCAGCATCAAGCTGATTGATCTTAGCGACAGTACTGTAGTCACGAGCTAAGCTGTTTTGTGCGCGAGCGGATTTCAGTTATGCTAATTATTTAAGCTTATATAAAAATATAGTACTTTTATATAAGCTTAAAAAATTAGCACAATTTTAATTTTATTTATTTTTGCTTTTCTCAACTATTTTGGACTCCCTGTTTCGGACGTTATTCTTTCTATTGTATTGGACTGTTGGGGTAGTCTCTCGCACGGAGGCGTGTTTTGAATTGGGTGATACTCTCAACGAAAGATTTCGCTGGAGTTTGTTGTTAGAAGTCGTAGGGCTTCACCTTTGATAAACCCTTTTCTAACCCCTTGTGGGTGGCATGAGGAGAAGTAAGTGTACTAGAAAATTTCTGTGGGCTTGAAATGTGCGCGGATATCAAGGATTGCTTGCTTGTTAGATCTTTTGCCTAAAACAGTGGTATCTAGGAAGTTTATTTCTTTGTCTGGGATTTCAGCCGTAAATTTAATTGTCGGGTGGTGACTGTTTGCTGGGACAATAAACTCTCCTATCTCCTTTTTGTCGACATTCCACAGCGAGAATATGTTACCGATGTATCTTTTCCACTCAATTGGTAGAAGAGTGTAGAACATTTGTACAACTGTTTGACTGAGCATGTGACGATATGCTTAGCCCCATCATTGTCTCTCTTTGATCAAGATTTATCAGATTTGGCTCTTCGCAATTTATCATTGTTGCGTTCAACGCGGCGATAATGAAATTTGGTTAGTGTGCCTATGAATTTTCGCTCGGCCTCTCTCTTTATGGAGTGTATTTTTATCTTAACCTCGTCAAGAGTGATGTCTGCTTTTGCGACATAGTGCAAGTCTCTTGGGTTTGTGCCCTTTTCTGTGTGGGCCTGAAGTTTGACTATCAACGCTTCTGTCTGCTCGATTTTTCTCCTGAGCATGGAAATCTCGTCGACGGCCGACTGACAGGGTCGCTTGCTGGCGTTTCAAAAATTACATCAGGCCTTTGAAAATGATAAATGCCGTAACAGTGACCCTGATTTTCAGCGCGACAGTGCATTTCCTTTGGTCTCCAGCAAATTAAATTGGACGAGAAGGCAAAAGCGACAGGGTGCTAAGTGAAACAAGATCGAAGACGCATTGGTAACAGAAAAATCGTGAATGAAAATTTGCCTGGTTCCTAAAAGAGAACTGAATTGCTGCTGCACTGCTACCCCGTGTCTGGTCTATTTCTTCAAATGTCGTGTTGTTGATAACGTATGAAACCACGCCGGAAACAAAAAAAGGAGTTTCGGCAAATGGAGATAACCGCTAGAACGGAGTCGTTTCGATACAAGTCGTTTCGATACACTCCTAAGTCGGTTCGTTACAAAGATGAAGTCGATTCGATACAACCCCAGTCGTTTCGATAGAAAAAGTTGTGTGTGTATTAAATTAAAGCAGAAACCACAGATCCAGAACCAGAGGTTCCACAATCGAATTATCTATCCCGACAACGAGACGAGCGGTGTGTGTAATTAAGTGACAAAAGCTTGTTTGTAAAATCGCAAAATCAAACCTACATAACATGAATCAATCATGTCTTCTTCGACTTTCTAGTTGTTTTGATCCTCATTTCTTGTTGCAAATATGTTTTGATCGACCATCTTTTTTAGATCGTGCTAGTTGACGTGTTACTAGTGTTCGATAGCTGGTAGCCTCGCCCGCTCCAACAACGCTTCATGTTATTGATCTGTTTCTAGGGAGCTTGCCGAGTTCCTAGTTATTAATAATACAGTATATTTCCGTACTCGTCAGGAGTAAGGAGTCAAGAAAACACAAATAATTTTCTATACAAATACACCTGTATTTATTGTTAACTTACTAGAACTACGATATTACATTGATGACAATAACCTAAGTACAGAGTTTACAGCAATGAATGCCCGATGCTTAACCTTAAGCTACAAATTTACAATTTTTTAAGAACATTAGACTACTTTAATTTGATTTCTATCGAAATTTACCTTTGTATACAAGTGTATGTTAACCTAAGCTACAACTTAAAGCAACGAATCTTATTTCTATCGAATTATACCATAACCTAAGCTGCTATTTAAAGCAATGAATCTGATTTCGATCGAATTATACCTTTGTATACAATTGTATGTTCGCACAAGCTTCATTTGTAGGCATGTCAGACGTGCCTCTCGGTAACGTAGCTGGAGCAAGAGATAGAAAGGCACGTCTGACTTTCCTGCTGCTCGGCGGTTGAGTCCATGGTGCTAACCTTCGATGTGGTTGTTGGTACGAACGGACTGCATGTACACGGACCAGGATGAGGGAGGCCATGTCCTTCTTTCGATCCACGTGGTTCTGACGTAATCTGTGAACTCTCCAAGAGCTGTTGTCGACGCCTGCCTTTCCAGTCTTTCAAACATCGATTCGATGTCACCTTCGGGTAAAAATGGCAACGCCATAATCTTGCGCAGGTACATGACTGATGAATTCCTTTTTTGCGCAGGTACATGACTGATGAATTCCTTTTTTGTGAACCCTCCAAGAGCGGCTGTCGACGCCTGCCTTTCCCAGAAGAAGAACGAATAGTATCCCACAATCCTTTGCCTGATGGAATTTCATGAAGATGGCGAATGTCTTGTGACACATGGCAGATTTTGCCTGTTTTCGCTTTGGATTTTTCCACAGATAAAGCGTTTTGCTGAGGATAGCACACTTCAAAATACAAACTTGCAACTTTCATCATGAAATAGGTCTTGTGCCTTTCCAGTCTTTCAAACATCGGTTCGATGTCACCTTCGGGTAAAAAAGGCAACGCCATAATCTTGCGCAGGAAGCGGTGCGTTCCCGGATCATTGTTATATGCACTCTGGAGACCCAGCTCTTGAACCTGGAAGAATAATAAAAGTGTTGATTGAACATGAGTAAAATAAAACGTAAATCCCCTATCGCCCAATATAATCTTTAAGCAACTCTTTTTATTTTGCAGTAAGAAATGCCATGTCTGTTCTAAGCAAATCTTTTTGTTATGCACTGAGTGAGAAATGGTATGTTTATATTCTCTAAAATACTTTTCTAAGTAAATATTTTGGTTTTGCAATGAGAAATGGTATGTTTATATGTCTAAGTGAACCTTTTTTTTTGCAGAGGGAATTAGTATGCTTGTTTCTAACACTAACCTTTCGCCACAGCGCTTGTGTCCAATGAAAAGCACAGCCCTTGACGTCAACATCTGGAAGTGCCTCAGCCAAAACTGACCAGATTGCCTTCTCGAAGTCGATGGTAATTCTTCTCACAGATGGTTCAGACTTTTTTAGTCAAACGAGGGCCGCGACTTGTTACTTTCTTAATTAAAACGCACAAGGACCACGCGTGTCTTTCATAAGCAAAAGAGTTAATTTCGGTTACTTTGGACCGCGAGTGCCTTTGGATAAGAAGGAGTCATGTTAGAAAATCACAAGTGCACACAAAGGACGGAGTCTCAATAATCACTTAATTTTGTCTATTAGCGTCTCTGTAATCTGTTTATTTTACACGATTTGTTTATTAGTATCTTGTGAAAAGTAATACAAATAAAATCCCGTGAGCCCGCTCCCTGAGGTGAAAAAAATCTTGTGTACGATTTCAGCTTTGCGTGCGCAGATGTAAACAACTTGATTAAAAGTTGCATGAAGTCTGGAGCAAACTCCATGCGAGGCGCTGGAGAAGAAGTTTAGAAAACATAGCTTTGAACGTCTTTAAATGAGTTGGAAAAATAAAGTCATAAATCCGCTCGCAAGCAAATCTTGTCAAAGTGGATCTATAGGATAATAAAACAAGTAAGTGCACGTACCAACACTGAACCTCGCTCATTAAAACGAGATGGAGGAATCAGACGTACGAGTATGTCCGAAGTAAACAGCACACATCAAGTACGTGTATCTATATTTAATTTAATCGATTTTTTTTTTGCAATGTTCACAGCTAGAAATACATGCATTATCTTAGAACTGAAAAGAAAAGAAAAGAACACATCAAAAACGAAGGTTAAACGAAAGTACGTGTCAAAATGTACGACATGCACCAAAACATATGCGGGAGCTAAAGAAAGAGGTTCTGAATATCTTGTAATAAGCTTATAGTATATAAATTACACTACCCAGTCAGTATAATTTCTTACTGAACAGGTTGTAACGAAACGACTTAGGTGTGTATCGAAAGGACTTGTATCGAAACGACTTTGTATCGAAACGACCGGATATCAAGTCGAATCTTGATTTTTAAGAATCGAGACAATAATTGTTAACGTTCTGCAATTTGTTGTTGAGTTTTTTTATTTAGAAAGCTTTTATGAATGCCATCCAATTCACTTTTGGTATGTGTGTAAGTGTTTCACGGCTGCATTACTTTCTGATATGAAATGTTTGCTATGACGTTCCAGGGACGTTGATTTGGCTATACCTGGCACGTTTTTGGATGGACTTTTAGGGGTTGTGCTTCTGGTTGTGGCACAACCACCACAACCAGCTCCTTTTTTAGGGGTTGTGCGTCAGGTTGGGGCACAACGACCACAACCGAGATGGCTGTAGAACAGTACACAGTGTATTTCACTGGGAGGGCAAAATAGACAGCTAGTAAGAATAATAAGAAAACCCTTTGTTTAAAGTGGGTAACACTAAATACTGCTCAGCAGTAATAAACTTGTTTCACTCTAGCTGCACCACTTTTCTCCATTCTCAGAAATTAAATACACAGGCATTTCAGTGCTTCCCTCTCTCTTAAATTATTCAATGGAACGTTGAATTTCATTAAATCTTACAACTCTTACAACTCCCACAACACTCACAACTCTCGCAACCCTCACAACTGCCACAACCCTCACAACTGCCACAACCCTCACAACCCTCACAACCCTCACAACTTCCACAACTCTCACAACCTCCACAGCCCTCACAACTCCCACAACCTTTACAACCCTCACAACCTCCACAACCCTCACAACTCCCACAACCCTCACAACCTCCACAACCCTCACAACCTCCACAACCCTCACAACCTCCACAACCCTCACTATTCTCACAACCTCCACAACCCTCACAACCTCCACAACCCTCACAACCTCCACAACCCTCACAACCTCCACAACCTCCACAACCTCCACAACCCTCACAACCTCCACAACCCTCACAACTCCCACAACCCTCACAACCTCACAACCTCCACAACCTCCACAACCCTCACAACCTCCACAACCTCCACAACTCCCACAACCCTCACAACCTCCACAACCCTCACAACCCTCACAACCTCCACAACCCTCACAACCCTCACAACCTCCACAACCCCCACAACCTCCACAACCCTCACAACCTCCACAACCCCCACAACCTCCACAACCCTCACAACCTCCACAACCCTCACAACCTCCACAACCCCCACAACCTCCACAACCCTCACAACCTCCACAACCCTCACAACCCTCACAACCTCCACAACCCTCACAACCCTCACAACCATCACAACCCTCACAACCTCCACAACTCTCACAACCCTCACAACCTCCACAACCCTCACAACTCCCACAACTCCCACAACCCGTTGAATTTCATTAAATCTTACAACTCTTACAACTCCCACAACACTCACAACTCTCACAACCCTCACAACTGCCACAACCCTCACAACTGCCACAACCCTCACAACCCTCACAACTTCCACAACCCTCACAACCTCCACAGCCCTCACAACTCCCACAACCTCCACAACCCTCACAACTCCCACAACCCTCACAACCTCCACAACCCTCACAACCTCCACAACCCTCACAACCTCCACAACCCTCACTATTCTCACAACCTCCACAACCCTCACAACCTCCACAACCCTCACAACCTCCACAACCCTCACAACCTCCACAACCTCCACAACCTCCACAACCTCCACAACCTCCACAACCCTCACAACCTCCACAACCCTCACAACTCCCACAACCCTCACAACCTCACAACCTCCACAACCTCCACAACCCTCACAACCTCCACAACCTCCACAACTCCCACAACCCTCACAACCTCCACAACCCTCACAACCCTCACAACCTCCACAACCCTCACAACCCTCACAACCCTCACAACCTCCACAACCCCCACAACCTCCACAACCCTCACAACCTCCACAACCCTCACAACCTCCACAACCCCCACAACCTCCACAACCTCCACAACCCTCACAACCCTCACAACCTCCACAACCCTCACAACCATCACAACCTCCACAACCCTCACAACCCTCACAACCTCCACAACCCTCACAACCCTCACAACCTCCACAACCCTCACAACTCCCACAACTCCCACAACCCTCACAACCCTCACAACCTGCACAACCCTCACAACCTCCACAACCCTCACAACCCTCACAACCTCCACAACCCCCACAACCTCCACAACCCTCACAACCTCCACAACCCCCACAACCCTCACAACCTCCACAACCCTCACAACCTCCACAACCCCCACAACCTCCACAACCCTCACAACCTCCACAACCCTCACAACCCTCACAACCTCCACAACCCTCACAACCCTCACAACCATCACAACCCTCACAACCCTCACAACCCTCACAACCTCCACAACCCTCACAACCCTCACAACCTCCACAACCCTCACAACTCCCACAACTCCCACAACCCGTTGAATTTCATTAAATCTTACAACTCTTACAACTCCCACAACACTCACAACTCTCACAACCCTCACAACTGCCACAACCCTCACAACTGCCACAACCCTCACAACCCTCACAACCCTCACAACTTCCACAACCCTCACAACCTCCACAGCCCTCAGAACTCCCACAACCTTTACAACCCTCACAACCTCCACAACCCTCACAACTCCCACAACCCTCACAACCTCCACAACCCTCACAACCTCCACAACCCTCACAACCTCCACAACCCTCACTACTCTCACAACCTCCACAACCCTCACAACCTCCACAACCCTCACAACCTCCACAACCCTCACAACCTCCACAACCTCCACAACCTCCACAACCCTCACAACCTCCACAACCCTCACAACTCCCACAACCCTCACAACCTCACAACCTCCACAACCTCCACAACCCTCACAACCTCCACAACCTCCACAACTCCCACAACCCTCACAACCTCCACAACCCTCACAACCCTCACAACCTCCACAACCCTCACAACCCTCACAACCTCCACAACCCCCACAACCTCCACAACCCTCACAACCTCCACAACCCCCACAACCTCCACAACCCTCACAACCTCCACAACCCTCACAACCTCCACAACCCCCACAACCTCCACAACCCTCACAACCTCCACAACCCTCACAACCCTCACAACCTCCACAACCCTCACAACCATCACAACCCTCACAACCTCCACAACCCTCACAACCCTCACAACCTCCACAACCCTCACAACCTCCACAACCCTCACAACCCTCACAACCTCCACAACCCTCACAACCCTCACAACCATCACAACCCTCACAACCCTCACAACCCTCACAACCTCCACAACCCTCACAACCCTCACAACCTCCACAACCCTCACAACTCCCACAACTCCCACAACCCGTTGAATTTCATTAAATCTTACAACTCTTACAACTCCCACAACACTCACAACTCTCACAACCCTCACAACTGCCACAACCCTCACAACTGCCACAACCCTCACAACCCTCACAACTTCCACAACCCTCACAACCTCCACAGCCCTCAGAACTCCCACAACCTTTACAACCCTCACAACCTCCACAACCCTCACAACTCCCACAACCCTCACAACCTCCACAACCCTCACAACCTCCACAACCCTCACAACTCCCACAACCCTCACAACCTCCACAACCCTCACAACTCTCACAACCCTCACAACTGCCACAACCCTCACAACTGCCACAACCCTCACAACCCTCACAACTTCCACAACCCTCACAACCTCCACAGCCCTCACAACTCCCACAACCTTTACAACCCTCACAACCTCCACAACCCTCACAACCTCCACAACCCTCACAACCTCCACAACCCTCACAACCTGCACAACCTCCACAACCTCCACAACCCTCACAACCTCCACAACCCTCACAACTCCCACAACCCTCACAACCTCACAACCTCCACAACCTCCACAACCCTCACAACCTCCACAACCTCCACAACTCCCACAACCCTCACAACCCTCACAACCTCCACAACCCTCACAACCCTCACAACCCTCACAACCTCCACAACCCCCACAACCTCCACAACCCTCACAACCTCCACAACCCTCACAACCTCCACAACCCCCACAACCTCCACAACCTCCACAACCCTCACAACCCTCACAACCTCCACAACCCTCACAACCATCACAACCTCCACAACCCTCACAACCCTCACAACCCTCACAACCTCCACAACCCTCACAACCCTCACAACCTCCACAACCCTCACAACTCCCACAACTCCCACAACCCTCACAACCCTCACAACCCTCACAACTTCCACAACCCTCACAACCTCCACAGCCCTCAGAACTCCCACAACCTTTACAACCCTCACAACCTCCACAACCCTCACAACTCCCACAACCCTCACAACCTCCACAACCCTCACAACCTCCACAGCCCTCACAACTCCCACAACCCTCACAACCTCCACAACCCTCACAACTCTCACAACCCTCACAACTGCCACAACCCTCACAACTGCCACAACCCTCACAACCCTCACAACTTCCACAACCCTCATAACCTCCACAGCCCTCACAACTCCCACAACCTTTACAACCCTCACAACCTCCACAACCCTCACAACTCCCACAACCCTCACAACCTCCACAACCCTCACAACCTCCACAACCCTCACAACCTCCACAACCTCCACAACCTCCACAACCCTCACAACCTCCACAACCCTCACAACTCCCACAACCCTCACAACCTCACAACCTCCACAACCTCCACAACCCTCACAACCTCCACAACCTCCACAACTCCCACAACCCTCACAACCTCCACAACCCTCACAACCCTCACAACCTCCACAACCCTCACAACCCTCACAACCTCCACAACCTCCACAACCTCCACAACCCTCACAACCTCCACAACCTCCACAACTCCCACAACCCTCACAACCTCCACAACCCTCACAACCCTCACAACCTCCACAACCCTCACAACCCTCACAACCCTCACAACCTCCACAACCCCCACAACCTCCACAACCCTCACAACCTCCACAACCTCCACAACCCCCACAACCTCCACAACCTCCACAACCCTCACAACCCTCACAACCTCCACAACCCTCACAACCATCACAACCTCCACAACCCTCACAACCCTCACAACCCTCACAACCTCCACAACCCTCACAACCCTCACAACCTCCACAACCCTCACAACTCCCACAACTCCCACAACCCTCACAACCCTCACAACCTGCACAACCCTCACAACCTCCACAACCCTCACAACCTCCACAACCTCCACAACCCTCACAACCATCACAACCTCCACAACCCTCACAACCTCCACAACCCCCACAACCTCCACAACCCTCACAGCCTCCACAACCCCCACAACCTCCACAACCCTCACAACCTCCACAACCCTTTACAACCTCCACAACCCTCACAACCCTCACAACCCCCACAACCCTCACAACCCTAACAACCCTCACAGCCTCCACAACCCTCACTACTCTCACAACCTCCACAACCCTCACAACCCACACAACCCTCACAACCCCCACAACCCTCACAACCCTCACAACCCTCACAACCTCCACAACCCTCACAACCTCCACAACCCTCACAACCCTCACAACCTCCACAACCCTCACAACTTCCACAACCCTCACAACCCTCACAACCTCCACAACCCTCACAACCCTCACAACCCTCACAAACTCCACAACCCTCACAACCCTCACAACCCTCACAACTTCCACAACCCTCACAACCTCCACAACCCTCACAACCATCACAACCTCCACAACCCTCACAACCTCCACAACCCTCACAACCCTCACAACCTCCACAACCCTCACAACTCCCACAACTCCCACAACCCTCACAACCCTCACAACCTGCACAACCCTCACAACCTCCACAACCCTCACAACCTCCACAACCTCCACAACCCTCACAACCATCACAACCTCCACAACCCTCACAACCCTCACAACCCTTACAACCTCCACAACCCTCACAACCCTCACAACCTCCACAACCCTCACAACTCCCCCAACTCCCACAACCCTCACAACCTCCACAACCCTCACAACCTCCACAACCCTCACAACCATCACAACCTCCACAACCTCCACAACCCTCACAACCCTCACAACCCTCACAACCTGCACAACCCTCACAACCTCCACAACCTCCACAACCCTCACAACCCTCACAACTCCCACAACCCTCACAACCCTCACAACCCTCACAACCTCCACAACCCTTAGAACTCCCACAACCCTCACAACCCTCACAACCTCCACAACCTCCACAACCTCCACAACCTCCACAATCCTCACAACGTCCATAACCCTAACAACTCCCACAACCATGAAAACTACCTTGACAGCCATGTATGGCCATATGCAACAACCATAGTAGCACGTATCTAACACAAGCAACTTAAAAGTTTGTCTAAACGTGGTGACATTTACCTCATATACGCATTTTGTCCTGTTATTTAAGACTGATAACACTCTCGAATGTCAAGGATCTTTTTATTTTGTAATATACCTTTCTTACACAATAAATATACCCTTATTTTAGCCTATTCTCTTAAAGGTTTTACAATTCAAACAGGTTATTGCTGGAAAACAATATTGAAAATATGAAAAATCTGTATGTTGAATGTCGGCTCTTGCTCCGGTTTTAAATGTTAATAGTCTTAGACTAATGCAGTAAGTAGCACCACAGAGACATCTCTGAAAAATCGTACTAATTAACTAACTGTTAATTTTAAACCATTTGAGGTACATGCAGTTGAACAATGTTATATTGTCAACACCAACAACTCATAAACAAAACAGTTCTCCCATATATAATTTAATTGGCAAAGATGTCGAAAACATGAGTAAGCATACTGTTTTCTGAGATACTGCATTGAGATTTGACCATCACCTTTTAACGCAAATTTGTATTTACGTAATAGTGCGAACCAGCAATACGAATGTATGTGAAATTTCAAAGCTGAAAAGGTGTGACTGTTATTTTTTTTAAGAATAAAAAAAATGCTGTTATTGTTAGCAGCTGATTTCAATGACTTTGCCTTAATTTATGTTATAAGAACAATTAATATTCCATTAGTTCCTTTTTTACATTGTAAAATTAAATTTTGATGCTTATTAAATATGGGCAGCTTTGCTTTGACGATTAATTGCACAATATGGCACGTTTAATTTTAGGGACATTAAATATGAGAGTTTTTGTCATTTGAATATTGCCTTGTTGTTAAAGTCTCACACTAATTAGGTTTTGAGCAAAGACACTTGGCACGATAGCTGTCAATTAGCTGAGCTTGCTCATGTGTACAGCTTGACAAGGAAAACTTGTCATGGAATTGCCTTTGTGTAAAAATTCTGTATCTTGGTACAAAACCATTCAAATGAAGTTGAGTTTGATTTTCCTTTAAATAAACCTGTGAGTATAACACTTGAAATGCGTAGGGCTGACTATGAGCATGGCAAGATTGAAGCAGGCAAGCTATAAATGCTGCAACTGTAAGTAGCTAGAAAGGCAGGATCACTCTAGCATTTTCATCACTTTTATAAGTTGAAGAAAAATGAAATTTAAGTGCATACACACAAAAATGAGTTCAAGACAATAGTAGTTGCGTTGGCACACTTGAACCTAGCTTTGTAACTAAGTAAGCAATCTCACTTGCTAATTTCCTTTTATCTCTGCTTTGAATCTGAGTCCTAGTCACTTAATCCCAGTTATATTTGGATGCATGTTTTAGGTTAATCTGAGAGAAGACGAATTTTGATTGTGTGTTGAAATTTTAATCTACTTTTAACACTTCAAGATTGATTTGTAAGGCGCCTTTAATTAGGACTTTATGATCAAGGTGCTATTGTTTAAACTTTTTTTCACAATGATAAAGCATTATTGTATTTCATAAAAAAATGTGTGTTACTCACAGGTTTATTTAAAGGAAAATAAAACTCAACTTCATTTGAATGGTTTTGTACCAAGACACAGAATTTTTACACAAAGGCGATTCCATGACAAGTTTTCCTTGTCAAGCTGTACACATGAGCAAGCTCAGCTAATTGACAGCTATTGTGCCAAGTGTCTTTGCTCAAAACCTAATTACTGTGAGACTTTTACAACAAGGCAATATTCAAATGACAAAAACTCTCTTATTTAATGTCGGTCAGTATAAAACATGGACTGTGGACTGCGGACTGGACTGGGTATAAAACGCGGACTGGGTATAAAACACGGACTGAATATAAAATGCGTACTGAGTTAAAAAATTGCTGTACTGACCAATAAATATCAGAAAATGCTACTTTTTCAGTTTTCTCCAGTGCTTTTGAGTAGGGTGTCTTTTATTTACAGTATTTCGTTCAATAATTTAAAATATGGCTTCGAAAATTCTGAAAATTACTTCCAAATCAGACAACAACAAGGAACTTCGAATTTAAAGGTGGCCCTTGTAAAAATGGCACCGGGATCTTGGCGGGATCTTGCCAAGATCCCGGCAAGAATCCCGCCGGGATCCCGCCGAGATTTTGGCCGCCGGGATTCCCGGTTCCCGCCGGGATTCTTACCGGGATTCTTGGCGGGAAGCGGGATTCCCGGCGGCCAAAATCTCGGCGGGATCCCGGCGGGAATCTTGCCGGGATTCTTGGCGGGAGACGGGATTCCCGGCGGCCAAAATCTCGGCGGGATCCCGGCGGGAATCTTGCCGGGATTCTTGGCGGGAGACGGGATTCCCGGCGGCCAAAATCTCGGCAGGATCCCGGCGGGAGTGTTGGCGGGATTCGCGGCGGGTAACCGGATTCCCGGTGGCCAAAATCTCGGTGGGAGTCTTGCCGGGATTCGCGGCGAGAAAGAAAATTCCTGGCGGTCAAACTCTTGTTGGGATCCGGTCGGGAAGCGAAATTCCCGGAAGCCATAATCTCCGGGGATCTTGTCTGGAATCGTGCCGGGATTAGCGATGAGAACGTAATTAACATTAATCAAACTACCAGACGCTGACTAAACTTTGTCCTATATTGCAGTCCCAAGTATTGTTGACATGATTGTTATCAGCCTTGCACGTGTTTCGTAATTAAATTATCCCTTATATGGTACTATTTCCATGTGACAATAACGAGAAGACAAAGAATAGTTCACGTGCATGTGTTTTCACTTCAGTGCGCCGAATTTGACGTTGTTGATTGATCTTCATCAGTTGTCGTTCCCATGCCAGGAGCGTTGCTGGTGGAAGGAGGCAAGTGTCTTCTTTATTAGCTGTGAAATCCATAGCATCTGCAGGAGAATAAACCAACGAACAGGAAGAGTTTGGTGGTGTTTTGAGCATTTTTGTGTTTTTTCGCACTTGCATTTTATTCGCTCACATGTAAACGAAATGTGTTCGCGGTTCACAGAGATCGATTTATTTGTAGTCAAGACACAGCATTGAATAGTGGTTTGTTCATGAACAGTGTGCTGGACGAGAATTATCAGTGGAAATTAATGCTGAGTGATCAGAACGTGTGAAAAACTGAAGTATCTGGCAATGCAGTTCTGCGAAGCACGTTTTACAATTGTCGTCACAGAATATATATATTGTTTGGTAGTCCAAAGTATTTAGACTTTCACGGAACCGCCCCGACGGAGGAGACACTTGGAAAGGCTTAGGTTTATAACATTCATTTCAGATTCTAGGTTAATCTACATCGTCATTTCAAGATTACTCTTTCTTTAATAAATGTAAGTGAATTAAATTTCGTTTACGCGTTCTGCCTGAACATACATGCAGGGTTTGTAATTGGGCGAAGCTTATGCAAAACAGAAATTACATCCCCAAATACTAGCAGATGTGGGGAATTTATTGAAAACATCTGCGCCGCTTGCATTGCACTTCAACTCGTTTATAAATGTAAACACTGAAATATGATCTGCAGGGATGAACAGGGATGACCATCTGTTTTTGTATAACCCTAAGAATCCAATAAATTGTAGCTAGTAAATAATCCCATTATTTTCCTTTGTCTTTGTGCTTTATTTTGGATATTTCAACCGAAAACTAAATGTGCGAGGACCTTTTAAATGAAAACTAAGCTTAATTGTACATCTAATCATAACTATAACAAAATTCTCGAATCTGATTGGCTATCACCAGCCATGATTTGAGCATTAATAGGACAGTTGGACAGTGTAATTGGACAGTGTACGCGTCATGCCTAAGTAATTGGACAGTACGCGTCAGAGCGCGCGCGCTAATGGATCAGTGAGTACACTTGAATAAGCCTTTTTTAAACGTATTTCACAAATAAAACTGTCGTCTATTCCTTCTCCGGTACGTTTTCTCCTTTTTCTTTCTCAAATTTTGCTATAGATATGATTAATTGGTAACAGGACTTCGTGTCATCCAATTCAGTCTGTAATCATACTCGTGATTAAACAAATCGGACTCCCGCTACGCGGTCGTCCGATTTTGTTAATCACTCGTATGATTACAGACCGAATTGGACTCCACTCTGTCCTATTACCATTATTAATCATAACTATAACAAAATTCTCGAATCTGATTGGCTATCACCAGCCATGATTTGAGCATTAATAGGACAGTTGGACAGTGTAATTGGACAGTGTACGCGTCATGCCTAAGTAATTGGACAGTACGCGTCAGAGCGCGCGCGCTAATGGATCAGTTACACTTGAATAAGCTTTTTTTTTTTACGTATTTCGCAAATAAAACTGTTGTCTATTCCTTCTCCGGTACGTTTTCTCGTTTTTCTCTCTCGAATTTTGTTATAGATATGATTAATTGGTAACAGGACTTCGTGTCATCCAATTCGGTCTGTAATCATACTCGTAATTAAACAAATCGGACTCCCGCTACGCGGTCGTCCGATTTTGTTAATCACTCGTATGATTACAGACCGAATTGGACTCCACTCAGTCCTATTACCATTATTAACGTGGCCGGCAAGCAGCGAAAAAAGTCAAATTCAGAACCACAACATATTAGTCACAGGAAACAGTATTTAAAAACCCTTGCTTAACTCTTCCGTGGTGACTTATAAAGAGAGTTCAACGAAGAGATGACATCCTAGACAGAAGTAGTCATTTAAAAATACGGAGATGCGAAAACGAAGTCCTCTGCATAAAAGGTAAGCTTAAGTGACAACAAATAGACATCAGTGGTCTGATAAAATGAAATAATGACTTGTGAAAAAGAGCCGATCAGAGCCAGCAGCTTTTCTGGTCGTTATTTTGCTAAGTGTCGCGCGTAGCGGCAAAGCTATAAAACCGGACAACCGCTGCTCTTCGTCGATTGTTAGTTTCAGTTTTATCGAGATCCCGGAACGATTCTCCTTGCGGATACAGCACTGCATTAATTGTCACTTTAATCACATTTGAAGACTATAAACTTTTTAAGATTAATAGAGTTCGAGATTATTGACCATCGTCTTTACAATGTCGCACAACGTGCCAGCGCGAACTCCCGCACGATGATCGCCGTATTTTTTTATTCATCAACATAACGAGCCATACAAGATCGCTGTTGAAACGAACTCTGATAAAAATAACAATTGCAATAGACCTCGCTAACGTTTGCTCGGACTCTACATACCACAACTTGTAATATTTTTTTCTGAAGTCTCATCACGGTCAGTTATGAATCTGCGCATCTTGCCAAGATCGTAGTTGTCTTGCCGAGATTACCGGTTGTCTTGGCGGGATCACCGATGTCTTGGCAAGATCACGCCGGGAACCGAAACTCTCGCCGGGATTCTTGCCAAGATCCCGGCCAAGATTTTTTCTTGCCAAGATCCCGTTACAATCCCGGCGGGGAAATTCCGTTTCCCGGCAAGATTTTTCATTTCCCGGCAAGATCCCGGTAGGAAGCGGGATTCTTGGCGGGATCCCGCCGGGATCCCGGTAGCCATTTTACAAGGGGGGAGATTAGGTTTAAACACAGTTTTTGTACAGAGAGGTTGAGAGTGGGATTGTCACACGGCTTAGGTAAGATAAATTACACATTTAAGCTTGGGAGTTCTGGAGTTGCACGTTGAAATCAGCTAGAGTACTTTTGAAGCCGACAGCGACTTGCTTACCTGATGTCACGCAACAGAGAAACATTTCTGGAAACCCGACGAATGGTCACAAATTAAATTTGTCAACTTCGACTTACCTCTTCCCTTTTCAAGAAGAACAAAAATCTGCTAAACAAAGCCGTAGAATTATTAAATCTGCTGAAGGCAGTTTGTCCCCGGCCGTTTAAGCGGTTTCTGAGTTGAACACTATTAAAACAAATGGAGCCGTGGACTAGTCGGACTGAGTATAAAATGCCGACTGAATTTAAATCAACAAGTGCAAAATTGGCTCTTGGAGTGTGAAATTAATGGAATCAATAAACTAAATGTTTATGCGCAGACAAATTTTTATTCTCTCTAAAGAGCTGATCCAGATGAAACTTTGGTTCTTTCCTGACTGGTTTCTTATCTATTTTGTACTTTTGGTCATGATTAACCTGAAGTCACGAAATAAAAAATACAATATACATTTAAACGACGTTCTTAATTTTGAAATTCAGTTTAAATAGGAAAACCAAAGACGTGGCTCGAAAGTCACCTCCAAAGTAGAAGTGTTAAATGTTAGCGATTTTTATTGCACAGTTGAAATTATGTACGTACTTTGAATTTGCAATGTTTATGTTTGTTAGCGTTCCACTCAGACCTGCTTAAAAAGCTTAAACGGCCGGGAAAGCAAGATTTGGTCTTCGACAACTCAAAAGCGCTGGAGAAAACTGAAAAAGTAGCATTTTCTGATATTTATTGGTCAGTACAGCAATTTTTAAACTCAGTCCGCATTTTATATTCAGTCCGTGTTTTATACCCAGTCCACGCTTTATACCCAGTCTGGTCCACAGTCCGCAGTCCGCAGTCCGTGTTTTATACTGACCGTATTTAATGTCCCTAAAGTTAAACGTGTCATGTGCAATTAATCATCAAAGCAAAGCTGCCCATATTTAATAAGCATCAAAATTTAATTTTACAATGTAAAAAAGTAACTAATGGAATATTAATTGTTCTTACAACATAAATTAAGGAAAAGTCATTGAAATCAGCTGCTAACAATAACAGCATTTTTTTATTCTTAAAAAAATAACAGTCACACCTTTTCAGCTTTGCAATTTCACATACATTTGTATAATTGCTGGTTCGCACTATTACATAAATACAAATTTGCGTTAAAAGGTGATGGTCAAATCTCAATGCAGTATCTCAGAAAACGGTATGCTTACTCATGTTGTCGACATCTTTGCCAATTAAATTATATATGGGAGAACTGTTTTGTTTATGAGTTGTTGGTGTTGACAATATAACGTTGTTCAACTGCATGTACCTCAAATGGTTTAAAATTAACAGTTAGTTAATTAGTACGATTTTTCAGAGATGTCTCTGTGGTGCTACTTACCGCATTAGTCTAAGACTATTAACATTTAAAACCGGAACAAGAGCCGACATTCAACATACAGATTTTTCATATTTTCAATATTGTTTTCCAGCAATATTACCTGTTGAATTGTAACACCTTTAAGAGAATAGGCTAAAATAAGGGTATATTTATTGTGTAAGAAAGGTATATTACAAAATAAAAAGATCCTTGACATTCGAGAGTGTTATCAGTCTTTAATAACAGGACAAAACGCGGGTATATGAGGTAAATGTCATCATGTTTAAACAAACTTTTAAGTTGCTTGTGTTAGATATGTGCTACTATGGTTGTTGCATATGGGCATGCATACGTGGCTGTCAAGGTAGTTTTCACAGTTATGGGAGTTGTGAGGGTTGTGGAGGTTGTGAGGGTTGTGGCAGTTGTGAAGGATGTGAGGGTTGTGGGAGTTGTGGGGGTTGTGAGGGTTGTGGAGGTTGTGAGGGTTGTGAGGGTTGTGGGAGCTGTGAAGGTTGTGAGGGTTGTGGGAGCTGTGAGGGTTGTGAGAGTAGTGAGGGTTGTGGGAGTTGTGAAGGTTGTGAGGGTTGTGGGAGTTGTGAGGGTTGTGAGGGTTGTGAGGGTTGTGGGGGTTGTGGGAGTTGTGGGAGTTGTGAAGGTTGTGGGGGTTGTGAAGGTTGTGGGAGTTGTGAGGGTTGTGGAGGTTATGAGGGTTGTGAAGGTTGTGAGGGTTGTGGAGGTTGTGAGGGTTGTGGAGGTTGTGAGGGTTGTGGGAGTTGTGAAGGTTGTGAGGGTTGTGGGAGTTGTGAGGGTTGTGAGGGTTGTGGAGGTTGTGAGGGTTGTGAGGGTTGAGGGTTGTGAGGGTTGTGGGAGTTGTGAAGTTGTGAGGGTTGTGGGAGTTCTGAGGGTTGTGGGAGTTGTGAAGGTTGTGAGGGTTGTGAGGGTTGTAAAGGTTGTGGGAGTTGTGAGGGTTGTGGAGGTTGTGAGGGTTATGGAAGTTGTGAGGGTTGTGAGGGTTGTGGGAGTTGTGAGGGTTGTGAGGGTTGTGGAGGTTGTGAGGGTTGTGAAGGTTGTGAGGGTTGTGAGGGTTGTGAGGGTTGTGGAGGTTGTGAGGGTTGTGGGAGTTGTGGAGGTTGTGAGGGTTGTGGGAGTTGTGGAGGTTGTGAGGGTTGTGAGGGTTGTGGGAGTTGTGAAGGTTGTGAGGGTTGTGGAGGTTGTGAGGGTTGTGGGAGTTGTGGAGGTTGTGGGCGTTGTGGGAGTTGTGAGGGTTGTGGGTGTTATGGAAACCGGTCCTTGCACTGGATACTTACGGGACGCAGTCTCTTTTAATTTAGTGTTTGTTAAAATGTATAGATTTCTTTGTGCAGGGAAAAGTGATGCCACAGCTTTGTATTTGCCCTCAAAGAGGCAAAAAAGTACGCTGTCTGAAGTTCTACAGCCATAGAGGGTAACAACACGCTGCTTGTGGCTGTTATGCCACAACCAGAAACACAACTCCTAAAAACTTGCTGGTTGTGGTCGTTGTGCCCCAGCCTGAAGCACAACCCCTAAAAAAGGAGCTGGTTGTGGTGGTTGTGCCACAACCAGAAGCACAACCCCTAAAAGTCCATCCAAAAACGTGCCACATTTGGATTTGGCCGATCAAAGGATGGGATGAAATTTTTTTTCTATTTCTTGGGTGAAAAATCGCCGGCAAGAGTGGCCAAAGTGCCGGCTATCGCCGGCAGCCGGCTGCTATTTTGAACCCTGAGCAGGTAGAAAACGTTGTACGCGTGGCAATAAAGATCGTCATGTGAATGCATGGCAAAGAGTTCATTTCTTTACTAACGAACAAGAGAATGCACTTGAGGAAACCGTTGAAGCATCTGTAATGTTGCGTTACAATGAAAACCAAAGAGAGAAATGATCTTGATCTGAAAGGGTTTTCGTCTCACAACGTTCTTTTTACACAAATGACACTGACTGATTCGGGAGTTTTTCTATAATATCAAAAGAAAGGGTATGAGAAAGACATTGTTATAAGGAAGACTTAAATTGTCCAGTTTGCCTCTGTCAATTATTTGTCTGTCTGAAATGTTATAGTACTCTGATTTTGCAAAGCAAATGACATTACAAAGTTGTACATTTAAACGTCACACAGTAGTTGTGTTTACAAAAAAAAAAAAACAAAGAAGGCAGTACTTTTAAATTGCATTATTGTACTTCACCAGCGGCACTTGTCTTGCAAAAAAAGGCAAAAATGGCTGTCATTTTGATTTCCCTTAACGAGCAACTTTTGAGCAACTTTTTAGAACAGTCCAGCAACTTCAGGCAACTTTTAAAGAATTTTGGAGCAACTTTTAAGAAATTTTGGAGCAACTTATGGCTAAGGCTACCTAATGTAGGATGTAGGGTTTTGCAGCGTTGCAGTTGTGTCTTCTCACCTTGCGACTCATGGTAAGCGTTGTTCTTTCTGACATTGCTGAAACTGCATCTTTAATTTCTCTACCGCCCGAAAAAATGATTTAAGGCGCAGTTTCGACTCAATTTCATTGGTAGCAAGAACAACGCTTACTATTGGTGGCAAGGTGCTAGGTGAGAAGACACAACTGCAACGCTACAAAACAAAACGTTCCAGGTTAGGGGCGCATGCCAAGTAGGTTCTAGCCATTGTAGCAAGAAAATTCTGTGAAAAAAGCGAAAGATTTTTCGAACCTGCAGAAAAGTCTACGGAAGCGCCTGCCACGCAATGTAAGTGGGCTCGCACTCGCTCACGGGGACTACTAGCGCTCCCTTTGTATAGTCGAGAACAGTCGAGAGGGCGCGCGTACTGACCCCAGTTTGTTCTATTGTTTTCTCGAAGGGTAGCGAGCCATTCATGTGAGACCTTGCGAGAGCTGCTACATCACCCTGAAAAGCCGAAGCGTGCGGAGGGCGGCCTCTCCCCCAGTCTCTTCTCGGTGTTTTTTTTCTTCTTCTTCTCTCCAATCTCGCCACGCTGATAATAGCTTGAGCTCTCAGCTATTCGCGCGCCCTCTTGACTATCCAGAAAGGGAGGGACTGTTAGCAGTCCAGGGGTGCACTTGATTTCCGCCTTCCCGCTTCTTCCCGCCACACCATTCTCGTCCCAAGGCTCCCCTGCCTTGTTTTCTCTTTTTCAGATAGCTGCCTAGCCGCTGACCAATAAGATCGTAGGCTCTGGGTACGAGGTAGTAGGTCCTCAGTGGTCCTGGAACGAGTTTTCCACCCGAAAGCTTTGCTGGGTATTTTGCAAGAGGCTCGAGCGGCAACGAAATAAGGGTTTTACCGACTGACAACATGGCGGCTGGCGATGGAGATGACTCGCTTTATCCGATTGCTGTACTGATAGATGAACTAAGAAATGAAGATGTTCAGGTACACAAACAATCTCTGTTCATTTCTAGATGATTTGGTCTTTTTATGAAGTCTTTATCGAAGTGTTTAGGGCTTTGCTGTGCCCGGGATTCCAGACTTCGAGGAGCTAACTTCGTGCTTATCTGACTTTTCGTAAACATTTTGTAGCTGCGGCTAAATTCCATCAAGAAACTTTCGACCATTGCCTTGGCTTTGGGTGTGGAAAGAACAAGGAGTGAACTGATACCTTTTCTAACAGGTAAAATCCAGGTAGTTTCCCTTAAATGATTATAATGTCCTAGAATTCTTGGAAGTGGATCATGAATTAAGTTGTCTCGGAACTTTTGACAAGATTCTTATTTTCGTTATTGGTGAAAATATGTACGTCGATATGTGACCTTTTATAAAATGTGTTGTTGTAGGCTTATAAGATATATAGCTTGTTTCTTCCCATAGAAATTCGTGGCCGTGGACTGACGATGTTCAGTTATTCAGTTCGTACATGTAGAACATAATCTAAGTTTATAAGCATAAGAAACTCGAAATTGTGATAGTCTTGTTCACCGGAAAGGAGCACAGCTCGAAAGTCAAAACTGGAAATGGAGCTGAATTAGAAGGAATTTTAAGTTTGCATAGTGGTGTAGCCTTGCTTGTAAATTTGGCAGGTCGGATCATATAATTCATATAATTTCTTTTTTATTATTTTTTATGATAGAAATTTTATATGTCAACTGACTTTGCTTTGACTTTGCTTTCTTGTTTCATTGAAATGTAAATTGTCTTTTCGATCTGTATGGAATTATTTTGTGATTGGTTTTGATGTAAGTGAGTTTTCTGTCATAAGCGAATGGCAGTCATGATTTGAATGAGCATCTCAGTTGATGTTAATTGCCAGGTCCAAACTCACATCTGGGGACAAAGGTATATAGGTAACAAGATGTGGGCTGTGAAAATACCCTTCCTCCCCCTCCCCATCATCCATTTCATGGGCATTTTATGCACGAATATGACAATCCCTGATAAATGATAAATGTAGATAATTCCTGTCTTATATTCTACCTGGCAGTGATTAAATAATGTCAGTCAGTAGGCATAACAATAATTGAGTTGGAAAAAGAGCTGTTTTAGTGATGTTACTTTTTGCACTACAGTAGATGTTGTCTAAAATGGAAAAAATCTTGACAGTCTATTTAAGTTATTCATGGAGGCTGAAGTGACCCTTTTCAAATTGGTTGACTTTTAAGCACCTTTAAGTTTGTCACAAGATGAGTTTGTTTACAAATTTTCAGTTCAAGGGAATTTGTATTTAGCGAGATATAAGCAACTGAAGTTCCATCTCCAAGGAAAATTTTGCGGGAAAATTACCAAAGCAGACTGCTAAAAAATGTAATTGTGGTTTACGAAAACATCCCCTACGGTGCACGAATTTGACATTTTGTGATCTCGAGTTTCCATTGCAAAATTATCACAAGTCACAGACTCTTTGCTTAATGCACCTTATTCACATTAGTTTAAGTGGAATATTACAAGTTACCTTTCTTGCATGAAATACAACAGTATTTCGGCGGTAGAAGTGTACTGAAATATATTCTACGTCTACAAAGACAGAGCAACGCAAGTTTTGTGCGTGACATTGAATAGACTGCGAGTAGTCTCTAATTTTGGCGATGGTGATTGTGGGGCGGGCGAAATACACACACGTGTGCGCACGAAATTTCGAGAAGACGCGACGCGAGGGGAGCGCCAAAAATTAGAGACTACAGACTTAGCCAGGGAGTTTGACCTTTCACGGCCGAGTGATTTTGAGGTGTAAATTTCATATCGTCTTTCAAGCCAATTAAGGGCAACCAATGGGATTCCTTCTCTTGGCTCCCATCATCTGTTCCTATTATCGATAACTGTGAAGGATGTTATCGAAAAGAAAACACTACGCATTGTTTATTTTGATTCGACCAGGCTCGACTGGATGGGCCGCGATCTCGAGAGAGAAAAAATTACAGCCTCTCATCTCGAAGAAGAAAAGAACATTGAGTTTGGAATTTTGGTCGTCATTAATTTTTTAGTGCCGAGAAGTGGCCCTGTCAGATATCAAGAGTCCGTCAAACACTCTTAACGGACTTAGCAGTCACCGAGGTCATTTTCTTCGCCTCCAAAACTCCCATCCAAAAAAAATCAACGTCGAAGACGCGGCAAAACTTTTTTTTACTTTCACCCAAAGTTTGAGAACTATACGAACGAAAATAAAATGCTGATGGCTAGAGACGCGGAAAACCTCCTTCAACTTTCACCTAAAGTTTTATTTCAATGCAGAGCAAAACGAAGCAGCCACGGAGCCGCGAGACTGAGTTTTGTGCTTCATCCGTGCAGACAATACTTTGTTCCGGTCGATCGGTCATGTATTGATGTCAAAATTTAAATGAAATCTCAACTCACAGTAAACGAGCCTACTGTGGTTTTAACAGCTCTTGGAATGGCTTGGACAAACAATCTTCAGCCGAACCGAATATAATTTTGAACTTTCCTTCCCCGACACCTTTTAAACAACCCTCGCTATTTGTCCAGGCAGCTCATAATCTGTCTGCCATCTCAGTAAACTGAAACGGAGTCGATGATGTTATCATGAGTGTTGACAGCGGCTTGTGTACCATTGCCAGATTGTTGACAGGTATCCAAGAAAGAGCCAATCATAGTTTTGTGCTTGGAATGTATGCACTTAATTCTAACTCCCTGGCTAAGTCTGTAGTCTCTAATTTTTGGCGCTCCCCTCACGTCACGTCTCCTCAAAATTTCGCGGGCACGTGTACTTCACCCGCCCCACAAGCGATCGCCAAAATTAGAGACTACTCGCAGTCTAGACATTGAAATACTACAGTGTTCTCCTTATCAGGCGGTAACTGGTAAAATTTACCACTCTTAGCACCATTTGTTACCGATTAGCCGGAACCACAATTAGAAACATCCAACAGTTTGGGATCGTGAAAGATTTATTATCGGATTGAATTATGAAAAGATTTATGTCAGTCGTACCACATACTACGTAACTTTTCTAATTGCCCATGCGTTTGTACAATATTAGACGAAGCCTTATCATCTCGGTATTTCTAAGTTCGCTAGATAATGGTTTCGTCTTCTCTAAGTTTCTCCACACGTTTCTACCTCAGTAAGATGTTAGTCATATCTTTTTAACATTTCTCCGTATGCTAGTACTTTCCTAGGGTATAAGTCTTCTCGACATTTTCCGTGCGATAGTATGTTCATTAGTGTTGTAAGGTCTTATCTTCTCGACTGTCGACAATTCTCTGTATGTTAGAATATTCAAGAAATATTATTGTTATCTTCTCGACGTTTGTCCGTGTGCTAGTGTATTCGTAATTAAAATTTTGTTAGTTGTATCTCCTTAAGATAGTGTTATCTTCATGACGTCTATATCCGTACGCTGGTTTGTTCGTAAGGTCCTCTTAGTACTGTCTTCTCCTTGACGTTCTTCATCTATGCCTTTGTAAGGAGTTCAATGTATGCCTTAATCTTTTAGGCGTATCTCCGTACATTTTTCAGGTTGCTGTAAGCTTTTACTTTTCGACATTTATCTGTACGTTAATATGTTCCTTGTAACAGGAATCGCAAACGTCAACCGTTTAGAAGGGTTTTCGAGACGTGTGAGCCTAGTGTCAAGCCGGCAACATTACGGGTCGCATGACGACAATTCCACTCCAGGGCAGAAAAAGATTCTCAACAGGGCTGCTTTACTGGTCTAAAAAACTGACTTACCTGTTACCCTGAAAACTAGGGAGAACACTGAATACTAGCCCTCGCTCAGAGTTATCGAAGATAACTTGTCAATACAGTTCACTGGAATCGCAATCTTGTCCTTTGCAAAATACAACACAGTATTTAAAAATATCTGTGGAAGTTTTATTTTATCATAAAGAGCAGAGATTCTTTGGTACTTCATGGAATAACACTGATATTTGCGGCACGAACAAATAATTCTGTCAACGTCACGCTCCATGAGATCGGTTGCCATGGAAAGGTGTCATTGTTTATGCTGCCGCTTCTGATTGGTTTCACGGGAAAAATAGCCCACCTTAAAAGTAAAGAGGGACCAAAAAAGGGCACTATTTTGCATTTTTCCACTGGAAAACATGACTGAAGGGCTCAACAACGTGGCTGCCGTGGAAAACAGTTCGAAGGAAAGCTGTAGACCAATTTTCTTTCAATTCCAGCATGATTTTGGGCTAAAAAATATGAGTTTCATCAAAAAGTGGGGATTTGTATATTACAATATTTTTTCTTTGATTCATTGGATGGACTTGAAACTTGCAGGACATAAACTAGATACATGTACGATGTTTTCTTTGGCAGTACATCAAATGTTGTTAAATATCAGTCCCGCAATGACTTCAAGAATTCTATAAATGGGCGAAATTGAATTTTGCAGCATAACATTTTTCAATTTGCCTTTTCTGTGATGTACTGCCACAAGATTTAAGGTTTCGGTTACATACATAGATTGGAAAAAGCCTTTTGAAGTTGAATGAATTCTCTTTGAGTTATATTAAAAAACTGGAGAACCAAGAATATTTTGACCACACCCAAAAGTATCAGATTACAGGAATTCTCTACATTCAGAATAAAACTATGTTTTAATGAATCTACACATAATGTTGTACTGTCTGTGTTAATATGACCAAGTTTAAACAAATATTTCTACAGAATTGGGACATAAAAATAAGTGGCAAAAATGTCCAAATTAGCCTCCAGGAATACCTTAACATACATCAAACAATTAGTTGATCGTGCAATATGTTGACCACGACAACTTTTTACTTTAACTTGTTAGGAATGAACTTAAACTCATGGCTACTCAAGAAAAAAACCAGTGAGACATTTTCCATGAAATTTAGCAAATGAAGTGGTGATTTATCTTGAGCGACCACAAAAACACATTAGTCACTTGGTGTGCTAGTTCGTTGGAACACCTTGATTCAAGGCATGGCCAACAATAGGCTGGTATTTAAAAAATGTGTTTCCCTTGTTCTGCAGATATTAGACAAGCTATTACAGTATTTTGCAAGCCATTTTTTGTTGTTGTTGTTGTTGTTTTTTTGGTGTATTGCAGTTTTTGGTACCCCCACAGTATGATTTCTTAAAATCACAGAGTAAAACCAATTTTTATTCACTTCTTTTAAAAGGATGTATGGGAGGGACAGTTATCACAATTACATGTCATGTAGATACATTGTTTTAAGGTTTTTAACACAAAGGTTCCTAATCAATGGATTGATTTGTTTTCAGATACCATTTATGATGAAGATGAAGTTCTGTTAGCTCTTGCAGAGCAGGTATGAACTGCTATTTACAAGTTGCCTTTTGGTGTTCTGTGACAACTAAGCCCAGTGGTTAGACTGTCCTACGAATTAATTTTGTTTTCTTGAAATTGTACTAGTGCTCGTCAAAACTTAGTTTGTGCAGACACATTGCAGGCCTGTGTCTGCCTCTTCATCAGCATTGTTTAATGTTCTTTTCTGCTTGTTAGGGGTTTTGTGAGTAAAGAATCTTTAGGCAATTTCCTTAATGGTGGTGAGGTGATGGGTATAAAGAATCAGATAACACTGGTCTCATTTATGTTAATTGTTGTTGTCTTTTCTCTGGGGTCAGTCACGTTGAATAGTGGTAATTTATATGCCATTGACTTTAACAAGGTCTGGAAGTTCTGATCATAGACGGAGAAAATTGCTTGTTTCTTGGAGTTTTCTTGATTCCAGACCTCTCAATATCAACTGCTTCAAAAATTTTTATCGGAAATTTCTGCTGATTAACTAAAGAAATGAAACATGGCTATTATTAAGGGCTGAACCAGAAACATGTGTTATAAAGAGTATCCTTGATGGGAGCTAGACTTAATAGGTGAATTTGCCTAACAAAGCAACAAGTGACTCAAACTTATTGAAAGCCCAGGTATGACAACCCCGCATGTCTATGTATTATTTTAAAGCAAAGGCTCCCTGTGCTGGTGTGAAGTTATTTGAATATCGTGTAATGCAGTCCTTACTTTGAACTGTGACTAGACTTGGGCACATTGTGCTGGCAGAATTTCATGTTAAATAGGGCTTAAAGAGCACAAAAATACAAAGGCTGATGTTGAACAAAGTAATTTTAAGTATATAAGCATCAATGCCTAAGAATGAGGAAAAGGGGGAAAGAAAGGGATCCAAACAAAATGAACACTCCACTGGCAGTAAAAGCTGCTGATGGAATTACCAAACAGAGTGATGTAAGGAGCAGAGATGGTGAAGCTGGTTGGAAAGAAAGGGATAATGAGTTGTTGATGTATTGCTTTGGCTCCTAGAAAGTCAGCAAAACTTATTTTTTCAAAGTTAAATGGGATGGCAAGGATGTACCTACCAGAACTGGAGAATAATTAGAACAAACTACAGTCAACCCTCACTATCTTGAACCCTGGCTCTGAAACTGAATCCTGTTTCTCTTGAATTTGCTCACTATGTGTATACTTCTTCATATACTATTGCTTTTCTACAAACTCATTATTTCAAATTCTCTAAAATTCTTACAAAGTCTTATTACCCTTGGCTTAATAAATTAACACTCTTTCTCAAATTACGGCAGGGTTGCCACAGGTCAAGAACAAAAATTAGAGTTCTTTAAACACAAAGCTTTTTTATGTTGAAAAACTGAAGTAACAGTCTCGAAATAGAAATGCTCCACAAAGTTTTTTTGTTTCAAGTATTCCCTTTGGTTTATGTAGAATTACCGTATCCGCACATGCATAGGCCGCACTTATGTATAGGCTGCACCCTGATTTTTGGGGATATTTTCCGGAAAAAAAGCAATCTGGTGATTTCCCAATAAGGAAGGAAAAAATTATTTAAAGTCTGCTACACACTATACATTGTTTAAGTGTTTAAGAAATCACAAATGTAACCAAATTGACAGGCCTGCAAATTTGATGTCTTAAGTTTTTTATCGAAAACATTGTCAAAAACACCTACATCTCAGAACACTATCAAAAGTGAAAACTTTTTTTACCTGAGTCATTCTTCTTCAATTTGTAATCCACGTAGACTAACATTTTGTTTTCATTCCTTTCATACAGAGTAATTATCGTGCCGAGTAAATGCTACGTGACCGAGAACGTGAGCCAAAGTAGCTTAGTAGCCTTACCACGTAATAAATGAGAGAAACTGGGAATGAGCAAGAAAAAATGGCATGGGGAGGGGAGAAGAAATAAAAATAACACAAACGAAGAATGACAATTGATATCAAAAATAGTTTAATGTTTTGAATAAAAAATATTTTCTTACATTCAAGTAAAGGAATAATTTACTTTAGAAAACCTTAGTTAATTACTGGTACACTTCAGTCATGGAAGGCTATCGAACACTGCGATTGTTTCTATTTACAAAATTATATCTTAGTTCTTGGTGGGAATACTACAATGTTCAGTTCAGTTCAATGTTCAGTTCAGCGTAATGTGCCTTAGAATCCCTCAAAGTCATTTTCATGATTGCTGTCCCCAAATAACTCCCTGTAGGTAGCCCCCATCGATCTCTGCTGCAGCTAGTTTGTTATTATCAGCATAGAGCAGCTCTCCGTCGTCCTCGGGCAGTTGTTCGTTGTCTTAGGCGTCGTCTTCATCTTCCCACAAGATGTCGTCTTCAGTTCCGTCCATGGCGTTCGTTATGCTGCATTTCAGGAATGACTTTCTGATCAGTTGCTGAGGGGCAGACGTCAAGGGGCGGCAGCATACTGGTCATTCCTCCAGGGATAATGGGAGGCACAGTGTTCAGGCGGGCTAGCGTGTTCTTTACAGGCTTCGTCAAGCAGTGTTCTCACCAGGATTTTGCCTTGAGGAGTCGCAGGGCCCCCTCTGCTGAAAAATAGGGGCCCTGTAAGAGTATTAGAGGGACAAAGTTACTCGCGGTCCTTAACGGACGTGGAAAAAATCTTTCGTGATTTCTCAGCCTTCCATTTCATCAAAGCACGTTCAAATTGAAACTCTTGCAAAGGTGGCCCTTCTGCTGAAATTACCATGAGTGTGTCCAACCTCTCTGATAGGAGCCTATTTCTCTGACAGTTTTTCAGGTTGTTTTGAAGGCTAAAACCCCTTTCACAGTCTGCAGTATGAATGGGCAAAGTCAATGCCACAGCAGCAAGTTTAAGAAGATTAGGAAATGAATCCTTGTGAAACTTGTAAATGATGCTCCAAAGAGTTCCCATGTTGTCACGGGGATATTTCTCTTGAAGAATTAGGTGCTTGACAAGTGACCATTCACGCCTTGCTGCTTCAGAATCAAGAAACCTTCCCTCACCATCAGCAGGATTCCTATCAAAATGGGTTAGCAAGACCTCCAGTTCTTGATTTCCCCAGGTCTGGAGATCGCTGCTTGGTACAAATGATAAAGGCCTCATTGCCAGCACACTACAAGCAGTTATGATGTCTTGAGTTTCCTTTGGGAAGCGTTTGTTCAAGTTATTTATCAGTTTAACAAGAAATTCCTCTTTGATTTTTTGGAATCTTTCCCTTGATTGTGAGCCTGCTGACAGCTTGTGAGATTTGAACTGGCAGGTCGGAGGACTCTCACTGCTGAACTTGACCTCATCTTCAAATTTTTTAAGAAAGGAAGGTTTTGCTGGGCTTGTTTGGTTCAGCTTATACCTAGTCAGTTCATTCACACATGTTGCGATAGCAGGAGGTACAATGCTGCAGTCAAGGTCCTTCTTCTGAAAAATGAGTGTCAGTTCCATAACATGTGGTAGGACATCCATGAACATGTGGATAGTTGCCACAAAGTCAAATTGGGTTAGTTTCTTGATGTAACCTTTCAGTTTCCCATCTTTGTCTTGCTTGTTTTCCACTTCCTGTTCAAAGTAGGTAACAAGAGAGTCCCAAGTCAGGTACAGGGTTTCCAATGCCTTGTAGAAGGACAACCACCTCACTTGATGAATTTCTTTATACTTTAACTGAGGCTCATTTAAGACTTCTTGTACAGCCTTTAACTTCTCAGTTCTCAAGGCAGATTTCTTGAAGTGGTAAAACATACTTGTAAGCATTTCTTGAAACTCTTTTAAGAACTTGACTTTCTCTGCAGCTTGAGAAACACAAAGTTGCAGTTTGTGTGCAATGCAATGTACACTTATTATATTTGGGTTTAGTCTCTTTAACTTTCCTGCCACTCCTTCCTTGTTGCTAGACATAGCAGAGGCACCATCACTTCCAAAACCAGTAACCTTGCTGATGGGTATTTTCCTTTCTTTCAGTGCTTTTAGAATAGCCTCTGTTACAGTTGCTGCCTTGCCATCCAATACATGAACATTGGTCAGGAAATGAGTAACTGGTTTGAAATCAGTTAAACTGATAAGTCTCATATACACCACAAGCATTTGAGTAACACTTATGTCAGTGCTTTCATCAGCCAGAATGCTGATGCAGCTTGACTGCTCTGCTTCTTTGTCAATGTCTTCTCTTATAACCTGAGCAATTGAATCTTGCAACTCGTTAGCAATACCATCAGTACGATATGTGGCATTAGCACCGCAGTGCAGTTCTTGAACATTTGGGCAGTCCAAAATTTCTAGAAATGACAACAAACTCGAGTACTTGTGTGTAGAAATACCTTCTTTGGCAAGCCAGTATATGCTCTTGAGGGCAACTTCGACTCCTTTTTCTTTCGCTTTTACAGAAGACTCGATGGCCTTCGTAAAACTGCTTTCCATCGACTTGCCTACTAATGCAGCCTGGTGATCAGAACTTGCAGCATGTCTACTCAAAGTGCTTGTTCGAAAATTTGAATTTCCCTGGGTAAATGCATTTGACTTCCTTGCCTGAATACAAATCTTGCATGTCATTATTTTCTTATCGGCATCATAGGCTAGCCATGTGTATTTCGACTGCCATGCACTCTGGAACACACGTTCTTTCTTCGATGGAACAGCTCCTTGATCTTTATTTGCTACGTTTTCCTCTTCGTCATCTTCACCAGAATTTCCATCATCTTGTACTCTTTCCTCAAGCCTGGGTACTTTAGGACGAAAGAAGCAATCTAATTTTCGCTGTGCCATGGTGTAATCAGCTGTTGTTCGTCAACAAAAACCACGCGGTACGAATAATCTGAGCCCGCACTCCAAAAGGTCTGTTACATGAGGTACCTACCTGATCCAACATGGCGGACAAGATGTTTACGATTTGATAACGATGCTTACGCAAACCTTCACCACGTACGTGTGACCAACGAGGGTAAAGGCAATAAAATTAAAGGCTTTAAATCTTTCGATAAATGTTTTTATTCATTTGAACAAGCAAAATGCTGGGGTGTTCGATTGACCATTAAACTACTCATAAACATTCAAAAGTCCGTTTGACTCGAAGCTTGCTCCTGCGCCCTAACGGGCGCATCTTCTTGGCTTTTGGTGCGCCATCTCAATTTTTTTTGCGGGAATCCCGCAAGGCCGCGGCCTGGTGAGAACACTGGTCAAGTGGCCTCTAAGTGAATCCCATACAAAGATAGACTTTTGCTTCATCAGCCCTCCAACGTTAGACCAAAGAGAGTTTAGCCAGTCTTTAACAAGGGCTTCGTCCATCCAACCTTTTTCGTGGCATCTTACCAGCACACTGTTAGGAAATTTAACGTTCTTTGGCAGAGTCTTTCTCTTGAAAACCACGTACAGAGGAAGTTTTGATCCATCTCCTCTGCATGCCAGCATCACCGTGAAGTGGTCTTTCTCATGTCCTGTGGTCATGATCGGCACAGTCTTGATCCCAGAAGCTGAAACTGTTGTATTTGACGCAATGTGTTGTGGTGTCTGATCGGCATTTCCGATCGTGCTCAGATCAAAGTCATATCATTGACGCATCGTTAAAATGGACCGCTGGAAGTTGACTAGCTTGTCATCAAAATCTTCTGGCAGTTTCTGGGCGACTGTGGTCATTCAACGACTGGAAAAGCTTTGTGGGCAAGGAACTTGTAACACCAGCTCTGAGATGCCTTGAACTTGTCACCCGTTATTCCCTTGTCACGGGCAAGAGCCTTAGCTTTCAGGCAAATGGCGTTTGTAAATACAGCAACTCCTTCCTGTCTCTTTGATGTAATCCAGGCAGCAAGGTCTTGTTCAAGTTCCAGGAACTGAACACTTTTTCCTTGCTTGGCACGTTTGCTTCGTGGCATTTGTTTGATGTTTTCTTTCTGCGACCTTCACCTGTGTACACACTTTTCATCCACTGAGAAATTTCTCCCAGCAGCACGATTCCCATTTTGTTCTGCAAACAGCACGACTTTCAACTTAAAGGCAGCTGTGTAAGAAGCGCGAAGCGACCCTTTTTCAGCCATTTGTGGTAACTATCTAGTAGTGATTGATCAATGATCTGGTTGAATTAAGTGTTTGGGAAATGCAATTTATACACAACCTCGGATCAAGATAACGATTTAGAACAAAGAAAATAACTGGACCTGGAAAGTGGACCTCTCAGAAATCATGCAAAAGCACACACACGGCACGCACGCGTGCACATGAGTGCTAAGGTTACTAAATAAATCCAACATGGCGGTGAATTCATTGCGAACTTGCGTAGACGTTTGCGCACAATTTTAAGGAATTCAAAGCTTCTCGTGAAAATATATGTTTGAGAAACAAGAACTGAGACTACTTGCTACTAAAGGGAAGATTGATCTTGTGTTGAAAGCAAACAAGGACTTGTATATTTCATTCGCGAGTAAGGGCATGACACAAAGCCATTCATACACAGTGGACAGCATTACTGGTGGCACAGAATAAACTTGTAAGTTCCTGTATTTTAGAAACAACAGTGAAATAAAAAGTCGTAAATAAACATAGTTCTTTAATAGAAGAAAGCATAAACAAATTTATTGCGGATTGCAAGCGCACTCAACAGATAAGACCATGTGAAAGCACAATCGATTGTTATTGTGTTGTAGCTTCGGTAATTCTTGACTTTCTTAGGTCTTACACATGATGAATTTCACAGAAGCGTGGGGGGAATGTTGAATTTTGCTTACGGACATTCAAGTTATCCTGTGTATAGGCCGCACCCCCATTTTGCAAAAATATTTTTGGAAAAACAAGTGCGGCCTATACACATGCGAATACGGTAGAAACTTTAATTTGAAAAGAAAATCTTTCAGCCGTTTGCTTTTTTCACAACCTTGAAAAGATAAACAGAAATTTGTACATAAATCCTGACAATCAAATTTTGCATTTGACTTCCCCAGATGATTGCACCGGCCACCACAAAAGTCAATGAAAATAAATAACAGTGAATTGTGATAGCAATCCTGGACATTTTATTTGTATTGTGGCGGAGCCTGCGCACATAGCGCGCCAGCAGAGCACCATTGCTAAGCAAATTTGGTGACCTGTTGATGCGAGAAATTTTGCTTGTGACGTCAGCGTACACTCACTGCCCGTACAGACTCTGGGGGAGGGGGAGGAGAGTCCCAAGGCAACTCAACGGGGGCGGTAGAGAATGCCATCTTTTCTTGGCGGGAAATCGCGGGGTGCTTTTGGGCAACCAGCGTTTTTCTTGGCGGGAAATCTCATGACCACTGTAAGAGGTTTTTAAAAAGCTTAGCTTGGTTAGCAAAACAATTCCAGTCGACAGAAGTGAAGTTTAGAACTTGAGAAAAAAATGTCAAATATCCATAAATGAAAAGAAAAAGTTTAAAAGAATACCCAGTTGTCTTTTTGGTGGAAGGCAAAAAGTTCAAGTTACTAAATTTGCCTTCGAGGACTTCATCTTTGTTGTTGGTTCTGCTGCGAACTTGGTCAGCACAACACTTGAGTTCGCAGCAGCCTTGACGCCAAATATAGCAGAGCTAGTGCCTTTCTATCGACAACCATGGTTTTTGCAGCAGTCCAATCACATTTTCCCAGGAAAAACACCACCATGTTCATGTCGATAGGCATCTTGTCACAGTAAAAGAAGTAAGTCATGGCCTAGTGGAATCATGCCGGCCTGCGATGCTGGTGAGCCAGGTTTGATACTCAGCGGGGACATGAAATTTTTTTTTAACAACTTGAATGAGAGTATTTTCACAAATTAATGGAGCCCCGCTTTTAGGCTTCACTAAATCTGTTATGCATTTTGTTGTTTCTAGATGTTATTTGCCCCATTTTGCCAAATGTCCAATCATGACAAACGTCGATAATTATTTCTGGCCATCGCAAGGTCTGGGAGTTCACAGTCTAATGGTATATAGCTATTTGTCAAAATTGAGGCCTTCCAATGGGGTTAGCCTTGTCGCTTTGTCGCGTCTTTCTCAGGAACGATGTCATTGAACTAACGGTTGTAAATGTCGCTGTCGTTTTTGTAGCATGTGCAAATGTCGCTGTCGCCTCATAAATTCTCTAAAATAATGGAATTGCTGGTTATGCCATAGTCACTGCCCTCCTTTGCCATTTAAATGAGTTTTTTTTTTTTGAAGTTCTTGGCACATCTCGGCAGATCGTCAAGAAGGGCATTGAAACATGCATTAATTTTTTAGTGTCCAATATCACATGATCGTGAAGAGGAAATGTTAAATTATTGGCCACCAGTTCCTTCTGTTTACCCCCAAATTACACAAATCAATATTATAGGTACTAGTTAAGTAAAGAGTACTGTACAAAGTTTGCCTCACCGTGAGGCCTGAAGTCACTTGGCATGTAGATCGTGAATATTCTTAAATGTCTTCATCAACAGGCAATGCAATCTGGAAGAGTGCTTGGTGCGAAAAAAAACTTGGACTTGAAGTGAAATCATTATGTAAATCATTCTGAAATCATTCTGTAAATTATTTTACGGTGACATTGGCACCCCAAAATAAGATTATCATTCAGTTTATAATAAAAATGAACACGCCTCCACATCTTTACCCTTTGGAGTAACAAACACTCAAAATCTTTGTCTTTTATGACTCTCCAAAGACAATCAATTTCCAAATCCCATCTTTTGGGACGACAGAATAATTGACGATAAAATTAATGTTCTTCTAACACTTAGAAACTCTTAAAACACAAGACCCTACAGAGTGTAGAGACAGTGAGTTTGAAAGGAAGATTTCGCCAAGATATAAACACCCGCCAGAGGTGGGAGTATCTAGGGGGGTCTGGGGGCATGCTCCCTGTCCGGGAAATTTTAAAATTTTGTACTTCGGGAATGCGATTTTCAGCATTCTGAGGGGTGATTCAAAGTGGTTTAATTGCTCTAAATTCAAGTCAATTTTTCCACCAAAAACAACAACTATGCTGATAACGTAGATACTGGCCGAGATCCTGAAAATCGGTCAATTTGTTGCTGTGAGCGATTTAGGTAATTGACAGAACGTAAATGAAGTTTCACATTTGACAGATAAACAGAAAAAAATCTGATCATCTGCTCTCAGTCTTGACACAGCGCATCAAAAGTCACGGATTTACGGAACCCTCGAAGTCATGCTAGCCATTAAGGTGGAACTACAAGTCCTAATTTTGACTGGCTGCACTGAAGTACCAATTGAATCGAGTCTGACTATTGGCTTTTATTGGTAAAATACACAATTTCCTGATGTCGCTGTCTATCTATAGTGCTTATTGTGTCGCTGTTGTATTTTGCCAGCTCAGTTGAGTCACTTGTTGGTGTTCAGAAAGTCCCACAGCGCCAGTTTTCAGGGCCGTGTTGCGTCGCTTTTACCCCTTGAAAGACCTCAAAATCTGGAAAATTAATTCTTGCAAGTTAATTTTATCACATGAGTAAACCAGAAAAACTGAAGAAAAAGCTGTGTCTGCTGGTAGATATCATGTCATAGTACTCAAAAATAAGCCTGTTGATTTGTCAGTCAATGAGATTGTTTCTTTGGGATGCTTGATTGACATGCCGAGTTGGAGATCAGGGGAAAGCCAAGAAATTGTATTCTGAGTCAGGGAAAATTAGTATTGTAAAGAGAAGTAGGAAAATTGAAATTTTCATAGCACTGATTTCTTTGTATCAAAGGCTGAAAGAAACATTTCAGGTCAGTGTCATCTCTGCTGAATGAACAGTGCAAGCTGTGAGTGGGTGGAAAGGTCAGCTAGGGAAGGCTGGAGGCTGCAACTATCTGTGACTTGCATTTATTTGGTCAGGGAAATATAGCTTTTATCAGAAAAAAGTCAGGGACTCTCAGGGCTGCAAATAATTTTTCTTTCTTGAAAGGACAATATGTCCGACCAAGTCTCCATTTTGGTCGGACAAAACAGAAATGAGATTGGACGTTTTTTTAATTATTATTTTTAAGTAGAAGTCTTTTTGAAATAATTAATTTTATCATAATTTACTTATTATTTGGTGAAAAAAAAAAATGGTCCAGACATAATGTCCAACCAAAGTTAAGATTTTGTCGGACATAGGGCAATTTTAATTGGACATTGTCCGATGACCAACAGTTATTTGCAGCTCTGGACTTCTGAAACTGATCTCTGACAACCATGCATATAGCAAAGTAGCCATTTCCTGTACAGTGTGCCCAAGCCTACTTGATAGAGGACTTGTGCTTGGCTCAACATGATGCTTAATTTATTTGTGTCTGCTTTCTAGCTTGGCACATTCACTCCACTGGTTGGAGGACCAGAGTTTGTGCACTGCTTATTGGTAAGTTGTGTCAATCAGTCATCATAACTATGTAAAATGTTATGAGGTACTTTTGCTGTGCAATCATGTAACCATGGGGCACAAAGAAAAGGGCTCCTTGTGTTCTCTTTATGACATTTCAGTTGCAGAATATGCTGTGAACCTTATCATGGTACAAAGTTGTAGAACACATGCAGTGACATGTATCTAATGTTCTCTGTTTTCCTAGCATTGTAGAGACTGAATTACAAATGAGAATGAGCCTCAATTTTATGGGCTGTTATTTACTGCCTTGAATGTTTGAAACCGTTTGCTTATTTTTTATTTACTTTTTGTTGTTGTTGTTGATTTCAGCCTCCCTTGGAGAGTTTAGCAACAGTTGAAGAAACTGTTGTAAGAGATAAGGTATGATCCTCTACATTTTTGAACATTTAAAGTATGCAAAACCAGTAAAACGAGTTGAAAATTGTATATACTGAAGTTACTGCATGTACATGTATTCCAGAATAGCATTATGTTAACCTTGCAGGCAGTTGATTCTTTGAGAACAATTGCAGCGGAACATTCTTCCCAAGATTTGGAAAATCACTTTGTTCCCCTGGTAAAGAGGTTATCACAAGGTTTGTGTGAATTTTGTTGCTTAACATATACTCATTGAAAAATGGAAAAACAATAATTTAGAAATAGGATATAAAACTGCGATGTACACAAAATAATCCAGAATCAACCATATAAAGATGCCATAATAAGGCCAGGGAGAGCAGCATGTTACAGGGCTGTCATGAGTAGCTGTCAGCTGGCTATTGAGGCGGGCAAGTACAGTGATGATAGCTGGCTAAATGGTTCCATCGGAAAAGTTCCATCTTTCCTAACGTTTGTCGCTATAAAACGGCAATATTTTGAGCTTCTTGCACAAGAAATCAAATGTCGGCATTCCACCGCTGACCTCTACGCACAAATATATGCAAATATGCTAATTTCATCCCGCTGTTCTCTTCTCATTGGACAATTCGCAAAATAATGCGAACATCACAAAGTCTACTGTGTAGGGGTGTGACGTTTCATGTTTGAAGCGTGGCTATTTGCGTTGCTTACTGTGCACGGCTCCCTGACACAGTAGATTTTGTTTTGTCCATTTATTTAGCATATCTGCATATATTTGTGCGCAGAGGTTGGCAATCAAATACTGACATTTAGTTTCTTGTGCAAGGAGCTCAAAATATTGCTGTCTTACAGTGACAAACGTTGGGAAAAATGGAACTTTTTCTGGGTATAGTTGTTTCTTCACTATGGATTAATTATTCTGGTTTGAGGAAATTGTGAGTGGAAATGGCAAATATCAAGAAATATAGCTCATTTAGTAAACAGAGGTATGCTTGGTGTGGGTGAATTGTGTATCACCTTTCATAATTATAATACTCATTGGGAAGATAAATTAGAAAGACACTTATTCTCACTCAGAGAGCAAACTTTTGCCCCAGATAGCAAGTAAGTAGGATATAAACAAAGAAGTACCGTTAATTTCACAGAATTTTATTGATTTTCAGTCATAACTAAAGCTTTGGCTACCTGTGGTATAATTCCTCATTCTGTTAACATGCCCTGCTAAAAGAATATTTATTTATTTTGAATTTTGTTTAATTACTTGACCATAACAAAACTTCAGGGGTGTATTACCCATTGTCTAAAATAATTAATGTTCCCTGCTGACTTAACTTTCTTATACTGGTAATTTCTTTTGAATTACCTGACTTGGCGATAACAAAATTTTCCTGTGCCATCGAAACGAGAAATGGGCAGGATTCAAAATAGCAGCCGGCTGCCGGTGACAGCCGCCACCTTGGCCACCCTTGTCGGCGATTTTTCACCCAAGAATAGAACAAAATGACATCCCATCCCTTGATCGGCAAAATCAACGTCCCTGGAACGTCATAGTAAGCGTTTCATATCAGAAAGTAATGCAGCCATGAAACACTTTAAAAAAATTAAATTAAAAGTAAATGTGATAGGCAGGACACGGGGTAGCAGTGCCGCAGCAATTCAGTCATCTTTTAGGAACCGGGAAGTTTCATTCACGATTTCTTTGTTACTAGTGCGTCGTGGATCCTGTTCCACTTAGCACCTTGTCGCTTTTTTTGTGTGGTTTTGCCTTCTCGTCCAATTTAATTTGCTGGAGACTAAAGGAAATGCACATTTGTGCTGAAAATCAGTGTCACTGTTAAGTTGCGGCATTTATCATTTTCAAAGGCCTGATCTAATTTGTGAAACGCCAGCAAGCGACCCCGCCAATCTGCCGTCGACGAAAATTCCATGCTCAAGAGAAAAATCGAGCAGTTTAATAGAAACGTCGATAGTTAAACTTCAGGTCGACACGGAAAAGGGCACATCCCCAAGAGACTTGCGCTATGTCGCAAAAGCAAACATCATAAAGAGAGAAGCTGAGCGAAAATTCATAGGCGCACTGACCAAGTTTTATTATCGCCGCGTTGAATGCAGCAATGATAAGTTGCGAAGAGCAAAATCTGATAAATGTAGGTCAAAGAGAGACACATCAACCTCATTCCCAGGGTCTCTCTGACAAGGGAGGCAGAGAAGAGAGACCCTGAGAATGAGGTCACATGCTCAGTTAAACAGTAGTACAAAATTAATGTTCTACACTCTTCTTTCACTTGAGTGGAAAAGATACATCGATGACATATTCTCAATGTGCAATGTTAACTAAAAGGAGATAGAAGAGTTCATTGTCCTAGCAAACAGTCACCACCCGACCCAATTAAAATTACCGGGCTGAAATCTCAGACAAAGAAATAAACTTCCTGGATACCTCTCTTTTCAAAGGCGAAAGATTTAACAAGCAAGCAATCCTTGATATCTGCACACATTTCAAACCGACAGAAACTTTCCGCTACACTCACTTCTCTTCATGCCACCCACCAGGGGTTAGAAAAGGGATTATCAAAGGTGAAGCCCTACGTCATCTTAGACAAGCTCTTCAGTGAAATCTTTCATTGAGATTATCACCCAATTCAAAACATGCCTCTGTGCGAGAGACTACCCGAAAAGTCTAGAAGAAAGAATAACATCCGAAGTCAAATTCACTGAAAGGAAGTCGGCACTTACCACCATTTTCACTACTACGCGACTTTTCTTTTCAAAACACCTCTGAACACTTTGCAATACGCTTCCGTCAATCATACCTTATATGGGAAGTGTGTGATGTTACCACAATTGAATTGAGCAAAGGAATAAGGATGGCACCAAATTATCTCGTAAATTTGCGCTGGTGAGTCATATATTGACTAGTAAGAAGCTTTAGAGTCGTTGATTTTGCAAGAATACTTCACGTTTGGCAGATATTTGTAAAGAAATTTCGACATTTCTTCAGAATTACTGAAATACCCGCTCAGTGGATTATCCTATGCGGCCGATGGTAAGCGTGCATTTAATCTCGTGAATAAGTTAAACCGAAGTGTGAAGTAATAATTCTAGCTTTTCTGACCTGAAAATAGCAAACGACATGTTATTCACCACGAGCTTAAATCTGGCAGTATCCCGAGGTGTACGAGGATGAAATTCAGGAGTGGATAGAGTATGCAACGGGAAAACGAATCATGATTGGCGTGCGATCAACCGATTTGTGAAGAAAATGGGTTTGACAAGAAGAAAGGTACGTATGACTTGTTGCATTTTTTTGGAAGGAACACTGCTAATTCTAATCAGCTATCACCTCCGGAATGAATTGAAAAAACAAAATAATGTATAAGCTTATAATGCGCTTGTAACGTTTGTTGTTCTACGTTTCGAGAATGTAAACATCTAACGCTGTGACATGATAGGGAAATTGTTATTTCTACAAGCGGGAACGGGGAATCGAGGAAAATATTTAAGCTTACTTTCAAGTTTACTTCTTCGTTTTAACTCTTTAACTCAAGACAATTGCCAAAGAGCGTGATGAGGGAAACAGGACGATGTATTGTCGTAGGATCGCTGAATTTCAACTGTTCTGGGTGAAATTTTGCGATGACCTACGACGATACATCGCCCTGTTTCGCTTATCACGTTCTTTGGTAATCACAGTGAACTATAACGAAGAAGTAAACATGAAACTGTTCTTAAATATTTTCTTTGATATTTCCCCGTTCCCGCTTTTATAAATAACGATTTTTCAAATTTTTCTTGCTATCATGTCACAGCGTTAACATTCACGTAGAACAATAAACGGGAAGCGCGTATGCTTTGTTTTTCATTCCATTCCTTGGGTGATAGGTGACTAGAATTAGCAGTGTTTCTTGCAAAAATAATCCAACAAGTCATACGTACGTTTCTTCAGCTTTCTTCTTTTCAAACCCTTTTTCTTCACGAATCGGTTGATCGCACGCCGATCATGATTCGTTTTCCCGTTGCATACTCTATCCACTCCTGAATTTCGCCTTCGTACACTTCGAGATTTTGCCAGATTATACTCGTGGTGAATAACATGTCGTGTGCTATTTTCAGGTCAGAAAAGCTTAAATTTTTACTTCACACTTCAGTTTAGCTTGTTCACGAGATTAAACGCAAGCTTACCATCCGCCACATAGGATAATCCACCGAGCGGGTATTTCAGTAATTCTGAAGAACTGTCGAAATTTCTTTACAAATATCTGCCAAACGTGAAGTATTCTTGCAACATCAACAACCCTAAAGCCTCTTACTAGTCAATATGAACACTCGCCAGCGCAAATTTACGGGATAATTTGGCGCCACCTTTATTCCTTCGAGCTCAATTCAATTGCGGTAACATCACACACTTCCCATATAAGGTATGATTGACGGAAGCGTATTGCAAAGTGCTCAGAAGTGTTTTGAAAAGAAAAGTTGCGTAGTAGTGTAAATGGTGGTAAACAAAGAGAGACAGTGCGGAAAAAAATCTGCCTTTCGTAACAATGTACCACCCAGCTCTGCCTAATTTAAAGAACCTCCTTATGAGCAAACGGCACTTAATTAAAAATCAACCATTGCTAAGAAATATACAAACACATTAGCACGAGCACATTAGCCGCATTGGCCTGTCAACACATTATTCCATAGTTTACTTGGGATAGGTGCTTGTTCATTCTTTTTGACAGCCGGCTAAAAATCAGCCTTGAGAAAAAAAGCCGTCAAATTCAGGCTGAAAGCTCTGATTTTATTTTGAACTCTGATGGGTGATGAGATAATCTTACTCTTGTCGGTGTACCGTCGACATTGTGTTCTGTTTCTATCTCGTATTCCTAGGTAAAATTCATTTCTAAATCACTAGAATTAAATCCACAAACTTCATCTTGGTGTTTGCTCTCAAGGATAATGTTTGAATTTTGGTCAAACTGTGACTTTGCCTTATGCATCATCTTCTGCAAAGAGAAGTGGTGATGATGACTTTGTTAGAATAAACTAGAAGGCTTCAATCAACAAATAAATTTCGCAAAAACACGGCTTAACACTAAGCGGTGTGGAATGCTTGGTTCTTGATTTTGACATCACAGCTACTGCTTACCCCACGTCCCTCTTGCTCAAACTTGAGCCAAAGTTTTGACAAATTCATTGGGGCACAGAAAATCAAGGATTAAACCAAATCGAAAAAATATGGGGAAATGCTCCAGAAAACAAGAGGTTCCATTTAAGAAAAAAAACAAAATTGAGGGTTAGTTGCACTTTAAAGAAGTACAGCTGATGTTGTGTTAAAGAAAAAGAACTGCAAGGCAAAGAGATTATTATTATTATGTTTGTGATCTTTGTAGGAGACTGGTTCACTTCAAGAACGTCAGCTTGTGGCCTTTTCGCTGTGGCATATCCTCGAGTTAATGCAAACCTAAAGGCAGAGCTAAGAGTGTAAGTACACAGCACCATACAGGAAAGCAATTTATACTCTTAAAGAAATATTTTTAAAAAAAGTGGTTAAGAGAAGAGGGCAGGAACAAGGCTCAATTTTAATGGGAGAATGTGAGCAAATTTGCCACCTGATTTTCCCTGTTTGCCCCAAAATATTCACTTGAGGGGCAAAAATAAAACAAGCATTTTTAAATTAGGGGCAAAACAAAAACAAGCATTTTTAAATTACAAATGTATAGAACAAAAACTATCAGAAGGACATATTTTTCTTGTTGGCACTCAACAGCTCAGCAATCAATAACTTAAAGTGTTTATTTGCCAGTCACCACATGTGGTAACAGTGGTTGTTGATACATTGTTTTCTTTTGATGCAGTAATTTTCGAAAATTGTGTGAAGACGACACTCCCATGGTTAGGAGAGCAGCTTCTGGGAAGCTTGGAGTGAGTATTTTGTAATACTTCATGTATGTAGTTGGGTTGGGTGAAAGGTAATATGTTCTAATGTGTAAACTCCCAGCACCAACTGTCCATCACAAATGTCAACACTTTGCAATCGTCGATGCATTTGCAAAAAGTCTATCACTTCAGTAAAATATTTCACCATTTTAAAATAGGGATTCTACTAGCAGAAAATTAACTGTCTGGTTTTACTTTCTGCTTTTTTCTGTATGCGAGTTTCAACAACTGTTGTGTTTGTTTTGTGTGACACATTTAAGGACGTTTGCGCAAAAATCTTCAGTCTACAATGCAGATTTTCTTCATACTTTTGCTACAGTCAGATAATGAGTTACCTTAGTCAGAAATGCCAAAAAATTGGGGGTCACCAACTTCATTTTTGAAACAAAGTGCATAAAAACTGCCCTAATTTTGACAAATCGGTCTTCATTACTTGTCACGGCCTCAGTGGTTGTTAGTTGAAAACTATTAAAAATGATTCACTCTAGACCCACTTTCTTGGTCAAATTTATTTGAGTCTGTCAAGTAAATAATTTAAACTAGTGTCATCCCATATCCTTTCAGTTAAACATAAGCTTTAGATTGGCTTTTGCCAACACCATGCAGCTAAAATAATAGTGGAATTCGATGATGCGTGGGCAGAAAAGTTAAAAAAAACTTCCTCAACACAGATTTTCTTCAATTTTTCATAAAACTTACTAGATAGTCGATAATTAAAGAAAGTGACTTACAAAAGAAAATCCGGGATCACCAAACATTTAAGAGAGTTTAACCAGTGCATAGATATTAACCCTTTTAGCCCTGATATAAAAATGCATATTCTCATTACTGTTCTCCATACATTTCTTATGGAACTAATAAGGAGAATTTGTCTAAATATCAAGACATTTTATCCTCAGTGATCACTTCCTTTATTCTAATCACTTGAATATTCAAACAAGTCGTGATCATGTAAAGAGAAATTTCATTTTCATCAGGGCTTAGGGCTTAAAGGGATAAAATGCCCACTAGTGCTATATATCTCTACATTTCTTCAACAGCGTGCACGCTCAATGCATGACATGGCATGACATCGCAACATGAATTGCGTGTGCAGTAAGGATGCACAGAAACAGCGCGAACGTCCTTAATATTAAGACAGGAAAAAAATTAAAATATTTTCACAGGGCTAAAAATTAACTTCAGTGCTTGGTTGCCACTCGGGCCAGTATCCCTGAATTCTTAGTGGCCCAGGCCAAACTAAAGTGGCCCTCAAATTTTCCCTACTAAAACAAAAAATTTTAAACCATTTTTACTTGAACAAACGCCTCACGGATGTTTCAGCCCGTGTTTTCTAGTAGGGTGTTCGACTGACATGCCAAAAGAAATTTGCTTGATCTTAAGATTGTACTGAAAGCTCACATTTGCCAGTGTACTGTCGAGAAATTGGTTAAATTGTTATAATAATTAAAGCCTTGTTTGGTCTGTGTTGGGAATCATTCATCTCGTTCTTCCTTGCCCTATAGATCAGAACCTATAGGTTCTGACTTGGTCCATAAACTCCCAAAGAAAAACTGGACTATTTTTTCCTAAAAGTCGGACAAAACGATCTTCTCAACGTCTATGAACTACAGTATCACGATTCTCAGTTTCTTTCGAATGCTTTTGAATTCAGGTGAAAAGTAAGTCTATTATATCGAGCAGTGTTGAGTGATTTTGCCGATATTCGTGTTTGCCAATGTACCGCTTCTCTTGTCAATAAAATCAAAATGGCGTCTACATATCGGAGCGATCTAAAAACTCGATCACAAACGGTTTGAATTTTGCACTTTAGAACGAAACTTTTACTACAATTGATGAACTTAGAGTTGAGAAAAGAAAGAAAAGAAAAGGAAGGTACTCCAAGGAAAAACACTTTATTTTATTGTTATTGTTATTCTTTTCTTACTTCTCAAATCGTAGTCACCCTTCGGGCGATCAAACCTCAACTTTTAGTGGCCCTGGACACTTCTTAGTCGCCACGGGCGACTATGCAACTGCCAAGTTTTAACCCTGTTATCATTAAAATTAGGATATAATGTTGATTTTTAAATAACCTGACAATTTTATCTGCAAAATGGCAAATGGATTTGGAGGCGGCTATTAACAATTTTGTTCTTCATTGGTCAAAAATTTTGTGGCAACCTTGTTTGCTTAGCAAGATACAGCTGTATGGCATGTCTCACTGATGTCATAAATGGCTAATGGTCAGTTTTTTGCTCTGCGGTAACACAGCCAAATAGCATGAAAATCAGAATATTCTGCTCTCCAGAGACATGCAATCGTCTTGGAAATCTACAAGAATCCCAAATTCAATCTTTAAGATGGGATAAGGAGTATTTGTTTTAATTCATTGTGTTTCATTGGCTTGTGCAAGTTAAAAATCAGAAGTGTCGTGAATGTTGAATTGGCTGAGTGACAAGCACAGTTTATGAGCCAGGTGTGTTTTTGGCAGCCTGGCCAGTAAATGTACTGGCCAGTAAATGTACTGGCCAGTGTGTCTGCATTAAGCAGATGTCCATGGTTACACAAGTACACTTGCTCTTCCTAGCTCTGCTGAGAACACTGGAGTTTAATTCCTCAATGCGAGTCTTACATGTACACATGACCTTTACATTGATCAGATGTTCTATTACTGCTAAGCTATGCTGTTTCTTTTCAAAACCAATTTGTATGTTGTCATTTTAGGAATTTGCGAAATGTGTGGAGCTTGAGTTTGTCAAATCGGACCTTGTTCCATTGTTCAATAACCTAGCGACTGATGAGCAGGACTCAGTGCGGCTACTTGCTGTTGAAGGTTGTTCAAATATCGCATCAATCCTGTCAGATGAGGATAAATTAACTCTCCTTATGCCTACAGTTAGAGCTGCAGCACAGGTAAGGTAGTGTGTGTATTTTAAGTCAAATAATTATTTTTACAATTTTTTGTATTTAATTTCTTCTTGTTTGTGCCTGACTTTGTAGACTGTAACAGTGGACTGTAAGGGTAGTTTGTATTTTTTAAGGTAGGTAAATGGCCTGAGGTGTGAAAAATTTCACCTCAAACATCAATTTGTTTGAAGCTCAAATTAAGTTGTTTGAGTCTGACATGTTTTATTTCAGCCAGTTTTCTTAAATTTGAGCAATTTCTGTCCAAATCTATCTTGCTAGAGTCAGTCCTACTACCTTAAATGTCCAGTCAAAATACTGCTTTGGAAGAACATGTCTTTTACCCACTGAAGTCTAGCATTCCAATAACCTTGGTTTGATCTCTCTTAGGACAAATCATGGAGAGTGCGTTACATGGTAGCTGACAAATTCACAGAGGTAACTAACTCCATTCAAACTATACAATGTATTTGTTGGTATTCAAGTAAGCTTTTGTTATTGCATAAGCCCTTAGAGTGATGAACTTGTAATTGATCTTTAAAAATTATGTTACTAAAAACTGAAGAATTTGGTTTGTGAAAGTTAAGGTACTGATGGCAAAGAGGGAAAATAATGTTCTTATATTGTGAATGAAACTTCTGGTCCATTAAGGAGATTTCGTTTACTGAGCGTAGCAGATTGAGGCTCAGGTTGATATTTGTCTTCTCTAGTTGCAAAATGCTGTAGGATCAGAGATCACCAAGAATGACTTAGTGCCAGCATTTCAAGGTTTACTTAAAGACTGTGAGGCTGAAGTTAGAGCTGCTGCAGCAGCAAAGGTCAAAGGTAACAAGATATAATGTGAAGTTAATTAAATTATCTATCCCGGTTGTATTTCCATTGTTCAATGAGTTCTTGGAATGAAGCACACACTCGTTTTCATTGGCCAGCTGCCTCTGGGCTCGTTCTCCCTTCTTGATTTCGTAATTCTGACATTAAGGATACTTCAGGGAATCTCGACTGGCCCAGCCAAATAAGAATGGCAGGGTCGACCCAAATACAAATCTGTCCAACTTAATTGTTTCATACATCAAACTTTACATGTACCAAACCTAATAATTAGGATTGGCACCTGCTAAGTTTGACATTTTGCTGGTAGTGTCTGCAGCTTTTGTGGCTTCATGCCTTGCTGCAGATTCAGGGTTGTCCAGAACTTTTCAAGTAGCTGGCAAAAATTTCTAAGTAGCCGGATAGTGATTATCGAGTGCCAATGGCGATCCCTTCTAGGGGGTCTGGAGGTATGCCCCCCCAGGAAATTTTTACATTTTAAGTCCCCAGAAACTAGCCTGTGTACAGCCGACCGTCCTCCTCAGGCTACCAGAAACAGAATTTCCTTGATTCTGAGCACAAATTTCTCCAATAATGTCAGTTCCAAAAGTAATCGTAGCTTTTCAATTTTATTTGTGTAAACTCATGCCTTCAGTGGTTTTCTACATGTAATTCCCAGAACTCAGCGTAATGAACTAATAATCGTGTATCTCTGTGCCAACCAGATTATTTTTAAGCCAATAAACCGCAATGGGAAATAAGTTTCATTTTCATATATCTGCGCCAGTAAAGGAACAAATAATTTGTCTTGAAAAAAATCTATATCACATAAGTAGGCAGCACAAACGACCCAAGTAGCTGGTTAATTCTGCCGGCTGCCGGCTGTTAGACACAAGCCTGAGATTTGTCTATGGCATTGTGATACATTTTATGGATGTGGTTGTTAGCACATTGGACTTAAGATTTGATGGTCGGTGTCTTGTCTTTGTCTTCAACGCTCTCCACCCAGGTCTGTAAATGGGTAAGAGAGGCATAGTGCTTGGGGAAACCCTGCGATGGACTTGCATCCCTTCCATGGGAGGGTTGGCAATATTTTAAGTTAGTTTATTCTACAGCAACTGGATTGAGCTTCTTCCTGTAGGCAGCCTGTTGCTCCTTTGGGACTTTTTTTACTTTTATTATAATACATTTTGCATTATTTTTCATAGCATTTTTTCCAACATCATTGTGAGATTTCCTGTGAAAAAGAAGATAGAAAATGAAGTTGATAAGTGTGTGGAAAACAAGGCTCTATGTGGCAATTTAGATTGCAAGCTGTCGATTTCTATAATGTGATACACACATGTAGTTGATGAGGGGACAGCCTATTAAATAAACCGTCAATCACAAAATTGTACACACAAAAAACCGCAAGCAAAAACTGTCAATCAATAAATAAATTTAGCCAACAGATTCACATACTTGTATAAATGTCTAGTAATGTGACTGTGTTGAATGAGGTCTCCTTTTCTTCCAGAGTTTGCTGAAAAAGTTCCTGAAGATGTTCGTGAACAAGTTTTGATGACTAATATACTTCCTTGTGTCAAGGTATGTAACATTTTTCCTTAAGGTGTAGTAATTAAAGGGCACCTTGACCTGTTTTGGGACTTGTTTTGGGACAGTGCAATAAAAATATTTGAGCCAAGAGAAATAAAAGGCTTTAATTGGGATTTGGGTCAGTGGAATATCTTTCTGCTAACTAGCTGTTCAATCTTCCTCAAACTTTATGCAATATTGTTGGGCAAACAAACAAGCAAACAGAAAGCTATTTTACTGGCCCCCGATTTTGTTTTGTTTTGTTTTTGGTTTTTTATTCCATTATTTCATTTAAGTCCCCTAATATTTCAGTCTCGTGATATTTGTCATGTGCAGGTTATTAGTTTAAATTTACAATTTGTAATGTTTGAACAACTGTAGCACTGAACACATTTTCTGAGACAAATTTGAAAAGTGATTTTCTGGTTATGTTGAACGTGTGCTACAAAGTAATGGAAACTGATATTTTGTTAGGTTGGCAGCCAAGTCTTACTTGGCCTGTGCACTTCTTCACTTTCTGTATGACTAGTTTCATCATCTAAGATAGATGTGACAAACCCATAGACAGACTATCAAATAAATAAATAAACTGACAGCACTGACAACAACAGCTGACTATATCTGGATTCTAAGCCACATCAAAAGAGAGAGAAAAGAAAAGAAAAAAAAAACAAGAGAGTTTATGTAGACCCTGTAGTCATATGATGTAGGTAGTGTATTCTTTGTGCATGAAAACTAGTTTGCCTTTGGTTAGTGCACATGGAATGTGAAACTCTTGAATGGTTAAATAGTAACCAAGTTCTGCAACAAGGCGTATTAGACAGTGTTTGGTGATGTGCCGACTACTAAATTTATGTATTGTGCATTTGTCTTTGTAGGACTTGGTAATGGATCCTAACCAACATGTAAAATCAGCCTTAGCGTCAGTAATAATGGGACTTTCACCAATGTTAGGAAAGGATAAGTGAGTATCCTACTGACACTTAATCCAATTAAGATAATAAATGATTCTTTATTGTTGCACCTTGCTTACTAGGTGTGCTATGAACTTAAACAAGAAAAGTTACAGAAACTAAGTTGCACTGTGTAGGGTGTATTGCCACACCGTTGCAAAAACAGGTGGTTCTACATGCATTGCCTGACTTCAATGGCCCCCTTTTAATTCTTAAGTTATCATTATTTTAATTCAAGTTTCAAGGATAATTAAATTAAAAAGCATTACACCTAGTAAGCATTTAATTGAGACAGAGAAAAACTACTAATGAATCCCTTGTCAGTTGATTTTCATAGCTAATATGATGCTGAAAGTTTTGCTCAAACTTTCTTTGAATTCACATGGAGCTTTCTTCCATGTTTCTCTATATAGTAGGTAGGGTCTTAGACAGCCATGAGTTTGTCTGGGATTGTTCTATTGGTGGGACTTCATGCTCTCAAATGGACAATGCTGGGGTTATTACAGCGATTTGCTTCCAGAGTAATTAAGTATAAATGGCACATGCTTCTAATCAGCTGTTTCACAGTCCAGAGGGTTTGTCTTCAATGAACAGCCAGGGTGAATATTATTCTTAAAGCAAGAGTCTCAATTAGTCAAGGCAGTCTTTGATCACATTAACTATATAAAAATCAAAAATTGTGACAGAAACTCACAAAACACATCTCCTTGCTGAGGACTTGTATTCCCCAGCCATAGCTAGAGTGAAAGAAAATGAAACAGGCAGCTTTCGAGTCTTCCAGGTCACTGGAGTTATACCATGCTGATAAGTCCTAACAAGGATAAAACAGCTATCCATTTCTGCCACTACAGGCATAATTTGGCTGTGCACGTGCGTAAGGGTGTGGCCAAACTGGGGAGATGTCTTTGTGACTTCCCTCACATTTTTTGATTTTCGATAGATTTATTACCTACATAGTAACTAATACTTAGATGACACACAACTAATATCAGTTTTCCTTGCTGTATTTTTATAGCACCATTGAACACCTCCTTCCCCTGTTCCTCACTATGTTAAAAGATGAGGTAAGTTTCTCAACAAACTATTGTTGTTGCGTTACAAAATACTGTTACTTCTGTCTTTGTTTCTTTCCTTTTCTGTTAGAAGATAGAAATGTCGAGCAAGGGATATATTTTCATAAATTATACACATTACATTGCTGTGTGGGCCACAAAATTTTTCAACAATATAACTGCTTCAAATGGGTTACCATGAAAAAAAAATTATAAACATGCATTCATTGTTGCCATAAGTGAATGAATTTAAGCCATATAGGGGTAAGTCACTTCCATGTGGAACATAAATCTTAAATCCTACGTCTTGATTTTTTCACCTTTATAGTGGCAAATCCTTTCATTTTCTGCTGTGTTAAATCTTTGCAATTCCCACAAACAGTGAATGGTTTTGTAACTTAACTTAACTCAGCTCAACTCAACTTAACTTCAACTTTATTTGCTTCAATAGCCATTTATACAATTGCTTGTACTGATTACATCTTAACATTATTATGGAGCAGGAGCTCTCAACAAACCCTTATGGGCTTTACAAGGAGAGCACCTGTCACAAAATTAATGTACTATTAACCTTTTCACAATATGGCTATGTATCCAGTTAATTACTAACGCTTTTGATTAAGGCCTTAATTTACACAAAAATGTTTTCTTTGATAGAATTCCATATAACAATCATACTGAGAGTGTTGAGGTCTGTGATATTTTCCAGCACTTGTTATTTCCTGCTTGCAGGCTTCTGTAAATAATTCTGTTGTGTGATTTGCAGATTCCTGAAGTGAGACTCAATATTATATCCAACCTGGACTGTGTCAATCAAGGTAAGATGTCAGTGAGTGAACTGATTGTCTATTCAGTAGGGAGGGAAACTAGGAGAGTGGGCAGAGCCAATGAAACATTGTAGCTGGAACACTTAGAATTCTGTTTACAATGCATTTTTCAAAGTTGAATAAAGTTATTGGGTTGTGCATTTTAGGAAGAAAAAGGCAGTTGTTTTATAAGGCTCCATAGAAGCTGGCAGCATAACAGACTTAGTAGGCAGCAAGGTCTGCATCCCTTTGTGTGGTAGGGCAGTTCCGCTGAAGTCCACTGCAAAATACACTGTACACAGCCCTGGGGAACAAAAAATGGCTGCCAGAATATTTTGAGGGGGTGGAAAGGGTTAATTTGTTTGTACCTACATGTACCTTAAGTAGGTAGGGGATCAAACAATTGTTTACATAACAGCAATCTAATACAGCTGATGGTAAATAACTGTGGAAATGAGTTTGAGTTGGAGTTGGTAAGGTGGGTTTGAGATTGTGTGGAGCTTCCAGGTAGTCTCTTTTAATTGTGAGATTCTTTTGGGTAAATAAGTCTTCTTAGAGCTATGTGAAGAGTCATTAATACTTTTTCACACGTATGAGTTTTGTTTCGAAAATGTTATTCTTCTTCAGTTATTGGTGTTAACCAGTTGTCACAGTCTCTACTTCCTGCTATCTTTGAGCTTGCTGGAGACACCAAATGGCGTGTGCGATTGGCAATCATAGAGTACATGCCATTGCTAGCCAGTCAGTTGGTATGTCTTCAATTTGTAACCACTACTAGTACTTAGTCAACCAAATATTTTTTGAAATGAATTCAAACAGACATTTGGTTCAGTTAGCAAATTTATTTGTTACTTTGTTGGTATTGGAGGTGCTTTGACATGTAAAGGCCACTACCTTGAGTTTGGTCTCTGCAGTGTGAGTGAGGTACTTCACTCCATATTTTTCCTCTCTTCCCCGAGTGGATGAGTATCTGCTGCATAAATCCCTGTCCAGTGGATAAACTGCGTGCAGATGGATACATTTTTGTCAGCTGGAAAGAGACATTTACTTTTCCAACAACCAGAGGCTGGTGTATAAATGCTGGCAGTAACCCTACAATGAACTAGCATCCCAAAAGTGAAGTATTGGAACCCTCCAAGAAAACTATTACACTGTAGATTCAGCATTCTGCACAGCATTCAGTTATTTATCATTGTGCCTTTGTTGGAATAACGTTATTTATGCTTACCCCAGGGTGTAGAGTTCTTTGATGAGAAGCTAAACAGCCTGTGTATGACTTGGCTGGTAGATCATGGTAAGTAATAAATAAGTTATATAGCTAATCCTGGAGCACTGAGTGCCGCCATGTTGACATGAAGACCCAGCCCCCTAGTGCTATGTTTTGAGTTACAATTTTCCTCTTCTTTGATTAAAACATACATTGTTTGGATTTAGTGAACGTCTAGTGATACTCAACTTGCTCAACCTGTAGGTGGATCTCTGGGCTTTCACTAAGGAGCAAAATAAAAACCCATGAAATGTAATGTAAATACAACTCGTGAATCATGCCAGACCTTCCCATGCTGCCCTGTTGTCAGAGTCCTGGAAATAAAGTCAGTCCATGCCTTCAACAAAGTTCTATTGATTCTCGTTTTTTTTTATACTCCATAAATTAAATCACCAGGAAGATTTCAGTTTGGTTTTTCTTCACTCAAGGTAACAGGCCGAAACAATCTAAAGTGAAGAGCAGAAATACATTGCTGTTTTTCTGAACATTTGTTGCAGTTACAATAAGACCACGATGCTACCTTGTTGAACAAACACGTCATAACAACTCTCCAACAAAACAATTTCTTAAACAAAAGATAGCTCTGTCCTTTTAGAAATTTATCTATCTGTTCAAACGTTTTGGGAAACCGTTTCAACGGTCAACCCAAACCATTTGGTAATTAAATTGAAAGGTGTTTAAAAACCATCGGCAACCTCAAGTCCATTTTGATGAATATTTTGTCAGTAATGATAAGGTCTTCGTTACATTACTTTGATTCATGACCTGAAGAAAATAGCCTACTTTGCACAGCAAAGTAGTGGCGCTTTTCGCCGGCTGTGTGCCCTCTTTCAAAGGGTTGTAAAATAACACTTTGTGTAGCTTTTTTGTCCGGCGCGCTCTGTGTCTAATTTCTAGCGAATGTGTGTTGAGAGGACACTCTAGCATACAAGTTTGACTTTATTATTTTGTTTTTAGTGTATGCTATCCGCGAGGCGGCAGCAAAGAACCTTAAAAAGCTAGTGGAAAAATTTGGAGCTGAATGGGCTCAGGTAAGAAAATGCTTCTGATGCATGGTCAGCTTGTAACGTGTTTATAACAACAAAACTGAGAGCGTGGACGAATATCAGATAGAGTGTGACAAGGGCCAACCAAGACAATAACTGAAATAATCTGGTGGAGCAACCAGTTAATCTCAGCCAGCTTGGCTAAACAGTGATTGGCTTGAATAACAAAGTTAGAAATCTCGGTTTATTTTTAGTTGTCTGAGTGGCTTCAGAATCAGCGCTCTGAATAGCCAACTTACCTTGTGGGTCTACTAATACTCTGTCATTCATTACTTTGAATGGCAAACTTCCCCCCAGGCTTCTCTCAGTCAAATCAATGTTGTAACTCTTTCCTTTATCATTTTCTTATCTCCTTGTAGAATCAAGTAGTTCCGAAGGTGTTGTCCATGGCTACAAATCCGAACTATCTTCACCGGCTGACCACGCTATTCTCAGTAAACGTAAGCTAAACACTAACGTCATATAGTAATTACTGTACGCTACTCCGTCCTTATTGAATATTTACCGGTTCACTTTCCTGTTTTTGTTCACGACCAATTAAATGCTCAATCGGCTTGTTTTCATACGTTACCCAGTTTCCTGCTATGTAATTCAGAAATAGGGTATCCTGCGAACGGAAGAACTAAAGAAGGAACCCTTTGCTGGCAGGGAAGAAATAATGTCTTACTGGGAGGTATAACCTGTTATCATTCCTGTCTCGGTATTTAAAGTGCTACTATGATCAAAAATATAAATTTTTGGTTCTCTCCATTACTCACCGTGCAAAGTTTTAAGTCGAAATTCGTACGGGAAGTCCGATTATTTTAACTGTAATTTTCGAATTCGGCTTGCCGCCATTACTCAATTCAAAAATGACCAGGACGAGTTGGGCCGAGTCGGCCCAGAGAGGAAGTGACGTAGAAATCTCAACGCACAAAACAAACGTGGCTACTTTCCTATGCATTCGGAGAGGTGTGAGGATTAGCAAGATTCATTTCTTCGATTTTGAGTTGCAGTATGCGTGGTTTGCGCTCTGTTGTTGAAGATTACGGCAAAGAAAGCATCGATGAATAGGAAATTTCCATTCACAGTTCACCGACGAGTGGGTACGTTTATTTTAAGCGGAAAGGCTTCGTTTGCGTGGCTGACCGGAAGGACTTCAATCCTGTTGGGCACTGTTTGCTCTGTGCATTTTTACGGCTGAATGTTTTACTCAAGCATTTTATAAGAAAGGTACAAGGAAATATTTAAAACCAGGATCAGTTCCAGCCATCAGGAAGAAAAACATCAGCAATCATATCTGAGTGGGATCGTCGAATGGTGAGCGAATATTTCTATGCCGCCTGTGCCAACATCACATGTACAGTAAGATACACATTTCCTCACACACCTAAGACGGTTGTCTTGTGCATATACATGTATAATTCCCAACAGATTTCGGCTTAACTGCGTAATATATGCACCTTCACATGAACTATTTTCTGTGTCGCCGCCAAGCCGGCTCCGCGATACGCAGAAATTATTTTTATTCAACTTGGTACGTTGTACGCGGTAGGCAGAAAATAGGAACACATTACCGTGTATTCCGCGTACTATAAACGTTCCCCACTTAAACTTCCGCTAAAAGAATATTATTTGAAGTTCCTATATTAAAACTAGTGGATAAGAGAACATCACTGTGTATTCCTCGTTCTATAAACGAGAATATCACTCGAAATTTCTTTGAATTACTCGGCCACATATAACGTGAAAATATAAACAACCATAACAAACCTGTACTGTGTATTGCTTGTTCTTTTTACTGTGTAGCCAGCTCCTAACAGCCCTCTTACATTTCAATTTATCTCTCTCCGCGTACCGCGTAGCCAGCTCCTAATAATATAACTCTTTTATACTTCAATTAATTTCTCTTGGCGTACGGCGTAGCGAGCTCCCAAAGTCGGCTATAACTGATTTCTTGAGCATTTCACCGCGTTCGGGGTAGCCACTTCTTTCAGTGACGCTTCCGATGTGACGGCGAATTCCACAGTTTATACCTAGACTTCTGATGGTAAATCAGAGTTTATCTATAGTAATTCGCATTTGCTTGTTTACTAGGTAGTAAGATTACCGTGTTCGCACAATTACACGAAGGCCGATTCGCTACATCACTTCGTTTACGTGAATTTATTTTCCTCGACCTTTTGTCTCATCTATAAAATTCTGAATGTATGTTAGCCTCGGGGCTCCCTATATTTATTTAAAAACCTTTCATTTAGCGTTATGTGGGCTTTTCTTTTAGGAGGGAGAGCTTATTATTATAGGATTTATTATTTAGGATACTGCAACAAATCTGTGAACATAACAACAACAAACTCAACCCGTGTCGGCAAGAAAAAAACCAAGAGTAAGAAACAGCTGACGGACCCCAACACGACAGACATGCGAAACAGTTAAATTTGTTGTATTATTGGAAGGATTTCAGCGTTTGTGATTTGGGATAATTGGGATATTTGTTCGGCCTCTTGATCCATTCTTACATTGTTTGAGACGGCTTCCTCTTCGGTAGCGAGAGGCTCGAAACTGTCATCGTATCGCGCGACTTCTGCGAGTTCGCCGACTTCGCCAAAAAAAAAACTTTGTTCTAAATCGCTCTCAAAAGAACTGGACGACAAATTCGACGGAAAAAACATCCATATAATGCAATGTTTGGCTCTCTATTTTCGACTCTTCATTATACTCTTCGTGGCGATGGTTGAGACTTCTACGTCACGAGCAAAATTCACGTGGTTAGAGGTAAGACCGCTTCCATGAAATTCGCGGGCTTCTCTTTTGCGAACTGAGTAATGGCGGACGGGTTTAACGCGGTTTTCGGACATATATTCCTGGGCCTTGTAAGCACATATCGATCTAATTTATCGCGGTTCATATAATATGGCATCTACTGAACAGTTTGAAGTCTAAAAAAGTTGAAAACAAAACAAGAAATTTTCATCGTAGTAGCACTTTAATGAAGCATAGGATAACACTGCATAGCAATCCAATGGTCAGGGGTAAAAAAAAACTGCATTATGTCCTTTCGTTAAAACTTATATTGAATCAAAAGCATTTAGACCAGTAAAACATAGCCTGGTTGTAAGTTAACGGTCCTTGTTTGTGTTGTAGGTGTTAGCGGAAGTCATGGGACCTGAACTCGTAGTCAAACTCATGCTCCCTGTCGTGCTAGGTTTAGCAGACGATTCTGTGGCAAACGTCCGCTTTAATGTTGCCAAAACTCTCCAGAAAATCGCTCCTGTTCTGGATGAGAGGTAAGTACTTCCTCCTACGTGTAACTCAGCTGCGGGGACCAATGCCAAGTACTCTGTCACCTTGAGGAACTTAAATGGGGCAACTAGGGACATTTCTGAGTTCGAAGCATCCCCCCTATTTAATGAAACGGATTGAACGGTTTGAACTTTTCTTTTGATATTCATACTCGACAGTAGATTCTTGAAGGAAATGTTGAGACCGCTTGAAGAGGCCTTTCAACACTGTGTGCAGTGTTGAAATGCTTGTCCAAACGGTCTTAACTGGTGGTACAACAAGTGTGAAGGGAATGTCGAAGCAAATTTTGAAATGACTGTCCAATCAGAAGTCAGGGATAACTTAAATAACTGAGGGTCATCCTCACGTCTGACCGAATAGTCAGAAAGAAGAGAACGACGATCATCCAGTTGGAAATCTAATGGAAAGGTTTGACAAAAGGCGCATCCGTTCTGTTTGTGTGAAATGGCATGACAAGCGTAACCGTGGTTACGGTCAACATATATATTTTCGTACAAAAAATACAATTGCATTGTAAAGCAGGAATGTGAAATTTAGCAAGTCGCGTCTTGGGGGATATTTAGACTCTCAAAATTGACAAGAGTAACCGTAAAAACATTTTTGTCGGGTGGAGTATACTGCTATTACCCTACAACCTTGTGTAACCTTGGTTACAACAAATGGTGACACGTAACCAGTTGACCTCATCGCCTGAATTGCCACGATTCTCATCTTAAAAGACTCCATCGTGCAGGGGAAAACGATCATTCATTTTCATCGCTGAATCTAACACGATGAATAACAATCATATTTTTAATGCTGCTTTTGTTCTGACAGTACCATCAAATCACAGATCAAGCCAGTGCTTGATAAACTGAATGCTGATGCTGATGTAGATGTCAAGTATTTTGCACAGGAAGCCTTAACAGGTAACATTGACGGGGCTGAGTCATTATACCTCATGATTTTGTTTTTTTTTTATATACGACGGAATTTCTGCGCTCGTTACTCAGACGTGGTTTTGCGAGGGCTCAAGTGGGACCTCGCGAGACGTCGGTTGTTTTCTCAGGCTATCGCAACGACCGCTCAACTGTTTTGCTAGCGATTGTAATGATCATATGGACACCAACCTTACACTCACCTCATATCCAACTACTGCGAGTGGAATAATTGTTTTAATTCTCAACTTCGGAAATCGTTGCTGCTTTTTTTTGCCATGTTTGGGGAAAAATTTTGCTGCTCAGCAAAATCTTTTCATCGCTGCGGCACTTGACATGGCATCCAATTTCCTTGTAAGGAAAGAAGCAGGATTATTCGCTGATAACTTGTGTGCCGTGAACCAATCAGAAAGCTAGAAACCCAGCACCCGAGTTTGAGAATTTAATCATGTGATTTTTAGCCTCTGGATGTTTCGGTTCAGATATCTGAGATTGTTTTCTTCTGTCTCTTTAGTTTTCTAGGACGTTGCCCAAGGCTTGTGTAAGGATCTCTCGTCGTCAACACAGTTCACTTCATTTGCCAGCCTTGTTTGCTCTGTCATGACACTTGGTGTAATTTTTATCCCTGGATGAACTTTGGACTCGACCGCATGTACTACATCTGTTTTGGCGACTCAGTTATTTTAATGATTTGTATGGAGTAGAGATTGTTCTGAATTGTATGGTTTCTACTTGTATGAAAAACAAACCTAGCCCTTAAGGGGACAGTTTTCACATTTGTTATTTCGCAGACAAGTACATGAACACCCAGTGTTAATCAAACGAAAGTGCTTTTTTATTTCTTCATGTTTTGTCGGAAGCAACGGTAAGTATAGAGAATATGCCGAAGATTTGTCCGGGAAAAGGGACCGTTTGCTTTGGTGGTGGCTTTGTTCTGTGATGATTGTTTAGAGTTAGATTGATTTTTCATTTGCCGGTTAAAAGTTATGTATTTGCTGTGATTTGACGTACGCTATTGAAGCTCTGTAGCTTGTACAAAGATCGTGCACCGTGCTCTAATCGATCCACAAGGACCTTGAGGTTTATAACCAATCAGTGGCAAAAGTAAAACCAGTGTTGACTTGGTCCTTGGTCTTAGCTTGGTGTTGTTTTTATCACCGGATGTACTGATTAGGTAACTGGCTTGTTTGTATCTGAAGTATTGAACCGGATGTGATGACCTCTAGAAGCTAAATAATGACTAGAGTTAAATAAGCCGTAATCACAGTCATGTTAGTCGTTGGCGTACCGTGTGTGTAGTTGTAATTGGTATTTTGTTTTACTGACCTTACTACCTGTATAGCTCCAGTACGTGTGTACGAAATAACCTTGATTATTATATTAATATTAAAGTCCTTTGCTGTCACGTGTGCTGTTTCCTTTAAATCATTGCCCTTGGAACCTCCACTGCCATTAGGAGAATCAGAAATAAACCCGATGGCTCTCTCCGTAGAGGCTTCTTTGATATCCATATTACCAATTATAATCGAGCGGAGATTGGGGAAGAGGAAAAAAAAAGAGTGCGCTTGGCCGCTTCCTCCTTCTCCCTCTTTTGTTGTGCGCCCCTGTTTTACGATTTTTTTATTTTCCTTTCCGTTTCCCCTGGATATTTTCCCCGCCGTTTAACAAGTCTTAAAGGTGGAGAGGCACTCGACACTAAAATTAATCGATTGAATTAATACAAACCTTCCAAGTCAGCGAGCGTTTTCTCTTAAAAAATACAAAGTAAATTGAATTTATAATGTATTAACGGGGCGACAATAAAACCTGGAACATGGAACATTCCAAAACTTGAAAGGAAAAAAAAAGGCGAAAAATAACGATTAAAGAGAGTGAAAGTTGATGAAAGTTTTGCCGCGTGTGGTTTGTCTTGCTTCTGTTTCGAGCAACAACTCAGACTTTGGTTATTTATTTCTGCCGGATACAAATGTACAAACCTATGAGAAGAACTTCCTTTTGCATAGTTTTCTTGCCTAGTTTGTTTTGTGCAAAATTTAGTACGCTCGTCCGCGATATAACGTTTAAAACTTGGCAGTGAAACATCTCGCCGTAGGCTCGTTCCACTTGAGTTTTGAACATTTTATGAAGTCATTTTCAAAGTCCATGAAATTTGTAAATTGAAACAAAAGAGTGTTTATTATATAAACTGGAGTGTTTTATAGAGATTTCCACCACTGAGAAAAATCGTATTTGGTACACGTAAAATTACGATAATTTTACATGTGAAAATACGGCCAATCAGCTTTCGCGACGTCACGCGCTTTCTTTCGCGCCACCTTTGACAACGGCTTGCCATGATTTCGTAGTTCTCGATCGCTGTTCACTTGGCTTGTTCAAAAAAGAAATAACTACTAACAGGTTACGATGGCCTCGAGCAGTACACCAGAAAAAACAACCAAAAATTCGGCAAGTGAAAGATTCGTGTCCCTCACTGACGAAGATGTTGAAAGATTTGTCGAAGCTAAGCCAACAAAAACACTCAAAGAAATGCACAGCGACGTAGCATTGATGAAGTCGTTTTTGCCAAATGAAAACGAAACAAGACAACTCCAAGACATACCGCCGCCAGAATTAGACGCTTACCTCAGCAGATTTCTATTGTCTGTAAGAAAAGTCTGGTAATGAATATGAGCCAACAACACTCAGAGGAATTATCGCTTCTGTGGAGAGTTATCTTAGAAACCTACGCTACAGCGAGTCTGTTATCGAAGGACAAGGTTTGACAGTTGGATTGTTCGAGGGGCACTTGTTTTTAAAAACGAATTTCTCAATTTTGACACGACACTGCGGATCAGTTTGTGTGTAGGCTTCGACAACTAACGGCGAGTTGCGACTTTGCCGAATTTGAGGATGACCATATTCGGGTTAATCGATAACTGAAGTGCTATTCCAGTTATTTACGTCGCAAGTTTAATCTGGAGCAAGAAGGTACGGTGACTTTAGATTGTCTACTGATGAATACGGACAAATAAAGTGGTAAAGAGTAGTAATAATAGCATGAAAATAAAATAATAGTGAAAAGTTTTCTATTGTGTTAATGAATGTATTTGAAAATTGTTTGTTTGAGTGAGTTGAACCGGAATCACTTTTATCTTTTGCCTCTACGCTTATTGCTGTTGCCTTTAAATAAAAATTGTTTCAGTAATATTGTGGGCTTTTGTGTTTATATAATAAACACAATAATACATGGTTGCTTGGAGATATGGAATTTCTCTTCTCTTGTTCAATTCGATATCTCACTCGTTCGCTACGCTCACTCGTGAGATATCGCGTTGAACACTCGAAGAGAAATTCCATATCTCCGCGCGCCCATGTATTATTGTCTATTTCTGTCGAGGGTCTATCGACTGTTAGTTTCCCCCCGGAAATCAACCTTGCTTAGCTTCAAGAACTTTCGTGTTCAATTTAAATCAATCAAAAACGAAGAAAACTTAGTGGTGAAGTAATAAAAACAAACTAGTGCCCCGGCATGTTCAGGATTGTTTCGACGCCTGTATGAACGATTTTCTTTGGAATGGGAGAGCGGGGTAGAAATTATCGTTTCGTTCACAGTTTTCTGTCAATTTTGTAGCCCAAGATCGGGTATGTCGTTTGCTGCGATTCCGATTCTCGATCCTTGAAGGTTGGAATTGTCCAGCAATTCGTGTCTCCCGTCATTGCCAGTCAGTTACGTGCGTAGTTATTGAGGCTGGGAAGCCTTTACTGAAAACTGGGTTTAATTACAGTAAGAAAGGTGCAGTTGACAAAGAGAATCGTGTGTGGCCAGTCACTGTACAAGGATGTAACAGTGGGCCTTGAGGTGTTTGTCAGAAGCAGGCCACAAAAGCCAAGCCTCGTTTCCGCACGAGTTGCTGTTGTCCTGAGTCACAAGGTTACCAGCAGCACCGAAACCAATCCTTGAATCACCATCTACACACGGACCATAAAACCCCGCTATGTCGTTTGCTACGATTCCGATTCTCGTCGCCGTCGGATGATTTACCAATGCTGTATACGAGTAGGCATTGAAGCCTTCCTGGTTACAAATGGGCTGAAGATCTGAACCGGCAATCAAGGTTTTCCAGGCATCACGCCCGAGACTGGTCGGCCTGTGCTGGCCGTCCGCGATCAACGAGTGCAGCGACACAGCAGTGTAACTTAACAGCAACCAATGTGTCACGCCAGCCACCTTCATCCCAAGACACAGCTTGGTAAACGGGGTACTCCAATAACTTGGCAGTTTTGTTTCCTCCTCGTCAAACCCTGTGACGCCACCCTCGAGATGGTACGACTGCATGTCACTCCACAAAGGAGAAGTATAAGTGAATGTCGTCTGGTAAATAGCAAATACAATACGTCAAACTCCTGAGCTGCGGGCTCTCCATTAGGGCAAGATTAAACAAAACACTTTTACATTTGTAACTTATCCAGAAAGAAAACTCAAACCATGTAGATTGCAGTGACAAACACTTAAGAAAAAGTAGAGAACAGGGAAAACAGGTGGAGATAAAAAGAGAACTGATATTATATAAAATTCCTACTCACGAGATGTCCGTTTATCTTCATTACCAAAGTCCACGGCCCCGCACCGCATCCAGGAATGTAAGTCACGTGACAGTAGGTTCGGTGAACTTGTCCATCGTTGAATTTTAAATAATATGCACCATCAGGGGCGTTCCTTTAAAAACGGAAAGGAAAAAATTCAGTTTGATCATTTAAGTCCATCTTCTTAATACGCTTTTCTTTAGTTACTAGTTTGTTTTCCTGGAAATGTATCATCTTTTTTTACTCACGGAGTGTCTTCAAAAACCTCCTGGCATGACTGTGCTGCAATCTCCGGTCCGAAACCCTTTTTCACTGACAAGAATAAAGAACGCCGGTTAGAAAGTTACCAGAATGAACAAATTGTATACAACTGTTTCTGTCTGTTTCTTTCTTTTGGACTTCTGTAGTCTTTGTCGGCATTTGTGGTTATCGAGAAAGAAAATGTGAATTCCCGTAGTCGGACCACGACGAAACATCATCAACGCTGGTCCTGGCTCTCTCGAGGAAAACATTTGTTTTTCCTAAAGGGACCGGAACAACGTCATCTGATGCTGCTATCTCAATGCCAAACACAACTACTTTCTATACCTTTCTTAACAAAGCAACTTTACGCCAAATAGTTGATTTCTACGTTCAGTGAAAATGTCCCCTAAAGTCCCCTCAGACCACCCCTCGCGCGGTCCCTGCCTATGATTTATGAAAAAGGCAAAGGTTTGTCTATATTCGAGTGAATGGCTTTGCACACAAAAATCTGGTCAAATGAGTAAGTGTAAGTAAA